>OX459030.1:109424099-110624099 GCA_949775025.1 Tricholauxania praeusta
CTTGCAGGTACAGGCAAAATCACAAATATGAAAATTTCAAAATGCGATAGATCAGCAAAAAAGAAAGATATTTCAGAAAACTCAACGACATTGGAAAGAAGAAGAACAGCTCTTTAAGATCACACATATAGTTTTTTGAAAAAAAGAAAATTCACGGTGCTACATAACCTCAAAAATGGGCAAAAACAATGTTTTTTGCACTTTTAGGTTAAGATATCTCGAAAACCTGACGTGATGGAGCAATTCTGCGACCAGATTCGGAATCAGCGCATCGAAAACCTACGGAAACATATAGTCCGGTTTCTGGGTATAATTTTTGTCGGCCTGTGTAATTTTTCTTAATAAAGTAAAAATCTATTCTCATAAGAATAGCAATGAGGTAAAATAGTTTATAAAATATTGATATTGGTAAAAAATGTCCGTATTTATATGGTTCCATGAAAAAATGTACGATATAAAGTGTGGTTTGCTAAGTATTGCACTCGATAGCTTTTCTTTTCTTGTGTCCTTTGTTTACGAAGAGAGCATACTACCTCCACAAAACTCTTCCAATGTACACGATCAATAAAAAGTACCAGCAATTCGCAACAACATATCCTTTATTCACGTTACTGTTGCTTTAGCAACATTTTTTTCTACCCTGAGGGTTCCACTCCAATCATTCCCGCAAGCTTAATTTGTTTATTTCCACTTTCGTCATTTGATTTGATTCTTTTAAAGAGAATCCACATTACTTTTTCGCTAACAGAAAACCAATTCATTAATGATTTTGCGACACATTTACTGAGGACGAGTTCAACTCGATCACGGCGTAGATTACAAAATAAATGAGTAGCAACATTGAACGACAGCATGCATGAAATTTTACCAAACAGCTGCTTTCTTCTGCACCTGTCAAATTTATTGAACTTAACAGTAATGGCCAAGCCATAAGTGAGAATTTTTCCCCGATTTATGTCAGTACTTTGCTCGTAGCACAAATCCATTAACGCTGGCTTCTAGACTAGTGGACATGGAGAGTTGAAACTTCGAGGAGGATGTCTTAGGGACACTCGTATTCCGCGCACAAAAAATTAGCTTCCCATCCCTACTCATAACTCATGTAGGGTGTGGTCCATTTTCGTATCCATCGGCGTCCGTGAGTACATTTTTACTAGTGGAAAGAGTGGTTATAAAATGGGCAGATTATAAAAAAAATGAATCGATCAAGTAAACGTTAAGATTAGATTTTTATAAAAAGAAGATAATAAACGCATGTCGAAATATATTAATTCAGAATTTTAGACAAAACATAGAAAAAAGTGTCATGAATATTCACTAGGTTGCACGTTATATCTAGTTCCCGGCATGGTATGCAGAGAATCAGTTCAGATGCACTGCCACTTTGCTCTTGGCACAATAGTAGATGGTGTGAAAAGCACAGTGGCGACAGCGGAAGCATTTCATCTTCCTCTCGCTGTTGTGGAAAATGTTATCCAGTTCCAATCGTTTATGAGGGGGTGTGTCTTGAGTTTTGAGACCACAATGATGTGCCACTACCTCACTTTGCGCCAAGGATTCAGTCACAGTATTACAGAATTCGAATTGGTCCGTCAGCCTGAATTCTTTTTCGGAGCTATCCCAAAACTAAGTATTTTTAACCACGTAGAGAAATCCAGTAATTATTTATTGCATTGTCGAAAAGATCAACGAACCGCATTCGTTTGCTTTATTGATGAATGATGTCTGGCTTCTCTACCATTCTTTCATAACACCACGCGCGATGCTTTGGTTCAACTTGCAGATAATTGGACAACACGGTAACGGACTGCAATTAAATAAATAAACCAATCAATATCGCTCCAACGAATTGCGGACCATCAATTTGTGGAACTGTGTTTGAGCAGGGCCAAGTGCAACAAAACGTTGCTTCAAAGAAAATTTATAAGGGTACGTTGTCATCATTGTCAGCGTCATCACAGAATACGTGGTCGTCTGGGACATCAATACCTTCGACAATTGTCTTTGGTCTTTGCGGCTCGGTTTTCTCATCGTCAGACCACTCATTTTCAATTATGGCTTCCAATTCACGACTTAAAAAGAGTTCCATTCTCGAAATCACACTCGAATACGTCGCTATAACTCTCCAATATCTCTCTAACAATTACAACCGACTGACGAGTAAAAAACGCACAGCGTACTCACGTGCAACTGCAAAATTTTCCCTAGTAAAAATGTACTCTTTAGCGCCGATGAATGCGAAAACGCACTACATGTACCAGTGAAAAAACGATAACATGTAGAAATTTTAAGTTCTTATGAGATATACATAGGTCCAAGAGCAACCGATTCTCATCATTACATATTCTTTAAATATTTTTTTTTCTGAGTGTTTTCTATGTTAAAATGGTTATTTTTTCACATGCCAGATATATAGTAACGTCATATGACTCACCTATTCAGAATGCATATGAAGACCTATCCATGTATTATCCACATCAAAAGACGGCTAAGCGCTATCAACTACCTAACAGTTCCTATGAGTTTTCAATTACACCTCTGTTTTTTGTTGCGTTTTCGCACCCGTCGGCGTCAATGGGTTAAGCTGATATGCAACTTAAAAAATCAGAAATAATATGTTTTCAAAATACCATTTTCCAGAAAATATCTTTTCTATGAAATTGCATTAGTATTTAAGACTTTGCCTTTTTAGAAAGAAAATAAAGAATTTGGTGCGTGTCATTGGCATTAAAATCTAAAAATAAAACAAATTTCAAGCCCAGACAAAATCAATAACAAAAAACCAATTAAATTATTATTGTTACTGATCTCAATAGAAATGTCAAATTAAATATTACAAAAAACAAAACACAAAATATGCACTCGGCTCATAATAACACTGGCCAACAACATTTTTGTTTCTTAAGTAAATCATAAATTTGCTAACTTGAGGTTGCACGAATATTTATACCAAATTTAAAAGTAACGGATAAAAATCGTCGATACTATTCAAATTCGTACATTTATTTAAGCAACCAAATACAATCACAAGGCTCTAAGTGGCTTATAATTGTCGCCTTCAAGGTACAATACATCTTAAGAACAAGAGCTAATTTTTAAGATGTGAAATTTATTCGAAAGCCAAAGCAATACCACAGTTTTATAGGTAAGTGTAATGGAACGTAAGAAAAAATGTCACGATAAGGCTTAAAGAATGACAGTTTAAATCAAGATTTCCTGAAGTTAATATAAATAAAATATGTCGTTGATTCACTTTATTTCTTTCTAAAAATTGTCACTTCTTTAGCCGTTTGATTCTGACGTAAAATTTGTGAACTGTACGATACTTGGAACAACCTTAATTTTTCAAATATTGACAAAAAGAGATCGTTTTTACTTCAAAAAACTTTTTTCGGATTCGTAAGCCAAAGTTTTTATTTGGACTATTAAAAACAGACTTTCACAGTTTTTATATCAATTTTTTTGTTTTTTTTTTTTTAAATAAGCGAAAGTATTGACATTTTTTCTATGCAGATATTGTAAGCACTAGAGTTTTTTTTTTCACTAATTTTTAAAGTTTTGGTCGAGCGTTCGAAATTTGAATACATTTTCTTATTTTTGTTAAAATTAAAATTAGTTTTGCTTTTATTTCGTTTTTTTATGAACCGTAAAAGTTTTGGAAAAAAGAGACTTAGGACTAATTTTTAATGTAAACAAAATTATAAAAAAATAATGATACCGCACAACACTTGTGCTACAAATAATAATTATTTAATAATATTTAATAATTATTTATTGAAATTTTGATAAAAAGTTACATAATTTCGCTACAGAGTAATATCTATATAACAACCCGGTACCTTTGGAAAGCCACAATTTGAACTGATACCACTCTTTTAAGCTTAACTTACTATGCCAAAAAGTATAATTTTCTTAACTATAATAACACTACTAAATAGTAATGACATTTAACTTCTGAAACACACTGTGTGTCAGTTTTCAGTCGTGACATCTCAAATTAAGCATTATTCAAGCAACATTTTATGGTTACATATTTTTTTTTTTTTTTTTGCCTACACATAAACAAAAAATTGACTGCGGCAAAATGTCGACAAAAAAAAAAAACAATAAAAAAATGGTTTATTGTATTTTAATAGCATGCTGTCAGCTGCACGTGATTCTCATGCCAACATAATTTATTTTTGTATACTAAACAATTTAAAACTCATCTAAAGTTTTGTTTTGTTCCATTTGTTTGTTTTTCCAAATTTTTTTTTTCCTTTTTTTTGTATTTTGTTCATTTTGCGAAATTGATGGAAAAAATAAAAAAAAATAGAGAAAAAAAGAATACATATGCCAGCGTATAATTCCTTTTGATTTATAAGCCCTATGGATGCCTGTCAGTTGTGCTTACAAAATTAAAGAAGTTGGCCAACTTTTTGGTCTGTAACTTTTATGCTGCAAAATAGCAACAGATTTTCAAAAGTCACATGAAAAAAAATGAACAAAAATTTATAAAATCAAACTTGAAAAAATTTCTTTATACTACGAAAAAAATTATAAGCGCTACTTGCTGTCAAAATATTTTTGACGACTTGTTTTGTTAATTTTTCTTATATTCGCGTTATAAGTTTTTTATAATAAATCCACTGTAGGCAAGTTAGGTAATAAATTTCACGGCGGACAAGTGTAGGAGTAAAATTTTTAGGAATTACATTAACAATCAATAATATTTCTCCGTTGATACTTTAGAAAAAACAACCACTTCTTCAACCTTTGTATGGATGAAAAGCTGTTTGTTCACATTGCCAATTTTGTCACATGTCCCATGCAAGGGAGGCATTACCATCATTGTGTTCAACTGACCAAATTTATTAATATATCAAAGCTTTTGACTAGAGAATCAATCACTCCATTGATTTTTATCAGAGTTAGAAAATTTTTTTTCGATGAAGAACTTTTTAATAAAAATAATAACGAGTAAATATGTTAGATCAAAAGAGTTTTTAAGGTGTAAGTAAACATTCACCGTAGGAAGGTTTATTTGAAGAGAGGCCAGCAATACTTTAGAATCTGTCACCGCTGTCAGAATTGCCACCTGTTGGGTAATGGTACTAGTTAGTACTGAAATAAGCGGCCAAGGCACAAGCTAGGACCGTTTTCGAAAGTAAATTTGGATAAATATTTAAAAAGTGCGCCTTGAAATAAAATGACGATTGAGAGAAAGTAATTGGGAGCTTAAAATAGCTGATCACTTTCAATCCACAAAAAATATTAAGTTTTTACTAATAAAAATTTTTAGTGGCTTAAACTTAAAGACTGATCTTTTAGGTATATCATTTTATTGGCATTGGTATTGATATCTAACGTAGTTCCCATTTATGCAAATTTGAAAATCTAAGATAAAGTGCAGATAATAGCCCCATTTTTTAAAGTGAATTTTGAACTATTAAATTATTTTATCGCGTCTGCCTCTGATATATTGTGCCAAAGGCATAATATAAGAAACAAAAATATAAAAGGCAGACGTCCACTCTGCCAAAATTTCAATAAAACAATTGTTAATGTGTAAAAAAAAATCTACATAATAATTTTATCTTTTTCTTTCAGAAATTCGTTGTTTTCGGTACTATCCTTCCTTGCAAGCTGATAATACATATGGCAGACGTTTGGTCTCTGATTTTTCAAAATGTATGAGAATGTATCTATATGTCAAAGTTTTGAGGACATCAAATTTTTTCGAATATATTTGAATATAGTTATTATATTTTTCCTCAAAACCCACTTCGAAATATATCGAAAACTTTTTTTTTCCAGATATCGAAAATTGAAATTTTTCAGGTATCCTGCCATAATGGAACTTATGTAGATCTGTATGTGGACCTGTGTAATAAATTTTAAATAAAAGTGAACAAATTCGAAAAAATTATGGAGGCTAGTCTCAACTATTATTAAGGGAAAAAAAAACATTTGAAATTTTGCGTGCAATGCCCCATATACTCACACGGAAAGAAAACTAAGGAATAAATGACCTAAAAATACATAATAAATTTTATTCTTATAACTAGCAGATGCCCGAGACTTTGTACGTGTAGCCTGTTTTTCTGCGAAGGCAAACAATTTACTTCTTTTAAATAGAACTACAGTCAATTTTGGATTCTTCTTCACAGATCTAGAGTTCTTGTTGTTTTCTCTTCAATAAATATTCCATTGCATTGCCATGTGAAAGACAAAAACAAAGCACACACACAAACTAACACATTCAATTAGCCTAGTGCACATTATCACACATGTTGTCCAACATCAATGTTCGATATGTAATGTGAACTCTAGGAACGACCGCTTGACACACATGTTGGATGGATTTCAAAAATTGTTGATTTTCCTGCTGGCTTTTCCAACCATACAACCTGTGTGAACTGACTGTCAAGTCTAGTGAACATTTTTCATTTTAAATAGGATTTCATGCAGTTCGCTTCGATGTGGACGCTCATAAATTGTTCTGCAATTGATGTTCGATGGCATGCACGTCACACATGTTGTCAAGCCATGTAGGACAGCATGTGTGTTTTCTGTGTGCGAACGTACTGTAATTTTTTTTTATTGTTCACAAATTCCGCGTTGCTGCGTTGACAAATTAAGAATGAGAGCGAGAGTAAAATTTGAATATTCTTTTCCATTGCATTGCCATATAATAACAAAACGCACACACACTAACTAACACACTAACTTGCCATTAAACGATTTGTTGTGCTTACATGCTTCTTTCTATGTGTGAAATTAATTTTGTTAGCAATTTTAAAACTTTAAAATTTTGATATTTAGCAGGAATATCGTGATAATTTTATTTCTATGTTGGGACCAAGCGTCTAAGAAAGATTACTAAAAAATTTGATCGAAATTGATTCAGTAGATTTTGCGTGAATCCCGTTCATCGAAAACGGCTATCATTTTATTTATATAGATATGCACCTTAAGTACTTAAAAACGTCTGCCTTCGAAAAAACAGTGCTTTCTCTATTTTTATGTTTTTTTATAAATTAAGAAACAAGTTTAGTGCTGAATTTTTTTTTTTTAGATGTTTGTAATATTGCAATTTTTGAATGCGGCAATAACTGCAGATGTAGTTTCTCTCTTTTCTTAAGACGTCATCGTGTATAGTAATCACAATCTACCTCATGATGTGATAAGATCTTTTAAGCTTGTATATTTCATAAGATTTAAAAAAAAAATTAATTTTTCTTAAGCGCAGCAACAAAAAAACGTCTGCCTCCGTTTTTGTGTTTAGACACATTTTTTAATGTTAAAGGCAGGTGCGATAAAATTGTATACGGTACCCTTTTCGAAGAATTTATGCTCCAGTTTCAAATGGCTCTCAATTAATAATGCGGATACAAGGCAATGGCAGAGATTGTTCGTATTATTTATTTAACTTAGAATTTCATGAATTTGAACCTCCCCCACACGATAAAATCATATAGAAATTTAGGTTAAGGGTACCTTAACTATTGGTGGTCCTATCTTTTTATAAAGCAGAGAAAAAATTTGATGCTTTTGCTTTTTCAAAATCATATAGAAAACTAGACTTTGATATATTTTATGGTGTGGTTGATTATTTTCATAAGTATTAAATTTCCACTTATACAGCTAATCTTGCGGTAAAATCTTTTCATATCATTATCGAATAATGTCATTGAAAATCATTTTGCAAAGTCATTTAGCTTTGTTAGCATGTTTTTAAAATTACTTTTTTGTTAACGTCATTTCATTTTTAAATTTATTTTAAGCTATATTCTAAAAAAACCATTTCCTTAAGAAAGGGACTATATCTTCCCTAAACTTGTATAAGAAATAAACTTTTAAACTGTTATTTATTTGCTAACCTTTCATAAATTTAATTAAATTCTTTTACCATTGGTAATAAAAAATACGCCATTAAAAAACTTGTCAACACATGTAGGTATTTGAGTTTTCTGCTGCTTCAGTCCCTGTGGTTGTTTTTACTTCTTCTGGCTTTTTTTTTTGAGTGCCCTAAGAAAAATTCAACATCAAGCCAATATGACAGTCCGCATGCACTCATAAAAGTTGCTTGTTCAAGCAATAAGAAAAACAAGTGACCAACGAGCATTCGTGACGGTCACGTTGCACTGTAGCACATTTTCATGAATGGAGCAAACAATTTATAAATATTAACATTAAATGCTTTCATACAAAAAAACTTTAGTATACTAATCTATTATCAATTTTATACATTTGCTACACTGTATTTTTCTTCAAATTGCGTCATTCACGATGCCACGTTACGGTAGCGCATAAACATCAAAGAATTGCCCTTGAGTGTCGTTAAGTGAAAATATATAAAATTTATTGACAGTTCAGTTCTTTCATGCGGTGTTGAGCGATGAATGATGAGATCAATGACAAAAATTTTTTTTTTTTTTCAACTTCCGCTATGTACAGTTGGAACATCATCACTCCTACTATGCTCGGAATGCGGCTGGCCTGCTTGTGCCAAGAGCGTTTAATTTACAATAATAATATTTGGCTTTAATCTGTCATTTACGTTGAAATTATATTTGGAAATACTCGGTATAAATGACAGCTGTATGAGTAAGAGCCTGCAGATATTTTCTTTAACTACATGAAAGTAATTTCACAGCGAAGAAGGAAGGATGCAATTGATTTAATTAATTTTTGTTTCGGCAAGCATGAAGAACGTTACTGGATGGACAATTAATTTTAACAACTTGCAGTTGAATATTTTTAATTTTCCAAGAGAAATATTAAAATTTTAAATTGGTCTCTACTGCTCGTGTGTTTAATAAGACCATAGTAACAGCTACTTATTAGTAAGGGTGAGTCTTCGCTTTATTTCCATGCTGACATCGCTTTGAGTGTTCACGGCATTGCCAAGATATGTGAATTCCTTGACAGCTTCGAAAGAATAGATATCCACAGTAACGTAGGTTTCTATATGCTGCATCTTCTTGTTTGGGAACCGCATATACTCTGTTTTGTTCCCGTTCACCGTCGAACCTACCATCGCTGACAAGCAGAAAACGCAGAAGTAACATTATCGGAATATGCAAGTTACTGGACACTTTTGCATAAAATTGTACCAAGATGTCCACTGGTTTTTTGCAATACACCTTTTATCACAAAGTTAAAGAGGTTGTAGGATAGAGAATTGCTTTGTCTGAAACTTCGTGCGGTATTAAATGGTCCGGAGTAGTCGTTTCCTACCTTAACGGAGCTAAATGTGTTCTCAACGTCATTCTGCGAAGCCATACTAGCTTCGCAGGTATATCGAACTCAGAGATAATGGTATTTAGAAAATCTCGTAGCTGGCTAACGAAAGCAGCTTTAAAATCGATTAAGAGATGATAGTATCGATCGTTTGTGCGCAATTCATGATAAAAATATATGCCAGCTGCAACTGATATATTGTTTAAGAACAACATACTATTGCTAAAAATATTTTGTGACCGACGAACTCTTCGATTATTTGGCTAATCATATATCTACAAACACAATTTTCTACCAATGGAGCAGTGGTTCGAGCACGTGGGAGGTGTCGACTTATCAGATGGAAACTTTGGCTCATACCACATCCGTATGAAAACTAGAAAAAGGTCATATCAAACCATCTATCTGGATGAGTCGACTGTCAATGCATATACGGAAGGGCTAACAAAAGTTCGCTTGGTTGGTGTCATATAATTAATTAAATCAAGAATTACATACTATTTGTTATGGTCTGACAATATATAATATTAATTTCCAGAGAGATTAGTCAAAATGAAGACAAGAAAATGTAAAATTAATGAAATAGTGTCAGCAAATATTTCAATGCCAACGCAGCAAGAGATTCGGTCAGCTATTCTTTTCGGATTTCGGTGTAAGCTCAAGCCTGCGGATATATTCAGTGGATGCCAAACAGCATTTGGAGTTAATGCGTCATTCCTCGTGACTATTTCAATGTGTTTCCGAAGATTCCAGACAAATAATTTTTCTGGGGAGGATAAACCTCGAGATAGCCGCCCAAAATCTTCGACTGACGATTCAATTGTAGCGCTGGTGAAGTCTAAAATAGACGAAGATCCAAGATTGACCCAGGAAGTTATTGCTGTGGAATTGTAGAATACCGTGGCTGTATTGGAAATATTAAAAAATAATCTTGAAAACACGAAGAAATCTGCACGATAGGTTGCTAGAATTTTAAATGATGCTCAAAAAGGGGCATGTGTGCGTTTTGCTAAATATTTTCTTGAAAATTTCAAGAACAAAGAGTCTAACACTTTCAAGAAAATTGTGACAGGTGACCCTGAAACCAAACAACAATCCATGGTATGGAGCCCAGAAGGTGCATTTCCACCTGTTAAAGTAAAGCAACACAAGTAATGATGTCAATTTACTTCGCCAGAGAGTAAGTTGAAACTGCTTTTTCTTTGGAAAAAGGTTAGACGCTTACTGCAAAGTGGTATAAAAACTTACTTATCACAAAATTTAAAAAATTTGTTGGGAAACGTCCGAAAAAGGAACTACATCATGATAATGCGCCAGCGCACACTGCAGAAAAAACGAGCGATTTTATTACGGGCATCAAAAAAATTCGTCCAGCACCTTATTCCCCAGACCTAGCGCTTCGTGACTTCTGGTTGTTTCCAAAAATAAAATAAAATTTGTGAAAGAGAGTCTTCAACAGCAATGAGGAGATAATAAATGCGGTTAATGGCAGTAGTATCCACTATCGACATCAAAAATGTATCAAAATAAATGGCGATTACGTTGACAAAATACAAACAGTTGAAGAATAAAGATGTAAACTCCTCGTATATATTGTATTATCTTTTGAATAAAGGTAGAAATAGAAAAGAGCTACCTAGTTTTCGCCCTGACGTAGCTAATTCATGCATGTTGTTTGCATGTTCCTCAACAGCGAATCGGTCAGTGGGCAGACCACCAGTGCCCGCGACTGCAGAAACTAAGCCAAAAATGACCCACCTTCCAACTACCGATGTTCGATATGATGGAGTGAAGCATTGGTGTGCATTTCATGATTTATGAGGCAAAGTAACATCCGAATAACCTAAACACTATTAAGAAATACAATCGCATTGCACAAAATAAAATCCTAACTTATGTAATTCGGCCATTGAGAATTATTTTCTAAAATTCCATCAACGCAACTAACTATAAACATGTATTTTTCCAATTTTCCCCCTTCAATAAAATTATTTTTTCATGAACTTAAAAATAAAACAAATAAATAATTACTATCCAGAACTGCATATGACCGTCATTAGGCGCCTAGCAGATTTTTATGTGATCAAAGTCAGTTGTTTTCTGAAAATCATCTAAGACTATGTAATCAGTACCGATGGTTGTACGAACGTTATGGCAACTGCAATTCTCCAATTGGCTTTAAGCGTGGAGTTTGATCTGAGGATCTGCAATTTAAAGGCAGAATAATGGTACTTTAGTTTTTGGTTGCTTTGTGATTGTCTAACAGAAGTCAAGTATTTTACAAAACAGGCAATTTTCACCTTTTTCTCTCCAATAAAGAAGAATTTAAGAAAAATTTAAAGTCTCCAGAAGCAAATTTGTGAGCCCAAACCAAAACTTCATCAAAATATTTAATATCCTTTTTCACATACCATAAACAAAAATATAAACGCCCATACATACATATGAATGTATGTAGGTATGCTCGGATACATGAATATTCTACATTCTTGCATCTTTATCACATTTTCACCCCGAAAACAAATCAATAAATTTAAGTGTTTTCAATAATGCATACCGTGCGAGTCCGTGTGGATCCATGTGGATTTGTGAATACGTAGAGCAAACAATCATCAAACCAACTAACCGAACCGTACAAGGCTCAACATTTGGTTTCGCGTTGTGTTCGATAATAAATTGTACGGGTGTGCAAAAATATTTTATAACTCTGCGTGAAAGTATTTGCGACAGTATCTTGGTGTGTACGCGTGTAGCAGGCACAGAGCAAGCCGTGAAAATCGTTATTTTTTGTTATAAAATTTATATGAAATATTAAAATGCTGCTCGAGAGGCTTAAAATGTAGAAAGTCGTCGGCTTGAAGTACTGGTATTGAATCGAAGTTTGAGATACGGCGGTATTAGGGTGGGACCTTTTACAAAAGTTCCTTAAAATTATGCAAGTTTTTAGAAAAAGTTTATTGTCTTCAGATAATACAGTGTCATACCGCAATGAAACACCAGAAAGTGAAATACATGGGTGGTTTTGGTATTGCTTGTTTGAGAAACAGCATTCATCGATTTGCAAAATCTTACAAGAATATCGCTCTGTACTAACGACTGATAGTTCAATTAAAAATTATTTTCAAAAAAAAATCAAAATTAAATCTTTTCCCTATATTAATAAAAAATAAAGAGTTAAAAAAATAACGTTTGGAATATTTCTTTTAAAGAGGGCTTTTTTGCACGACATTTAAGTGTTACTTTGGAGTAAGGTTTTTTGAAACAGAAAAATAGATGAAATGCCAAAATGGTCGACCAACTTTTAGGGCCTAGCTCTAAGGTTTTAAAATTTATTTTTCATTAAAATGAGGTCCACTTTAACCACCATATGAAATTTCCACATCTACCACATGCGCTCGCAGAAACAGAAAAACGTAAAAAGAATTCTCAATAACAAAATAAAATGTAGTGAAAGCAACAAAAGTAAACTTTACTTTAAGCCAAATTTATTTAATATTTTTTATGGCCATATTGGCGCTGACTCTGCTGAATCGTTGACTCTTGTACTTTTGTAACAGACAAAAATAACAAGCATAACAACAACAATAGCAACAACAAAAACAAAAACCAATATAGTAAATACTGCTTTGCAGTGCAATATTTGCTTTAATATAGATTTTTGCAAACGTCAACAAAAAATCTCCTATTTTAGCTGAGGAGAATATTAAATGAGGGTTACCAGCGTATATAGTTTGGATTTTTTTTTTTTTTTTTATATCACACTAAAAACTTTTAAAATGTAAACAAAACTATGAAAAAAAGGATGGAACCTTTGCTGCTAAAGTCTGCTTGAACATTTTTTGATGCCTAGTGAAGAGATGCATTTTGAAAGCAAGTGAGATAGTCTTTAATCCTTATTTTTACACCTGCCGTCGATAAATGGGGGCAGCTTAGAGGCCTAAGCTCCTTATTGTCAGTAACTTAACGCTTTATACTATAGCAAATATTGCAGAAGATATTTTTTTCACTCAGACTCTTCCTTTTATGTAACTTCACACTTTCCACCATAAGACAGTTCTAGTACCGCAACGGGTCTACACTTGGAAGCTTTTACACTTCTTTTTTCTAAAAAAAATATTCAAGTGGTACGTAGAAACTTTGAGTACGTATTCCAGTTATATTCAAGAGATATCACTTGTGAATATTTCGATAACTTAAATGCCTAAAAAGAGACTACTTTTATCGTTTATGTGTCCTTTGGTTATCAAAGAGTTAATTTTAACAATAAGCTTATAGCATACAAACCTACTTGCTCAAATGAATTTCTTAAAAAACTTATTTTAAGCACACTATCAACCACCAAAATTTTTGTGTGACTTAGTAATATTAATAGACGCTTACATACATCTGCTTAACAAAATTGGACACAGGCCACTTTCAAATTAAACGGGAAATATAACGTCTTCAAAATGTATAGCAAGATTCTTAGGAAAAAAGTATTCATGTACTTTTTATTATTAGATTTAAAGCAATTTTTTCATGGACAAAATCTTAAATAAGTTCTTTTAATTCAGAAACCACAAATTCATTATATCTCCCCTGAATTCCGCCATGAAAATAGAATTGAATTCATGTATGAAGTGCGAGTGCCTTTTCGTCCACCGATTGGGGAATTGATGAATATGTGAACAAAATAAGGATTGAGCTAGACTTTAAGTTTTGAAAGACTTTTGCAGGGGGCGTGACACAAGTATAAGGTTTTATATTTATAACGTCATACCTCGAAAACCATGCAAGTTATTGTATTGAAATTTGGTAGACGAATGAATATCATAAAAATCTTAAATTATACCAAAAAAGATAAAACTTTTGAAGATAATGCCACTAAAAGCAGTCAACATAACAAGCTAAGTCACTATAATGGCAAGACTCGCTGAAGGGTGTGGCACAGCCCACAGTATTTATAAACGTTATAATTATAGAATTAGCAACGCAATCGCTATGAAATTTGATACGGTAGATTAACTTGATATAAGACGCAATAGATTATGTAGGCGTGGCATCCCCCATACAAGCTAAAAACGATTAATGTTACATTAAGTGTACTATGAGAGTGATCCTAATAAAATGTGTTATAGAAATGTCACCTACTATAAGCTTTGATATTATATGGACGCCTATATCTGTAGGCGTGGAACCTCCCACATTAACAAAAAGTAGTTAGCGTGTCATTTGCAGATTTTTTCTAAAATTTTTTGACTATTTTTATTTTTTTCAACATTTTTCCTCTTCATTTTTAGATTTTTCAACCTTTTTCAATATAATTGAATTTACCAAGATATTCTAACATCTTAACAAGACCTATTCAACCTGTTTCAATTTTTTCCGAGACTTTCAACTTCTTTCAATTTTTTTCGAGTTTCTAACCTCCATCAACTTTTTTCAACATTTCTTTACATTTTATCGACGTTATCAAACTTTTGCTACGGTTTTAATGTCTTTCAAATATTTTCAAACTCTTGCCTCTTTAAAATTTTATTTTTTTGAGATTTTTAACTTCTTTCAATTTTTTTCGAGTTTTTCAAACTCTTTCAACTTTTGAACATTTTCCATATTTTATCGACTTCATCAGCCTTTTTTAAATGGTTTAAATATTATTTAACTTTTTTCAAAACTTTCAATATTTTTCAGACTTTTTCATTCTCTTTTAATTTATTTCAACTTTTTTGACTTCACTCAATTTTTTTCAATCTCTATTTTAACATATTTCAACTTCATTCCAACAGTTTTCGACTTTTTCGATTTTTTCAACCTCATTCAACTTTTTACATACCTCTTCGACTTTTCAACATCAAAACAAAAAACCGATCAATGTATGGTCTATTTTTTAGTACTTGTTCATAAATCAAATGCATATAAGCCTCCAACAACGGTTTTTTTTTGCAACGTTGACATGTCAACTAAGGAAGAAGTTTAGACAACCAGACTCTTTGAAAATTTTTCGCAACAATTGGTTAATTTTTTTACTATTTAATGACGCTACTTGTGCTGCTTGTGAGCAAAGAGGTAATGCTGAGCTTAGAGACTTAACTTCACAAACAAATATCGAAAGGTTTCTACAGCCACATGCAGAAAATTCGTAATATGGATCAGCACTGTTTTAACCTCCGACATAACTATTTACAAAATATAATAGTGTGCCCAACTGTTGACTTAAAAGTATGCTAAATAAATGTTAACGTAAGGGTTAAATAATCTTTTAAATTTATGCATTTACCACTAGGCGTTTTTTCAAAAACATTTGTCTCATCAATATGTGGCAACTCATCTAATGATCTCCTGTATGCTAAACGCCTTAAAGTATGTGTTCCCAATTTTTAACCAAATGCGGCATTTCAAATATTTTCCCTTTGAATAATTTATGTTATGAATGCGGCGGTAACGCCAAAGTTTGCATATAAATATTTACATACATATATAAATAAAAAATACTTCAAATGTGTACAATCGCAACATACGGAGATATAACATTTGAGCGCAGAGTTGGGCAAATAAGCAGGCAGACCAGTAAAATAAATCAGCAAAAAGCAGATACATTAAACAAGAGCGAATTTTGACACAAAATAAAAGTAAAAAAAAAATATGCAACAAACGAAAGTATTTCATTTTTATTGCTTTCCGGCATATTTGAATTTCCGCTTTTTATGTTGTATATTTTTCCACGCCCACATGCTCATATAACAAAACATTTTCGTATTTATTTATTTGATATGTGAGCTGCTGTGGCTCCAGCAAAAATTCGCATGATAGATGCGAGAATTTAACGGCGCAAATGGCAGAGTAGAATTTGAATTTATTTGAAACCAAAAGTGATGCAAATAGTAGAGAGGCAAGCATCAGGGGCAATCGCGTTCGTTTTACTGAAAAGTTAAAGTATTTTCAACTGAATACCTCAAATTACAGCAATGACTTTATTCGATTGAAAGCATTAACACTGGAAGTTACTTACAGTACGTTAACATTGTCAGTTATTTGTTGTTCCTGAAAGCACAAGGTTACAATTACCCAAAATGTTAAACCACCAAATGTGCTTATTCATATTTAAGCCTTTCTATCTCAAAAAGTTACTATTGAACACAATAGATACATTAATTAGAGAGTAGGAGACGTAAGAAATATTCGATGTCATTAAGAACTTGATTCAAAGTAGCAGCGGACTTTAATGGCTTACAAACAATTTGAGAATGATCAAAAATTTCAAACATTACTAAGTGAAATTCAAACAAACAAAACCAAGAATAAATTCACTGAAAAACCCACCTTTTGGCCACTACATAGTGGCACAAAACACTTAAAATACTCCGCTCGAAATTCTAGATCTGTAAAATCAGAAAGTGCTATGTAAATAAAATTTGTGTCACATGATTAACTACAAGCAATGTTTTACTGAGCAGTTATTGATATCACATAAGAATTTAATAACAAAAACTATGAAAATTCATTTTTAAAACACAAAAAAGTATGCATGCTTTAAAAAACATTTCATTATAACATAATAAACACATATAATATATGAACAAAATTGGTATTTTGTTGGGCCACTCTTAGTTTGTAAAGTGGCGCTTAGTCGCTTTTTCATAGAAAACAACAACGTCTTGGTAACTTTTGATGGTATACGGTTTCATTCTTCTGTTCACACGTTTTTGAGGTCCTGCTTATTCATAATTGTTCCTTTTCGAACTCTGTGGCACAATTCATCCCATAGATGTTCCATGGGGTTAAAGTCTGGCGACTGAGTTGGTGAAAAAAGTTAGTGGGGCACATTATATATAAGCCATTCCTTAACAATGCCTGTGGTATGTTTAGGGTCATTGCCTTACTGAAAGTACCACCCTGTAGAAAGACCCAGTTTGTTTGATGATTCTTGAGATTGCAAAGTAAACTATTCAAGTACCCGAAACAATGCATCATAGTGTCTGTAAATACTAAATTTAATACTCTAGTTTTTTGAAGAACATATTGTCATGGACTCTTAAAAAGCTATTTCGAACCACCAATTCGAATTCCGATAATATCATTTAATAATAAAACCTATTTTTTGTCGTTTTTCACAGGTATTTGACAAAGTATTAAGTTTGAAAGAGGTCCTTTTATAGTTGTTAAAAATCTAACAGCCAACATGCAACTGCATGTTTTAAAGCAATGAATAATCGGTGAATGACAAAATCGGTCAAAGAATTTGCATCGAAAAATATTATTGTAATTTTGCTCAAAAAAATTAAGACAGCAAATCAAAAATTCTGCGGAATATCACGAAAAATTCCAAAATAGCGTCATGTCAAAGGGATTTCAGAATTTCAACTTGAGTTTCAGAAAGGTTTTTTTATACGGTACACAAAGGGTACATTTATCTATAACGCATATAAAGGGGCGTGGCAGATATAGAAAAGTATATATGATATCATCAAATTTCATACTGTCAGCTATTTAGTGCTTAATCAATTCGTTCAAACGTTCAAATAAAATTGGTTTCGCTTCTATGGCGTAGATTTGTGGGGTCATATATTTCGTTCCTTGCAACCCACGTATTTTTCATTGTCTAATTGTGCTGTCTGGCGTCTATATACATCAGACGAAGTTTTTAGGTGCTTGTATAGTGAAACATAGAATAAATATCACCGAAAATGCAGATACTTACAAGGTACTTAAGTTAAAGTACCTTTTTTTGTTAAACTACTTCTTAAACCCCTCAAACTCATTAAAGCTGTGCAAAAAAAAATTCCTTAACATAGAAATAAATTACATATATGTATAGCAAAAAATGTTTGTTTTGTAAGAAATGAAATCATTCGCTTCAATCAAGTGAGGTCTTAATTTAGGACACTTACTTTTTACATTATTTTTATATAGAAAAACAAAAATATCGCCTATTTTAGTGATGAACTACCGACCTGTTCATAATTAATGTTTCAGAAATTTATTCAAATTTTAGTTTTCTTGGATTAAAAATTTGGCAAACTGTTGATTTTAAATTTCTAGTTGATTATGAATTCCAAAAAACCGTCCATATTTTCATCAATTTCATGTTTCAAAGAGAAAAGATTTGGCTTGGGCGTTGATTCTCATACAGATGGAATACTATGTTTTGTATGTTGAGAGAAAGCAGAGCTTGGAGTTATGCATTCGATTTACTAACTGCGTAGCTGTGTTTAAGGTTTAATATTTCAAAAATTTTAAAAAGCATTAAGTTTTATGTAGAATTTCCCTAAGGACAACACAAACGTGGGATACCCATTGTTGTACAAAATTATTGAAGGCTTCGTTTTAAGCAGTAACAACAGCAAAAGGAAATATATATTTATGGAATAACAAAAATCGAAAAAATAACTGAAATAGAAACATAAAAAGAGAACCCATTCTGTGTCCTTAACGCTCGGTTTGCAACGATTTATTATGTTGTGTCGCTCTGCGTTTCATATTTTTTTGTGAGCATAAATACGAAATTTTTTATGGCATGCACACATAAGAGACATTACTTGTGTTTTATTTGCATATGGGCATTTCTGCCAAAAAGCCAACCGTGACAAAAAAATTAAAAGTTATTATAAAAGCGTTACTATCTGATATTATCTAAGGAAAATATTCAAATTTTGTTAATTTAAACAATTTACACCAAAATTCATTTATCACACTGAGCAAACCACCTGCAAACTTGCATAAATGCAGTTTCTCTTTTTTTTGTAATATTGAATAGTATTTTGCCTTAAATATTTAAGTGTGTAAGAGAGGTGATACATGATGATAGTCCTTCCGAAAAATCTTTCTTCTAACGTCAATTAGCTAAAAACAATGCAAAAACATCAAACCAATCTCTATTAACTGTACAATTTTAATTTGCTTAAGTTCATGTTCTATAGTCACATATAAATTAGAAAAACATCTTTTGTTCTCATTTCGAAATTGATAACAGCAGGAAATGTGTCAAAATTTTTGCACAAACAGAATTTCATGTACATAATTAAAAAAAAAACGAGTGCAAAAAATATTATATATAAAATTTTTGGAGCTGTTTGAAGTTGGTCATGTTCGAAAACATAAGTGTAATAAATAGGCAGCTCAAAACAGTTAAACCACTTTTTCACAGACATAGCACAACATAATCGTATAATTTTTTTTTGTTGGAAAAGTTGTGAAGAGAAGGAGGGATATGTATACTTTTTTTCAATAGTAGGCGGTGCCACGCCCCTAACGGGAAAAAACATTTCCACGGCTAAACTAATGAACCGATATTGATAAAATTTTTCTTAAAGATAGATTAAAACCTAAGAAAGATTATTAAAACTCTGATTCCTTAAAGGGGGGCGTGGCATTGCTCCAAATGGAGAAAAACGGTATAACGGCTGTGCCACTACAAAGATTTTGATGAAATTTGGTATGTGGATAGATTGAATCTTTAGTAAAGTATTTTTTTAAGTGGGCGGTGCCACGCCTCTTACAGGAAAAACGTTTTAACAGCAAAAAGTCAAGTTTTATTTTTTTTTTTAAGAAAAATATCTACTCCTTCCTCTTTTCTTTGTTAAAATTGATCTCAGTGATTGATTTGATAAATATAAACATTAATTTTGTTTTTTAATTACTGTATATATCTTAAATATTATTATTTATATAAATATTAAAGTAGTTTTGAAAAATTGCCCAAGTGAACATAAACGGAAAAATATGTCCCATTTGAATGGATTACTATGCCTTGTAAGAAAAAAAGTAAATAAAATTTTTCAATCAAACGAAATCTATTAAAAAGTTACATTATTTCATAATATTTTAAAATTTGTCGCATTAAAGAATGTTGTCAGGCTTCGCTGACTTCTGCTTTTCTATAGATGGCCATGAAAAACACTTCCGTTTTTTGACCAGTTCAAATGGCTTTTAATTGCCTTGACCTTGGAACCAGTACTACGTCTGGCATCAACTTTACCACTCAATATAGTTCTATCAAAGGGCTATTCCTTAAAGTAACAGAAAAAAAAAATGTTTTACTTTGACTTTTATTCCACTTTAAAAAAAAACTCCCGTCCCGTTCAACATGAGAGAAATGCCCATATGTGCATGGTCGCTGCGGTGTGCGACCGTAGTTTGTTACTCAGAGAATGCAGATATTTGGAAGGAATATTTTGACGAGCCTATTCATTATTAAATGATAATCTTAATTCTAAAAAATTGCTGACAGCTTCTTGCAACAAAGCATATGGAAAGTATTTCTATTTCCGTTTAACAATACTTTACAGCAGCTAAGTATATCAGTTGTGAAATGCAAAGATTTTTGAACAGCTAATTTGTAAAAGCATCTTAAATTATGCAGCATTATGTGCTCTTTTATTAGCATCGCATCTAAATATCAAAATTTTAGTAGCATTATTTAATAAGGCTCAAATATCACGTCCTTGTATCTTTTTGAAGCAACAATGTGGCATTAAAATTGCAGAAATGCAACAAACTAATCAAAAATCCTAATAAACAAAAAAATGCGCTACCTATTAAATCAAAAATTGTCGTAAATTTGCTTAGTAATAAGCCATAAAATCAAATTTCATGTTCAGCAGAATAACCCCAAATAACCTGCCAAACCTTAAAAGTTTAAGGTAATGCAACAGTAGCCCGTTGGTAGGTTAAACGTACAGGAAACATCTACATTATATGTTGACATCAGATAACTTCCACAACTTGGAAAACTTTGCCAAGTCTTGAAAGGTAAAGCTTAAAAAATGAACTTATGTTCAAATCACACAATGCAACCGACAGGCTATACAATGCAACGGAAACGGATGTAAACATCCTTGTCAACTGACACATAATATTTTTTTTTTTTTTCAGCCATAAGCCATAGCTACCTTCCTTAACTTAGTAAGTAACCTATTTTTTATTTTATTTTTTATTCTACAGCTTACTGCGTTGAGCTATGAGCTCAGAGTAAAAGAAAAAAGTTGGGATTTTTTTTTTTATAATTGACCTCGTTATCTTAGGTTTTCATTCAAACTTTGAGAATGGATGGGATAGGATTTCTTACGTTCTTAAATTTTTTTATTTTTTTTTTTTTTTTTTTCGACTGAGATTATCCTTTTGTTAGCTTAGTTTTTCGGTGCAGTGCTGTGTTTTTTTTCTATTTTATAGTCAACCTAATTCATGTTGGCAGAAGAGAATTGTGCAAAGTTGTGAAGCTGCATTTCGGTAGGAAGTTGCCAAATTATATAGAAGCAGATTGTGAATTATGTTTAACCCATGAAACTAAAAGACTATTTTTCCTTTTTTTAGTTTTTTTGAAGGCCTTTTTTTTCTTTAGAATAATCAAACAATTTTTAAAAGGTAAGAAATCTCAAGATTAAGTACCACTTTCACAGTCATTTTTGTGTTTCATTGATAGATGTTTTTTATTTATGATGTATTTTTCTAGCAAACTTTGACAAAATTTAATTTTATTTAATTGAAATTTTAAAACTGGGCCAAAATACAAAATCCTCAAAAAAATAATATTAAAAAAATTTAAAAAGGTTTTTTAATTTAATGGTTGCAGGAGTCAGTTGAAGCATGTATCAGTTTTATGTCGAGAACACTCGCATTAGTTAATGTTCTAATGCGTATGTGATGTTGAGAAAATACTGCTTCCGAGTTTTGTATTTACTGAGGTTTATTTCAGTTACTAATAAGGCTGGACTTTAAGTAAGTGTCACAACTTTATAAGACCAGATACAATATTATGTAGGCCACCCCTAAATTGGAAAACAGGCGGCTTTTGTAAGCGTGCATTCTGAGAACAGGCGCTAACTTTTGTTGTATTCAATGTGGGGTAGGCGCTGACCAGTTTTTGCTCACTCTTCCAACCAACCTGCGACAGACGTTATTAAAAGCCTTCTCACTTTGAATCACACTATTTTTGGTTTTGCGGTTCATTGTCCTGTTGTTTCTCTATAAGGAGATGGTCTTGTGGCATGAGTTGAAAATTACGATACCTTCGTTTCTGTTTTCAGGAAGGTGCATATCAACGAACAGCTAAAGAAAACTTAGACAATTGAGTATTTGGTTCCATTAGTTGCAGCAATTTTGGTCTTATAAAACTAAGAGCGCAGTTTGTATGCAGGGGTTTTGGACAAACCATTTCTGTCACTATTTTTGATAGAAGAAGTAAAAGTCCAAAATAACGATTAATGCTTATCGAAAAAATTAAAAATGCAACTTTTTTTTGATCGAAAATATAATAAAAAATTTAAATAACGATTATTCTGGATTGAAAAAAATAAAAATTCAAAATAACGATTATTTTTAATTTTTAAAATAAAAATCACAAAATTAAAAATTATGTCACATATTCACGCTTCTCGTTAAAAGAATCTCATCTGTATATTTAAACCCACATTTTGTTTTCCTTCATAGTGACTTTTTTGAACTCAATTAATGAAAATAAGAATTAAGTTAATTTTCTGCTTTTTTATGCAATTTTTTTAAAAATTTTTTAGGCGATAACTACGTATGAACTATTATGGTCAAAATTTCCTTTTTAGTTTCCAAGCAAATTTTCAGTTCAATTATATTTCGTTGTAAAATATAAGATAAAACAGGTTAAAAGTAAACAATATTAAGGAAGTAGCAGCAGTAAAGAGTGAAAAGAGCATAAGACACCTGACACGGGTCAATGCTTTGTGACTCAAATTAAGGATTATTTGTGTAATTTAAGTCATTTTTTTTTTTTACTTTATTCTCTTAGCTCTTTTACTATTGCACCCTCTATACTGCCCATTTTTGCCATCCTACATTAGCAATGACGAAGATTTCTACTAAGCTTATCTTCATTTGTTTAGTAAGTAACTTTAATGGCAGTCGGCTTATTTTAATGAATTTATGGAAAAAGTTTTTCTATGGCACACAGCAAGGGTCAAAAGGTAAGGATAATGGCAGCGAATGGTCACTGCACAGGTGACTACAACAAGTGAAAGACGCACGCTTGCTAATGCAAGTTGGCATCTTAAAAGAAAAGCTAACATTATTGAATTAGATTATCCTGAGCTTAATTAAATGCCTTATACATTTAGTTGATAAAAAGTTTTTGTTCGTACTACTAAGGCGTTTTGCGAGCGCAAAGTTGTGAACTGCACAGAAATAGTGGATTAAAAAAAATAAGAGCACGTTAATTTATATTTATACTTAAATTTATCAACCATGCATACTACAAAGGTGAGAAAATTGCATTATAAAATGAAATAAGAAAATAATTTTGTAGATATTTTTTATGTGAAACAATTTTTACTGGAATAAGAATAATTTTGCAGCAAAATAAATTTATTTAAAATTAAATTTATCAGTTTTAGTTTGCTATCATTCGCACGAGTAAAATCTCAGACTTGCTGTTAAGAAAATAATTCGCAACAAAATTTTTCACAAATACTAAAATCAAACTTGGATGGGCTCTGAAAAAACAGTTAGCGCATTTGAATAAGAAGGCGTGGAATCTCCCATTTAAACAAAAACTTCAAAACGCTATACTCCAGGGCCAGTAATGCATATAAAACTTGGGTGCCAAGTGAAGGTACCGTGTCGGTGACCTGGGGATGGAGAAGGGGTGGTGGATTTAATATATGATTTGACATGAAAAACTATTAGGAGTTTTGAGTAAATTGCTAGTTGGATGATTGTTTAGTTGGCTGCTTGATCTGAAACTGAGTCTTTTTAAAGAATTTATGGAAAATAATAAAAAAATTTTGCAATTATTCGCTTAAATACTCACAGCTGTTGAAAAGCATACGCATTAGTGCTTTAATTTCATTGCGAACTTACCTGAAATGAAAAAAGAAAAAACAAATTTTTGTATTATTATAAAAAATGAATTTTTAGAATTTTCCAAGTATAATTATCGGATTAAACTATTTATTTATTTCATACAAAAATAAAGAAATTGATGTTGTTGAAAAAATTTATTTGGTTCATTATTTTTTTCAGTATTTAGAATAAAAATACCTAATTTATGTAAACACTAATACTGTTAACTGAAAACAAGGTTTGGGTTTCGTTATAACGGGCCTTCAGGACTCCTATTGAAGCGCAAATACACGGTAGAGTACAACGCGCTGTATATGTGACCCAAATGCGTTTTCACACAATTTAAATTTACGCAGAATAACAAATAAATGGTTGCACAGCGAAAGCGGCAAACTTACTAAGAATATAGCAACCCAGTTGGGACCTTGCCGATTCTGGTCCAAAACCAATAAATTTCTACTATTTACCAATTAAAGAATTCGTTCATTTTGCATAGATATATTTTGTTTCACTTTAACATGCTTACATGGGTTACGCCGTAAGGTAGGTGGTAAGAATGTAGACGGAGCTTACTGTTTTCTCTGTTTTCATAACTTAACGAAAATAAAAATGGTTTTATATTACATCTTGTACGACCCTTGAGTTTAAATTCATTAAAAGTAATATATCTTAAATTACGCTTTTGGTTCAGCGTATTGACCTTTTTTCACTCGACAAAGAGCTCTGTGATCGAATCTCTGTATAAAACGTTCAAAATTCTATAAATTTTAAGATACAACAGGTGCTCACAGTTTAAAAATAAGTATTAGCAATCTTTTAAAGGTTTGTTGGGAAAAATCACAGATTATCGAAATGTTAAGATCTGCAGCGTTAAAGTTTGGAAAATGCTGCACCGTTTGGAAATATATCAGCACATATGGAAGAGTTGGACAAAAATTGTGTTTATAATATATTATAAATGGCTTTCTTTTTTGCACCCTATTTTATATCTAAATTAAGTAGGTAGTTAAAATTGATAAAAGGATCTAAACAAGATAACTTCGAACACAGTTTGTTATATGAGGTATGTTTATACCTCAAGTTAGAATTAAATGCTCAGTTAGACAATTATTTATTTATTTTTATTTATTTATTTATTTATTATTTTTCGCATTACTTACAATTTATATAACTTATTCAAATTTTTAAAATTCATTCTTATGAAGAAAAGTAGGTAGTGACATTTATATTTAATATAAATAGTACAAATGCACTTCATTATTAAGCAGTAAATTTATGATAACAATAATTCAGTGAGGGGTGACAAGTTCAATACACAAGTGTGAGTGAGAGAAAAAAAAACAATACTTTAAAAATATATATATAATTTTTAACAATAAACAAAGATATTTTTATATCTAATTTTTGCAAAAATAACACAAAATAAAATATTCAACATAATTAGGATTAACAATTTCTTAATGCAGAATTGTAACATGGCAATCAATTTCAATCACTCAGCAAATTTTCTATTACGCTGAAATCAAACAACATAAGCCAATGCTTCAGTTTATTAACAAAAACATTTGAAGAAACCAATAATCTTAGATTAAGAGGAAGTTTATTATATAAACGGCACGAAGTTACATCATAGAAACACTTCAGAGCTGAAGTGCGAAAAAATGGCACATTTACAAGGTTCATGTTGTTAACACGAAGATTACGTACATTAAAAACCTTGTGTATTAGATAGCCAGATCTTATAAAGAATATTTTGAGTACTTTAAAATAATACATATGACGCACAGGAAGAATTTGTAAGTTCAAAAACAGTGGAAAACTATGATAAAGACGATTCTTATTCGAAATTTTTCTCATTACATGTTTTTGCAGAGTTAGTAGAGGTTAAATCCTATAGTCCAAGAGCCGGCTGTAGAAAAGTCGAGTGTATAAGATTACAGGATGGGATGCATGCCAAATGATAGAGCTCGACGAGCCTAAATAGAATATCTAGAGTTGCCTTGCCAAAGCCTGTCCCGATGGCCGAAAATGCCCGAATTTTAGCCAATTTTATTGTTCTAATTAAAGCTGTAGTACATAACAGCTCGAAATGAATGCCAAATAATAGAACTCGAAGAGGCCTAATTATAATACCTGGAATTGCATTGTTGAATCCTGTCCCAAACATGGGTTTTCACCGGTTTTTTAGGTCAATTTTCATTAATGAAGACAACAGCTTGAAATTTGTGCCAAATGATAGATATCGAAGAGCCTTAATAGAATATATAGGGTTGCCTTGTAGAATCCTGTCCCAAACATGAGTTGCCACTCATTTAAGAAAAGTTGACCCCAAAAACGGGTGTCAAATAATGTTTAGGACATGATTCGACAAGGCAACCCTATATATTCTACTTAGGCTCTTCGATATCTATCATTTGGCACGAATTTTAAGCTGCTATCTTCATTAATAAAAATTGACCCAAAAAACCGGTGAAAACCCATGTTTGGGACAGGATTTAAGAATACAATCCCAGGTACTATATTTAGGCCTCTTCGAGTTCTATCATTTGGCATACATTTCAAGCTGTTATGTAATACAGTTTTAATTAGAACAACAAAATTGGCTAAAATTCGGGCATTTTCGGCCATAGGGACAGGCTTTGGCAAGGCAACCCTAGATATTCTATTTAGGCTCATTGAGCTCTATCATTTGGCATACATCTCATCCTGTAATCTTATACACTCGACTTTTCTACAGCCGGCTCTCAGTCTACTACTAAAGTAAGTCCCTCCCCAACAAGCTATACCGTACTGCAGTTTTGAATTAAAGATTCCATAGTAAATGGAAGTCAAAAGTTTGATGGAACACACATTTTTTAAATAATAAAAACTTCTGAGTGTTGAGCAGAAATAGTTCCTTAATAGATCTATATGACTGATCCAGCTCATTTTAGAGTCAATAATAACACCTAAGTATTTATACTCTTTAACAGCTTCAACCCTGAAGCAGTTGTTATTACAGCCCTCATTGTGATTGTAAGACCTGGCGTAATCATTAGGATTGCAAAAGCAACTGATCAATTTAAAGCGATTGCATTCAGGGGCATGAAAAAGCAATTCAGCATCAATGTCACTCTGTGTACATAAATTGAAAAACATTAACTTAGTTTTGCTACTTATCAGTAGACGGTGTTTAGCAAACATTCAGTCCTTTTTATCTGCTTATGCATTCTATATAATTATTTGGGTTACTAAACAAGTACATTGCATTTTAGTGCTTGTTCAAAATGGAGAAAATATAGGTTTAAGACAACCTAGTCCATAAAAAAACTAACCAAGTTTTTTGAAAAACCCGCACATACAAAATATTTTTACTTAATATTCTGTGCAGTGTTTGCGACTTAAAGGCATGTCTAAAATATTTTGGCTTTAGTTTTCATTTTAATTTTTTTCATCATTTAAATAATGTACATATTTTTGTATAAAATGAACGTATAAACTTAAAAACTAAAAAAAACTTTAAGTCACTAGAAACACAAGCCTCCTTAAAATAAATAATCGCAGTTAGCAGGTGTTGCTGTCTCGTTAATTTCGCCATTATAATTTTCTGAACTAAACTGAACGTTAATTTCGTATAATTTGTTAGATGATTTCATAACTCTTATGAAATAAACTCACTTTTTACAATTTAACTTTATGTTTCACTTTCTTATCACATAAACGCAGCACACAATTTAAATCCTATTCACTTCTGTGTGGATAGAATTTTCCTAAATGAGCACATGACCATTTATTCTGATGAACTGCGGCCGCAATCTAAACAGCAGCTTTAATACCATCAACATAGAGTCCAATGTGGCACGCACCGCGTCATCCTCTGCGCACTTAATTAAGCGCTTCATTATCTCTTTTTATGTCAGACAATAGTCATTAAGTCAGTAAATTTCAATGTCAGTTGTTGTGACATAGCGTTATGATACATTTGCAGGTTTTGGTTTTCGCCCAACAATGTATGCTACAGAAATGGTAGCGGTTAGGATTTACTAAAACCAAAATAAAATATTTTCTTATTACATGAACAAAACTTAAAAATTGAATTTAATTCCAAAAATTAAATAAAAATATATTTATAAATTTGAGTTAGCATTTTGATTTGCATATTTCAATAGACTTTATCTAAGCAATATATTTTTGCATCAAAAAATTCCATTGGCATCTAATCAATCAAGATTTTTGTAAAAGATTAATGCTTATTTTTTTTGAGCAATAAAATTCTATTTGAATAAAATGCTTCTCGTGCTTGTTCCATCTATTTGAACTAATCACATTTTCTATTTACCAAAAGTAGTTTTACTCAATATCTCTGACTTTTGCTATTATTGCATCGATTTCAAAATAACCACATTTTAGTAGTGCCATTTTCTTTTGAATTTTCCTTCAACATATACAGAATAAATTGAGTTTTCTTAAGGAAAATAACAATTTGTTGAGATGTTATGCAAATATGCAATTTTGTTTTATACAAATATAATAAAATCAAAGCTTATTATTCATAACAATTGCTACCAGTCGTACATATACTTATGTATGTCTTCAAACAAGTTTTGTTATATTAAATCCGATAAATAATGCTCGCACAACAACTCTTTTAATTGTGAATATCTAAAATATTTTCATAAAAGCAAAAATTAAACAATTTGAATAACAATAAATGTAAATTTCGAACTAAAATAGCAAAAGTTAGAGACAAAACCAATACAAATATTGCTACAAGACGCAAAGAGACACCCAAAGATTTTAACACATTGATGAAGCAATTTATAGAGAATAACTTAGTTGTGCATATGATGTTATATTAATTTGAACAAAATTTAATTAAATTGTCAGTAGAGATTTTGTAGTCAAACTAAATCATACTGACGTTTCAATTAATACATAGTAACAAATATTTTTTTTTTGGTAAAGTTCTTGAAAAAATCTATTACAATTCCTAATTTTCAAATTGAATTCAAGTACTTAACTTTCAAAACGAGACGTTCGTAGAAAAAATTACGAAAATTACCAACCTTACACTTCTATATTTTAGAAACTAATAACGCTGGAACAAAATGCTCCCGAAATTTAATCGATCTCTGCTAGAACTACACATATGAGACGTTGTTTTACAAACCGAACAGTTTCTGACCGCCATATTTTTAAATCACTCCAAAATTTTTTTACGTATTCTATAAGTTATATTAGTGGAAACGTGTGCCGGGAATTAATTTATTATTAAAGATATCGAGAGATATCGATTTCTGAAGTTCGAAAGTTCTACGTTTCATGGTGTCTTATGGTCATGTTAAAATTGACAACGGAAAAATAGCTTTTTATATCGTTTTAAAACTAAAAAGATTAGCTTTTTTACAAAGTTTTCACTTATGGCATTAGATAAAAAATTTAAATTTTTTATAACAAATCAATTGCTTAAAGTTAGTTAATAGAGCGATGGCCACTCGAAACGAAATTAAAAACAAAAACCAATATAATTCTTGTTAAATTTCCTTTGAAAAATTATCTGTTCAGAGTGGTAGGTAAATATGGACTATTCCAAATAACTGAACTCTTGCGCCTCTTGTACCCCTGAAAATACTGCGTGCCGCTCCACAGTAGTCCCGAATCGAGTTTTGGTTCAAAAATCTCTAGAAAGCGCAAATCTATTCGGAATCGAACAATTTTTTTTTTTAAATTTAAGATAACTAAAATGCTAATAGATTGCCAGAGCTCGAATTTTTAATATTTCGTTTTTTTATTATCTTAAGTTATTTGCCGAAAAAATGTTTTTTTTTATTTTTTTGTTCAAAAATGGCTAGACTGCGCAAATCTTTTCAGAAATTAACATTTTTTTCTTTAAATTAAAGCTTACAAAAATTTAAACAAATGCTCGGAACCCGAGTTTTGAAATAAAAATATTTTTTCCTGGAAAAAGCCAAAAAAAAAAAATTTTTTAAACATTTATAGTTTCAAAAACGGAGAACGGAAAGTTTGTAGAGAACGGGAAATTTGTAGAAAAGAAGCTAACTTAAAAGCCAAAAGGTTGTCGTTTCGCAAATTTGAATATAATAAATTCGTAGATTATGTCAGTTTCTTATCTACAGCTGCAGATTTTTGTATTTTTATGTCACCCACTTCTAATTACTTAACCCATTAACCGCCACTTTTTTCTCCGCCGGTCATTTATCTTGATTTTTTTAGAAAAGACTTATTTCGGTACCGAGATGAAAATTACGACTTTTTAAAATTTTCCGATTTCCCGTTTTCCCGGAAAATGGCGTTGCTTTAAAGCAACAGCAGCGGAATGTGTTATCTTTACAATATGTTTTTTCTCTGTGGGATATTATTTTCTTTCGCACGTTTTACATGCGTTTTTGCGCCATTTTTGTAATTTTTTTAATTCTCGTTTGACACTTTCTATTGTTTTCTATTGTGTGAGTGAATTCATTGCAAAAAATTGATTTATTGAATAATTTACGATTTCAAAGTGATTTCGCTGATTTTGTGAGAAAAATGGCATGTAAGCGATATCTATCGATGGTTGAAATTGGAAATGTATTTGACAGTTGGGATGAAACAGAAGATGGGCTTTTTCCACATAACATTGTTTATGTTCCGCCACAGGCAGACAACATAAGTGACGAAGAATTTCTTGACGACAATGTGGTGGAAGCTGCTGATAATTTCAATGCATGTACTGAAATCGCAGGCGAAGTTGAAATGGAGTATGACGATGTAAACGACGTATGGAATGATGCTGCAGCACCGGCGGTTGATGGAAACGTGAGTTATCATGAAGCAATGCCAACTGAAGCTCTAATTCTATCAGCACCAACAACATCATCAATAACGGCAACGTCATCAGTAACGGCAGCGTCATCGGAAACTGCAATGCGATCACCATCGAAGCGAAAGAAAGAGTCAACCTCAGAATATTCGCCATTAGAATCGTTCGGCGTTCCAAAATGGAGAAAAACCCAATGAGCAAAGTGCGTCCATTGATTGACTTGTTGAATCAAAAATTCACTCAATTTGACATCTTTACGGACGATTTATCAATCGATGAACAAATGGTGCCATATTTTGGAAAACATTCTTGCAAAATGTTTATAAGAAATAAGCCTGTTCGTTTTGGCTTCAAAAATTGGTGTCTTTGCTCATCAAATGGATATTTTTTTGCATCTCTTCCATATACTGGAAAAAATGATAACTATGACAAGCGAATTGGATTAGGTGCACATGTTGTACTGAAACTTCTGAAAAACGTCACGCAACCGGAATTACATTCAATATTTTTTGATAATTTCTTCACATCATACTACTTGCTCTGCTTATTACGGGAAAGAAAATTTCATGCAACAGGAACAATTCGATCCAATCGATTACGAGGGGGTGAAGAACATTTGAAAACTGGTCGAAACTTGCCAAAAGAATCTTATGATCATTGTTTCGATCGTACAAATAAAGTTTTACTTGTTCGGTGGCAAAATAATGCCGAAGTCACCATAGCTTCCAACTACGATGAAATCGAACCGGAAAATAAAACAACCCGGTGGAATAAACTCACAAAACAAAAAGAAGCAATCATGCAGCCAAAACTGATCAATACTTATAATCACGGAATGGGTGGTGTTGATTTACACGACAATGCTGTTGCAAACTATCGGATACGAATTAAAGGAAAAAAATGGTGGTGGCCCATGTGGGTGAACTCTTTGGAATCAGCGTTAGCAAACGCATGGAAATTACATTGCATGATACGAAAGAATGTCGAATCTCAAGAGCGTCCGTTGACCCAGCATGATTTTCGGTCGTTTGTTGCCAGATCACTGCTTACATTTACAGAAGAGGGCGTCGTACCAGATGATTCGGATATTGAAGAAGAAGAACATCCACGAAAATTACCAAGAATCCATGAGAGAACACATTCCGTTGTGCTATTTGCAGATGGTAAACGGCTACGTTGCAAAATATGCCACAAGAATTCGCGATTTCAGTGCAAAAAGTGCAATGTCACCTTGCACCCAAAAAGTTGTTTTGAAGAGTATCATCGTCGTTTTTAATACAAATTAAACATATTTGATTATATAAAAAAACAATGAATTTTTTATTTTAATTTGGAAGATGAAAAATGTGCTAATTTTTTTTTTTCAATTATATCATATTCCGCCACTGTTGCTTTAAAGCAACACCTTATTTCAATCACTCCTAGGAAGTTCAAATAATATACGAAAATAATTTCGTTATAATAGGAGTTTAGATTGATTTTTTAGTAGTAATTCCGCGACATGAAAGAAGAAAAAAAAAATCGGTTTTAAGTTTTTCAGATTTCAAAAAAAGGTTGAAAAAAGATGTTTTTTTGACCTATTTGACAAAGACTATAAATAAAGACAAAAATAAGAAATTTGATAAATGAGTCGAAAGTTATTTGTTCAAGGTATATAATGGCCCAATAACGCTTTGATATCTTTACGCGTTTATTTTTGACAATTTTTCGAAATTGGTGTTGCTTTAAAACAACGGCGGCGGTTGATGGGTTAATCTGAGTTAGTGTTTCACCGAGGCCGAGGCGAGGCGAGGTTCTAGTTGATCTCGGTCTCGCCTCGTTTTATGAATTTAAGTCTCGCCTCGGCCTCGGCCTCGGACGAGATCTTGCCATCACATGCCGAGGTTTTTATTAAAATAAATAAAAAATTATACATGTATCCGGGCTGATAGGCTGATCAAGCCTCAAGAAATAAAATAAGATATCTGTTTTTATTTTTGGTGAATTGAATGAGATATGATGAATTTAAATCTTTTCTTATATGGGAAGGAGAGGCATTGTCTATTTTTCCAAACCAAACTAAGCTATGAACCTTTTACAAACTATAAGAAAAGATATGTACCAAATCTTATTTATCTACGTCAAATAGATATTGAGATACGATAAAGTTTATTTTTTTTTGCTTATATTGAAGGCATGGTACCGCCCATTTTATTAATTGAACCTTAGTTATGCCTCTACCTTTTATAAATATACCAAGTTTTATTAATCTGCATCAAGTAGTTGATAGTAAAAGGTTTTTCAATAAGAGCGCTACAAAAGTTTTTTTAAATAACACAAAAACGGTTTGGGGGTATCAATGAAATTCTTTATTTTTGTAAAAGAACATTTGATGCTATTATCAATTACTGTCAATTTGATCTTGTAAGGATGTAGGCCAAGATTTTTTCGCAAAATTCGCCATAACGACGTCACAGAGATGCCCAACGCTTGAGAACGACGTGTGAGAGACTGATTTGGGTTTTCCGCTATTGATGCGCTAGCGGCAGCAATATTCTCGACACTACGGGCACTTCTTCGTCTCACTGGCACGGGAACAATTTGTACTGTGCCTTTGGATTCAAATTTTTCCACTAGACGCTCAATTGTTGATCTGACAGGACGATTATGACGACCATAAATTGGACGTTCGCTCTTAAAGTTGAGGCCACTGACTCCGAATTTCGGTAGTAAATTTTAATAATTTCGACTCGTTGTTGGATCGTATATTACGATGAAATGGCAAACCTTACTGAAGAGAAATATCAAAAGAGCGGGAAAAAATATGGCGTCGTTTGCTTTCCCTATTGGTCTACTTTTGTAGCGTCCCTATTGAAAAACCCTTTATATGATGAATTCTGCTTTTTTCTTATGTGGGGGTGGCATCACCCATTTATCGTAAACTATGTTACGGAGCATCCCAAATCATAAGAAACATATATGTATGTCAAATTTTTCGTCGGTCGTTTGAATGGTTTAGGAGTCCATTAGCAACGAACATACATATATTGATCTTTATTTATATACTAGCATTACGTTGTGCATTTCGCTTCACCTTACCGGTTCTTAGAAAGACTATTAGAATAAATAAATTTCAATGCAGTGTTGTCAATCATGCAGTTTTGCATATAGCCTTACATAGCCTTACATGCTTCCCTAATCGATCAATCGAGGCGTAGTCGCATAGAAGCTGATGCGATCCAAGCACTTCTGTGCATTAGCGCTTGGACCAAATCTGAACTCGTAAGAAGCACATGCGGGTTAAAAATAAAACAAAGTAGTGTACTCAAAATAAAATACTAAAATATTAGTTAAATAAAGATTTTAATATAAAAATTACATTCATATTTTGAATCTGCATATGGGTCTTACGAGTTCAGATTTGGTCAAAACGCTCCTCGCTCTTGGTTTCGAATACGAGGCTAGGACGAGGCGAGGCCGAGGCCGAGATCACACGGCACCTCGCCTCGCCTCGGTCAAGCGAGGAAAATTTATTTTTCCATCTCGCCTCGTTCTCGCCTCGGTCTCGCCTCGTTCTCGTAGTCAAAAACGAGGCTGCCTCGTAGCCTCGGTGAAACACTAATCTGAGTTTGATTGTTTTTATAGTTTTTTGTCTTATGAAAACTATCCTTAGTACTGGATTACTGACGCCATTTGAGTTACGCCATTCCCAACGTGAGTGTAATCCACTCATTCCTAAAAACACTAATTTTAGTATGTATTTCAAAAAATTATTCATATAATTAAGATCTTTTCAGTTAAAAAAAGAAAACAAAAATTAGATTGAATTTTTAACTCTTAAACACGATAAAAAGACAAGGGCTTAGCTGAAATTATGCAAAATACCATTTAATACTACACCTTCTTGAAAATAGTTAAATCTTAGAGTTGGAAAAGCAAGTCAAAATAAATTATTTAAGTTTTTTTTTTTTTCGTTAAAATTTTTCAAGTAAAATCGATTTTAACTTCCTTCGCACCATTAAAAGCGAAAAGTTCAATAATTTAATTATTTTTAAGAAATTAACTTTTAATTACATAGTAAAATTAGTGTTTCTACTTATAAAAAGAAGATTTTATGACTTATGGAAAACATTTTTGAAATACATATGCTCATTTTAAGTTTGGATAGATTACACTAAAGCTAGTAATGGCTTTAATCAGATGGCGTTAGTAATCCAGGGTTAAGTCTTGAAACAATAACGCCAACCTGTCGTGCTCTCTTTCGCAGCTGGACATTTTTTTTAACCATAAACTTTTAATTTTGTACAAATATTTTTTACCAAAAACACAATTTCAATCAAAAACCATAAAATAATATGTAAAACGACTGGACTTCAAAAATGATACCAATGGTACTGATTCAAATTCCACACTGATTTTTGAAATCAGTACTATGCAGCACGTACCGTTGTTTTTTTTTTTTCTCAAAATGACATTACGCTCCTAACTTCTTATGTCTTCTCTATTCAAAAGAATTTAAAAAAAAACAAAAATTAAAGAAAATTTGCTCTATGACCTTCGAAGCCAAATTCAAATTGCAAAATCTTGGTGCTTAAAAAAGGATATTTAACTTTCAAAATAAAAAAACCTCTTTTAAAAAAACAAAGTATGCAATAACCTTCTCTAGCTAAAATTTGTTGTTTTGAAAAAGAAATTATTAAAATCGGTTAAGTTAATTTTGCGCCAAAGCGTTACAAGCCATTTTCATATGTCAAATCTTATGTAATTAGTGTAGATGTATTTTTTTGCACTTCCATGTCACGTGGTAGTGCTTCGCTTACTATTACGATTATGACTGATATTTTATTCAGATTTTGAATCGGTAGCATAGTCTTGGCTAACTGACATGGTTGTGGCTAAAGCAAAATATTTGCAACGCGAATACTGACGTGAGTGTAAGACTCGTACATTCAAAATTTCAGACAGTTTGATATCCGAAGGGTAAAAAAAACTAATTTTAACAGTCGAAAGTTCTACTGTAGTGAATGAAATTTAAATTATGAATGAAAACAGTGGATTTGTGTACAAAACATATACAAATATTTTGCAATGTTCGCAACTTGTAACCATATAAAATTATACAGCATATAAACTTAACTGTTTATATGAAACTGTTAAGAAAATGTTATAAAATACATGTTTGTAAAGTTACTAAAAATATATCTTAAAATTTACTCAAAATAAAAACAAATTATTTGACCTTGCAATATGTTTACCCTTACTGTTGTGCTAACAACAAATTAAATAGAAACAAAATCCATACAACGTAACAATCCAATGTTGTCAAGAAAAACTTAAGTTAAGAAAAAGATTAAACACAATTTACCCGCCTCCTTGACGACTTTTCGATAAGGCATAAGAAGTAAATATAGCTTAAGTGTTGTTGTTGTTGTTTGTCGTTGCTCCTACTACCAACACTTTATGGCCAATTTGTTGGGCTTCCTTTTTGCTTAATAGCTTTGTTTTTATTTTGGCATTTTTCCTTTTCTGAACACACAATACATATTTTTTGTCTATTGTTTAGTTTGGAATTAGCTAAATGACAAAGGCATATTTCTTCCTTTGTGTGCTGCATTTTCAAAAATAAAAAGGGAAGTCTTACGAAGGCTGTTGTATTTAATTAAGCTGATTAGTGTGAATACTTGTTTGTGGTGGTAGTATAACATACACATACGTGCGTGTGTATTTGTGTATGTGGAACTTTGGTTAAAGTTTTCTCAAGGACTACTTAAGTGCTAATGTGAGAGTTAAAACAAAGGGGATTGGCGACTGCAGCCGGTGTAAGTAAATTATGTTTACAAATTTGCTACAATTTGTAAATCGTTTGCCTTTTCTTGTTAAAGACCTTTAAATAAATGTTAAGAAATTTATCGGTTTTTATGAAAAATTTATTGTGAAACTTAATTTCTTAAATTAAAATAAAGGGTGATTCCAATTGCAAAAAAAAACGATTTAAAACTAACAATAATTCCTGCTTTTTTAAGATCAAACAGCTGAAACTCATGAAATTTTATTAAGTAGCCATTTATTTGTTTTCGTTTTCAATCGAGAGGATACATTCTACAATTAGTTTTTAAACACAACTTTAAGCAAATACCCATCACGGCTGTATCTGATGATTTCGATCAATTTTTCAAGCATTTGTGGCCTGATGTCCTTTACAACACAAAAAGTTTTGGCTTCCAATGGTTTGTGAACGTAAACTAGTAACTTTATGTGTCCCCGAAGAAAATAATCAAGTGGCATAAAGTCACAAGATCTTGGAGGTCATTTTACAGACTCATTAAGCAAATGTCTGCGATCATCGAATATTTCCTTCAACTAGTTGATTGTTTCGTTTGTTGTACGACACGTAACTTCATGCTGCTGAAACCACATCTTTTTGACATATATATATTTCAATAAGGGAACGAAAAAGTCATTAAACATAATCCTATTCAGTGCACTGTTGACTCTAACACACGTACTAGCCTACTTTTTTAAAAAATATGCATATTTCTGGATATAAGCAGCTTTTCAATTACCTCAACTGAATTATTTTCATCGCCCAACAAAAGATTTTTAGATAAAACAGCGGATCCAATGCCAGTTGATTTTGGGCTCATTGACTAAAATTTCGACACAAACGATGGTCATTTTGCTTCAATTCTTGCACAAACTGGATCTTGCAAGCCTTATGTCCAAGATCTTTGGTAGGATTTTCCATAAAATGGACCGACAAAGGCCAAAATGTTGTGAACGACGTCAAATCGATATATATGGATCTTCTTGAACACTCTCCGGAACAGATGCAAAATTCGCATTCTCCTTATGCGCCTCAGTACCACTGCATCTTGCAAAGGAAAAGTTGCACGCAAACGGCCAACAATACGGCGAATAGCTGTCTCAGCTGTCTATATCGGGCGTAATGTGGTGTAAATGCTTCATAAGTTTGGCGCACAGAACCATCATTTTGGAACCAATGTTCTGAAATTTAATACTCTCGTTTAAAAATGAAAGTGTCATCACAATAAAATTGCAAAGACCGCTGAACAAAAATTACACTGATAATTTGCAATCTGACAATTGGTCTGACACATATAAATGTCTGAAGTTAGTACTGGCTTAAAATAACTACCGATACATATAAAATTTTTCAAAGCAAAAATCTACTGAAAAAACTACAATTTTACTGAAATTTTACAGCTGAGTCCTTGTAATTGTCGCTAACTCAAGAATATCACAGCAGTGAGTGGCAATATTAGAGATAGTCCGTCAATTCGGCAATGTTTCTTATAACACTAGTTTACAAGAAAAAAAGGTCTGGTTTCTCATAGACTTTTTTTCATGTATTTTGGGGCGTAAATTCCAAAACTGGCAACCATTTATTGTTCTTAAGAATTGTTTTCAAGATATCCCCAAAAAACCCCTTATTCTGAACTTTTTCATTTATTTGGCTATATCTCGATGAATTTTTTTTCGACTCAAAAACGCTTTTCAGCACTCAAAAGATATTCTTATTCCCTTCATTATTCTCGATATTATTTTAAAATATAAAAATTACATCATATATGGACGGCCGGTGGTACATATATACCACCAAGTATTTCGAATCAAACACAGCTGGCGTGCCTATACTTTGCGCGGCAGACGTCGTGTATGTTGTTTATTAAGCATTTTAGGTAAACGTTAGAAGCTTAGCATGGCGAGAAATTTCGCCATTTCGTATCCCCTAAGAGGGATTATTTATCAAGGAAAGTCCGTCGACCAGCTACGGCAAGCGAACGATTGTTAGAAGTTGTAATGGATTTGGAATCCAAATATTATCAGTTTGGTTGTAATGTTAGTACTGACAATTTTTTCACATCGTTGACGCTGCTTTGGTTTTTCAAAACAAAGAACATGACACTGGTTGGTATTCTACGTAAAAACATACCCCACATTATATATCTACATACAACAATTCTGTTGGGACTGCTCGCTACGCATATCGCGATGAATGCACTTTGGTTTCCATATGTGTGAAACGCAACAAAGCGGTATATTTCCTCAGCAGCCAACTTCTGGGGGTTCAAGGCGGGCAGATAATCGGAAAGTACACGGTTGAAAATATCAGTATAAAATTAATAACTTTTAGTTATTCATATAAATCCATAAAAAAATCGTATAGATTTTATAAGTTCCGCAGTTATAAAATTTTATATGAATATCATATATGTTTCTATATTAAAAAGTATAGAATAGGTTGACGTATAAATTCTATTTTATAATAAGAGTTTATATTTAATTTTAACAATAGTAAAAAAAAAAAAAAGAGATTTGAACCTGCTTCATTTCTAGAATAGTTTGAATTCGACCCCGTTCGTTAGCTAGCTCGGCTACAGAATGATGATGATTTATTAGACAAAATTGAGCATAAACAACTGGCCGCATAGCTGGTTTTTATATGTTGAAAAGTTATTAAATTTATACCTAAATTCATATAAAACGACCCTTAAACTGATATTCGTATAAAAATTTATACTGATTTTTTCAACCGTGTAGGTACAAAAAAACGGAAGGCCAACCGATGGTCACTGGCAATAGTCTATAATATGCTGGATGTTTTAAGAGTCGCTGTATACAAAATATATGATGCGCTGCATTCAGATAAGGCGAAGGATGCTCGACGAAAGTTTCTGGATGACTTGTCTTACGAACTGTATGACAGAAACATAGAGACAAGATGTAAAATACCTGTGTTGGTGAATCAACACCAAACCCGCACAGGATTTCCATTGAAGTTCCACCAAGTGCACTTATAGAACGCATTCCCAAAGGCCACAAAACGCGAAAAGAGAGCTGTTTCTCTAGTATGCCATCGATTAGAAGAACAGGAAGAATCGCAGCGCGTGTGATCATTGCAAGTAGCCAATATGTATCACTGATTTCGACATCAAATATACCTGTAAGCCCTCTTGCCCAGACACAGAGGAAAATTTACCAGTCTTTAAATTTTAACTATGATTTACTTATTTTCAATTACTACTTTGACTTTCTGATTACTTATTGTTTATTCCATACGAATTTTTGTACATAACCACAAAACACCAAAGTTCCTGCATTTGTTGAACAGTTTATATGAAAATACATGGTGGGACATATGTACCACCGACCGTCCTCCACGAGGTAGGTATGTAAAACTTGCTCCTTACCGGAGCACTATAAAAGTTAAATAATGCAGATAGCTCAAAAATGCGTACAAATGACGGGCCGAAAGAGTTGCCAGAAAGAACCATGTATCTAACTTAAAATAATTCTAAGATATTTGAACTCAAAAGTCAAAAGGTACACCTGTACCACCATCCGTCCCACTAGGGTTAAAGTTACGAAGAATATCATAATAAAGTTGATGAATAAGCTTCATAAGTGAAATTTTTTCTTGTCGAGCAGAAAAAATTTAATAGTGGAATTAATATGTAATTTAAAATAATCAAAAATAATAGATTTCAATATTTTTTTTTTTTTCTTCCATGAATGAAGCATCGTATTGATTTGTTTGCATTTTCAAATATTAATTTAATGTTAAAATATTTAGCGTTTAATAAAATAACAATACATGGGCATTTCCGCAGAATGGTTCACCGTGACAGAAAAATTAAAAGTTATTATAAAAGCGTTACTATCAGATATTATCTAAGGAAAACATTCAAATTTGTTTTATTTAAAAAATTTACACCAGAATTCATTTATCACGGTGAGCAAACCTCCTGCGAACTTGCATAAATGCAGGTTTCTCTTTTTTTGTAATATTGAATAGTATTTTGCCTTAAGTATTTAATTCTGTAAAAAAGGTGATACATGATGATAGTAACTCCGCAAAAATCTCTTTTCCAACAACAATAAACTAAAAGAATTCAAACACATGAAACCAATCTCTATTAACTGTAAATTTTTAATTCGCTTTAGTTCATGTTCTAATGTCACATTTGACATAGAAAAACATAATTTGTTCTCATTTCGTCATTGATAACAGCAGCAAGTGTGTCCAAGTTTTTGTTCAAACAGAGTTTCATGTAAATAATTACACAAAAAAACAACGAGTGCAAAAAAAAATTTAAATTTAAAATTTTTGGAGCTGTTTGAGTTGGTCACATTCGCAAACGTTAATGTAATAAATAGGCATTTGCAGAACGGTTAAACCACATATAAGCTGCCATAACACAACATAATCGCTTTTTTTTGACAAAGTTGTGAAGAGGAGCAGTGCAAAATATAATTTTCTTTCGAAAAGTAGGCGGTACCACGCCCCTAACAGCAAAATACGTTTTCACGGCTAGTTAGTTTGGAGGTACACTGTACTATGTAAAAGTTATACTCGTATATCTTATTTCTTTTTTCATAACTCTTAAAAAAAATCGATATCTTTCTTTTTCTTCGAAATATCGTAAATTGATAATTATTACACAGTTGAGGACAACTGGAACATTTAGTTAGTTGGTTTTTCTTAAGAAAAAAAGTTTACCATTTTTATTTTCTATAGAGTAAATGATCTTATATGTAAAACTTAAAATTTTACGCAGCCTCCGATTTCTGTAAAATGTAAGAATGCAAAAATTTAGAACAATTTTAAAAAAGTAGAGACTTAAGTCACGTTAGAACTCTGTAGCTTTTTTTTCAAACTTTGATTTTTTTTTTTTGTAGTGCTTCCATATCTTATGAATAACATGAACTCTTACACGACTGATTAGAAGTGCGCTATGGTAGAATTAAGTGCACTCTTGAATTCGATTTGCTATGCAAATAAAAATCGCGTTTGCCATTTCAATAACTATACTATCTGGCTATCAAAGATTACACTGGCATACACGAGTTTTGCTCATGGAAAGTGAACAGGTGGTTCCGATGGATTTTTGTACGCTGAACACGAATCTGTGCTCAAAAGTTGTTCTTCAATAAAATTTTTTTTTTTTTAATAAGGATTGAATTCCCCAAAAAAAGCTTTTTTGAATAACTAAACAAGTGTTCTTGAACCTTCCAAAATGTCTCAAATTAAAGCTTGTCAATTCCATTTTTGAACACGAAAAAACAAAAATTAGTCACATCAGTTACCCAAAAATAGTCAGAAGCGTTTCTTTAAGGTTTTCAACCCCAATTTTCTCAAAAACTATAAGTGATGGACAACTTTTGAGCCCAAATTCGTGTCCAGCGTGCAAAAACCTACCGAAAACTCGTAGTCACTTCCCGTTATCAGACCGAAAGTTTAAGTTTGCAGACCAGTGTTGATTTCAGTGCAAATAAATTATTTCCAGTGCGCTGTTTAAAATAATTGCAAGGTAATTTTAAAATTCGTTTCATGTGGATGGTTATATTTTATCGCCAACGTCGTTCGCTATTCCAGTGCATAAGGCCTTAGGAGACTAAGGGCCCTACCTTGGAAGATTAATTATCAAGCATACTTTAGTATATCAACTAGAAATCTGATCATAATTTGTGTTACCAGATGAATTATTATTGCAATAATGTCTTATGCTAAATACATTTTACCAAGCAAATGTCGTTTCACCTAATATAATAAGTTTAGTTAATTTGTTTTAGAAACCTTTAGATAAAGGGCCCTTTTAAATAATTTACACAGGCCGTGTTTCATATTGTAACGCTTATTCTCATATAATTTAATTAAGCATTTCCAATATAAAGTTATACTGTAAGCTGAAAAGATCGAGCTTTTTGTTGAAATAATTGTTGCAGCAATTACTTAAGAGAACTCAGTTCGATTCGTAGTAACTACGTTCTTGGTGACTAATAACAACGAGTTTAGCCTCAAAAATGTCAACAGTTTCTGGGATCAATTATCAACTTCTTGGTGTTATTTGTGGTTTGTTGTTGAATTAAGGCTTTTAAGTATATACGTATCTTTGTATATATATCTTTGGGTTTGAAGCGCTGAATTTGAAATGCGAGTGAATTTAAAAAAATCGGTAGAGCGAATAAAATTATGTAAAAATAGTTTTACAAAATATTTAATATTGAGACTGGGAAAAATGTAAGCCAGATTTAAATTTAACTACACATAATTCTTAAAAGAGAGTAAAAAAATATTATCTGACACAAAGACACATTTAAAGCCGAACCGTGTCGTTATGTGCTCTGGAATCAAAATTTGAGTCATAAAGAAAGAAACAATCAAATAATATAAATTAAAATTAATGTTTAAGCTCAAAAATGTTTTTCCCGAAAGTGCTAGTGATTTAAAAACAAATTTACGACACTCGTCAGATAATAATTAGAGATAGAAAAAAGCTACAAAAATACCAATGTTTTTTTGGGGTTAAGTGGCACAGTGGGCTTTTAAGATATCATATATATTTTAAATATAGAATGTGTTGATGTGGCATATTGAAGGTAAAAACATTGTTTTTCCTTTATATTATATGAAACAGTTTCCTTTTTTTTTTTTTTTCTATCACTTTTATATGAATTCTGCGGATTTTCAAAATCCAAGGTTCCAGCTGCATTTTTATCAATTTTTTCTTAATGTAATTTTAGAAGGAACAAAATATCTAGAATTTTATTAAATGCTCTTACTAATTTACTTGTATCGAAATTTACTAATGTTGAACTTTTTTAAATAGCTCATACAATATACTTTTAAAAAAAAAGTTTTGAGGTACTATATTACATATGCTGATTTTTACAAATTCAAAGCTTAAACAGTCATTATCGAGAAATTACGCAAAGTATAACCGTAAAAAAAAAATATATATGGGAAATTCCAGGTCAACCGGGACTGAGGTCTGCCCAAAATTAAGCGCAGCGGAAAAATGTTTTTAAGGCCTCAAAAAGTTCGTATGCTCAAGAACTATCATATGAGAACGAGTGTTTTGGAATTTTTTTTTTTTCAACAAAATTGCGAGCATAAAATGCCGCCTACTTATATATGTATCTATGTATAAATAGGCAGTTGGTAAACAGCCATAATCATAATCGTTTGATTTTTTTTTTTGTAGGAAAGTTTGTGAAGAGAAGGAGTGCAGTGTATACTTTTTTTCAATAGTAGGCGGTGCCACGCCCCTAACAGAAAACTACGTTTCCACGGCTAAGCTAATAGAACAATTTTAACAAAATTTGGTTTGGAGATAGACTGAACCATAAGAAAGGTAATTAGAGGCTCTTTGTTCTTAAACGAGGCGTGGCACGGCACTTAATGAGGAAAAACGATGCCTAAGCCGCTTCATGTTGATGAAATTTGGTATGGAGATAGATTAAATCATTTTTAAGTGGCGGTGAAACGCCTCTTATAAGAAAAAACGTTTACACTGTTAAACTAATATACCGATTTTGATGAAATTTGGTAAGGATTTACTCGGTCACTTATTTTAGCTATGTCAATACTTTGTTCTATTGGGGGCGTGTTACTATCTTATTTAAAACAAATACTTAATACCAAGACAACAAGTAACATTATAAACCTACAAAAATAACTTGTCTAAATATAGTTTACTGTAGAGAAAAAGCTCTTTGTGTTTTACAGGGTTGAGACTCCATTAATTTAGCAGAAAAACGTTTCTTCCTCTTATAGGCGTGGCAACTCCGACTCAAAACAAATATCTTTATTCCGGATTGAATCTGGCTCCATACCGAATTTCATCAATATCGATGAAGCGGCTCTGCCAAGACAGCGTTTTAAAGGTGATGCCACGCCTCATTTAAGAATTCAAAGCTTCTTATTATATTTTGTATAGTTCACTCCATCTCTACACCAAATTGTATTAAATTGGTCCATTAATTTGGCCGTGGAAACGTATTTTCTCGTTAAGGGTGTGGCACCGCCTACTATTGAAAAAGAATATGGACTGCACTCCTTCTCTTCACAACATTTCCTACAAAAAAAAAAAAAAAAATTAAACGATTATGATTATGGCTGTTTACCAACTGCCTATTCATACATACGTAACTAGTTATGTGCAGGCGTCGCCATTTTGCTAAAAAAAAAAAATTCGAAAACATTCGTTCTCATATGAAAGCTCTTGAACATGCAAACATTTTGAGACCTTAAAAACGTTTTTCCGCTTCGTTAATTTTGGGCAGACTTCTGTCCCGGTTGATTTAGAATGTCCCGTATATATTTCCCCGGATTTCCTGAATCCATCCACTCTGTGCAGCTTTATAAAGTCAAAGCTTTTAGAATAAGTAGCTACATACATTTATAACTTTACAATGACAAAATCGATATCTATATGCTAGTTTTTCTTTTTCATTACTGCATATAGTAAATATTATGGCCATATCATTCGGCACTTTTATGGGATGGCCTTCAGCAAGTTTTTTAGAACTTCAAGCCGATGATAGCCCGTTACAAATGGGTCCCATGACGAACACTGAAGCGGGTTTGGTTGCAGCCACGCTAGCTTTAGGTGCATTCTTTGGAACAATTTTGTTTACCCTGTTGGCAGATCCAATCGGACGAAAAAGATGCCTGATATTACTGACTATACCAAATTTAGTGAGCTCAAAACCGCAGTACTATTTTACAAAGATAATAAAAAATTTTTTTGATTACCCAATGTATAGATTGGTTGGATTGTCAACTACTATGCACAAAATCCATTGCAACTATGTGTATCACGATTTTTCGCTGGATTTCTTGGAAGTATTTTTGCTATCATACCCATATATGTCACCGAAATTTCCGAGGTCAGGTAAGTTGCTATTAATAATTTTTTTATAAATTTTCTCTAAATATTATATCATTTGCAGAGTACGTGGCATATTGGGCTCGTTTCTTGTTCCATCATTGAATTTAGGAATTTTAATAGCTTTCATTTCTGGAAATTTTGTTTCATATGCGAATACAGCGATAATTTGTATTCCATTGCCAATAATTTTTCTTATTGCTTTTCTTGGATTCCCCGAAACACCACAATATTATATTCGAAGACGTCATTTAGAGGGTGCAGAAAAATCTTTGCGTTTTTATCGAAACGTAAGAAACATAAAAGAAGATCTTTCAAAAGAGCATATAGCTGAATTGCAGCAGTTTGAGATGGAAGAAACTAAAGTGGAGACACCTGCGTCATGGCACGATTTTAGTAAGTCAAATGAATGTTTTTTTTTTAATTTTTTTATACGATTCTGTATTTTTAATTAAATTGTGAAAACTAAGAGTTTCTTAAGTCTATAGGGCGGTTTCTTCCCTTTTAACATAAAATAATAGAGTCGATTGATTTTTATTTTTGTTCAAAATGTTGGGAAGAAGGGCAGCGCAAAATACAATTTATTTCCAGTAGTAGGTGGTGTCACACCTCTAATAAGTAAAAAATTCTCGGGGACCGATTTTTAAAAAAATTGGGTTGAAGATAGATTTTAACCCTAAGGAAGGATATCAGAAACTCTGTCCTTTTATAGGGCGATTTGATTTCAATGAAAATTGCTATGAATATTGATATCTGAGTAAAGTCAGTTGTTTTATAGTGGGTGGTGGCACTTCTGTAACAGGAAAATTTTGAGGAAAGATATATGTTTTTTAATGGAAATTGCAACGCACCCAACAAGCAATTAGGTTTTTATAGATATATCAATGAATCTGTTTTGATGAAATTTGGTATAGAGATGGACTGAACCCTGAGAAAAAGTATTTACATAAAATATGTTTTCACAGTTAAATTAATGGACCGATTTTGATAATATTTGGTTTGTAGATAACTTATTTACTTACTTACTTGGGTGACCATAACAACCCGTTACCGGGTTACGGCCGACCTCAAAAGCTCTCTCCAGGCGCCTCTGCTTTGCGCGCGCCTTCTCCAATCATTCACACCAAGCGTGGATAGGGTTTCCTCGGCTTGGTCTTTCCATCGGAGGCATGGTCTTCCTCTTCGTCGTCGCCCAGCGGCTTCCGCATCAAACACCTTTTTCGCCGGAGCTTCTTCGTCCATACGCACAACATGTCCCAGCCAGCGCAGACGTTGTATAGTGATGCGCTTGACTATGTCAATGTCAGCGTAGAGCTCGTACAGTTCGTGGTTCATTCGAATACGGTAGTCGTCGCCGACGTGAACAGGACCGAAGATTTTGCGAAGAATTTTTCTCTCAAACACCCCAAGCGTAGCTGCATCAGTCTGCGACACAACCCATGCTTCTGCGCCGTAAAGTAGCACGGGTAAGATGAGCGTCTTGTAGAGTGTCAGTTTTGTCGGACGAGAGAGGTCTCTACTACTCAATTGCTTACTGAGACCATAGTAACACCTATTAGCAAGAGTTAGTCTTCGCTTTATCTCCAGGCTGACATCGTTTTGAGTGTTCACGGCAGTGCCAAGATAGGTGAATTCCTTGACAACTTCGAAAGTATAGTTGTTCGCAGTAACAAAGATCCAATACGCCGCGTCTCCCTGTTTGTGGACAGCATATACTTTGTTTTGCCCCCCGTTCACCGTCAAACCCACTATCGCTGACTCTTTTTCGATAGCAGAGAACGCAGCAGTAACATCTCGCTTACAACGTCCAATGATATCAATATCATAGGCATATGCAAGGAGCTGGACACTTTTGTAGAAAATAGTGCCATTACGATGTACACTGGCTCTTCGCAACACCCCTTCCATCACAAAGTCGAAGAGGTTGCAGGGCGATCCACTAGCCCTGTCTGAAACCTCGTTCGGTATCAAATGGTTCGGAGAGGTCCCTTCCTACTCTGACGGAGCTGGCTGTGTTGCTCAACGTCATTCTGCAAAGCCGCACCAGCTTCGCAGGTATACCGAACTCAGACATGGTGGCATACAGGCAATACCGTATCGGGCTATCGAAAGCAGCTTTAAAATCGATAAAGAGATGATGGGTATCGATCTGTTTTTCGTGGGTTTTTCCAGGATTTGACGTAGTGTGAAGATCTGGTCTATGGTGGACTTACCAGGTCTAAAGCCGCACTGATAAGGCCCAATCAGTGTGTTGGCAAACGGCTTAAGTCTTTCACACAGTACAGTCGACAGGATGGATGTAAGAGATGGCAAGAAGACTGATTCCCCGGTAGTTAGCGCAGATTGTCGGGTCACCTTTGGTTTGGAGATAAATTGAAATTTAAAGAAAAGATAGAGCTAGGGATCGCGCAACATTAAACCATGATTTATATTCTTGGGAAAGATGACAAAAAACAGTTACTTTTAATATCAGTTTTTAATACTAAAAATTATTTTTTAAAACACTTTCCAAAGGGATACGAAATTCGTAAAACTTTCACATTGATTTCGTTAACCTTTACACTGGCTGCATATACATATATAATATGCGCTGTATGAAGTTTTATTTTGGAAATGCGTACCAACATTTTTGTTCATTTTACTTGCCGAACTATTATAAAATTTTCAGTTAAGTAGTTCATTTCAAAATCTCATCGTAGTTGTTAGTATAAAGTTCTACAGTATATCTACAAAGTGCTTCTTTTTGATTTCCTCAGGACAATATCTCGATAACTAATTTAGATAATGATAAGAGTTTTGGGCAAAATAAATAAAGTTTCTAGAGGAACTTATAAGAGTGAACTTAAATTTGAACTTGTAACCAATATTCAAGGTCAAGTGTGTTTTTATATGCAATCCAGATTTGTATTCTATGGAAAACAGAGAAAATTTGTATGAAACTTTTTTTTTTTTTTTTTTTTTTTTTTTTTGTTTTTTAGTGATAAAAACATTTTCAATCAAAATATCACCCTTTATTATGAAACAATCAATTCTCAGCAGAGATCGCACAGATTACAAAGTTTGTAAAATTTTCAATAAATCAATAATTTTTTCTATGAAATAAATTTATTACAAAAAAAAAATTCACAATAGCGGTATTCACGATCTGTTGTATTTTTTGTAAATGTTTACAATTTTTGCTACACATTGTGAGCGCTCTAAAATGTTTTTTTGTTTAATAATTACTTTTTTCTTTTTATGACAACTTTACTCAACAAATGTACAAATATTATACAAAAGTTACAATAGGGTTTTGTCATTGTAACACGCGAAAACGCCAGCGAAAAAAATTTTTGGCTCCGATTTGGCTGAAATTTAGCATTATTGTTATATCGATGTCCAGCAATAAAACTGCGTTCAGGAATTTGCCCTAGTATTATTTGTTGTTGAGATACGCGGGTATAAAATTCACGATTTTTTTACTTTTTCAGAATAAGTGTTTTTTTCGAAAATTCATAGCTTACAGCAAACTCTATCAATTAATAATTGGTATACCTACGATTTTAGGTTTTCTCTGTACTTTTCGAAAAAAAATATTATTTTTGAAAAAAAATTTTTAGAATTTAAAATTATTTTTGCATTTTTTTTAAAAAAAACCATTTTTTAAAAATTTTTTTTTATTTTTGTTTTTTTTTTAAAAAAAAAACTTTGATTTATTCTGCGCTTAATGGTGTAAAAATTTTTATGGGGAAAAAAATTATTTATATTTTTTTTTTAATTTAAAAACAAATTAAAGAGCTAAGATTTTGAAAATTGAAATGAATTTTTGAATTTTTTTTGAAAAATGCATTTCTGAATATTTTTTTGTTTTCACATTTTTAGGTTTTTACTTGTACTTTTCGAAAAAAAATACTGTTTTTGAAAAAAAAAAAATTTTTCTCAAAAATTTTGCGAATTGAAAAATATTTTTGCATTTTTTTTTAAAAACCCATATTTAAAATTTTTTTTTTTTTTTTAAAAAAAAACTTTGATTTATTCTGCGTTGAATGACGTAAAAATTTTTGCGGGGAAAAAAGTATTTATATTTTTTTTTTAATTTTAACAAAAATTAAACAGCTAAAATTTTGTAAATTGAAATGAATTTTTGAATTTTTTTTGAAAAATCCATTTCTGAATATCTTTTTGATGAACTTCAGATTACAGCTTGATTTGCAAGCTTCAAAATGATATGCCATAACATGAGTGCAAGTAATTAATTAAAATGTTTGAGCCGTTAACCTGAAAACTAAAACTGAAAACGCGTAGTACAGCGCGCGTTTAGTGGCTTAATCATTTTAATTAACTACTTGCCCTCATGTTATGGCATATCATTTTGAAGCTTGCGGATCAAGCTGTAATCCGAAGTTCATCAAAAAGATATTCAGAAATGGATTTTTCAAAAAAAATTCAAAAATTCATTTCAATTTACAAAATTTTAGCTGTTTAATTTTTGTTAAAATTAAAAAAAAAAAATAAATACTTTTTTCTCCGGAAAAATTTTTACGTCATTCAACGCAGAATAAATCAAAGTTTTTTTTTTTAAAAAAAAAAAAAAAATTTAAATATGGGTTTTTTAAAAAAAATGCAAAAATATTTTTCAATTCGCAAAATTTTTGAGAAAATTTTTTTTTTTTCAAAAACAGTATTTTTTTTCGAAAAGTACAAAGAAAACCTAAAATCGTAGGTATACCAATTATTAATTGATAGAGTTTGCTGTAAGCTATGAATTTTCGAAAAAAACACTTATTCTGAAAAAGTACAAAAATCGTGAATTTCATACCCGCGTATCTCAACAACAAATATTACTAAGGCAAATTCCTGAACGCAGTTTTATTGCTGGACATCGATATTACAATAATGCCGAATTTCAGCCAAATCGGAGCCAAAAAATTTTTTCGCTGGCGTTTTCGCGTGTTTTACCCCATATAGAGTATTTGAAAAAAGCAAATGTTTTGTTTTTGTTAAGATATCAAATTTACTAAAAATATCAAATTTATTAAAAATACACAATACAAGACCAAATGCTACAGATTGTGAATACCGCTGATATATTAAAAAATATTTTCTGTGTTTTTTTTTTGCCTATTTTAAGAATTTTATACCCAGAGTGCTTTTAATTGAAAATTGATAGTTAAGCAGAAAAAATGTTGAAGAACAAAACATTTCAGTTTTTCATAATATACAAATCTGCATTATAAAATATAGTAAGTATTTAAACAAACCCCGTTGATATCGAATTAACTGTGAAAATTGGTTCCAAGATCAAAAAATTCGTTTTAAGGTCAAAGGTGAGGTCAATGTCATTTCACTCCTTTCAAATCATATAACTTTTACTTAAAAAATTTATCACAATCTAATAAATTTCTCGAGATATTGGTCTGGGGAAATGGAACACACAGATTAAAAAACTTAACGCTTTTTGCTTAAATTAAAGATGCCACGCCTACCGGTGAAGTCTCGGCAATTTCTAGTATGGATTTATGTACATTTTAGCGGTTAAAAATAAAAAAATTTCACGACGTGTGAGCGGATTGCAATAGCTTTAAATGCCTGGACAATGCCCATTACTAGGATTAAGGTTAATATTGAAAACTGGATAAGTGCCTTCTATTTTAAGTAGGTTTTCAAAAATATTGATTTAAAAAATGGTGCAAGTTACATAAGTTAGCAAATTTTTCAACAAAAAGGGCATGGCTTTCGGGCAGCTATCGATTGGGCAATTTGTATTCATGTTTAGTTTTTATACCCTACACCGAGGGTATATTCACTTTGTCCATCCGTTTGTAACACATAGAAGGAGGCGTGGCAGGTATGTAAAAGTATATATATTCTTGATCAGCGTCACCACCTGAGTTAATTTAGCGATGTCCGTCTGTCTGTCTGTCTGTCTGTCTATCTGTCCGTCTGTCTGTCTGTCTGTCTGTCTATCTGTCTGTTGAAATCAGGTTTACGGGAAAACCAAGAGAGCTAATGGAATGAAACTTTCACACACAGGTCACATCTTCTTGCAGGCATCTTGCTATTGAAAATGGGCGAAATCTAAGTATATATACCCATGTCATTTTTGGAAAAAGTTGCAGCGATTTTGATGAAAATTGGTGATTTGATGCAAGATGATTTGATGTGAACAAGATTAGGATTAGGTTAGGTTTCAAGTTTTCAAAGCTTCCTATAGGAGCGTGGCACAGCCCTAAATTTTAACCTTCATACCACCATATCTCGTAAGCCGTGCAAGATATTGTTATAAAATTTGGTAAACGGATACATATCAAATATATCTTGAATTGAGATAAAAGTGGGCACAATTGAAAAAGTGGGCGTGGCACTTTTCAACTGTTTAAAATTTTGATTCTCAAAATTGGCAAAAACGATTTTCATAAAAATTTTGGAGATGATGCCGCTGAAAGCAGTCATCAATACAAGCATAGTCACTATACTGAAAAAACTCGTTGAAGGGCGTGGCACAGCCCACAATATTTATAAACGTTATATTAAGAGAACGAACATCGTAATCGTGATGAAATTGAATGAGGTAGATATACTTGCTATAAGGTCTCTTATTACAAAATTTTGATACAATAGTATCTGGGGGCGTGGCACCTCCCATATAAGCAAAAACTGTTTATTGCTATAAATAGTGTATTTAGAGAGCAATCTTCATAAAATTTGGTATTTAGATGTCAGTTACTATAGGCTTTAAAAATAATTTAGTTTTGACAGAATTGCATCAGTGGGCGTGGCACCTCCCATATTAACATAAATTTGTAAGCGCTGTTTTAAGTAAACTATTGGAGCAATTGCTATGAAATTTATTGAAAGTGGTTCAGTTGCTATAGAGTATATCTGAATCAAAAGTGGCTGAAATAGCACCAGAGGGCGTGGCACCTCCCATACAAATAAAATACGGTAAGTGGCATATTTATCGAAATAAGTGAGCAATCATACTAAAATTTGGTGTTAGGGGTTTGCTGATGAAAAGCTATTTCTGGATCAAAACCGGGCTGGATTGTACCAATGGGTGTGTCACCGCCCTAAATTTTAATTTAAACTGTAGCATATATCGCAAACTATACAAGCTATTGTGCTGAAATTTAATATGAGGATGTCGATCGCGAATATAATTTATTGTACCAAAAGTGGCCGGAACTAGAGAAGTGGGCGTGGCATATTTCAAAATTTTCATTTCTATTCGATTTTTTCCAACATTTTCTACATTCTTTCGACTTTTTCAACCTTTCAACTTTTTCCAATATATCCTATATGTATTTGTTCGACATTTTCAACCTCTTTCAACTTCCTTCATAAGTTTCTTTATTTTTTCGACTTTTTCATCAACTTTGAATTGTTTAAAAATTTTTCAACCTTTTTCAACTTTTTTAGAGTTTTTCAACCTCTCTCAACTTTTTTCAACATTTTGCATATATTTTCGACATTTTCCAACCTCTGCCAATCTTTCTAGCATTTCACATTTTTTTCGACTTACTCAACCTCTTCAATGTCTTTTCAACATTTATTTAAAAGGTTATTTCAGTGCAGTGTAGGGTATGTGAGTTTCGGCCAGGCCGAAGATAACACCTTAACTTGTTTTTTTTTTTTTTTTCTTATAAGAAAATTGAAAATTGACAGGAATAAAATGAAATAATTTCGATTTGATCAAATTTTGTCATCTTGTGATATTTTTATTTTGCTGAAAAGCCACCTTTTCCAAAGTTATCGTCATTTGAACTTTGTAAGTGAAAATCACGTATGTATATGAAAAAAAATTTTAAAAGCACTTTTTTTTAAATTGTCGGTATTTCCTCAATACATAATGTGATTTCCAATTTTTTTTTTTTAAGTTTCTTCATAATTTTATGGGTTTTATGAAAAAGTGACATTAATTGCAATTAGTAAATATTAAATTAAATATCATTATTGTATATATTCACTAAATTCTTAGATAATAGAACTGCACGAAAAGCTATGCTTATTGGTATAGTACTAATGTTACTCTGTCAACTGTCTGGGGGATCGATATTGGTTCAATATTCATCACAAATATTTGACCAATCTGGCTCAAAACTCTCACCCCACCTGTCAGCAATTATAGTGGGCGTCATTCAGATTGTTGGCTCTTGTGTATCTGCAGCGTTAGTGGATTATGCTGGTAGAAAGGTATTAAAACTATCTTCTCATTCCGCAAAATATTTCTATTTCACGTATCATTTTCAATAGACATTGCTTACTATCTCAGCAATTGGTACTGGTATTGGTCATATGTGTTTGGGTACTCATGGTTATCTGCAGGATCAAGGATATGAAATAACTAATTTCCATTGGATACCTGTCACAAGTCTCTCATTTACTATTTTTATTGAATGCGTTGGCGTTACAACTCTACCGTTTTTGCTTATCGCAGAAATAATTCCGCCAAAAATTCGAAATATAGGAAGCATGCTATGTGTTTCGGTATTTTGGATTACTGGATTTATATCAACTATGGTATGTTGTTTAATTTTTAAAATTTAGATGTTAAAATTTGATGGTATTTATTTCGTAGTTTTTTCCAATAATGAGTGAAACCATTGGGTTGCATGTAACGGTGTTCATCTTTGCTGGTTTCTGTTTTATTGGCGCAGCTTTTGTATTAATATTTGTTCCAGAGACTAAAGGCAAAACACTTGAAGAAGTTTTATTAATGTTATAAACATCTTTGTTTAATATGTAGCTTTTAATCACACATATAAAGTATATCCTTAATACATTTGAAACATCTTTGTTTAATATAGTTTCAGCATTACTCTAAATTTTATTGCGCCTTGTGCCGCAATTGAAGCTTAAATTAAATTTGAAAAAATATGTAAAAAATTATGTTTTTTAAAGCATCGGACATTTTTTTGGCACCAAATAGGAAATCCAAAATCACTCATAAGATAACAACAGCGAAAAGAGCTACCGAGAGCAGCTGTTGGAAAGGAAAATTAAACAAAATGCTTATTTTCTTCAATTAAATAAATCAATAAAAAATTCAAAGCTTAATTTTGGCCTGTTTCTTCTAAATTATTTAATAGTAAAGACTTAAATTGAACTAAAAATTAAGTTACGCAGAAGTTTCAAAGTCACTTCTGGCATGAAAGAAGCACAAACATTGACCTAGATGACCAAAATGATTTTAAAGCGTATTTTATCCTTAAATCATATATTTTATTCTAAAATATTGTCCTTTGTAGAATTAGAATTTTGCTTGACAAAAATTTAAAAGAATAAGAAACAAAAAACAAAATTTAAAAAAAAACTAAATTTATTTTTATCGACAAATTTTTTTGAACAAAAATTATAAAAGAATTTTGCATAGTACCAGGAACAACTTACGCAGTTTTGTTAAATATCGATTTTATGCTCACTTTTTTCATATTTTAAAATTAAAGTTTCCATAGCTGCTTAAGGTGGTTATTCAATCGGAATCAAATTTGAAAATTTGAACTGCAAATAATATGTTTCAACTTTGTGCAGCATTAAAATTAAAAAAAAAATATTACTCTATTAAGGAATATATGTTTTATTAATTCTTAGACAAATTTTCTTTGAGAAAAATTCATTAAATAAATAGAGATATTAAAAAAATAAAAGACTTTAACCAAAGTTTCATATGAAATTATTTACTTCAACACGATGCACTGTAGGAAAAGCTGATAACGAAAAAAAAAATTTCCCAACGAATCCTTTTAATTATTAATTTTGCATTCAAGGACATTTATTTACATGCTAAAAACTTACTAAAGCTATATATAGTTACACACAAAAGTAAAACACTACGTTAGAAGGCAATAACGTCCTTGAAACATCCTTCATTAGCATAATAACTGGTATTAATGGCTTAAGTTAACGAAGTGCAAAATTCCTGTACATTTTTTCATCAGCACATAGTAAAAATATTACTTTTAGAAATAAACATAAATTAAGCTGCATAGAGAAACACCTTACTCATTTGTACTCCCAACGGGAAATGCACAATTTATGACATTAATTATTTAGTAATTTGAAATAGCATTTTTATTAAGTTAACATAAGATGAGTTTACATTAAGACGTACCGAATGGTTACTTTTTTGCCATGTAGTGGATTCTACTGAAACATATGAGGACTTTTCTCATTCTATATGTGGAATTTTTGCTTATAAAAATACCCAGAGAGCTCAAACTTTGTCTTATCAGTGATGATTTTCTTAGCTATTTGAGAGTCAAAAAACCAGATGAATAAGATTAATTGGTTGAAAGTTAAAAAAAGACTCACATAATATTTGGAAGTCAACAAATTGCCCATAAAAAAAAAGCAGATTAGGCTCATCGAGCTTATTTTATTTTATGGGAAAAATTTATATGGAAAAAATGCTTCATTTGAAGTTACAGCTATATCTCGAGAAGCAAAAATCTTACACAAACAAGACCAAGCCAATTGAAAAGAATAAAAATATTTATAAGGAAATGTGAAGGTACTTTTTTTTTGTCACGATAATATTTCGAAATATTTTATTAGCTTTCAGAGCTAAGAGATATTTCGAAGAATGAGAAAAAAATCATTTTTTTTTTTTTGGTTTTTTTTTTTTTTGATTTTTTTTGCATAAATATTATGTTCTTTATTATAATCTTGGTCCCGTTCGTGCAAGATTTTTTATTTTACGAGTTATAGATGAAACTGTCTAATAATGCATTCCTTCCTATGTTAATTGTATGTAAAACTAAAAATCTCGATGAGCTTCCAGTAAACTTTAATCTTATGAGCTCTTCTTGCACCAGAATTTTTCTTTCATGTGTATGGAACTATTAAACCTGTTTGAAACAAAAATAAAAAAATTTGAATCACCCTACTCTAGCATGCTTAATTAACATACTTTTACGTGTCGATGTAAAAAATTTTTACATATTTACATGTGTGTACTCTATTTGCGTGTGCGTCCTTGTACGCTTGTTCCAAATTTAATATCGATAATAATATCAAAATTCAGTGTTTCAACTAAATGTGTTACCTTGTATGTGTATCTAATTAATAATTCTAAGAACATGGCAAACACACACGTGTGTATTATACTTTCACCTCATTTACGACCAAAATGCTTGAAATTCACTGGACTATTATTTTAATTTTTTTTTAAATCACCACTCAACGATATCAGCGACACACAGCGCGCATATTTTTGGCATGATTTTAATTTATACTCCCATGTAAGCAATTTATAAAATATTGTCACAGTTACAACCAAACGTGCAGAAAAACATACGAAAACATACACTCCTTCATGGGAGGTCTCCACAAATAATATTAAATAAATCCCTGAATATAACGTAGTTAGCCACCATGCGATTATTTACAGTGACGAGTAAAATAAATAAAAATTTATTTAAACTATTTTTAAAAAAAAAAGAAATTTGTGAACCAATAGTGTTTTGGTAAGTAACTAATTCTGATAACCAATAACTAAAAGTCGGAATTATTGAATTATATCAATATATGATCTGCGTACTCCTTTTAAATTTCCCCAAGCCAACATCTTGAAGACTAAGTTCGATAGCGATAAATGTCTCAGGTAAAAGTTACATGGTTTCTAGGGGGTCGAATAACTGTGACCGTCGCGTTGACCTGGAAGCTAATTTTTAAGTTGAATAAGAGGTCTACTGTGATATTTTAAATATGGTATACTATGGAAAAAAATAGACAAGTTTTGTAGGAACATTTTTCATTTGGACTTAAATTTATTAATTACAATGCCTGTTTGAAAAATTACATTTGAATTTGAATTAACCTTGAAAATAAATTTAAAGGTAAAATGTACGATCACTGTTATTTGATGCCCTATAAACTTTACAACTTTTGTCTAAAAAAATTTATCAATACACTGAAAAAAGAGAATAATAAATGTGTTTGGTTGACAGATTTTTAAAGTACATAATTTTTTTTTTTTTGTGATCTAATATAGCTTTGATCAATACATAATAATATACACTTTTCAACATATTTAAGTTATAAGTTCTATTTAATAACTTTCTGCTTGGTACATAATTCTGGTGTTTATGACTGCGCAAATAACAACGGCATCCAAATTTAGGATTCGAATATAAGAGATAATATCGATTTGCTAGTGAATCGATAATTTATCGATTTATTAATGAATCGATATATTATCGATTTATTTATTAAACGACATTTTAAAATATTGGTTTTGTGCATATCGATTTTACCTGAGTCAATATTAATAAATGCTTTCTAACGGAAACATTTTTTCGACCCAACATTTTAAAGAAAATTTTGTTTTCTTTTTTTATGTGAAAATGCCAGTACCAATCTCTGACCCAAAAAAGAAATATAGGTAAAAAATAAAAAAAATCGAAATTTTGCGGTATTTTTTTGTTTGTTTTAACATTTTTGACATAAAAAAAAACTGTTTCAAAATTTTTTAAATAAATCATTTCGATGAAAAGTTTAACTCTCCACAAAAAGTTTCAAATAAGTATGTATATCGATATTTTGCTTCAATTACGAGATATATTAAAAAACCTAAAACGAGTTGTTTTCTTCCTAATAACCTTTTGACCGATTTCTAAATAAAAACCAGTGAACGTCTAAGTTTTTTTTTTTCTTCATGAGATAATCAATAGCCCATAAGGCGAAAAGAATCGAATTGTATCAAACAGTCGAGATATATCGAAAGTTATTATATCGATGAAATTAATATTAGACAATAAACAAAGACATTCATTTAAGTTTCAAAACTGACTGAATCAACAAATCGATAAGGTCAAATAAAGTGGAATATTATTTAAATTAGTGGGAAAATTCGAATAGCTGAATAGTTTCAAACAGTTAGGTTAGGTTAGGTTAGGTTAGGTTAGGTTAGGTTAGGTTAGGTTAGGTTAGGTTAGGTTAGGTTAGGTTAGGTTAGATTAGATTAGATTAGGTTAGGTTAGGTTACGTTAGGTTAGGTTAGGTTAGGTTAGGTTAGGTTAGGTTAGGTTAGGTTAGTGGGGATAGTACACTGCCCTGAGGTGTACCCCTATATACCTGCAGTGTAGCTTGACTGCTGCTTATGTTGGCCTTAATTACTCTGGATTTCAGCATTGCTACTATCCAGGTGATAAAATAATATTCCACCCACAGCCCGGAGAGGACGGCCTGGATAGCTTCAGTACGTACGTTGTTAAAAGCTCCTTCAATATCAAAAAAAGCTGCAAGTGTGAATTGACGAAAGTATAAAGACCTCTCAATCGTACGAACAACCTCATGGAGAGCAGTTTCTGTTGATCTTCCTTTACGGTACGCATGTTGTGAATAGAGAATTAAGGTCTATTGCTTCTCTGATATAAACGTCTATAATTCTTTCAAATGTTTTTAGTACGAAGGAGGACAGACTGATTGGGCTGAAGTCCTACAAAGATTCATGACCACTTCTGCGCACCTTTGGAATGAAAACTACCCTTACTTTCCTCCAACTAGTAGCAATATAGCTTAGGGTAATATTTGCTCTAAAAATATTATAAAGTAATGGAGTCACCGTGCTCTGCATCTTCTGAAGCATTATTGGTAAAATACGGCCTGGTCCTGGTGACTTGAAAGGCGAGAAACTGTTTAGTGACCATAATATTCTATGCTCAGTTATTAGGGAATTGAGAGATTCTGGCGCGATATTTTCAATTATATTTGAACCCGTGGGTATTTCGTGAACATTTGTGTTGCAGGAAAGTGATTTTTTGTAAGAAGTTCTAGTGCTTCTTGTGTGGACTCTGACCATGTGCAGTCTGATTTCTTGACGAACGATGGACTAGAGTATTCTTTGAACAGGATTCTACTAAGCTTAGCCGAATCCTTAATGTTATCTATTGACTGACAAAAATTTATCCAAGATTTCTTTTTTGCAACTCTAATGGCTTTTTTGTACACCTTAAAACTTTCCCTGTAGGCTGCCATGATTTCTGAAAATGGCATTGATTAAAAATCTTTCTAGTAGTGAGCTACACTTAAATTTTTATTCCACCAGTACGGATATTTTTTCCTAGAATGAGTAATAGGACAAGAGGCCTTGAAAGCTACTTGCATGGCGCCTTCAAGTGACCTAACATGTGACTCTAGGTCATCAAGAATACTGATGCTATTATGAGGTAGTTTTCTAAGTATTGTCTTGACTATCTTATCAAATAAGGCCCAGTCAGTGTTCTCAATATTTCTGAAAGGTGGAGGGCCCTCTATTCTAAAATGTACCTTGAAAAGTATCAACCCATGATCCGAAAAGGAGTTATCAGTCAATACTTTCCAGTTCTTCACTCTGAGCTCAGCGTTATCAAACAGTACTGCAATGTGAATAAAAGTCGAAAAGCCAAACGATGTATTCTATTCGAATACTAAGTATTTGTATTAGAACGAGGAAATTACCAATTACTCTCTACGTCAAAAGGTGCCACTGTTTTACCTTCTCAAAAGAGTAAGTTCATTTACTTTTTTAAAAGTTATATACTTCTATGGAATAAGACTGTCAAAATCCGTAATAATTAGCCACTTTTTTCATAGTTTGAGAGCACTTATTCTTTTTTCTTGGGCTGTCAAACCTTTGAAAACATACTTATGCACATTACTGTATTACATGAAATAAAGTAAAAAAATGTTACAGCAACAACTCGTTGAGTGTATGAGTGTAAAGTTGAAAATTTTTTTTTCCGCAAAAGTTGGTTACCTTTTTATTATACATATTCACATTCATATATACGCACACATTTATGAAAATTTATTTAAATTGAAAACCTTTTGAGTTTTTCACCTGCTAAGAGACGGAATTCAATTTTCAACAAAATTATAATAGAATTTTTCATGAAAGAAAAAGCCATATAAAATAATAATATCAAAGGCACCCCCACTGAACCTGGGGAATAAAATGATTACTTAGGTTAGCGAAAAAATATTCAAAAACCATATACTTATGAGGCAGCATAGCAATATGTACATATGTATGTGTGCTAGCACACACACATGTTACCTAAGACAATCAGCAGCTTAATAAGCAACAGCTTTGTTGGGTGACAGCAGCGCGTCAAAATAAACAAAAACATAGAAATGAAATAGAAAAGTAAAGAAAAACAAACATTTCATTAGTGAAATACAAATAGAAACATCAACACCTATACAAATAAAGCAGTGCAGCTACCCAGCGAGAAATTCATTTAGAGTGATGAAATTTCGACGAAAATTTATAATAATTTTATAAAGTCAAATACAAAATTGACTGAACTGAAATTAAATTTGAGCAACGTTTCTCAATAGAGTTCCGCTTCCGTTAACGACAAAGTCATGAGTGCAAACCAGAGAAAAACCATTAAAATATTTTTTTCTTATTTTAATATTATCTTTAATCAAGATATTGCAGAATATACTCCAGGGCGAGACGATATGTTTGACTTATACCAAAATTTGTCTGTAGTTGAGCTATCAATACGGACAAAATGAAAGTAGATTTTCAACGAAAAACTTAACGATATAAAAGATTATTCTAAGAAAATGCTTTACAGGTTTCAAAGTTTAGAGGAATTTTCACCTTTTTTTTTAATATTTTCTTACTAACAAGATTGACATAATTTTTTTTTTCATTTAGGTTGCAAAAATCAGCACAACATGTTATTTTTATAAGCATCTTGATATTTTTATGAATAACTTGTTATTTTTATGAAAATCAACTGATTCGACTCGGGTTTCGGCATTGCAATGCATATATGTATGTAGCTCCAAAACGGCTGAGCGGACCACTATCAAACTTGGCACGAAGTATAAGCATAATATAAGCTTTTTTTAATACACTTAAAAAAAAAGATTTGTTAGGCGAACATTGAAAAATACTATAAAGAAAAATATTTCTCATTTTTTTCAGTGTATTTTTTTTTAATTTAAAATCCATCTATGAGGTTAAAAAGGCCAATAAATGAAGTATAAAATCCAGTAGTTAATTCATTTTACCAGACTTGTTTAAGCTGAATAATGGCATTTGAAGTACAGTGCGACCTCGGTCAACGCAACTCTCAATAAATGCAACTCCTTGATGTGCGCAACAAGCAAATTTCTTACATTACAGACTCAGTAAGTGCAACTTTTCTAAAAAATTACCTCGCTTATTGCAACATTTGTCATTTGAATATTTTCTATATGCAGCAGAAAGCTGAAAGCAGAAAAAGCTCGACAATTGCACCAAAAAATTATGGAAAAGCCAACGTCTTTTAAAGCAAGTAATGGTTGGTTCTCTAATTTCAAAAAAATGGTTATGGTATCCGCATGCTTAAAATCTGTGGGGAAAAGTTATCGAACAAGGCGGAGCTCGTGCAACAATTTGTATAGGAATTTAGGGATAAAATTGAAAAGCTGGACTTAGTTTCCGATCAGATTTAAAATGTGGATGAGTCAGATCTGATTTTAGACTTCTGCCAAACAAAACCTTAGTACTCTTTAAGGAGCACCTGGTCGAAAAGTAAGGAAGGAGCGAATATCTTTTCTTGCGTGCACAAATGTATCCGGATCGCATAAAATTAAACTACTAGTAATTGGGAACTCAAAAAATCCTAGGCCATTTAAGAACTGGAAAACTATGTTAACAGTTTACTTGCAAATAAAATTGAATTTAATACTGAAGAATGCGAAGGTTCAGACACAGATGAAGTTGAGGTGGTTCTTTCACAACCGGAAATCAAATCTGAAGATGCAGACTTTTTCAAAATATTGTAACACGTTAATTTGTTTGTTCTTTATTTAACTTTTGTACATAAATATGTAAAATTTAGCTTAATGGATTAAATAAATGATTTTCTTTTGATGAATTAACGTTGTTTTAAATTGAATATTTTTTTTTATTATTAAGTACCTACACCCAATTACTTCAGATTTTTTGACTCAGTCATTGCAATTACCTCGGTTATTACAACAGGCTTGGCTTTTATTAGTTGCGTTGACCGAGGTCGCACTGTAGTACATACCATACTATTTCTTAAATTTTCAAAGACCCATATTTTGTAAACCAGTGTTGCCATTCTAAAAACATTTTGTTTCTGTGCCGAGGTTATGTACAGGTTCAAGATATTCAAATATATCTGAAATTGGAAACATGACCCCATTTCCCCTGTCCGCTTCGCGTGAAATGCCTGATATGCTAACTAACTAAATTAATGATGAAATTTAGAAAAAACAATGAAAAATATGATTAAACATTTCTATATATGTATATATAAAGTAATATGGAAGGAACATATAATAGTTAAATAATTTTGCCCATTTTTCATATCATTATGTTCTCTGCTACCATATAGACAAAGTTTCATCAACTACGGTGACGGGGCAGGCGCAATCATTTGGTGGGCGGCAAAATTATCAGTTTATGGTTTTAGTTGTATGGGTACAGTAGCCTACCTATGGGGAGCAGCATAATGGTCTTCGTAGCATATAATTCAAGTGTTGGGCACTTTTTTTTTAGTAAATGTAAATAACTTGAGAGAAAGTTTACATGATTTTGTAGTATAAGAGGATATATATATATATCATTTTGCTAGAGTTTTTGAGGACTAAAAGTGAGGACCTTCTTTTTATGTTTTTTTTTTTTTTTTAACAAAATTTTTGCAGTTTCGAAAACTGTCAATATTTTGTATTGGTAAGCGGCGGCGGTGAATGATACACCAGAGCTACACATGAAAAATTTAAGAACTCAACATTCAATATCAGACCTTATGCCAAAAAATTAAATTAAACTACTTTGCACTGAATTGAACCTTTACCTATACATAGAATTTAATGTTTTATCAAATTTTCGGACGAAGAATGAATACCTTATGACAGAGTCATAAGAACACTAGTGAAAATTCAAAAAAGAGCACTGAACGCTGTAACAGAACTAAAGCTACATCATTACACTGACTATTTCATTCAAGGTCTTGGCGAAAGTCCTCCTCGCTAAAAGCAGGGAAAAATTTGAACAACTTGTCTTAAAAACCACACACATTTTCAACATTAGCATAGCTTCTTAATGTCTGGCAGTCTTCGTTTTTGGTAGCTCGAGAGCATTTCCAATATCGAATTGCTCACCAGTTGCCCTCAAAATCCTATTTCCATTCAGATCAAGCAGCGAAATTGAATATGGATTGGGCAAACGCTGCGAAAATCACTAAATAAATTGTGTTGAAGTGGAAGAGGTTTGTAGAGGCCCCCTGCCCCAAAAATCGATGCAATTTAATCTGAATTAAATTTTGATATAAAAAATAATGTTAGGCTTATAATTGATATGAATAATCCTTAAATAAATAAATAAGGTTTAAAGTGGAGCCTAAATTAAAGTACACAAGAGCTAAAAGGAAAAAGTTCTATTAAAAAAGCATTGCAACTTTCTAGTTATATATGATAAAAAAAACTTATGGCATTTCTATGGATACTATTTAGCTATGTGCGGCGATATCACCGCAACTTTTACCTAACCTAAACAGCCAAATTTAATTTTTTAAAAAGTCAACCAGGTTAGTTTAAAACGTTTACAGTTATTGTTAATCAACATTTTATTGATATTTCCTACTTGCTATATAAATACACTAGTAACATACAAAATTTAGAAATACACACATAAGACCCGCACAAATTCAGCTATATACCCTAAACGTGTTATGGGTGTGCTTGGAAAATTGCGTATTTTTTTTTTCTTTCATTCACTGTTTTCCTTCTCCTTGACTTTTCCTACAATATATTGTTTGTTTATTTATTTGTAGGTGTTGCCGTAAATGTCATTTTAGGATGTTTGCAAAACACGCATCTTTGGCTCAGTACGCAAAGGTTTTACATTTAAATTTAAGTAAATAATTCACGATGGCACATGTTAAAATAAAATATTATATTATATTAAAGTCGCTATTCGGCATATGTTGCATAAAAATAATAACGTTGCATAATGTAATAAAGAAATTAATGTCAGTAAGTGCACCTCTATTGAAATTGGTGAACTCAACATCACTGTCATATGTACATATACTTATTTAGACAAATATCTGTAATAAATAACAGCAATGACTATTAGAAAAAAAGGTTGTATTCTGTTGTCCCAAGTGCAAACAATAAAGATATGTAAATGTAATTGAAAGCTATGTTTACGACGTATAACGTGCCAGCACCTAGCCTTGTATGCTTTTGTTTTTTAATTAATTTAATTAAGAGAGTTAAATTTTTTTCAATATAAAATGTTTTCAAACTTGAAGCATCTTTTTAAATTTTAAATGAAAGACATAAGCTGTGTGAAATCAATATTTATTTTTATTGGAAATGAATGCCGTTCATATGACCTCCTCTACCAGCTCGGCAGGTTCTCAATCTTTTATCAAAATTTTGAACAACTTTTTCGTATAATGATGGCTCAATTAGTGATTTTACACAATGCTGTTATCTTTGAGATGTTGAAAAGTTTGAAGATAATCCTCAGGAAATTTACTCTAGAAGAATCTCTATAAAATCAAATCCGATGGTTTTAAGTCAGATGGATAATTCACGTCAGTTCTTCGAGAAAATATTCGATTATGAAACTTCTCTTTCAAAAGATCGGTTGATTCCATATCTAGGTGTCATTTTGCACCGTCCTGTTGAGTTGCTGGGAAGAGTCACTTCAATTGACTTTATTGAAATTGTATAAAAATATCTTATTTACAAAAATTCCATCATCACATGATTTTTGAAATAATGAAACTAATTGACCGCCAAGGTTATCTAATTTCACTCGTTCAGACTTTTTCTTTTGGGGGCTACATAAAGTCCAAAATGCTTTTCAATAAGCCGGCTATGATTGAGGAATTGAAAGCCAACATTACTCGTGTCATTCGCCAAATACCAGTTCAAGTACACGAATGCGTCTTCCGAAATTGAATCTTCAGAATGAAATATATCAGCCGTCACTATGACCATCACTTGAAAAAAATTAAGTTTAATAAATAAGTGTGAAGAATAATTATTTTGCATAATAACAAAAATAACCACATAAAACTTAGCATTTTGACTGATTTTATTATTAAGAAAAGTAGCTCTGTATGAATTATTCTATACAAAATAATTTATTTTGCATTTTGAGGCAAGCAAAATTCCATTAAAATCCACATCTTGCACTCCCATCTTAAACTGCTCAGTTAGATGCGAAGAAGTTGAAAGATTTCGTTAGTATTGAAAAACACTTCCAAAGGAGAAGTCGTATTAATATGTATTCGATTTGTTTATCCCTTAAAAGAGACATATTGTCATAAAGAAGAAAATTTTAGTTAGTTTTAAATATATAAAAATGGCGGAGCTATGGGTTATTGTATGCAGTGCATACCCACGTACTGAGGACTATGAGTTCACAGTCCTAACCATTACGCCACGCTGCCTCATTAATTCGATTTTTTTTTATACCCTACACCGAGGGCATATTCACTTTGTCTCTCCGTTTGTAACACATCGAAGGGGGCGTGGCAGGTATGGAAAAGTATATATATTCTTGATCAGCGTCACCACCTGAGTCGATTTAGCGATGTCCGTCTGTCTGTCTGTCTGTCTGTCCGTCTGTTAAAATCAGGTTTACGGGAAAACCAAGAATGCTAATTGAATGAAACTTTCACACAAAGGTCACATCTTCTTGCATGCATCTTGCTATTAAAAATGGGCGAAGTCGGTCGACGGACACGTCTACCGCCCATTATCAATATATGTTTTCCCAGGTCAATTTTGAAAAAAAGCTACAGCGATTTTGATGAAACTTGGTGATTTGGTGCATATGTGAACCAAATTAGGATTAGGCTGAGTTTCAAGTTTCCAAAGGGTCGTACATGGGCGTGGCACAGCCCTAAATGTTATCATTTAAACTACCATATCTTGTAAGCCGTGCAAGATATTGTTATGAAATTTGGTAAACGGATACATATCAAATATATATTGAATTGTGATAAAAGTGGGCAGAATCTAAAAAGTGGGCGTGGCACTTTTGAACTGTTAAAAATTTTGATTCCGTATATCTCAAAATTGGCACAGACGATTTCCATAAAAATTTTGGAGATGATGCCGCTGAAAGCAGTCATCAATACAAGCTCAGCCACTTAAGTGAAAAAACTCAATGAAGGGCGTGGCACCGCCCAAAATATTTATAAACGTTATATTTAGAGGACTAACAACGTAATCGTTATGAAATTTAATGAGGAAGATATACTTGCTATAAAGTCTCTTTTTACAAAAATTTGGTCCAATAGCACCTGTGGGCGTGGCACCTCCCATATAAGTAAAAAAAGTTTATTGTTAAAAATAGTGTGCTATGAAAGTAATCTTCATAAAATTTGGTATATAGATGTCAGTTACTATAAGCTTTAAAAATAAATGAATTTTGATAGGATTGTATCAGTGAGCGTGGCACCTCCCATATTAACATAAATTTGTAAGCGCTGTTTTAAGTGAACTATTGCATCAATTGCTTTGAAATTTAATGAAAGTGGTTCAGTTGCCATAGAGTATATATGAATCAAAAGTGGCTGAAATAGAACCAGTGGGCGTGGCACATCCCATACAAATAAAATACGGTAAGTGGCATATTTGCGAAATATGTGAGCAATCATACTAAAATTTGGTGTTAGGAGCTTGCTTATGAAAAGCTATTTCTGGGTCAAATCCGGGCTGGATTGTACCAGTGGGCGTGTCACCGCCCTAAATTTTAAATTTAACTGCGGCATATATCGCAAACTATACAAGCTATTGTGCTAAAATTTAATATGAAGGCGTGGATCACAAATATAATTTATTCAACCAAAAGTGGGCGGAATTGGAGAAAACGGCGTGGCATATTTCAAATTTTTCATTACTATTCGGTTTTTTCAACAGTTTCCATATTCTTTCGACTTTTACAACCCTTTAACATATATCCTATATGTATTTGTTCGACTTTTTAACCTCTTTCAACTTTCTACATAAGACTTTGTTTTTTCGACATTTTCTTTAATTTTGAATAGTTTCAAATTTTTCAACCTCTTTCAACTTTTTTAGAGTTTTTCAACCTCTCTCAAATTTTTTCAACATTTTGCATATATTTACGACTTTTTCAACATTTTTCAACCTCTGTCAAACTTTCCAACATTTCACAATTTTTTCGACTTATTCAACCTCTTCAACGTCTTTTTAACATTTATTTAAAAGGTAGTTTCAGTGCAGTGTAGGGTATGTGAGTTTCGGCCTGGCCGAAGATAACACCTTAACTTGTTTATTATTCCTTTTGTTCACTGTGCCTACAATATTTTGTGTCAATAACGCAGGGTAATCTATTTTTAAAATTTTCTCATAACTTAATGCAAGTCTTTCTTTTTTTTATGGGGTCAGTCGGTATCTTCGATTTTGGGTAAAAACCAGGTCTTAACTTTATTTTGTGACTATGAATATGGGCCAATATATATATAATATTTATTACAATAATATTCTGGAAAAGTGTTGTGTGTTATTTTTAAAGCAGTATGACTTTGCTTTGATTTCTATACCATTTTATTAAGCAAATCAAAAGACACAAAAGAACTTTAGTAGTATCTTAATAATTCCAATAATTATGTTACTTAAATTCATAAAATTCATGAAAAAATACTTTATTTTGAAGTTTGGTCGGAAGCAAAATTCTGTTTTGTTTTCAAGTTTCAACCTATGTGTAGACTCCAAAAAAGTAAAATAAACATAACAAATCCTTTTAATACATTGTTTAAAACACATAAGACATCAAACAAGTGTTTATTCATCAAAAGACATGAAATAAAAGCAAAAAGTAAGATGTGTTTGATAACATTAAAAGCTTCAAAGTGAGACGATAAAAGAAATTGGAAATAACAAAGTGACAGCAATAAGACAGCGAGCTTAATAAAGTGAAGGGTTGAGTTGATTTTTATTGATGTAATAGGTAACTTGAGGTAAATTAAATTAGGATAGCTCTGGAATAATATTTGGAGTTCTACCGCATGAACTGAGTTTGGGCAGGGTTGATGTTGAACTTTTTAGAAATGCCCTTTGCACAGCAAGAGCAAAACGGAAAGTGGTGCAACATATGTATATTTTCTTTGTTATAAAGTCTTTTTTATTTGATTTAAAGCTGCATCCCTAAAAGCTCACAATGCTTAAAGTTGTAATAGCTAAGCTTTATTATTAAACATTAAAATACTGGCAACTAATAGAAGGTAAGTTATAAAAAATATTTCAATTTCATCCGAAAGAGCACCTCAACAAATCACTGCTGCCTTTTTGAAAGTAGTACAAATTTTTGCCTGAACTACGAAACAAAACATACCGAATGAAAACCGAGTGCATATTTCGCACAATTCATTATATTTAAAACTTTGTTACAACACTTTTCTCGGAAGCGCTTCGTTGCAAGCTTAATTCTTAAGCCATTGCAAATTTTTTTGGCGAGTCACCCGAAACTCACTTCTGGTGTGCCTACCAATTTTAACAATATGAAAATTTGTTAGAACAAAATCATACCATAGTATTTTAAATGTTAACGCAATAATTTTTATTATATATTTTTGTGTAAGTTTTTCGATAATTTTCTAGTAAATTTTTATTTAATAAGCGTATCACAGTGAAGTAACAATTTAAATTTTAGTAAAAATTTTAATTATTAAAAGACTTTTTTCGTGATTGCTGTTCAGCAAAAGTCTAAGTGACATCATCAAAGTTTAACCTTCGTTCCAACTAATATTCAATAGATAGAAAAGTTAAGTTTCGTAACCATTATTGTCCCATACAATTTCTGAAATTTTTTGTTAACAAACTCATAGGAATGGTTACTAATAACTAACAGATATGCAGTGCACAGTTCAGGAATGCTTAAAGTCATAAAATGATTCGTACTGATTAATAAATCAGCCAGTTCACCTGTAGAAGATGACTTTTCTATTTCATGTAAAAGTGAATCGAAAACTGATAACAGCAAACGAGATAGATATGTCTTTTTATATACATAAACTAAATTTTAAAAATTAAACTAAATAATTGATTTAGAAATGGTGCAAGTTATAGAGGATATCAAATTTTCCAACATAGTGGGTATGGTTTTCGGGAAACTATCGATTGGGGAATTCAAATCCGTGATTTTTTTCTGCTTCTTCTTTCTTTCTAATAAAAAAACTGACAATTGACCGGACAAAAGTAAAAAAGTACCGATTTTTCACTTTCTAGCTGCAACACCTCAAATATTATTTTGCCGCCGATCTCGTGGTACATCATTTTTAATATACTGTTATTTGCTTAAAAGAATGCCGAAACCATATATCATTATCTTATTTTCTACCATTTTCAAAATTTCAAATTATACCAGTTCTATTAATTAAGAAAAATGTAGATATCTCGGGTTTGAAATAAGAAAATGATATTTGGTTTGCGGCATTCTTTTAAGGGGTTATATCTCCCTTATGCTATAAAAAACATGACTGAATTATTTTTTTGGTTTGTTTGGTTTGACTGAATTAATTATTTTTTTTAAAGAACATTTGAGATTAAAGGTATACAAATAACATAACATTGAATTAAGCAAAAAGAGAAAAAACATTTTTTATTGTTCAGTGCAATGGTTAGCGCGAACCGCTTTTTCAAAAAGGTCTTCCGCGTCGAGCAGTAAAAGTCTCGTCCAACTCCACCTACAAAAAAAAAAATTTTTTCATTATCTACATGAGCTTTGCTATTGAAGAACACATGATTATATTTTTAGAATTTTTTTTCGAGAAATGGCAAATGTTTTAACAAAAAATCGTGTTTTCGACGAAAAACACCGACTTAAATTGCTTATAACTTTTTTTCTTGTTAATTAATCTCTAAAATCCTGTTTATTTCAACAGATAATCAAACAATGAAGGTACTGTTAAAATTTTAAGTCAAGCGGATGTGAACTTTTTGAGTTATACTGCTTGCCGATTTTGAAAACATGGTTTCGAGAAAAACACGTTTGAAGTTTCAAAATGCTATACATCTTCATCAAAATTTATTGAAAAAAATTGATTTAAAAAAATTTTGAGTTTAAATCGGTACTTGGGCGCTGTAGATTTTGATTCTAAGATTGTTTTGGCATGATTTAAGCCAATTAAAAAAAAAATGGAAAAATAAAAAATAAATAGGGAGACATAACCCCTTAAGCAAATAATAAAACATTAAAAATTATGTAACACGGGATCGGCGGCAAAATAATATGGGGTGATTTTGCAACTTTAAAGTACAAAATCAGAATTTTTAATTTTTTTTTCAGGTCAATGTTTATTTTTTTTATAACAAAGAAAGAAGAAGAAGAAAAACTAGTCACGAATTCGAATTCCCCGATCAAAATTTGCTCGAAAACCATAACCACTTTGTTGGAAAATTTAATAACCTCTTTAACTTGCACCATTTTCTAAATCAATATTTTAGAAAATGGGTTCTCTACTTAAAACAGAGGTCGCTAATCCAATTTTCAATATTAACCTTAATCCTAGTAATGGACTTTGTTCAGATATATAAGGCTATTATAATCCGCTGACAAATCGTGAAAAAATCAAAAATTTTTTATTTGTAAGTAATTTGAATTGATTTGGACCTTAATAAATTATAAAATTTCTGTATTATTTCCTATATTTGAACTCAAGATATATACTATCTATTTACCAAATTTCATTCAAGTCCGTTTAGCTATTAAGATGTGATTGAAGAAGGAACATCCATAGTTTCACATTTACAATCTTATTAAAATAAACACAGAAATTTTAACGTATAAAATAAATTCTTAGTGAGTTGACAAAGCAAAACATATATATAGTGGACTTAGATTATGCGGAACTTTATAAGATAAATCAAAGCACACAAAAAAAAAGTCCTACAAAAATTTTATTCTCAAACAATATTTTTTTTTTTCATTTGCTTTAAAAAATAGACACAAGCAAACCACAATAACCCGTTGAGTAGATAATAAGTAAGCTTCAAAAAGAAATGAAAAAGTAGCCTTGCACAAAAATAAAAAAAAAAAGTGAACGCAACAACTTTAAAGATATAAGAAATACAAAAACATAAAAGGCTTGGGATTAACTAAAATGTAAGCAAATAAGTCACATGAGATTTTTAACAATGCTCATGTAGCTTGTTACTCTGCCGGTTACAAAAATAGCCTGGCTTATATAGTTTTTTGTAATATGCCAACCCCAACAAAAAAACAAAAAACATGTAATAAAAAGGGTTCTCAAAGCTCAAAGGGCCCAAAAGGGAGCTTTTAATTTGAGCGGCATATAAAGTGAATTTAAATGAATTGCTGTTAAGATTAAACTTAAGTGTAGAGATTTGTTATGTTCGTGTGAATTCATCATTTGACAAAGTATGAAGTAAAATGAAAATTAAGTGAAAATGAGGATAAACAAAAAAAAAAAAAGGTTATGTACCATAGCCATCAAATGTCAAAAAGAGCTTGTGCTATTGACGCAGATATTTTTCTATCAACTATTTAATATAATAAAAAAATGATTGAAATACATTCATATAGTTGGATTCTTGGATTTTTCAGCTATCTAATTATTAAAATTCTGCCTCTAAGACTTTCTCCAAAAATAGATATATAATTCAAAGCGCTATCAACCAAAATAGAAAAAGTTACTTTCAACACCTACACACAAAATGACAATCAAATTTTTGTGTTCAACACCTTTATTGTATACTTGCTGATAGGTGGGTGGCATATCTACGAAAATGTCAGTCAGACAAAACACATCATCACTTTTCTTCTTCTTCTTCTAACTTTATCAACTGTCACTCACTTATGTTAAAACGAGCGAAAATTTCAAATTCAACGAAGCATAACAGAATCACTTTAATCCAAAAATGTGAAAAATACATTTGAATAAAATGCTACAACCACACAAAAAGTTCAGCATACATATTCATCCAACAACAACAACTGAAATAGTTATACGAAAGCACACATCTAACCTCAAAATTACTTGCGAAATCCTTGTGGCACACAAACTTGTCAAAGGTTGAGGTTATTGCTAGAAACGAAATTCACAATACATTTCATTCTATACTTATCCACATAGATCTATAATAAAAATGGTGGGATGGTAAGTAACCTCAGTTCAAAAATTGACGCACGTAGAACTCTGCATATTTTAAACCACAACTAAAAGGTTGGTAGAATTTAAAAGATTCGTTGGGGATAAGCAGAAATAAGAAAAGGAAAATAAATTAAAATATAAATTTAAATTTAAATACCTTTTGCATGAATTGACTGGGGTAGAGGAGTGCCATAAAGAACGTACATTTAATAGCGTGTGTGTTGCCAGCTGATTAGATTTTGTCCTATATTTGTGTGATTTTTCATCAATATTACTGAAAGCTTGAAATTGCACAAAATTTTCAATAAAATCCGCACAAGATAAATTGGGTCAAAATAAATCTAAAAAAATAAGCTTGGATCGAAATGGATAATTTTGTAAAATGGCTTGCAAATTATTAAGAAAAATAGAAATTTATCTTCCGTATAAAAAGGATATATATGTAGCTCTAAAACTTAAAAAAATAAGTATACCATAACCTTCTTTAACACAATTATGTTGTTTTAAAACATAAACTTTTAAAATCGGTTCAGTATATTTTTCGCCAAAGTGTTACAAACCATTTCTATATAAGTATTTTTATGTAGGTATTATTGTTCTGCATGAACTTTTAAAAGAGAAGTGTTTTTGAAATATTTAAGATTCTCAATCTGGCAACGTTTGTATTAAATTAAACGCTTACTGCTATCATACTCTGCAACTAGGTAGCCTAAAATACCCTGAAACCTAATTTAGGCACACGAAATGGCGATAAATGTCACGTGTAAATATGCTGATTTGCCGACAAGCTGGCATTTGCCTGCTCACTTTTACCAACCTCATTTGCAAGAAATCAACACGAAGCATAGCGCTGGGTGACTGACTTTCTTTGCATGACTGCCAACTTGTCTAACATGGTGACATTTTTTCTTTCTCAATTTAAATATTTAAAATGTTAAAAAGCACTTTCGTACTTTCATACACCCACTGCAGCCGTCATTGTTCTACCGAAGGTTATTCAAGTCAAAGTTATAGCAATTAAGTGAGCATGCAGACTTGGTAGAAATGAAAAGAAACATTTTTTTCTGTTCTTACCTTTAAATATTTTTCAAAAAATGTTTTCTATTGTTAGACGTAGGATAATAGACCAGACGGTTTCTTTTTTATACGGTGCAGGTTTATTTTGTAAAGGTTAATTGGAATAAAAAATGTGCAACTTTCTTTGTCTGAAGAAAAAAGAAATCATTATAAAAGTAAAATTATTCTCTTAAGCAAAGTTGTGAATAAAATAAAATTGACTGCGAATGTTATGCAGTCAGCTGAAAGAATAGAAATTTTTATTTGAACTTTGCCAGCAATAAAAGCAGCATATGCAAAAATGTATGATTTTAGAAGAACATCAGAAAATAAGCCTCAGAGATTTGGTTTCGTTAGTACTTACTATGCTCATGCGATTTCTTATGCTGATGATTATTAGTACTCACCTGAAACGAAAAATAAAAGATATATTTTTTAGGAAAACGATACTTTTGAAATGTAACTTCATATTTTGAAAATCGTTTGCTACATATTTATGTATATATGATGCTAAAGTGGCAGTATGTTTGCGAAACGTTGAACATAATTCATTATTTTGTTAAAAAAAATTAAGAACGAGTGTCCAGAATACTAATATTGGACGATTAAGTTCATAAAACAATTTATCGTTTATAAAAATTAAATTGGGCAGTTTATCATTTAACTTATTTTGGTCGGAAAGTCATAATAAAGTACCACTTAAAATGGGAGAATTTTTATGAATGCTAACTATTCCCGGACATCAATTATTTGACAATAACAAAAGAGCTCGGATCCTGAATAACAGCGGATTACAATAGCTTTATGATATGATTAAGATTTATATCGAAAACTGGATTAGCACCCTTTGTTTGAAATAGACAACCCATTTTCAAAATTTTTAATTTAAAAAATGATTACTTTCCACAAAAGTGAGCATGGGTTTCAGGCAACTGTCAATCGGGGAATTCGAAACCGAGATTCGTTTTTCTTCTTCTTCTTTCTTTCTTATAAGAAGATTGAATATTGACCGCACAAAAGTAAAAAAGTACCTATTTTCCACTTTTCAGTTGCAAAACCTCAAATAAAGGGTGATCCAATACGAAATCCCTTTTCCAACTGGGTTGCTTTGATAGCTGCCATGTGTCAAATGGCTTGTCCATATGACGTTTGTGTTCAGTATTCAATATGACTCAATCATAAATAGACTTACTCCTGAACAACGTTTATTAATTGTGGAAACTTACTACCAAAATCTATCATCACTTGGAGAATGTTATAGATTTCTTCAACATCATTTTGGTCGTTATGAGCGTTCAACTGAGCACACTATTCGTAACACCATCATCAAATTTCGAACAAATTTTACACTATTGGACATTCGTCATTCAACCAGAGAGCATACAGCCTGTAATTTTGAGAATATTTCTGCAATAGCAGAGAGTGTTCGTGAAAACTGTGAACAATCGATTTGTCGCCGATCTCAGGCTTTGGGCATCTCTTATGGATCATTGTGGCGTAACTTAAGGCGTGTTCTTGGTCTGAAGGCCTATAAAAGACAGCTCACACAGGAATCGAAGCCGGCTGATATTGGTGTACGTTTTAATTTCGGTTTATGGGCCTCACAACAACTTCAAATTGATCCATTATTTTATCGAAAAATTGTGCTTAGCGACGAAGCTCATTTCAGGTTGAACGGCTACGTTAACAAGCAAAATAACCGTATTTAGGCCGATGAACAACCAGAAGCAATCCAAGAGCTTCCAATGTATCCCGATAAATGTACTGTTTGGTGTGGTATATGCGCAGGAGGCATCAGCGGACCGTATTTCTTTAAAAATGCGGATGAAGCCCGTGTTACGATCAATGGTGCTCGCTACAGAGCAATGATCAATAAATTTTTGTTGCCAAAAATTCAGGATATTGGTGTAGCCGATCTCTCAACATGCCATATAGCTGGAGAAACAATCGCTTTATTGAGGGAAACGTTCGATGAAAACATCATCTCAAGAGATGGTACAGTTAATTGGCCACCATTGGATTACTTTCTTTGAGGATATGTTAAATCACTTGTTTATGTCGATAAATCCGAAACTATTGACGCTTTGGAAACCAACATAACTCATGTTATTCAAGGAATACCAGCCGATATGTCCGAAAGAGTTGTTGAATATTAGACCGACACAATTGAAAATTTAAGAACTAATCGTGCACAACATTTCAATGAAATAATTTTTAAACATTGAGTTGTAGGAACCGAACTATCATACCAAATAAAGATTTACATTAATACATTGATTTTTATGTATTTTATGTAGAAAACAAATTAGGAAGCTCTTGTTGGATCACCCTTTATTTATATATATTTTTTATGGTTTGCGTAAAGTTCTTGGCATGGTTTGGCCCGGAAGAAATGGGCTTTGTCACGCCTCCTTCATATACGAGAAAAGTAAACTTAATCACATTTCATCAACTATTTGACGCAGATGTATAAAACTTGGTACATACTACATAAAAAGTATAAGCAAAAGAAAGTTTGAATAAAAAAAAGGGCGATGCCTCACCTGCTATATGAGGCAAGTAAACTTTTTTATACCTCAGCAACCCTAAGAGAAAAATCAGATATATCATACTTTTTACAGATCGGTAAAGTTTTGTACATATTTTTCTTACGAAAGATGCTAAGCATAGTTTGAGTTGAAAAAAATTGGGCTATTTATATAAGAGGAAAGCCAATTTCATCATGTCTCATCAACTATTTGATGCAGATAAATGAGATTTGTAGCATACATATCGGATATTCTTTTAATAACTGCACACTTTGTTTTTTTTTTTTTTTTTGACGTCTTTGAACATTTTTTGAAACTTTTTTAACTTTTTTTATAAATTTATGGCCTTTCTTAACAAATTTGATTTAACGGTTTTTTATCTTATCTACTATAACTTTTGAGATATTTCGTTTGCAGTTATTAAAAGAATGACCGATATACATAAGATACGAGAAAAAGTAAATTTCAATGGAAAAAATGGGCGGTACTTCCCCTTTCACATAAGAAAATCCGAAATTTCTTATATCGACTCATATTTCAACACACAATTTTATTTTGAAGATTTAATTTATTTTGAATGTTCAATGACTTTAAGTTTCAGTTAACATTAACAATGTTCAATTTTTATCATGGAGCAGTTAATTTTTTTTTGATTCAATTGAATTCATTCTTCATTAATAGATACACAATTACCAAGTTTTCTTTAGCTTAACCTTAGCATAAATATATAGTAAACTGTACCTTTTACGCTGTTAGCCTTAATTGCAAAATTTCAAAGAAATAGCACTACAAACTATTTAATCCTTTAATTGCTTTTTAATTTGCAGCTCAAAAACAAAACACAATCTTAATCTTTGGCGACTGTAAGACTTCCATTTGTATTAAATGCAATAAGCACAGACAATTCGAAAACTGTCTACTCAAGTTTTATCACAATTTTATTTACAAGTTGCTTTGTTTACAGCTGCTACATTTTAGTTTTCTACGCCACTTAAATCGCATTTAAGTGACTCAAATTAATGTCACGTGAGTCACAATTGCTTTCAAGATGTTGTTGCGCTTAACTATTTATTGCTTACTGCTTGTAATCTGTTACTTTTTGCCATGCACCAGTTTCTTCACTTACCCTTAACCTTTTTTTTTTTTTTTTTTTTTTTTTTTAATACGGGTGTTGCCAACTTATCCACTTGCCTGCCAAAACAGCACTGACGCCCTGCAGTCTTCCATTTACGATTTTCTTAAGAAAAAATTAAAATGAAAAAAAGAAAGATCCACTTCATTTGCATCGTTGGACTTCATGGACTAGAGAACGAGCGCGACCTCTGCGTACAACATTTTAATGCAATAAAAGTCAACTTAACAAACTCAACGCAAGTGGCATGCAAATTACGACCAACAATTGAAAAACAAAAAACAACTATAGGGTAAAGACATATTAAAGCAACACAGGAAATGTTGAACTTAAGTACTACTTAATTGCGAATCTTGAAAATTTTGGGTTCAACACAAACTATATGCTTAAGTTTCAGACAAATTTTGGAAAATTAAAACTTTTTGTTATTTCAAGATATACAGGCCTGTTCTGACTCATTTTCGGATTTGCTTCGGAAACGGTATTGAAATCGAAGTTTATTTCAGGATCAATCAAAAACGTAAAATTCATCATATGATCTGACCTATATTATCTCAAGTCTGAATTTCAAGAAAAATCGCAGACTAAATTCTGACCATAAGATTAATAAGAACTATTGACATTCAACTTTTGACATCAATTCTACTTCTGAACTTAATCAGAATCCGAGCATGCCTAATAAACTGGGAAATTGGCGTCGAAAGTTACTTTGGTGATTACAATTATTTGACTATAACTTTTCAAATAAAGCAAAAATGTCTTTCTTTAACATACAATTTTAAATGTTATAATATTAAGATTTTAATACATCTCTTTTTCGTCAAGTGAAAATAACGATTTAAAACCACGGCGAATTTAGAAACTGCAATTTTGATATTTGAAAAAAAAAACAAATTAAAAAAAAAATAACGCAAGCGATTTGTCAACAAAATGTTGTAGTATGTCATTAAGATACATGTCCTTTTATTTGTACACTTAAGATAGAAATCTATATAAATAAAATGATAGCCGTTTTCGATGAACGGGATTCACGCAAAATCTACTGCATCAATTTTGATCAAATTTTTTTAGTCATCTTTCTTAGATGCTTGGTCCCAACATAGAATTAAAATTATCACGATATTCCTGTTAAATATTAAAATATTAAAGTTTTAAAATTGCTAAAAAAATTAATTTCACACATAGAAAGAAACATGTAAGCATAACAAATCGTTTAATGGCAAGTTAGTGTGTTAGTTAGTGTGTGTGTGTTTTGTTTTTATATGGCAATGGAAGAGAATATTCAAATTTTACTCTCGCTCTCGCTCTCATTCTCAATTTGTCAACGCAGCAACGCGGAATTTGTGAACAATGAAAAAAAAATTACAGTACGTTCACACATAGAAAACACACATGCTGTCCTAAATGGCTTGACAACTTGTGTGACTGTCAATATTGCTTTGCGTTCACATTTTCGTGCATGCATCAATTGCAGAACAATTTATGAGCGTCCACAATGAAGTGAACTGCATGAAATCCTATTTAAAATGAAAAATGTTCACTAGGCTTGACAGTCAGTTCACACAGGTTGTATGGTTGGACAAGCCAGCAGGAAATCAACAATTTTTGAAATCCATCCAACATGTGTGTCAAGCGGTCGTTCCTAGAGTTCACATTATCAAACATTGATGTTGGACAACATGTGTGATAATGTGTACTAGGCTAATTGAATGTTTTAGTTTGTGTGTGTGCTTTGTTTTTGTCTTTTACATGGCAATGCAATGGAATATTTATGGAAGAGAAAACAACAAGAACTCTAGATCTGTGAAGAAGAATCCAAAATTGACTGTAGTTCTATTTAAAAAAAAATAAATTGTCTTCGCAGAAAAACAGGCTACGCGTACAAAGTCGCGGGCATCTGCTAGTATATTATATATCTTAAAGTTAAAGTTAACTATATGAGCCACTAATGGCTCATTTTTCGTGTTTTGCCCATCACTGCTTTAATGCGTATTAAACTCACGAATTTTCACTTTACTTTACAGATGGCAAGCTTAACCGCAGTGCTGATGAAAAATGTTCTTACCCTACACGAAATTTGCTCAAAACCATCGAGAATGACAAAAAAATGCAAAATAAGTAAATTTTTAAAAGTTGAAACTAAATGGTTCATTTTGCAGTACCCCACAATGCAAGAGATGGTGTGGCACAAAAAAAAGAAGACAGTTTTAAATGGCCTTCATATAGTTTTACGACATTAATGAACATCAATGTCTACATAATTAAATGGCTTCGAAGCTTTGCAGCCAAAGAAAAAAAAGCACTTGCTAAGAAAAATAAACTTATTGGAAAATTAGGAATGTAATAATTTACATTTATTAATTTGCTGTCAAAACATTATTACATTTATACTTTTGACAGCAATCACTGATGTTGAACAAATTGAATTTGCTATTCCAGAGGAATCTACTTAGTTACAGCATAAGTAATTCTAATAGTTTGAAAACTTAAAACTTTCTGTTGGATTTTTCAAATGTCGACAGTTTTGGTAGGAATAGGAGCTACATTTTTTTTTTTAATATATGTATATATTTGTCTAAGAAAATTTAATTTTGGAGAATTTCAAACAATTCTTTATCAATAAATTTGCATGGATTTCATAATACTCAAAAGTTTAAAGCCTTTTTTTAGCTACAATAGGGATCTTCGTCTTTAATTTAAAAAAGTTGATGAAGTGTAGTAGCTTTAAAACCTTTGATTGTGAGTGTAAGACCAAAAGAAACCCAAACTTATGAGATAATATTTTGAGATTGTAGAAACCATTAGCGAATACAATTTACTATGACTTAGAAGAATAGATTGGATACACTCACATGTCATTTACATTCCAAAGACTGAGGTATGTTAAGAAACTTAGGCTGTTGCATTATTTTTCAAAAGTTAAATGATTTCAAAACTTCTTCGCTACTTGCAAAATTTAATATCCCTACTATTAATGAACATTTATTATTTCGAAATGGCTTGTAACGCTTTGACGCAAAATATACTGAACCGATTTTAATAATTTTTCCTTTCAATCAACAAATATGTGTTAGAGCAGATTATTACATACTTATATTTTCATTTTTTAAGATAAATATTCTTTTTTTAATATTAAGCATTTGCAAAACCTCACACTGTCGTTTGACATTTCGTTGCTTATGTTTATGCTGATTCTTGAATTTTCGGTTGTTATTATTTCTCTTCTTATTCGTACCATTTGTACTTGGCTCTTCCTATTGTGTTTTTGTTTTTGTTACTTTTGAAGAGAGAAGATGTTAGGAGAGTATTTTCATTACGAAAAAAACAACGAAACGTGCGCGTGCAAAGCCGCGGAAACTTAAATAACGGGACAATTATGTTTTAATCTCAAGCTAAAATATAGTGAAAAAAAAATAAAATACAGCTATAAATTTTTCACAATAAGAACCCTAATATATATATATAATAATTAATATGTGTATAAAAAATTCATAATTTGGGTTTGACGGAAGGAATTTCTAAGAACTTTTAATGCCTTAGCTATTATGTTTTAAGAATATAATAGCTAGCTATTATATTTAAAAAATATATATAATCTGCGACGCACACGAAATTTCTAAAAATTCAAAACTAAAACTTACTGATATGCCGCTCCAGTGCAAGTGCTTCTCCTAAAGCAATTGCCACTTTTCTTCTATCTAGATCCATTTCTATACTCCAGCACAATATAGCGTGTACATAATAATGACACGAGCGTAGATTTCAGCGTCTTTCTGATTTAATAAGAATCCCAAGTACAAGTATTGGCTATCATGACAGCGAAATGTTTTTAAATTCAAACTAAACAGCTGCATGGATTTCCGAACTTAGAAACCCTTACTTCATTGAATTATTTTTATTAATTACAGTTTACGCATTCAAACTTCCCTAAGAAACATCACAATGTTATTTAAAACCATTTAACTTTTTGTATAAATATAATAACATTCACGCAAAGTCTATGCTCCATAATACTTTCATTGTGGGAGTATTTCTAAATTTAATTGCCGTGACAATTTTTTTATCAACACCCCAATATATACGATTCCCATTTTACTCAACTCTTATGAGAGCAATATCATGTGTTGCTGAAAATACGCATTTACCAACATTTAATGTGGCAAAAGTCGAGCACCTTGAATGCCACCCTAATGAGGCATATTAAATTTCCCAAGTGCGTACGCGTCAAAGTGTAAATTATTATGATATTTTTCGTTATAGGTGCGAAATTTAAAAATCAATTACTTTTGCGTACTTAAGCGTTGGAAAAAAAAAATTCAGAAATTGTATTTAAGTAGCGAGTGTACACGAGCTGATGCCGAGATCATAAAATAAAAAATTGATACTTTACGTGTAGCGCTTTTTTAATGGCTTTCCTCCTTTTATTGGGGTTGTCAAAAACTTGAGCCTTGACATTTTTGACAAGCTACACAAAAATTCACTGGAAAAGAATTTAAAATCATTCTTCCAAAGGACGACAACAGACAGACATCTTCAACAACATTACCCATGTATTACGCAGCAGCAACAACAGGTGTTTTATTTCCCTATGGTAATACAACATACTTTACGAACTTTAATGCTCCTCAGCCTGTCTTCCTTGAATACATTTTTGACATGCATTTAATAATGACGAAGTTATGTATGTATATATATGTGTGTATATATAAAAATGTTTGTGTTTGTATGTCAATGCTGTGAACATTATAATAATGTTAAGAAAATTGGAGTTGGGACATTAGAAATATATACCAAAAAATTTGAAATTTTTCATCTTTTGTGTGCGACGTTCCATTCGTGTCCTTGTCCTTGGGGTATAATTTTATGTCAATTTTTTTTTCATGTCAATAATGTCACGGGAATTTCTTTTAATGAGACATAATGAGATCTTTTCAGTTTTTCTATTTAATTTTTGTGTCATAAGGGTGTCTTTATTATGTTGATTTATTATGTAAAGAGCCCTCAAGTGTTTATGATGAAAAAAAAAAAACATTCTGAAACTAATTTTTCTGCGCTTTTATCTGAATTTTATCGTATGCGTTAAGAAAATCATAAATCTTAACCAAATATGGACTGTACATGATTACTGTCAAATATTTCTTTTTAGGTTTCGAGCGATATCCTCTATGAATCACAGATATTGACAATTGATGATATTCTGGTAAATAGATAGTAAGCAATTTAAGTTTCAAATTAATTTTTTTTTTTTTGAAAAATCATATCAGGCAAAGAAGATTTTTTTCGACAATTTTATTTTAAACAATGATTCTGAAAAATATGAATATATAGAAAAAAAAAAATATTACACGATGAAAAATTGTTTTATAAAGTTTTCAACGTCTTTTTGATTGTGAACTCCTCTTTTAAAATATCAAAAAATCGGTAGTACTTTGCTTTATGAAATTGAACAGAATTCACTTATCATCGGATTAAGTAAAATCGCTAAGCCACAAGTGTATCAAAACGTGTTAAGTGTAAAATTTTTATCAAGTTTAACAAAAAATTATTTTCCTCAAGTTCTTGGTAAACAGAACTTGTCCTTCATGTGTCCTACTCATTCCCATTAGACTATTGTGTTTGCTCTCAAATGTGCTATTTGTATGCTAATTAATTGGCTGCGGCGGCAGTTAATGACGTACAGCCAGTCAGTCATTCAAAATATGGCTCTAGAGCGCCCCAACTTACCAAGCAGCCGTCCAACAACTTAAAGCGTCGCATCAAATTAGCTTCCCTTACCGGTCTCTAGTGTAAATTTTGCCATAAAACATGTTGTTAATGTGTGCGTTTAATATACATATACATGGCTGTGTATGTATGCGAGTATATGTGTCTATGCTACGATTGTGTGTGTACACATTTGAAATTAATTAAAAATCAGTTTTAACCTGTTTTCTTCTACTGCTTTCGCTGATTTTATCAAGTGGCAATAAAAAATCAGCGAATCAGCGTTGTGGTAAAATGTTGAGCTTGCTGGTTGAAGTTTTTGCTTAGCATGGCTACGAGCAGTTAATGTTTCGCGTTAATTATTACCAAATGACTTTTTGACATGTTATGAAAATGCTGTAGTATGTAGTTAATCTTGTTTTTACTTTTGCTAAAGAAAATAAGTATATTGCTATTGTTATTAAGACACTATGTGTGCAAAGTAAGACCTTGACTTTAAAAGTTTTTAATTTTAAATGTAAGGGTTAATAGATTATTCGCAACGAGTGAAAAATATCAATTAATTTTTAACAAGAATTGGCCAAAAATGTCAAGACTTGACTTTTGGTTTAGGCATGAGATCTGTGGTGAAGTGAGAACGTTTTCTAATGACTTCAACTTAAGTACATTCACTCTGCCTTATGATAAGATTTACTTTGTCTTGCGTAATTTTGAAGAAAAAGAAAATTTAGCGAGTTCGGTGCAATTGTTTCATTGCGATTAAATAAAAACGTTTCAAAATTCAAAGTGAAACTTACATCTTCGAAGAAAAATAGTTTTATTTTCTTACAGTTCTTAAACTTAAAATCGCACTTGCTATGCAAATTAAATAATGATATTCCGTTATTTATTTGATGATAGAAAACTCATCGCTGTCAAAGTTGTTGGCATATTTTGTTAAACATTTAGGAAAATCGCTAACAAAAAGATTGCTATCTAATCTTATTGAAAATAAAACTGACATAAACGACACTTATTGGTGATACCAAATGTTCACAATAACAATAGAGGTAACAAAGAAGAAAGCTTCGATGCTTCGGATGGTGACCTAAATTAAAACAATTAAATACCCTACGCTGTATTGAAAATAGCTTATACGACTTATAAGTTTAGATTTGTGTGAAATGGCCTCAATACCTAAACCTTCTTATACCAGTGTGTTGGACCGACAAATTTATTTCGATTTTTTTTTTTTTTTAAGAACAAAGTGTTACCGCAAAAAGCTTAGTGTCATTTTATAATTCGTTATGAACTGTTTCGCAGTGCTCCGCGATTGTTCATGCGGAAAATACGAATATGAATATACAACACTTATCAGTCTTACAGGCCGACATGGGTGTAAATATTATTTTCTTGAGCGAATACACTTTATTCAGGAACTCCCGATTATCTATGATCTAGAAAATCTTATTTTTTTCTGATATGATGTCTACGGTTTGATACAAGGAAGCCAGACCTTCACGATCTCCTAATCTCTGTACGTTAAAATGAAAAACCGAATTTTTATTTATTTTGTTTTTTTTTTTTAAAGTGATAGCAAATCAAAATTTTGAGATTCGCTCTTTCAAAATATTTGACCGCCGCCAGTGGATGATGAAGGATAAGCTCCTGGGCCATTAACCCATTCCTATGCATAGTACCTGGTTGGGTACAAAAAAACAGTCACATTCAAATAGCTATAAGTCCAATTAGAAAAAAAAAATTGCAAAGCCTACTGCACGATTTCATCATACACAATGTGCTTAACAAACCCACGTAAATAATTAAGGGGAAACGAATAAAGGTTATCAATATTTTGCTTTGTTTTGAAACCTCTTCCTCAATTTTGCGTATTTGAGGAGATCAGTTTTCATTTGGCTGCGTTGGGAACGTGCTGTGTGAAAGTTATAAAAGTTTTCACTTGATTTGGAAAGTAAAAGACTTGTGTTTTTTTAGGTTTAAAAAGTTGAATATGAAAAAATTACTTTTGAAAACGAAAGGTAATTTAAAAATGTAGTGTACTCGGTTGCGTACAACGGCCAATAAGGTTTAAATTTTTTCCAGAATATTTTTTTCAGTGAAATGGCATTTGATGGCACAAAAACAACAGCTTTTTATGGCAGAAGATTTCAACATTTGGGTAGCGCTTTGGACTTTACAGAGAGGTCTTCAAATCACACTTCTTTTGACATTGCAGTTATTCCACCAGATGCAGGTTGTAATACGGATGAGGAGGAGGGTAACTCCGAGAATTTTTACGACGATATTGTGCCACAAGATGTTTCAGGTGAGGTACAGATATTTTATCGAAGCGATAGCGAAAACAATGTACCACTTGAAGAACTGTGTCGTGAAATGCAATGTTCTAAACCTTTAGAAAACTCTCTGAAATGGTCTCGAAGACCTTGTGCCATTGAAATGCCGAAAACCAGTAAATGTGGGTATCTATTATGTGAAGAAATAAAAGTTACGAGCTACAAAGACGTTTTCATAGCCAAAAAGGACCTTCAGGAGAATCTAAAATGCTCCATTGGTTTTTCTCGGAACGAAAAAGAATTATGCAGATATCGCTCTTAAGGGTCTTTCTAACTTTTAAGTCGATGTTGGGATGAATCTAAGTTTCGATCCGGTCTATTGTACATACGCCATATGCAACAAATTTCGGAAATTTTACAAGAACTGTAATGTAATTAATTATTTCAGGACGGTGGCCATGTGGCCCCGTTACTTTTTCTGTAATATACGAGTACTATAATTACATCAAAATAAGGTAATATTATCAATATGTAAAAATTTCAACTCAAGACGTTCTAACAATAAGAAATGATTTCTATAAATCAGTTTTGGGTATAACGTATCTCTTACCCAAAGCTGCACTTTCTTATGTACTACAATTTTGTGTGCTAAGCAAATGATAGTTATGTTAAAATCTCGATTTCGATCTAAAATCATGGATTTAAAGAAAATCATACTCCAAAATATTAAATATATCATTCCAGAATTTTCCAAAAATACTAAACAATAATATCCTTTTAGCACAGCAGCGCCAACCTACTTTATTTTATTTAGGTTGCCTACCAAAGTACGGTGCCGTAATTATCATCAGCGCTTTTGTCAACTAAAAGTTTGTCATCACCAGCAATGGCAAAAATGACAGCATGCAGCGTCATCAGGCATCAGTGATGTCAAGCGCATAGAATAGTTTAATTGGCAGTCGTATAACTAACAAGCTTTAATTGGACTCAAGCTGGCATTGTTTAATTTCATTGTGATTTTGTGGTGCTTTCAACTTTATTCACGCTCGTTTCTATAAAGTTCATATAATCAGCTTTCTGACTGCTTTGATGAGATATTTTAAGCTATCGTGTTTTTTCGTTTTTTTTTCAGTGTAAATTTATTGTACATTGAAAAGCTTAGCGATGATCTTACGAGTAACGAAGATATAAGCATGAATTCCACAGAAGGAACAAAAGATGTGGGGTATATTTCAGTTAATCCTGAGTAGTGAAACAATACATATAAACTTTCATTAAGGCACATTTTAGTTTGTATTGTGAGATAAAATAAAGCAGCACGGTAGATGGGTAGACTTTGTGATGAAAAAAGCTCAAGGATATACGCAAGCTGTAAAAACAAGTGAGAAAAACCAACGAACGTAGCAATTATTACGCTTGAATGTACTTCGCAGTCTGCATGATAGTCTATGGATACCTAGTAGGGAAAACTGATGTTACTAGAAAAGGACTCGTGACATAAAAAATTCTATCAGATTTTTGAATAAGTATGACAATGTAAGCTTTTTATTATTTCATACGTCACTATTTCAAGCGTAGTGGTGTTTGATGTCTGATGATGTATTTAATTGAATTTTCTGTGGAATTTCTTGAGTGTCGTTTTATAACATTTTTAGCGGCAATAATTAAGACAACGGTATTCCTTAGCATTCCTCATTCATTCAGTGTTGAGTTGGAAAAAATAGACCTACATATTAAAAATTCCTACAAGGAACACAGTGTGTCAGCGCTTTGGAATGTATCTCTGTTATCTTTCATTGCTTATATTAAAACAAAGTAGAAAATAAACAAGGATAGTGCTTTTTAAATCCTTTCATTAAGGATATAAAAGGGCCATACATACATATATAGCACTGACTTAATACATCAGACAGTGATTCATATGAAACACATCAAGCAGACAACAATAATATCTGCAATATATGCAGTCATTCAAGTGTCACACAAGCACAAACATATACATGCGTACAAAATATAGCGTACATAGAAGATATACACATTATCCTTTTATTTATGTATCCTTGATATTATTCTTGTATTAAATTTTGTTTTAGTTGTATAATATGTAAATGTGTGTATGTAAGATAATCAAATTTATTGCCACTCATGCAACATAAATAGCGTGCAGTGAGATGATAGGACAATAGGATAAGCACTGAGAGAAACATTATGCAAAAAATAACAAAATTATATGATTTGCAATAACTTTTATAATATATGCACTATTTGTGAAGTAAGACGACCAAGATGTTTTAGCTGCATGAAAATAATTTCTCTTAATAAAAAAAATTAAAGGTGTATGTAAGTAATTTAATACCCTATACGCTGCATTAACAGTATAAGACATTTAATTTACGTTTTGTTAAAATATGTTTTGTTTAACTCTAGATAGCTAACCTTCGTCATCTAGACCTATATCAGTCGGATATTAACTCCTCTGACTCTAACTGTCATTCCTAGCTACATGTACTCTCATAACAACTCAGTCGTCGGTGAAAGTTGCTTGTGGTGGTATTAGGCTACTTATTTGTCATTTTGACGAATGGTTAGCTTTTGAATAAGTTTTAGTTATTTGTGGTTTTTATAAGTTAAAAACGTATTTACAAGCTTAAAGATTCTATTGATTTTATTTTTATTTTTTATTTTAATTTTACTTTTAATTCGTATTGAAGCTGCAACGCCCAGCTTTTCTAAACCATTTGAATGTGAAATTTTGTTGCGTTACTTCAAATAACTCTTTCAGTATTGAGTATTTACTTTAAGGTTATTTAAACCGTTTTTTGTATAATATACAAAGTGCTCCAGCACGAAAAAAAAAGTTATCCGATAGAGCTGAAATTTAAGCTAGTTGATTTCTTATTAGATGGTACCTCTCATACAAAAATTTAATTCATTTGGACAAATACACTATCACTTTTTTTCAGAAGCTATCAATTCTTTGAAAAATTTCTGGTCAAAATATTCAGAAAAATTATTTGTTTTTTAAGATTAATTTTTATAAAAAATTGCTAGGAGTAAGAAGTTCTTAAAATTTAAAAATATTTCATTGTGATTTCCCAATGTGCACAAAAAAGGACACGAATTCGTTTCGAATTCGAAACGAGTTCGTTTGTGCGCATTCCGTTTTTTGCAAGTAAAACGAATTCATTTCGAAATCGTAACGGACTTCAAATACGAATTCGTTTCGAATACGTTTTGTGTTCATAAAACGAATCCTTTTCGAATTTTGTTGTTTGTAAGTAAAACGAGTTCGTTTCGAATTCGTAACAGAGTTCAAATGCGAATTCGTTTATTAACAAAAAACGAATTCGTTTCGAGTTAAAAATTTTATAAGTTTTTTTGAACTTTTAAGCAATTTTAAGTCGCTTAAAACATTAAATTTTTTTTTATGAACAAAAAACGAGTTGGAAACTGATCCGGTTTATGAACAGAAAGCGAATTCGTATTTGAAGTCCGTTACGAATTCGAAACGAATTAGTTAAATTTTCAGCTCTACAGCTTCTTTTTTAAGGCTATGACATTTGGCAAATTATGCACCATTTGTGTAAAATGGACAGCGTACGAAATTTCATAGAATTATATTGCTTCATTTTCCCTTAATCGTGCATTGTTTTGATAGACAGACAGACAAGCACATAGCGATATATGCGAGCATATCGACCCGGTACTTTTCTTGCCCTATTTAGAACCTCTCTTCCTCATCATATGCTTTACAAACGGAATAATAAAATAAATGAAAAACATCCCAAAAAATTTTTTCCGTATACATAATGAATTGGAATATTAATTGAATCCTCAAGTGTTTCTTGAAATATTTGAATTTATCTTCTTAACAAAAGTATTACAAAATAACGACAAATAATAGTAATTTTTTTTTTATTTTAACCCCTTAAGTCCCAAGTCTAAACAACTGGACAAAAATCGATGTAATTTCATTCAGAGTCTACATTTGGATCGCAGGTCTGAGAAAATATTACATTTTTTGATATCGCTTGTGCCCAGTGGTCAAAAAATCGACCACTTTCTTTTGCGGGCACACGGCTCTCGGGCATATTGCACTCGTAGTATTTTTAACATCAAATATACCTTGAATAGTAGTTGATATTGATAGAAATTATTTGTTACCCGATTGTAAAAATTCGCCCCCCCCCCCCCCCTCCTCACCCGAAAATTCCACCACTCCAAGGCGCTAGAAAACAGTTAAGTAACCAAATCACGCCAAAGCAAAAAATTAAGTATACTGGTCCAAAGTAACATATTAGCTAAGCGCTGAGACGATACCATTCTCTGGCTCACCTGGAAAAAATGCAGAAGTTGCTGGTCGAAAAATCGGACTTAATGAGTTAAAGAAAAATGGTCAGCAATAATTTAAAAACGTTCAAAAATCATATCGAGCACAGGTTCATTGCATATTCATCACTTGCAGTTTACAGTTTTTTCCTGTATAAAGTCAAATCATTCCACCACAAGGATTCTTACGAACTAGAGTACACATTAGTTTTCCTTTAATAAAGAATTTAAGTAAATTTACATTTAAAATGTGCAGTATTTTGGTAGGTAAAAGTTGTACAATGAAGGACTTTCACACATAAATTTCTGATTAGCTTAACCCCTTGCATTTGTGTATTGAAGTAAAAGTGTTTGAATTAATGGGATTTTCTAATAAAAACATTTTGTTCCTATTTCATTATTCATATGTTGTTTGATGCGCATATTTCATTTGCAGTGCATAAGTGTGAGATAATGTGAAATAACCCATTTTATTGATGATGTTAATGAAGTGTATATAAGTATGTATGTTTATAATATTGTAAGTACGTATGTACTTCATTTGATGGATGACCATTTAATGAAAGTCTTTTATTGACAGTTTTATCTTATTATTGTTTAATTAATTGCTTTATGAAGAAACATAAATAATTGCATTTATTGAGACTTTGAAGCTTAAAGGATTATTAAATTTTAATAGACAAAAACATTTCTTAATAAAACAAATCATATTGTCTACCAAATTGTGAACTTCCGATGCTGTAGTATGGATGAAAAACTCAATTTTGCTGTAAATTCATTTGCAATATTTTGAATGATCAGCGTTTAACTGTGATTAAAACTAAATTTTAAAATTTATTTCACTTAGCAGCTAAGAACTTCAGATTATTAAGCTGGTCATCTTTTCTGCTAAAGTTTTTTAAATGGTTGCTTGATAATCATTTGCGCCATAATATAACACTTAATAGTTAATCCATTGAATAACACGTTAATTTGAAAAGAAAATTTATTTAAATTTTGCTCTGCAAGAAGCAATTAGTAACATTGCAGAATCATTTCATTCAGCGAATTTTCCTATGAAAATTTTCTATACAGTGTGGCTCATAATAACTGACAGTAAAACAAAGTGTAATAAAAATCAAAGTCGTATACAATATTTTTTTTTGTTTATCAAAAATGTTTAACAGCATTCCAAAATTTGTTAAATTAATGATGAAGTTCGAAACTATTACCCTTTTCTTTGCTTAGAAGACATAAACGTTTAAAAAACGATTAACTGGTGGCACGCACCATTTTCTGCTTCATTTCGTCCCAAGTCCTTGTCAAACGCTGCTTGAACCCATCAATTGTTAAGCCTTTTGTTGAACTTACTTTACCTAGGATATGGCCCCATACGCAAAAATCCAACGTTTGAGATCCGGTGATGATGCTGGCCATTCTTCCGCAGAGATGAAATCAGGCAAATTTTTCGGTACTTTCCCTATTTGTGATACTGCTCTCCACACCTTGATTTTGGTCACGTTTTGAAATCGCTCAGCAATCAATTCATCTTTTGGAGCATTCGCAAAACTTCTTGAGTACACACGGTTATTCTGCTGGTTGTGGCTGTCTTGCAGGAAGAACAGTTTTTCATCCGAAAAGATTTATTCATCTCCACCTTGCCAGTCAAGTAGCTCCTTACTTTTTGTAACAGGTAATTGCTTTTGCTTATTTGTTAGCCCATGAAATCGTTAGCTGTTATAGGCCTTGAGTCGTAGATCATTCCTGATAAGAAGCTGCTTGGAAGTTTTTTATATTTTCATATCCTTTCTACAGAACAGGCTGATTGAGCAGTACATCGTACTCTCACTTGTTTAATGACGTCATTTATTCCCACAGTCCGACTGCGTCCAATTTTTTTTAATCTTCGAGCCGCCCGTATCCTTATATCGTTTTATTGTCTTTTATATTAATTTTTCTGCTATTCCGAGTGCTTTTAGTGCTTTTATGATGTCACAATTTCTATAAATTTTTTTAAAAGAATTATAACTAAGTCTATTTTACCTTCCATATCGATTCTGAGTTTGATATAAAGAATATTTTTTTTGCCGTGTACTTTCTTTGTGTACAATTAAATTTTGAAAAGCAATGCATCCTTAGATTAAAAAAAAAAATCAGGTTTTCAATTTTTTTTGGAACAGTGAAATTTACTGATAGTTATTATGGGTCACACTGTATATCAAAGGATCATAAACGTTAGCTCTGGTACTTTTCTTATGATATTGAAAGAAACCTTCAAGTGGTAATATCTTGAAAAAAGTATAACTTGATCTGAGAACTTTTTCATACATGGATCACCTTGAAGGTCTTTAGATTTTTGTTTTTTTTCCAGTTTTATGAAATTTTTTTTTCTGCTTTAGAGTCTAAAATTTACAGAAATTTCTGGTTACTTTCTTAGCAGAAAACTTGTTATACAAAAAACAGTTTCCCTATGGTATCGTATTCGAATTTTTTTACAAGCAGCAATTTACAAAATGAAAATTGTATGCTTTTTAAAATTTCAAATTATTTCTTGGGTTACTTTTTTACAAATATATTCTTTTCAGTTAAAAGAAAACGTTTGAGTCTTTGAAGTTCTTGATAAAGCGTAGTTTTTCAAAAATGACTTCCACAAAACATTGAGCACAAAACTCATTACTAAATTTCTGAAAAACTTAAACACAATGCTATCACTTTAAATTGCCGCCCTCGAAGTAAAAGTTCAATGTAATTTTACCAAAAAAAGTTTGCAAGTTAAAGAAACCTTTAATATACACTGAAATGTCGTTAGTTGCTTAATTACAAAAGTGTCTATTAAAAAGTTTGTCTATCAAAAAGTTACGTAATGCAGCAAAAGTTTCTCAAATACTTCGAGTCAAAGTGCAATAAAAAACTAAAAAATCCAAAATTAAAATGCAGAAAACAACAACAAATTGCGTTTGTCGTTACATTGACAGGGTATATGGTAAATTGAAAAAGCAGCATAGTTAAAATTTTCACAAAAAAGGTTATAAAGCAAAACGAATTTTTGCTGCTGGACTCTCAATAAATTGTCTAAAAAGTCAAACTTTTCAAAAAAAAAAAAAACAACAAAAAAAATTAAAAGTGAGATGTTCATACAAAAAACAAAAAGAGCAACATATAACAATAGAAGCAACAACATCAAGAACAACAGCTAGTTATTGAGTTGAGCAGGCAAATAAAGAGGTCCTGCAAAGGACAAAATATTTTTATTTTTTTTTTTTTAATTTTTTTTGCTGTCAACTTTTGCTTTCGGCATGGGTTTTAAAGTTTAGAATTTATGTTGCTATCACGACGGCAAGAACAACAACAAAAACAATTGCAAACCATTTGTTGTACTCATTGGTGATATTGTTGCTGTTGTTGTAGTTGTCGCTTTTGTTTTAACTGCTACTGTCATCTTACTTACGTTTAAATAATAAACAACAACCAATGAGAGTACAACGTTGACGACAATGCTGTACAGTGTCGCATTTCATAGCAACAGTGGAGAAAAAGCTAAAAGGTTGAATGGAAAATTCAATATTTGTGTCGATAATCAATGTTTTTTGGCAGAAAATAGACCATTCTTTTGGTCTTCTTTGTGCTTAAGAAAACTTTACTTCTTCAATAATTTTTTTTTAATGTCATTGTTTGAAGCAAAATTTTATTGATTTTATTTAGCTTTTTTGTAAAAACCCTTTGAAAAGACGAAATACTTAAGCCACAAACATAAATTAACTATTTCCCAAATACACCTACTTTGAATGCCACTAAAATCTTATAAGACTACAAATCTGTTACGTTGGAATAAGCATAGTGATATGGCCTATCAAGTGAATTGAAATCAGTTATCTCCAAGAAACATAACATTTGTAAATACTTGCTTAGTAGCTAAGCTGATGAGATTCTCAATAGGTAGCCAGTTCTTCCACATATACCATAGTCACAAGGCAAATTCGAAGAAATGATTTTAGGAGAATCTTTATTTTTGTAGAATTGAACATATGAAGATCTTACTAGGAGGTTAAAAATTGTATTATTTATATTAAATTTAAAATTCTTTTGAATTTTGATTCAGTTGTTGCAGATCAGCCCTGAAATTATTGTATACCATAAGAGTTCTAAATAGTAATTTTGTGTAAAAATAAACAACCTAAACTCTTCATTTTGTAATGCATGGAAAACTATCAGAATTATTTTAGTTGAAGTCTTCCATATCACAAATATTTTTCCAAGAAAACGAAAACAATTTACAAAAAACAAAATATCAAACGATTTAGTTCTTTTTAACCCAGTAAACAGTAAAGTATTTAATATATCTCTCTCTATATGTATGCAATAGATAAGAATCTTAAATACTTGAAAAAGTTTTTATTTCTTGCATACCAGAGACAATATCGTAGCTAAAATATTTTCGAATTGTTAATGTTTATTAAATTTAAGAGTAAACTTCTCCGAGTAGCTCCTGATCTCACAACTATTTATCTCAAGCAGCGCCTCTCCAAACTATACAGTTTGTTTTTCATTAGCTATGTACGAATCTATTCATTTCTGGGCTCCAATGTCTTAAGCTTCAATATTAGTAGCAAGACTAACCACTATTTGCTACTTCGTTGCGATCCTAAAGGGTGTTTCCAAATTAACGTAACTTCGAGCTATTTTTATGCAGGAAAGTGCTGTTGTTGAGAAAAACACAGCATGACAGTGACATTCCAGGGTTATTAATTTTTTTAACAATATTTTAAAAATAATGAAAGTTTGGCAGCTTCAGTTTTCAATTTTCGTCAAAATATCTTCGGAATAGTGATTGAACTTCATCAACTTTTAAAATTATAATTATAAAATTTAGGGGGACTAAATTAATTAATGTTCATTACAAACAGCGCAAGCAATTTGTGAGAGGTTTACTAAGAGTCCAGAAAAAGTTATGATAATATTAAAGTTTAGCTACAACAACTGTTAGACATCTTAGCTATCTGGAAAAAAATTCAAAATCATGGTATAACCCATATAGTTTCAAAATATTCAGAATCCTTTTTTCTTAAAAAAATTGTAATGAGGTGGTAAATTGAGTGGAATAAAGGACGGAAAATAAGTTTGAGGTCGAACGGAAAAAATTTTTAGCCAAATTTTTTTTTGAATTTATTCAGCGCTTGACCTAATCGAAAAATGTTATTTCTTCAAGATTTTGAGTTTCTTAGCGCTTGGCCTTATCAAAAAATTTGACGTCTTCAGAAATAAAAATTGCCAAATAGTTACCCTGGGAAAGGGCCATTGATTCGTATACGCATCATCATAATTGAGTGATATATACAGCTCACCCAAACAATCTGGATATATAATTTTTATTTTGGAGAATAACATTAGTCCTATTGAATCTATTCTGTGTAGGTTTTGTCCACATTTGATTAATTTTATTATTTTTAATTAATTTTCAAAAATCATCCAAAACAATTGTTTTTTTTAAACTCCCACTTCATCCTAAAAAGTGGGCATGGCACGAGAAAGAAAATTTCTAAAGAAAAGCCAATATATTAAACTTTAATATAAAAAGTATACACCTTCGAATTTTTTGTTATTTTATAATGAAAAAATGTCCAAACATGAGCAATTTTCGTGATTCGTTTACGAATCAAAGGTACAATATGGGTTAAGACTTAAGTACATAGCCGAAACAGGGGAAAATATTCCAACTTAGATCTGAACATCAAATTCAGCATCGTGGTTAAGAAAAACATTTTATTAAGATCTAAGCATATTGAGATGTAAGCTTTGCATATTTGTGTTCAAAAATATCAAATGACTCAAGAACTGAAGTATAGTGATCACGAACAGCGAATGGATTTCGTTAAATGAATTATTGCACAATAACAAGTGGATGCCATCTTTTAAACTTTCTTTTTATCTTAATAGCTTAATTCATTGTTAAAATGGTCACATTACTTACTTACTTACTTACTTAGATGGCCATAACAACCCGTTGTCAGGTTACGGCCGACCTCATTAGCTCTCGCCAGGCGCCTCTGTTTTGCGCGCGCCTTCTCCAATCGTTAATGCCAAGCGCGGTTAGGGCTTCCTCAGCTTGGTCTATCCACCGGAGGCATGGTCTCCCTCTTCGTCGTTGACCGGGGACCTTCCCTTCGAATAACTTTTTCGCTGGAGCTTCTTTATCCATACGATGGACATGACCAAGCCAGCGTAGTCGCTGTATTGTTATACGCTTAACTATGTCAATGTCGGCGTAGAGCTCATACAGCTCGTGGTTCATTCGAATGCGATAGTCGTCGCCAACTCGAACAGGACCAAAGATTTTGCGGAGAACTTTCCTCTCGAACACCCCAAGAGCGGCTGCGTCTGTTGTCGAAACCACCCATGCCTCAGCGCCATAAAGAAGCACAGGTAGAATGAGCGTCTTGTAGAGTGTTAGCTTTGTCGATCGAGAGAGAGCTCTGCAACGTAATTGCTTACTGAGACCGTAGTAGCACCTATTAGCAATTGTTATTCTCCGCTTAATCTCCAGACTGACATCATTGTTGCTGGTTACGGCAGTGCCAAGGTAAATGAATTCCTTGACAACTTCTAATTTACAGTTGCCCGCTGTAACATGAGAGTCTAGATCCCGTGCTCTCTTTTTGTTGTTAGTAGACATCATGTATTTCGTCTTGCCCTCGTTTACTGTCAAACCCACTTTGGCTGATTTCTTTTCAAAAGCAGTGAAAGCAGCAGTAACATCTCTCTTACTCCGACCGATAATATCAATATCATCAGCGTACGCAAGGAGCTGAACACCTTTGAAGAAAATGGTGTCATTATGATGCACACCGGCTTTTCGTACGATCCCCTCCATAATGAAATTGAAGAGATCGCACGAGAGCGGGTCGCCTTGTCTGAAACCTCACTCGGTATTAAAAGTTCCGGAGAGGTCATTCCCTACCTTGACGGAGCTACACGTATTGCTCAACGTCATCCTGCAGAGCCTTATCAACTTTGCAGGTATACCGAACTCAAACATTGTTGCGTATAGGCAATCCCGCACTGGGCTATCGAACGCAGCTTTATAATCGACGAAGAGATGGTGAGTGTCGATTTGATATTCATTGGTTTTCTCCAGGATTTGGCGTAGTGTAAAAATCTGGTCTATGGTGGATTTACCAGGTCTAAAGCCACACTGCTAGGATCCGATCAGCGTTTCTGGATACGGCTTCAATCTTTCACACAATATGCTCGAGAGGGTCTTATATGCGATGGAATGTATTGGCGCAGATTGTCGGGTTTCCTTTCTTTATTACAGGACAAAGCACGCTGAGATTCCAATCGTCGGGCATGCTTTCCGCTAGCCATATTTTGCTGATGAGTTGATTCATGCACCTTATCAATTCATTGCCACCAGCTTTGAACAACTCAGCTGGCAGGCCGTCAACACCCGCTGCTTTGTTGATTTTGAGTCGCTGGATAGCAACTCGAACCTCTTCATGGCTAGGTGATGGTACTTTTACTGCGTTATCATCGATTGGTGGTATCGTACTGCATTCTCTCTGGGCGGAATTGGTGGAAATATCGCCCGTAAGCAAGTTGGAGAAATGCTGCCTCCATTACCTCAGTACACTCTGTGTATCTGTAACCAGATTTCCATTTTCGTCTCTACAAGTAGATGCTCCGGGCTTGAAACCTTGAGTTAGACGCTTAACTTGTTGATAGAATTTTCGTGCATCCTTCTTGCCCTGGTACACCTCAAGTTCCTCACGCTCACGCTTTTCCTGCTCCCTTTTTTTACGTCTGAAAATGCGCCTCTCTTCCTTCCTCTTTTCGCGGTAGTTTTCTCGCACGGCTCGCGTTGCGGCAGACTGCAGCGTCTTCTTGTATGCGGCGTTTTCTTCAGCAGTCGCATCGCGACACTCCTGGTCATACCATTGGTTTCGAGGTTGTGGGCTTCGAAAACCAATGACTTCCTCGGCAGCAGCGCGCATGGAGTGGGAGATGTGTGTCCAAAGTCCACCGGCGTCGTCGGTTCCAGAGGTTGGTTGGTTGAGCTTAACCCATGAATCAATAAAATACAGATTGCGCCATGCGCATGTTTTGACGTCTGATGACGTCAGCGTTGAACATCCAAGGTTGCCAACCTTATGCTCTGTGAAATCAAATCTTATTTATTTGTTTTTATGTTGACTTTTGTGTCACCAATGACTGGAATTCGCTATATATGCTATCGTTATTATATTTTTTACGTAGATATTGTAATTCAGTTATAAATAAAATGTTTTACGTGCCTCTTTGACCTAAGAATGATAAAACATTCTTCGCTTTGAACAGATCTTACACAAAAATTTATTATTATTATGTCGTATTTTGAGTTTTGGCAACTCTGCTCTGAGTATTGTGAGAGAGATTGTTTACAAAAAATTTGAAAATTTGAAAATTTGAAATCGCTAAAACCTTTTGTTTTGAAGTGTTCAAGTGCAATTATAGTGTTTAATTAATTATTTTAAGTGAAAAAACATTAAATAAAACAACTTTCAATTTCAAATAAGTGTTCAATAAGCTTAAAACAAAAAAAAAATAAATAACGTATATTGACGTTTTGCTAGTCATGAAGTGTACAGTGGGCAGTTGCAAACAAGACAGCCGCAAAAAAAGTAAGATATTTGGGAATAAATTTGAATATATTTTGTGGCTAATATGATATATGATTGGATATATATGATTGGTATAATAGGTTCTGGAGAAGTAATACATTACTTCAGGTTTCCAAGTGAGCCGGAGCAATTGAAGTGCTGGATTGACTTTTGCGCAAGAATTTAAATACCGGCTGCGATCATATATAATGGGACGTAACGAAGGAGTTTTAGGAGAAAATGCAAACGTCCAAGTGGATGACACACCCGATTTGAAAGCTATTACATATCCCTTAACTGGTAATTTAAAAAAAAAAAATTAATTGCAATAAAATAGAATTTCTGTTCATGTCCTAGGTACTATCCTCAGGACCATTAACGCTGGCGCTGAACAACCCCCAGAAAATTATGAAGACGAATATAAAGACCTGCAATTTGACGGTCTCGGGAATTTGGCTGGCTATATATGCCATAGACTAAGATACGAAGACCCAAGCTAGCGGTTTCGGCACAATCAGAAAACTCATTTACTTGGGTCAACCATTTAAGTGAGGGTGGGCTATGATGAAGTAATGAACGCAATGGTTTTGTGCAACACTATTTTCAAAACTATTAATGAAAATACCCTTCACATAAGTGGAAAATATATTGCCAAGCATTTACTTGAAGCCGAAAATATAAAAGTTAGCGAGAAGGTTAAAAAAATATTTTTTAGAGCTAGAATGTTTTTTAGAATAAGACTTTTAAATAATGAAATTAAAGAAAAATATTCTAATCGGAAGAGAAAATTGAATAAAATTACAACATAAACAAAAAAAACCTTCAAAATTTCTTATTTAATGTAATATGTAATTGTAAGTACCTTTCAAAGTTCAATTCAAAAAATATTGACTAAGTTTTATTAAACATCGTTGCTTGCACCATAGTAAATTTCTTACGAAGTTTGACACAAAAACCAAAAAGTTAAACCGATATCACATCACCTTACGTACTATCAAATAATGTACATAAACGAGTCAATTTGTTCCACTGTTACGCTCTCCTCATATTTTTTTTGATTTCTCCTGCTCAAAATTTTTAGCCAATAGGAACATGTTTAAAATGACGTCAGTGCTGAACGTGCGCAGAACAAATCAAATTTCGTGCGCCGGATGGCGCAATCTGTATTTTATTGATTCATGAGCTTAACCGAGAGTTGAGCGGAGTACGCCTCGGCAGTCCGTTGTGATTGCAGCTTGGTATCGTCCAGCTTTCGTTGCATGCCCGTGCGTACATTCTTCGCATTGCATAGCCGCATGCGGATCTTAGCTGCAACAAGATAGTGGTCGGAGTCAGTGCTGACCCCCCGAAATGTACGCACAACCAGAACGCTTGAAGCGTGCCTTCCGTCGATCACAACATGATCAATTTGGTTTTTCGTTTTTTGATCCGGGGATAGCCAGGTGGCCTTGTGTATGTCGAGGTGTTGAAATCTGGTACTACTAACTACCATGTTTCGCGCCGCGGCGAAGTCGATCGAAATGGTCACATTGGGGGTTTAGAAAACCACAGTCACTATTTGACGTAAATGAAAGCATGGCTGATTAGGCAATAGCAGCTAATGGTGGGCTTTATCATAACTTGATATTTTAGTTTATGTCTCTATATATCCAGATATGGATGTGGATGACACGTGATCCGAACATGACAAAAAACAATTCAATTACTGCCTAAGTCATTTCCTGACCGTGTAGTTTTTAAGGATAGGAATCGGCTGCTCAGATCATGCGACTTACGTCGTTGCACTTTTTTTTTGGGTTTTTTTTTTTCTTAAAGTAAAGGTCATGACAACAGGCGTATGACTACCAATGCCTTGAACAAGGAAATTATGCGCTGAATCAATGAAAATCAGCTGCAATTGAACCGTTAATGGATAATTTCGAATAATTTTTGAGTTCGAAACTACTTATATCACTTTTTCATTCTTTTTTCTAATCGGATTCCGAGAGCGCTTTGCTGAGAAGTGCGAAAATTTGTTATTTTGTTATAGAAATTGTTATGTTGATTTTTTGATGATACGACTACAATTAAGTCATTTGTATGCAAGATATTTCTGGAAAGAAGCATGCCTTTAAGGATTCCATACGGGCATTGCATAAGCAAAAATTACAAAACAACTTAAGATAATTTTGAGATTTCTTGAAATATGTACCAAAATATCGCAAGAATATCTCTAAGCCCTGAAGAAAAAACTTCTTTTAGAACGACGTGAACCTAGCCTCTAAGTAAAACACTTGTGGGCGTGTGTAAGTAGCTTTTAAGAGACATACCAAGTACTATAATTTGTTAGTCAGAGCCTAAATTTTCATTCCACAGTGCAAAATGTAAAGAGTTTACCCAACACAAATTCTGCTACAATTTTGCAGTATAAAGAAAGAGTGACAATAAAAGGCGGCGCATATGTAGTGGTGTTCATGTATGTAAGCGAATTTATGTGCTAGAAGTGTGTGTTCGTTTAACTTTACTGCCTTTGAGCATCATAAAGGATTCTGCTGCAAAAGCAAAAATTTTCTACGCTGCATGCGAACGATGTAATTTTTCTTGCGCAATTTTCTTGAAAAACAGCCATACGTACACTGCTATGGTTTTTGTCACAGCTTTGACTTTTACTTATATTTAGGGTAAAATGGCCTCTATCATCGTAAGCTTAACTTTCTGTAATTTCTGTAAATTATTATTTTTTCGTAGATGTTATGGTCAAATGAACTAAGTTCAGTACGGTTCATTAACCGAGATACGTTTTGAATCGGAGCACATTTCAAAAGCATCATAGGAAAGGCAAAATATTTTGATATAAAAACAGCAATTTTAAAGAAACACGTGAAACTAAGATGTCCTTTACATATCTGTTCTTCCATTAGCTATAGACATAGTCATGGACAAAACTTTTTGATAGAAATATGGCTTTAAAGCATTACAGAGTATTGTCACCTGAAATTAGGTTCAGCTTTTCTCTTCAACATCAATGAAATTATAGATGTGTTACGTTTTACAATCATTAATACAGTGGGTTGTACTTTGGGCTTTGTGAAAATGTACTGAATTAAGTCTTCAAATGTACTTTTTAGATGCCGAATGTACTTTTTCGTCATGTAGATGAAGAAGTTACTTAAAAAGCCGAAAATTCTAAATTTTAACTTTCTAATAAAAAAATAAAAAATAAGGTCAGCAAACTATTACGACAGGTTTGTAGGCATATTACACCCAAAATTTTTTTTTAGAAATAGTCCAAATGTACTGAAAATTTACTGAAAATGCCCCGAATGTACTGAAAACTTGTCGAACGTAGTAATGACGACTTTTGGCGACGAAAATTTACAAATCTACCGAAAATGCCATCACACTGAATACTTTTTAATTAAATGTTGCACATACGTCATGTATAGCTCAACGCTGTAGTCTTCTTTCCAATAGATTAAAACAAATATTCTTGATAGAATTTCTAATCAACGGAATCTGATGCACTTACCCTAAATTGCAGAACGTGCAAATCTGATGTTACCAGCAGCCAAGCAATTTGAAACGTCTTTAAAAATGAAAACAAAGGACTTACAGTGCACAAATAAAAATAATGAAAAAAAAACCAAAGGCGAAATAACTGCTGCAGTTGCAGCAAAAGTTGAGAAGCAGCAGCCGAAATAAATAAACAAAAAAAGAGTAGTAGTTAAATCAACGTTGCAAAACTGCAGTGATCTTTAAAAGTAGAATTTCACTTAAAAATGCTGCTGCATGCTTGTGCTATTGATATAAAATGTCAAACAAAAAAAAAAAATTTAAAAAAATACAAAAGAAAACTTCCTTTTGTCTTATCAAATCGAGCTCAAGGACTTTGCAGGATAAGCTGCACAAAAGTTTGTAGAAATAGTCATAATGTTGTAGGTATGTATGAATGTTGGTAGCTAGTACAAGTTTTCTATAAACAATGCCGGAAAATGCTTTGTTCGCAATGCATTTTTAAAGAAAAAAATCGTAAACTTTCTATAACTTGAGGGTGATTTAATTGCAGTCAATGTGCGGCGATAAAATTGAAGCGAAGATATTCAAAATTATATTGTTAAAAATTTTTAAGCACAGCATTTTAGCTCATCCAGCAGTTAAGGAGCTAATATGATAATTAAAACTGAGCTGGCAATGTGAAGAGACGTCGAAAAAGTGAAAATTTGTTTTGTAAAAAGAAATCTCTTCTAAAATGTATTTGTTTTTTAATTTAAGTGAGAGGAATCAAATTGTTCAAATTTGAAATTATATAAAAATATCAAATCTATTTAAGAACAAAATGATTGCATTAAAAGAGACTCACTAAAAAGCTCAAGCCCGACATGAGAAAGAACAATCAGCCCTTGAGAAAATTGTATGTTACAAGATGTTACTTTTAACAAAAGTATACCCAAGACGCAGATTGCTGCAAGGTTGAATTATGTGAATAAAGCTGAATCCGGTTGACATTTTTTTTTTTTTTTTTTGACAATTTTAAGAGATAACATTTTATCGGAAAACGGAAAAGTATGAGGACAAAGAATTTTAAAAAAGAAGGCCTTACTTAAATTTATATTTTCCGCTCATATTTGATAAAGTTTACATAAATTTTATACGAAGTACACATATCAATTGGTGCAACTGAGCATTAAAATTTTTTGCAGTTAGTCTTCGTTGGTACCAATGCGAACTACCTTCCGGGAAGTTGCATTTGATGAGGCATATCAGCTCTATTTCATTTGTCACTCACAAATTTTGATTGATGAGAAATATACTGTCTTGGATGATTTATTTTCCATGGTGAAGCATATGAACAGTAGTTGTTAAGTAGTGAAAAGAGTATACGTATACATAAATTTTAAATTTATCAGTGCTGTGCAATACTCAAAAACACTGAAGCATATGGCATATCGCGTTCTCAAATGTTTCAATAAAATATTGAAGCGTTTAATAAGAACAAGATTGTTTTAGTGATTTCTGCATATTTTCTCTGCGTATCTGTAAAATTTCATGTCGTGTTTTACTAATTAGTGTTTACAGTATTTTGCTTTGAGTTTTTGCATTTACTGTAAAAATTGTTCTTGAAATAATCCTTTTATTTGTGGAAGATTTTTATCTCTTTGCTAATGTTTAAAACCTTCTACTTTGATATTGATTTCACGCAACTCATCGAAAATCTTTTGCTCAATTTAATTTTTTCATTCTATGATTACATAGGCTAAGTAGTCTAAGTCATAGAAGAGCAAAGCAGGAAAAATTAATCGATTTTAGCTCCTTACAAAAACACGTCGTTTTTCTATAGCAACATTACAAAAATAACATATAACATACATGCACTCTCCAGTGCTACGCACATTTTTACCGTGGTAATTTTTTTTTAATACTTAAGATTTTTATTATTGTTATTGTTGCATCATTCAGAAAAAAAAGAAGGTTTTGAGATCATGGAAACAACAATTCACTCAATGAGTGATGTAAGTTTCAAAATCATAGCAGACAATATTCAGAAAACCAATTCGCTCGTAAGCCAAACTATACAATTAGTGATCTTACACTAATTTGTTTACTCAAATCTATAATATATATTAATACGTGAACATTGGAAATTGTGGAAGATTTTTTTTTATTTATTATAAAGAGAGTGTGATGTGATGTTGTGATGTTATGTGATGTGATGTGATGTTATGTGATGTGATGTGATGTGATGTAATGTGATGTGATGTGATGTGATGTGATGTGATGTGATGTGATGTGATGTGATGTGTTGTGATTTAAGGTGAGGCCGATAAGGTGAGGCCGATAAGGTGTGGTGATAAGCGAAACTAAATAAGATCAAAGTCCATGGAAAAGGACGTTTTGTTCATCATAAGACGGCACATTTCTTCCAAGATTAAGACTTGGTGTGAATAGTCGAATTTCGACAATAGGCGATGCTGGTATATAAGTATTAATATGCAAATAAACTTACGTTAGGGTGATTCAAATAAAAAATGTATTTTAATTTGCGCAATCGCAGCTCTCCAGCTTATGTTAAAAAATGCTGTCTGGGACTGTTTCTTTTCCAATATGGCATGAACATTGTTTGAAATTACATATCTCATAAGCTATGGCAAAAAATGTTGTCGAATCTGTTACCAGATTTTGGCCTAAGTGTCTGCGTTTCGTTATGTCAAATCGAAATGAACAGAAGATAATAGAGTTGAGAAAAACTGCTAGTTCGAGATTATCTATGGATCATTGCGCCTACATACATATATTTCTGTTTTTATTGCTATAAACCAAAATTTTACTGAAATATCATTTGTCTTAGTTCATTATTATATTCTTTTTTTATTTTTAATACCCATTCTATCACACGTAAGTTTACGCTCACAAAAAAGAGTTAATCCTAGATAAGTTTCCTTTGACTCTAATGAGTGCTTGGCATTAATTGCTACATAATACAGCAAGCAACATTTTTAAAACTTTCTGAAAGTGAATTTAATTAAGAACTTATCTTAGAGCAGCGCTTAAGAAAACATACTGCTAATTAAATTAAATTTTTAGTGTAACTTTATTTGACTGCCTTAACATTTATTTTACAAGAACAAAATAACAAAAAATCTAGAGAGAAATTAAGGAAGGAAAATCAAGTATAAAGCAAATAAAGTAACAAGCGACAGGCAGCAACAGCTGCTACAATGATCAACAAAACCGCAACCCACATAAAAGTCTAAAAAATAGACAAAGCAAAAAACAAAAACCGAGCATACTTTATGCTGGCAACCTGCTCGCTTTCCTGAAAAAGACTTCTATCTCCACCTACATAACAAACATAAAAACCGCGACAATTTTAGAGTTGCTACAAGTTTTGCACAGCAAAAAACAAAAAAAAAAACCGACATGAAACAAACAAAACACAACAACACCAAAGTAAAGTAGTAAAAAACAAGAAAACTTGTGAATTTCGCCTAAAAGTATGCATTGTAAAAATGTGATAAAAATAAGAAGAAACAAAATAAGGTGTAAAAACGTGACGTACTTCGCCGGCGCAACGTGCTGCAGATATTTAGTTATAACCTAAGCTGTTTTATGTGTAAGCTGAAGCAAATGACAACAACAACAACTACAACAACAACAGAAATAAGCACATGAAAAATAAAACAGCGGGGATAACAAAATACGACACAAAAAATACCAACGACAGTGGCAAAATTAAATAAAATAAAAGAAAGAAAAAAAAAGTAAAATGGGTTGAAGCGCAAAGATAAAAATGCTTCTGCTACTCTGCTACTGTTGCTGATGCTGCCTGCTTACAAAGAAAAAGTTTTGTTGAAAATCAACCAAAAAATAATGATATAAAAAAGTAAATTTTGTCTTATACCACGGATTTTTTTTTTCATTTTTTTTTTTTTTTTTTTGATTCGAGTTGCGCCAGAAGATGTAGCAATAGCAACAGCAACTTAAAAAGGAAAAGTTTACAAAAGTTTCAGCAGTGCGCTTTCCAAACGCTGATGCTGCACAGTGGAATAAAATGTAGATTTCTTGGTAAAAAACAAAAACTATGCTGCGTATCAATTGCTGATTTTGCTATGCAAATGCAAAAAATCTTTCAAATATTCATTAAAAGAGTGGCGAAATAATTCAACCCTCTTAATGTGCTAAATTTTTTTTTTGGCTCTGCTGACAAAGCTATTCTGTCGGCAACAGTTTTAGTGAAAACTTTGGTAATTCCAGAGAGTAAGTCTGCTATAATGCCAAATATATGCCTTCAAATAAGTATAGCGAAAAGTTTTTGCAAACCGCAACGTAAAAAATACCTCAGAACCAAAATTTTAGCACAAGTCGGTAGATCATTATATGTTATGAAAGAATTCAATAAGGATTTTGGGATATGTTCACCGCTACTGCTATTGTGCTATATATTCTAGACGTTTAATTTTTGAATATTTTTTCGAGCATCTGAGACTGTATCTTGGCAATACTATAGCAACCATTGGCCGCCAAATATTCTTATGTAACTTACTTACCCCTACAGGCTATCAACTCAATCACCTCCAAAAAAAACCGTTTAGATGTTGATAATTAAGATGATTTTCGACTCCAATTGATATGCACGATTCCAAAAAATTTAGGAAATTTTTGGAAAATCTATGGTTGACTTGTTGGGAACAGGTGGGCAAAGTTTTGAAAGTAGTTGCTACTTATTACAAAAACAAAAACAGCTACAATAACAGCAATAAAATTCACCGTAAATTCGAACGCCATAGCAAAAGAAGAAACTCTGCAATAAATCAAAACCCAATTCCAAGAATTAAGCAAGAATAACATGAGTGTAGAAATAAGAGTACACTGATCAAACGAAATGAGAGAAGCTGTCCTCATTGTGTGCACTGTTTTTTCCTTGCTTTCGCTTGCTTTATTTTTGAAGTGAAAACTTCTTATGGCACGTTGTGCGGCTGAGTAAAAAAGTATAAACTCGAGACACCGACCGTCATCGGGATTCCCCGTCATGAATGCGATGGTAAAATTTTAATGTTCTATTGTTTCTTTTAAATAAAAAATATTCCAAAAGGAAGACAAAAAGCAAAGCATACACACTAACTGACACATTTAATTCTCATTCAACGATTGTTATGCTTACATGTTTGTTTCTTTCAATGTCCGCGTTGTTGCGTTGACAAATTGAGAATGAGAGAGTAAAATTTGAATACATATTCCGTTTTTGTCTTCCATTGCATTGCCATATAAAAAGAAAACGCACACATACCAATTAACGCACTAACTTGCCATTAAACGATTTGTTTTCACTTCTTTCGGCACTCCCGGAGTGCAACCCGCCGTTTTTTTTTTTATAAGAATAATAATCCCTAGCATAGCGCGTATAAAAGAAAACAACAACGATCAAATGCGCGCAGCATTTTTTCTTAAGACAAAAGTCAATTTTCAAAATGCTGACACACATGTTTACTTATTTTTGACTAGCTTCAAGAATCCGTTGACAAAACTGTGATATTTTAGTTTGGTTTAACACAGCGTAATTCATCGAAAGTCTTAACTTCCGGCTATAGGGTGTCGGTTTTTTGCGTAGGAAATTAAACAAAATCCTATCAGATAATTTTTTGAAGACAATTACCAAAGTACAAGTATCTAGCGCTAACAGTATAGAAGTGATCGCTTAAAACATGCAATGCGCGCGTTTTGCCTATGTTTCTCCCAATGTATGACGTGTTTGTTGTAAGGAGCTAAAATTGACTCATTTTTCCTTCTTTGCCCATCTAGGGTGTAGACCTTGCATTTATAATATGGCAAGCCTAAGAGAGTATAAATAACACCAGCGTTTTCAGGTTTGATAAACTTTCTTAAGTTTTATCTCTATTAGGGTTGCGGCACTCAAAAGAAGTTATCCTAGATAATACTTTTGATATTTCTTATACTTACGGTTAATTTGTATTACATTAGAAGACAGCTGATTTCTAGCCAATTCCCAGAAATTGCAAAATCACTAAACTATACATTTTACTATTGACTTCGTTATGTTTTAAGATCGCCACAGACTTGGAGATCATAAAAATATTCACCTTATAAATTATCTGAAGCGCATTTACTTTATTTTACTTCTCTGGTAGGTCGTTATTTATTAACTTATATTAAATTAAATATCGGTAGCTAGTTATAAAACCACTTAACTCAAAAAAACTATACCACTCCATACTTGTAACAACAAAAATTTATATGTTAGTCAAAATGACGAGTGGTTAGCTTTGAAGGAATACAAAATAAAGTTAGCTACCTAGGACTGAGTTGAGTATAGAGATTTGTCAACAACCACTCTTTATGTGTTATCATGAACAGTTTCACTCCAAATAAACACTTCATCGTTGCTAGTGTGGGACTTCCTTGTATACCCAACTCTCTGCTTGTTATGGCTATAATTATACTATGAACTTTTCAAAACGGTGCAAGAAATGCTTCATTCCTATTGACCCAAAGAATTTATGGGTTAGTTGTCGTGGGATAGACAACGTTCTGAGGAATTATCATCCATTACATTTCTTGTAGTGGGGCACTTAAGTTTTGGAATCATTTGCCATTTTAAAAGATTTGTTTGATGAAATGATATAATATTTGAATATTAATCATAACGCAGGATGATCTCTGGAATTTTGTAAGTTGGACTTGTTCGCTGTTATGTTTTATTTTATTGAATCAGCTTGGAGCAGTGTATATATAATGAGTTTGGAGATATAAATATGTTCATATATCTCTACGAGGATATATCAATCAATTGTTACTGGAAGCCGTTGTTCCTTAGAAGTTTATCCGTTCATACGAATCATATATATGGTGAGATTAAGCATCCCTCTGAATAGCTTTAGTAGCAATAATCCAGACTTTTATTCTATTTCATACTTTAAGTTAATATATCTGATCCCAAGAATCCATGACACACAGAATATCAATACCTTTGTTTTGCAGAAAGAAAGAGGAAGTCTAGTCAAAGTCGGTATTGTCGATATCTAAGAAGCATTCAAAGTATTTACACTCCAGCGAGTGCTTGATTTTCTATATTAAGTTTTGAAACACAGAGATGCATAAACATATATTAATATCAATCACTAAGCCAAAATATCCCACTGTTCTTGGTTGCATGATTATATCTAAAGAAGAAAACGAAACAGAAGTTCGTGAGCGTCATGGCGAGGTCTTCAAATAATCTTACTTTTTTCGATTTCTTACACTTTACATTGCCTTTTTCGCTGAATTATAAGCAATTTTTTTTTACTTCTGATTTTTCTATTACTCCCGTTCTCTTCTCTAATTCTTACATTTTCTTTTTAGTTTTTTTGCTTTTTTTTGAACTAAAGAAAGTGACAGCAGAACAAGGCTAATCGTAACTCTGTCAAACTTCAAGAAAATAAAAAACGTTAGCCCACATACATTTTTTTGCCACAGACTTAAGAAAAATAAAGTTTGTCTTCTTCGTATAATACCAGCTTACGTAAGTCGCGTTACGTTATTCGTATTCTATATCGTACGCGATGATAATGTGTTGGCGTTGTTTGCATGTGTGTATGTAAATTTATGCAAATAACATAATAGTTGGCGTTGAAAGAAGTGAGTAGTAAGTGAAAGCAGCAGTAGAAGAAGCTGTTAAAATGGGATATTTAAATTAAATCCAAGAAGGTTGCTGTGGGTGTAAGTGTGGTATGCTGGTTGAAAATGATTAACGACTTTAAAGTGGCGATTTCAGTAGTAGCAACAAAAACTGAAGACCAACAACAGCTGGCGGGAAAAAAAAAGTTTTAGCAATATTTTAATGGATTCTAAAAAGGGTTTTAAGTGGCATGTTTAGTAGGATTATTATGCAAGTAATTTGTTTTAGTTTTACTTAAGCTGGATATATTCATAATATTATCGAAATAGTGAGAGGGAATTGTTTCAATATTTTTCTAGGAATTCTAGTGTGACAATAAATTAATTTGTTGATGTCAAGCAGGCTTTTGTGACAGAGGTGGTTTTTAAGAAAAGCGTGGATGATGCAAGAACTTTTGTGAAATTTCTGTTACAAATCTATTTCAGGGATATTAATGCTCACCTGTGAAGCGCACTGATTTCGTTTTTTTACGATATTTCGCAACCACTTGAAAATTTAGAAGCATGCAATCGTGCCAACTCAGTTTGGAGCTGTAAGAGTTTAAGAACAAACGCACGGCATATAGTGCTCTTGTTATGCTAAGTTATATGCCATCATGAGGCGATTCTTAGCATTAAAGTATAATTTTTTTTCGCCTTTTCTTTTTTCAGTATCTTATGCTCCTTTCAATTGCTTACAACAATTTTTAACCCATTTTTTAAATTCTGAAGACGTCTACTTTCGAAACACAAATACAAATAAGACTGGAAGAAATGTCCTAATGCAAAAAAAAAGGGTGACAATTGGCTCTTCTGATTATCAGCAGGATAAATCTGACAAACCCGAGATAAAAATAAGGAAAATATTAGTTTGTAACCTTTGCTTATGAAAGCCCTCCACACCTCTCCTTAAGGCGTTACGTAATGATAATGAACAGCCTGTTATCAGTGTGATAAAAAAATAGCAAGAAAGTCTGAAAAACAAACTGAAAAATAACAAAAAAAGAACTAAAGCTAGTCATACTAGTTTCATTTATTGCTTAATGGAATCATCAGTGACCTTTGAGCCGATAACTGAGAATTTCTGATATAATGCCGTTTCTGATAGATCTGTTGACAACCAAGAAAAAACGTGAAACAAAGGATAGCAAAACTTAATTTTTTTGTTTTTTTATCTTTGTTTTTGTAACTTATTTGATATTACACTTTTTACAGGCGTTTTGTTGCAAGCATTCTTGGCGAGTCAAAACAAATTAGCAAACGTAAATCATAATTAATCAGTGAAATCTTCACAGGGTAATTTCTTTGCGATGTTTCTTTGCTTGAGTTCTCAACAAATATTTGCAAAGTGAAACAATTTTTGGCTCAGAAGTTCTTAGTAATCTGCACATAGGTTACTGATGATTCCATGTAGCAACGGACGAAACTAGTATGACAAGCTTCAATCCCCTTTTATTATTTTGCACTTTATTTTGTGCAATTTTTTTGGTATTTGCATTGACTGCACTGAGCAGTAAGCTCAGTAAAACAATTATAATTATTATATAATATAATTTTTCAACCCTTAGACTTACTTGGAAATTAAAAACTTGAAATTTTCTTACTTAACACTTTAAGTTAAAATTAAGAAAAATTAGTCCAAGACTATTAGTGAAAAAATGCGAATTTTATTTCCATCTTATTCCACCACTAAACACCCAATTCATAGCAACTTTCTTGCCAACTTCGCTGCCCTTGCCTATAGCATTCACTGTGCTGTCCTAAAAATCACAGCACGAAATTTCAACGTTCAACGGAAATCCTTACAAAATTTAAAACAAAAGATTAAGAATTCACATCCTTGTAATTGTCAAAAAAAAAAAAATGCTGGCAATAATTTTCAGAAATTTTCATTGTAATGTAGTGCGCGTTGTTGTTGCTATTGTCCATTGCCTTCTTAGTGGAAGCAGCAACTACAGCAATTTAGCGTAATCCCGCTGTTTCACAGCAACATTTGAAGTCAGTTGTTGTAAAAGTTTTACTTTTTTTTTTCATTGCAATTTTATTTTATTTCTTCTTTAGTGAATAAAACACAGTGGGACAAAAAGCAGTTGTACGGTTCATAGTTAAATTGCTTCCCAAAAGATGTTCACATTACCCTTTGAGTTTTCTAGCCAGAACCACAGTGCAATGTATACTTTAACTGTCGCGCTTTAGTTACTTTTAGAAGTAAGCGTAAAAACAATAAAAAGAACAATGATAATAATAATAATAAGAAAAACTTTTACTTAAAAAATAAAACAATTTTATTTTTGTTTTCTTTTGCTTAAACTTTGTGCTAACTTTGCCACTTACCATGCGCATCCTTATTGGCCAACAAAGTACCGCTGCCACTACCACCACCATTGCCGCCAACAATACCGCTAATGCCACTGCTGTGCAACAAACTGCTGGAAGATCCTGTATGCAGTCGTGCGTATGTTGTTGTTGTTGTTGGCACCACAAAAATTGTCATAAAAATTTTCCACATTGTTAGCACCGAAATTTGATTTTTATCGCACTTCATTTTATTTCTCTTTTGTGGTATTGAGTATTTTGTTTACTATAACGTTATTCTTTCACGCTATGCACATATTGCAAAGGATCTTTGAAGGACTTTTCTATTCGCTTAGCTTTTTTAATTGATAAAATTGATTTTAATGTCAGTTGTAAGTGCTAGTGATATTTTGTTTTTGATATTTCTTTCATTTCTTGGATATGTTATTTATTTTGCAATATGTAGTCAATAATAATTTTTTGATGATATATTTGCGATATTCTTTGAAGTCTGGAAGATTTCAATTACATTTAGTGGATGGATTTGATTAGATTATGATATGGAAGTTTTGTAATTATCTGCAAATTGAGAAAAAAAATAAAAGTTGTTAAATTTATATGACATCAATATGTTGAAAAACGAAAAGAAAATAATATATTTATTTATTTCACTCTGTTGGCTATAAAAGCGCATAATCTCGTAGTTTGTGATATTGATAGCAATTTTCAACAAACCGTAACTCTTGCGCTCATATCCAGAAATTAGTTTTTTGAAAAATCTTCTTTATTTTATTGTACGTATCTTAATATTATTCAGTTCATGTTTAAGCAATTTTTTACTTTCATCATAATATACTTTTTGATTTGGACAATGATGCAGCGTTGTCAAACGTTATTTTTCATATAAAAATAAAGCAAAACTCATGCAAGTAGAACAATAGAAGTTAAAGCGCTATACCTGTACTTTGCATCGATTTATACATAATAATAAGCCGTCAGATCATATGTGTCTATTAGAGCAGATTTCAAAATGGTCACAAAAGAAATAATCTAAAGTAAGTTGTTTCATTGAAATCGAAAATAAAATAATTTCAAGTAAAGATCATCACATATAGGGTGAAATAAAAGTTGGTATCTTAAACATACACAAAGTTAACTAAAAATTAAATATTCACCCTTATCATGAATATCCGGAGGAGAAAGATTCTCTCGGATTTTTTTGTTTCTCGAGAGGAGTATTTTGCGATCATAAATAATTGAGGATTGGAAAACTTCATATCCAGTCAGTGCTGCCAAAATATTTCCAATTACTTCCATACAGTCCAAAATCACAGTTGCATTTTTCATATTTGACATTAGCTTTCCTCATTAAATTCCTCGTCGAAAAGTTAGGGAACAAAATTTGCTTGAAACGTCAAAAAATATTCTCCAAAAAAGTATTGCCGATAATCCCATTTTCCAGGGAATTTGCTCCCGTTCCCCAAAAATTTTCCACGATTGCAGAATAGGGGATTGGAGAAAAAATTCGGGGGAATGTTTATTCATGATAGGGGTGATTATATCATCTACAGGGTGATATAAAAATTGACAACTGAAAATTTTATCCATCATCATATCTTTTTTCCTGTTCTGTTTCAAAGCTGGGATGCTTAAAATTATTTCGTCATTGTTTTTACTCAGAATGTACCTCTTAAAGAATAATCTTCTATATAATTAAAGCATTACTGGTGTATACGTAACATTTAATTGATTCCACTCAATACAACTTATACATCCACTGATATCTTAATTATGTGGGAGATAACTTTTTTAAACAGCTCAACATCTTGCAAAAAAAATTAAATATTAATCTACATAATACAAAAAGTTGACAAAAATCATACAATTAAATTGAAGCTTACTTAATTTGTTCATTTTAGGATTAAAAATAAGAATGAGTTTTCAAATAAAAATAAACTTTTTTGTTGTAAAAAGTATAAATTTAATTCAAAACTTTTTACATTAAAAATATATAACTTTTTTAAATATTTAACAGGAAAGCATGTACATACTAAATAAATTTAATTATGAAAAGTGTTTTGCTTGCCTGCCTGCCTGCACAAACCATAACGTGCCAACTCAAAGAAAAATTAAACCCCTTAAATAAAATTATTAAATTATGTTACCTATTTTTGAGTTAAAAGCTTCGAGCGATAACACATACATACATACAATCGTAGCCTCGAAAAAAAAGAAGAAAAATAATAACATCCCTTTTCCGGTACAAAAAAAAAAGTCAAATGTGGCAAATGAGAAAAAAAAGGTTTATTATTATAAAGGAAAGCAAACAAAAAGTTTTTTTATAATTTTATTTCTTATAAGAGGAGTGAAGAAAAAAAAACAAACCCAAAAAGGATAAGGCTAAAGCAAATTTACAAATAAGTCCAGGTGAAGCTAAAATAATAAATGAAGCTATACAAGTGGAATAAAAAGAAAAAAAGGATGCACCCAAAAAACAGGTATTGAAAAAGAAAAGAAAATCAAACAAAATACAACAAAATGAAAATGATAATGATTTGTAAGCATTTTAAATGCTGGAACAGAAGGGGTACAAAAAAAAAATTGCAAATCTGGCAAAAAATACAGATTTAGTAAAAAATAGTAGTAGTAGTAGAAAAATGCAGTAGTGAAAAAACTAAACAAATTCAGGGATCATAAAAAATCCGTAAAGGGAAAATCAATTTAAAGTAAACACTTAAATTTTATAAATGGACCAAGGACCTTTTTTTCTTTCTTTCCATGCGTTCAGCCAACGCAGCTGATGTTGATTATGATGATACAAGACGAGTGCTGATGATGCTGATGATTATGAGGGTTAAAGTCGAAACAATGATGATGACATAAGTGATGATGATTTTGTTGTTAATGATGGAAAAAAAAGAAGAAAACTCAACTTGCCGCTGATGTTATTTGTGGCAATGATATTCAAGGGGGATGATGATTACGTTGCTGCTCTCTTGCTGATGATGATAAAAATAAAACTGGTGCGTGTTTACCATAGCAAAGCAGCATCCGATTTAACGTATAAATAAAGGAAACGAAAAAAACATTACAACATTCATTGCAAGCAACTTGGTGTTATGTAAGAAAGAAGGCAAGTAGTCCATTGCTTTCAAGCCGTATTTCCTATTTGGAGGCTGTTCGATGTTGTCGTTTGTCGGCCTTTTTTTTCTCATGCAGTACTAGGTCGAGGCTATCTGAAAAGGCCAACAGCAATAAATGACTGATGAAGTAAACTGACTGTATCAAATAAATGAAAATGACTGGCGTATTTTTACCGAGTTACGAGTATAGGTCGTTTTTTTCATACTTTTTCTATCGTTTTTTTTTTTTCTATTTTTCTGTTCCCTTGCTGTTCAATTTCGTGCAAGTTGCACGTTTTGCCATTTAACTTGTTGGTCTATGGGTTGCTCAGTTGGACGGTTGTTGTTTTGTTGGTCCAGCTGCTCGCGTGCTTTTGTGGTCATTGAAGCAATCATTTGGAAGATGCCTTAAATGCTTGTGTATTTTGTTTGTTTTGCCGCCCACCCTCAATATTCTCGAGCCAACAGCGTTCATTTCTGTCAGTTGAATTCCATGACAATGACTTTCAAAGAGAATTAAAAATGTATTTTTGCAATAAGGGGCTAAAGAGAAGAGCAAAGGTTAGGGAACTGTATAAATTGTATTTATCAATATCGATACTAAGTTTAGTTAATTTTTATTCTAAAAATAAATGTAAAATTTTTCAAAGAAAAGAATGAATCATTTTCTTTGTGGGAGAATAAATTAAATAACATTTTTTTATCATATGAGCTTCTAAAGTTAGTCACCCAGTCGAATCTTTTCGAATTTCTATTTTGTTGAACATATAGCGTTTTGCAAATACATACATAGGTGCATAATATATGCAATACGCGATTTTAGCTTTACACATTTTTTTCATTAGCTTTAATTGAAATAAAGTTTATACCTCCAGTAAGACCCAAAACTGTTCACTCCCAAGGCAACATTTTTTCAAAGGAGGGCACATTTTTCGAAATTTTGTAATTACTCAAAATTTAAAGGCCGCACCAAAAATTAGATTTTTTTTTTTATAATTTTCAACCAATTGTTTTGAAAAAGCCGTCAAAGACAAAATTTAAAAAAATTGATTGATATTGAAATTAATTTTAATTTAATTTTTTTTTTAAGCTATTATGTTTTTTATATGAAAAACCACAAATAATCTCTTAACATTACGACGTTTTGTGTTTAAAAACTTATGTGCCCTATAGTTCAAAAAATCCTGTAAGTTAAGTGTCAAATGCACTTATCGACGAAATACTACATACAACTACTATTAGAACATATTTATATTCATAAGACCAACCAAACTTAATTTAAGAGAATTTTTGTCAGGTATAAAAGGATATAACCCAAGTAGAAATTTGTGACTTTTAAGGTCACAAAATTTGCGTGCGAGTCACAGCGTGGTTATTGTGACTAAATTTTGTGTAAATAAAGTAACTTTTCCTGTATTGAGTCACATTAACCGATTATTAACTGAAAAAATGCTGATAATGTCAGTTTGACTTTATGGTAACATTTCAGTAATTTTTGTGTACCAAATTGATCCTATTTGGGTCATATTTTAGTAACAATAACTACACAGTTCCTCGTAAAAGTTAACTGTTGGTAACCGCGATATTTTAGGCACAAATCAGTAAAAGTGACTCAAAATGTGACCATTTCGTACACAAATTTAGTTAGAGACACATTTCGGTCACATATGTTTACATAACATTTTGAAAGTAGAGTGGTTCAAAAAAATGTTTTTTTACGATGTGTCAGCGGATATTTACAGCGTTACATATCTTGAAAATGCTGCTCATAGGTTTCTTATCATATTGAATACTGGATTTGAGCCGCCTGTTTGAAGTTGACAGCTTTTGAAGAAATAGATTGATTTTAAAAGTTGCTCAAGTTATAAGGGTTATCGAATTTTCGAGCAAGATAGGGGTTGAATTGACAAATTCAAACAGGCAGCGCTAATTCAATATTCAATATTGATGAAAATCTCTTGAGGAGCGTTGTCAAGATGTGTAATGCTATCCGCTTACACATAAAAACGCACAATTTTTTTTTTTTAATAACTCTAATTAATGATGAGTTACGTTGAAAGTTTTAAGATTAAACAGCTTCGCGCTTAACCCATTTTATAATACTACCCGATCCCGCAAGCCGATTTTGATGTTCTTTGCAGGGATAAGTTCTAATAAACCCATAACTGCAAAAAAAAATTTCAGCCCCCCACTCACTCCCCCTCAAAAGTTACTAACTGTACGTTTTTTCGTACAGTGGTCGTCGATGCACATTCTATGTTTTCTAAGGAAAGTTGCTATTTGAAGAGGGAAATTGAAAACAAAAATAATTTGATCAACTATAATCGGTAATATCTTCATTGAATTTTCATTTAAGGTTTTATAAATGGTTAACAAAGAAAAACTCTTAGCGTGGATATGAAAGTTACACTAACAACATATGCAAATGGTTGTTGTATGGCATACCTTACAACAAAAATGTTTTCCGAGTGGATGGCGCTCAACTAAGTGTCTACTAGTAATCTTGGGGACTGGGGAATCACTGTTGCCAACCATACATAAACATATATTTGCTGTCGCTATCATCTTCGTCACTAAGAAGTGGGTCATCTGCTATAAGCAATGCACACTCGTCGCGGCTACCTTGAAATCTTTCTGTGGCATTAATATGTTTTTTTGTGTTTGGCGATGACACAATGCATTTTCCATGCGTTCACTAATGAGCTGTCCAGATCTGATGCAAATAGAGTTCATCACCACTTCTTCCCACGAATAGCTACCCCATAATTAGAAAAAACATAATCGTGGAGGTTAACACTCCATTTGGTGATTGTATTGAGCGATTAACAATATCTATGCAATTCTACGTCAACTTTCATCTTCTGCTTCTTGTTGTATCGCCTGGCCTTGACACTGGCCAATTGCTCAATGCATTGATGATTGGATGCTATGGTGGCCTCCTGGTTATCGCACTAGCACGCAATGGGGATATCATTCGTTTTGTCGAATGTATAATAGATTGCGCTTCAGAGAAATACCGGCCAACTGATTGACGGAAACCGTCACAGTAGCGAAGAAGTTATTCTCAGACAGCGGGTACATCAAAGAGAATGGTGTAGAAAACATGTTGAAACTAACATCTTGACAAATTGGATATTCAACAACAGACAAAAGACGCAAGAACGTGCGAGCTCCTAGGCCAACATCTTTGGAGAATACACCGGCACTACAATATGGAATGAACTGGTATCCGGTTTAATTTTATAACAAAATTTATTTCGTATTATTTTATATTTCATTAAGCAAACGATTTAATAAAATTTAAATTTAAGAAGTGTTCCCACACCAAAATAGCGTGAAAATTAAAAAAAAAAAATAAAAAAAACATAGAATGTGCGTCGGCGACCACTGTACGATTTTTCGTACACCATTTTTTGACCACACCTGGCGGCATCAGGCAACACCGCAAAAAGCCAGGTGAAATATGCTACCTATCTGTCTATCTTCTACTGGGCCCAAATGTATTTTAAGAGAAATTTAATTATTTGCTATTTTTAAAATATTTTTCAAAAATGGTCTGCCAGTAAGGGTTTTTTGACACTTGCCCCAAAAATAGGAGGGGGAGGGTGTGGTGATATTGCAAAATTTTATTTTATACACAAAAGAACAACCTTTTTATTTGTGCCTATGAAGATCTGAATGCATGTTATTAAATATTTTTAATTTATTTTCAAAGTTGGTGTACGAAAAATCGTACGATGGTATAAAATGGGTTAAAGGTACACACGAACTACAAAGTGTAGTTATTGTGTAGGTATGAGCACAATTGTGTAGATTAGGTCATGTTAACCCCACTGTGTAGGTAACAGAACATAAGTTTTGTACTGAATGGTTACAGTGTGGACACAATCGGTCACAACATATGATGCGGTCACAAATAAGCCTGACGCCATTTTTCATACGACATACATTTTGATTTATAATTGTAAATAATTTCTAAAAAAAGTTGCTATGCAAATTTAAGGCTCAAATTATCTCAATAAGGCTATAATCATACATTTAAAACACCTAGTAAACGTTTTAAGATCATTCCAGCATTTTAAAAAGCATTTGATTACTAAAATTTTTTTTATATTTTTAATATATTACTAAGTATTCGATATTTACTAAGCGCATAAGTTTTTCGTTCAACATAATATTAATATTTACCATAAAAATGAGCTTCGCTTGAATTTTTACGCATAATATTCAGAATTTAGTTCATATAAAAAGTAAATATTATAAGTCATAATAATACGCATACATATTAATGCTTCTTACCATTGTATTCATTTATGTATGTATACTACAATGATAAAAGTAACTTAAAAGTAAAATATTTTCTACACAAAAACGTCTGCGGGTGGGTCGCTATAACTACAAATTTTGGTCACAAATCAGTCACAAATTCAGTAACAATAACTACACATATCCCTATATCTTCCATATCCCCACTTGGTAACGGTTACGTAACATTTACGTAACTTAGCGGGGTTTGCGTAGTTATCTACACAAATACTAAGCCGAAACAAACCGAATGTGTGGTCACAGTGACGGAACGCTGACCGAAATTTCTACTTGGGAAGGGAATTAACAAAATGAAAAGAGATTGTTAAATTACTATTTAAGTAAAAAAATAAAATTTTTTTATTAGATGATATTACAAATTGGCCGAGCTACATGCCATCTTCCGAGGAACTTTTTTATTGCAGGGCTTCGCGGCACGCAGTGTATTTTTAAGCTAAAGAAAAATAAAACTCAGGCCTAATTAAACAAGTATGAAAAACTTGTCTGATTTTGATCCCTAAAATTTGTACTTACAGTTAACAAAAAAATTTAAAAACTATAAATATCAAAAATTCCGAACGAGATTTTCTTTGTAATAATGCTATGATTGCAAAGTTAAAATTTAAAAGAAATTTAATAAAAATAAATCAATTTATATTGCTTGCCATTTTCAAAAAAAGAGTTTGAAGAAAATCGCGTTTAAAATTTCAAATACGGTACGGAGCGCTCTGACATTTATATACAATAAGTATGTTAAAATTTCGATGGATATATTATTATTTCAGTATAAAACACTTTTTTCCTAAATAAGGAAAAGTACTCGTACTTTTGCACACAAATTTGTAATCAGGTTTTACTCAAGGGCCTTCTTTTATATTTTTCCCAGAAGTAAAGCAGAACAAATAGTGCGAAAATATCGAAAATATATAGTATAACACATTGAATGGCATTTGGGTTTTGTTTAAATGTTCTCAATCGGGATTTCAAATGTACCTTTTTGGAATTTTTGTTTTTTTTTTTTGCCAAATTTTTAATTGAATTTGTAAAAGTTTTGATATTTCACTAAAAAAAAATCATCACTTCTGGGTGAATACTGAACTGTTTAAAAAAAACCAAAGGTGGTTACTTTTGAGGGTGTGCAAACATGAGCAGTACCTCATACCTTAACTTGAAAAAAACAGACCTTCTACATTAATTCATTTCTATTTATTCATTCTTTGCTTATTTACTGTAGTATTGGCCAAAACTTAAGCACCCATTTAGTAATTTTTTTTTTTTTCAAATCATAAATGTTTTATGAAATTGATGTTTTTGAAACATGTTGTGTATATAAATTATTTATTTATGCCTTAATTATTGACAAATGAAAACTTAAAAAATTCATAGTCTCATAAATAAAAAGTTAATATGAAAGGAACATTTTAAACCAGGAAACTTAACGGACAAAACTGAAGCGCCCCCTTTTTTATGGTAAATAAAACTTTTAAAATTAGTACTTAGATGCGAACCCTTTATTGTGGACGACACACAGTGCGGCCAAAGTCGCATTTTGCGGCCAAAATTCGAATAAAAAAGGTTCCTAGACAGGGATTTTTTATCATTGGGTTGGCTAAAGGGATTTTATAAGAAGTGAAAACCGTTCACAGTAACGTCCTGTACCCTAAATCCGCTCTATATTGTCCATTGGAATGTGGCCTTCGCCCAAGCACAACATTATTGTAAATACAAAGGGAAAAGTAATAAACATGTGAAAATGTTTTGAGTTAAGGAAATCCAACAAAACCAAAGGAAATCTACGTCTGAAGGTTAGTAAAATACGTTAAAAATTGTCGCGACATAAGCACATCTTTTAGGCATAGAGGACACTAAATTTTTAATGCTGTCCTGCGATATCCCTTCAAAAATTATTTTCAAGGATAGAAACAGATCTGCCGTGGCTTTGCAATTTTTCTATTGATTTGCATGATACCGACCTCCCACAAGTTTTCAATAGAATGCAGATCGGGACAGGTCAACCAAGCACTTCTATCCTATTGCTCTGAAGCCAGTAATAAAAAGTTTAAGACGAGTATTTTGGATCTTTGTCTTGTTGTAATCTTCATTTAAGTGGTATTTCTTCACCGCCATATGGCAGTATCACATCTTTAACCATGTCGAGGTACATGGAACGATTCATAACTCCTTCTATAATATGAATTTACCCAATCCCTTGACCAGAAGAGAAATCCCAGACCATTACATTTCCACCTCCGTTTCTGACAATGGCTTTGCAATACTTAGGACCCAATCTTTCTCTTTAAAGTTATAATTAAATTTATCAGAAAGCAACATAGTCTTTCATTTTTTGACACCCCAGTTAAAGTAGGTGTGGAATAAAGCGTGTACGCAGACTAAAAAAAAAACAGATTGAATCCCAAGTTTTGCAAAGCCACTGTAAGAAACGGAGGTTTGAATGAAATAATCGAATCCAATAATAATTTACCTAATAAAGTATTTTTGAAACATATTTTGTGTAGGGCTTTTGATATAATTTTAATTTCTTTTCATTTAACTGGAAATTATTCCAGAATTCTTCTTATGAGAACTTTAACTTCTGGGAAATAAGGCCGGCCTTAAGTTATATTGTCCACACTAATTTCAATTCTTCGATGAAAAAATTGTAAATAAATTTTAATACAAAGTTGATCGTTTTGCTTTTTCCTAATATATTTCTTTAGATAAAGATTTCCTTAATCTGAGCTTTTTTTCAAATATTGCATTGAATGATATTTACTTGAAGTTCCATATGTATTCTGTTTTAACACAGAGAGACTTTTATTTTTATTTCAAAAAGTGCTTTGTTCCGTTTTTTACAATATGTATATGTTTTTACTTCGCAGTGCCAGCCTTCAAACAGGAACACCATACTTAACCCTAATCTGCTATATAATAATTTTGACTCCTTATTTCTTTGTACGGCCAGAAAGCACATCTTTAATTCAAAAAACTAGTTTTTCGTTGAAAAATATATCACTTTACTTAAATTAAAGTCAAGTTTGAACAAAAATGAAGTATCATTTATTAAAAATATCGCATTGCTGCAACATTATCTAACTACATGTATATAGTGTTTCAATTGAAGAATATCTGAAAGGAACACAGCAGCAGTATCAACGACTGTACTTCAATATCATGTAAGAGCAATGCAGCAAAGCCATTCAACCATGTCGGTCGGTCAGTTTTTGGTGAGTTTCTGTGGATTTTTATTTCTTCTTCATTATTTTTTACCTTAAAGCAAATTGATGAAGTGAGAATAGCAACTAAAGGCCATGAAGTTCAGTAGTTATTTCATTGCAGAAGTACTAGAGTTGCTTTTATCTAAGAACTTTGTAATTTTTAGGAATTTATTTTTTTTTTTTTGTAGGTAGAGATACTATGAAGCCAAAAAGAACAAAAAAAAACAAAAATAGTACTGGATATTTGCTAAATTGCTCTTTTGTGATATAGTACAAAGAACTTTTAGTTTATTAATTTTGATTGAAGTGGACACCGATTAGCAGTTCTTATTTGCAGCAGTTCATTGAAAGCTAAGTAGTTGTAGGGTAGCATTCATTGAAAAGAATCCTATTGAAGAAAAACTAACTTAATTGTAGTTGAAAGTAATTGAAGATAAGTTTTATACAAGTTGAATTCAATAAACACAATTTAGATACTTTCTCAACAGTTTTAATGAACATCAAATTTATATTTAATCACAATAACTCAACTAAAAAAAAGGAAATTTTGTATGAGGCTTAAGATCTTATACAAAGGATAAGATCCTCAAAAAAAATAGGTTGGAAGAATATGAAACAAAAAAAAAAAAACCACCAGCAACTTAAAGTTACGAATGGATGGAACTTTCTTGCATTATCTTTTGCACTTTTCAATAAAAAATTGGAGTATTATATGTGATGTATAGCAATTTTTTTGAAAAAATTAAATTTCTTAAATTTTGATTACCACAATATCAAATTTGATTTGATGTATTTTAAGAAATGTGTGCTTGCAAAAATGTACCAGATAAAAAAATAAAAGGATGAAAAACATTTATGCTTGATTTCCGAACAATCAAATAAAATTTATAACGAATTGATTGGCAGCTGTTATGTGGCCCCCAAAAAAACAAATGTGCCAAATAAATATTCAATACAATTTTTCTTCCTTTTTTTTTTTGCTCTCTGCTTATGCAGCATTATTCGCATGAATAAATGACGACAACCTAAAATAAACACAGGAAAACACTTGGCTAATATAAAACCCAATTTAACCCACAACGACCTAAGACTCATTTATATTTATAAATGCATGAAAATGAGATGAGAAAACGCAGTTACCAAGTGCTGGAAAAGTGGAGTCAAATGTACCTACCCACTCGTATAAGAAACTCGAATAAGCAAACAAAAACGAAACAGCAAAATTAGCAATAAAAATGCAACAAAATAACAACTGTTAGCATATAAAAGCTGCTATTAGGGTTGCCAACGTGCGCAAAGAATACTTATGAATGTTAAGCGGACGTATAAAAATGCAGTGGGATAATTTAGTATAAATTCTCTTAAATATTTTAAGCGATGTTTTAAGCAAGAAATTGATTTATGAAAATTTGACAATTTAAAGAGAGCTGTTGGTAAATTGACATTCAGTCGACGAAAATTTTTCTTTTATTTACAAGCAACATCATTGTATTTAAATAAAAAATTCGGCAATCCTACCCTATAGCTTTAAAGGCACAAAACAAAAATAAACACTAAAGCATTAAACACAACAGCAGAAAAATAAATAAATGAGGTAGCAACAAAGGATAAAAATTCATCAAAATGACGAGTAACAAAAGATAAGAAAAATATTTGAGAAATAAGTGAAAGTGAAAAATAATTCCAATTTGAAGAAAACGAAAATAACAAGAAAAAGGCAAAGAACATACGTAAAAAAAGCAGCAAATATGGCCAAAATGATGCTTTATTTGTGGCAATGAAGGAGCTGCTATCAGCAGCAGCACAAAAATCAACAACAATAGCATGATGTTGATAGACAGTGTTGCTGTTGCTTGGCAACAAATGTAAACTGGCATTTAATATAATGAAAACGCACAATTTATGTGCAGAGGGTGCTATGGAACAAACGAATATAAAAGAGTAGGAACATAAGCGATATATATTAACCCTCACATATTTTGCGCAAAAAAAAAAAAACAAAGATTTTCAAATCTTTTAATCATAGAAACCAAGTTGAAGAAAGATAAATGAAGATTTTATTAGTCCAACGCAGCTGGCTTAGGAAGGCATTTGCAAAAGTCGTTTTTGATAGCGAAAACGTATCATTTGTTTCAGAAAGTTAAAATTATCTATCAAAAAAGAAGAACGCACACAAGAAGCGATTCCTGCTTAAGTAATTGCTTGTCGAAATGCTTAGACAATAAGCAGAAATCGAGCTGTGCATGGATGTGAATATAGCACAAAAGGTGAAAATCTGATTGGCACAACTGAGAGAATATTCAATTTTCACATGCCAGTTTCGAAAAGAAAAATAAGGCGTTCTTTTCAGAGACCAGTAGATGGTCAACAAAAGATCGCTTGAGCTACAAAATTAGAAAGGAACAGTTTTGCGATTTCCAGCAGCTTAATCCAGATTAAATAAGGCTTTTAAAGTTAGATCGTAGTGCCTAAGCCAAGTACCCCTGATACCTATCATCAACACTCTTATGCCTAAGTACCTTAATGTGCAGCACTTCAGAGTTGGCATTCACACACTGACTGCTCTTCGATATATAAAATTTTCAGACAAACTATTGTGCCAAAGGAAGCAACTGTCTCCGATGTCTATATTCTGGCTCAAAAATTATGAAGAGTTCTAAGTTTTAAAAAGAAGTCAGCTTTTTTCAGTTAAGAGGATTCAGAGAAAAAAGACACTCTCATATTGTTCATTAAAACTTACTTGCACAGAGAAGAGAGAATTTATTCATTTATTCACTTATTCAATTAAGGTGCATATGTGTAGTAAGTATTTAGCGTAGGACATGTTTTGACTAGTGAGAACACTTCTCTTGAACGCAAAAAATTGTTCGATCTTTTTTTTGTAAAAAGCTATAGCTGCAAAAAGGATATTTCTATCTTTACTCTCGTTAAAATCAGTAATGTTGTAAAGCTAAAATTTCAAAGAGAATTTCGAATGCCTGAACATTTTGCATGATGACTTTACTTCATACACCCTTTTCTCTGGGGATATTGAAATAATCTGATGGTACTTGAACAATTTTTTTTAAAATCAACATTTAATTGTGGCTGGATATTCAATTTCAGTGCAAGTAGGTAGCTTATGTTCTAACTCAGACGATATCTACCATTTATGTCAATTATTAGAAAAATAAATTGGATGGACAAAAGTAAGCATTTTTTAGCTAACCTTATTTGACGAACATCACTCATATATTCACCTCTCTTGCTCTAAATATCGCGGCTTACTACATGTACTCTCACACCAACTAAGTTACCACTGAAAGCTTACTACTTGTTCGTCACATTGATGAATGGTTAGCTTTTGTGCGCGGTTTTTTGCTGTATGTTTTTTTTTTTCTTTTACGTTGAAAAGATATTTTAACGTTTAAAGGTTTTTGCAATTTTGTTGATAATTTAAATTGTCTAAATTTAAGGAAATGTCAAAAATAAAGATAAAAAATATTGGTTTGTTCCAAAAAAAAGTTATTGCACAGATATAAGCTTATTTCAATACATACTAATGAAAATTTACTTTTATTTTCTAAGATATTAAATAAAATAACAGCACCTAGTAATAAGACCATATATCTTAATATAAATCTACCACTTCACATTTAAAACAACAAAAATTTAAGTGTTCGTCAAAAAGATGAATGGTTAGCTTTGAAAGAATATTCTATAAAATAAGCTATCAATTTTTAAATCAAAAAGTCCTTTTTGCGTGATAATGGTCTAATTACGGCACTCTGAACAATTAACTCTACCTTGGCTAGCAGCTTGCAGCAGAGGCTATTTGAACCTTTCTTATCAATGAGCTTGAAAAATTAATAATTTTGCTTTAATTTTTTTTGCTTAAGAACCTTAAAAAAAAAACGACAAAAGAAGAAATGTGAATATTTTCGCACATATAAAATCCACTAGAAGCAGAAATCTTCTCAGCAAAAATTAATCATCAAAAATTTTAGAGGGTTAAATGCAATTGGGGATAAGCAAGAAAGCATTTCGAAAAAGTTTTTGACTGCAGATACTTTTTTTTTTTCTTCTGCTATAATCAGGCAAAAAAATTTACTAAACAGTTTCCAGCAAGGTCGGCGCACGTGTGAAAATTCATTACTTTTAGGCAGTTTTATTTTTATTACTTTTTTATTTCATTTTTTTGTGCGAAAAATTTATGTTTTCGGTATGGTAATAAATGCAATTGCTTTTAAATATTTATACGCGATAATAAAAAAAATTTATACGTTTATATGCAGATGCATTATTTGAAAATAAAAATATAAAAATAAGGAAAACAATAAAAGTATGGCAACACACAACAAACAGTTCATACTATAAGTTCACAAAGGTAACAAAAAGTTCAAACATCTATTGTAAATCAAGAGCCCACTTTAAATGGCAAAAAAAAAAAAAAAAACATTTAAGTCTTTAGTTTTTCATGAGCTGTTTAAAATTCAGTATATTTTTTCCGCATTTTTTAATGCTGGTCACCTCGACTGTTGCATACAATTAGTTGAGTAGCCCCCTGTGTCAAAAATGGCAACAACAGCAAAAACAAAAAAATATAGTAAGGCAAACAAACTAAAACCAAAGCCAAATAAACCTTTTTACCACTGCGGTGCCATTTTTTGTACGTTTCTTTTTTTTCCTCTCAGTTTTTCACTTCATGCTGCTTCAATTATGTATTATTTTTACTACTATTTTCTAGTCCACTATTATTATGGTGTATAATAAAAAACATCAGGCTACTTCGCCTAAATGTATGCTACAAAAACGTAAAATATTTCCTTCGTTCGCTCGTTTAGTCGTCGGTTCGTTTGTTCGTGTTTCAGACAATAAAATACACTTCCGACAGCAAAAATTTATGCTTTTCTTTAATTTTTCTGCGGCCATATAATTTTTCTTCTTTTTTTTTTTGTGCTGTTATTGTTTTTGTTGCTGCTTTTTTACGCTACGGAACTCAAAATAATGTCAGCCCAAATTAGTTTAATAATATTTTTTATTTCGGTTTTTGTACCTACTGCTTTTTTTTTTTTTTTTTTTTTTTTTGTTGTGTTATATTCTTTGCGGTGGTTTTTATTTCGTGTACTATTGCCATCTATAAAATTTATTTTATTTTTATACAAAATGTAGTAAATGGCTTTTATGAGTATTATGGGAAAAAAAGTAGGAAGTTTTGATTACACTTAAGGTTAAAAATAAAATGTGTATTATTACCAGTCAGCATTACAGTGTGTAATAAATTTAAAAGCAAATATTTTTTTTATATCAAATAAAGGTATAAAGATGTTATGCGGCAACGGAAAAAAATTTCTTGCAATTTACGATTATTGTCGCAAGAACTTTAAGGCTTGCTTTCGTTGGATAAATGATTACATTGTTGGCGCTTTTAAATTTTCTTCGCAAATTATCCACAGCTACATTTTTAAAATCTTTTTTCATTCAATAGAGTTATGACTTAAGACATATCAATTAATATTCTCGAACTATGGAGAAAAATGTTAAGAAAATTGTATCATATCCATACCACAAAAATTTCGGAATAATGCATAAGGTTGGGTGAGGTTAGACGTGCTCTTCAGTAAACTAATTTTCAGATATGACAATACCAGAGTTGTTATTTTGTGATACCCACAAAAGGTAACAGATTACTCCATTGCTCTAACACCCCTTTCAATTTCTTAATAAAAAGACGGAGATAGCATATCCTAGTGTTGACTTAGTCAGCTAAATTATTGAAAAACTATCCTCCTAATCGTCTAAGCCTACTTTTACAGAGAGCAGGACAATTATAGTAGAGTTTCTCAAAAACTTTGACCTCCTGTTTGCACACCAACTTCTGCAGAATTTATTATAAGAAACAACCAAGTACTTAGCGGGTTTGCCAAAAAGACAGTGGCCAGTAGGGATACCAACTACATATTTTATCACCGGCTGTTCTAAATCTGTGAGACTCTTTGATCGATTTGTGATATTATACCCCATCCACATATATTTTACATATATTCCACATATAAGCCATTGATTATGTTGAGACTTTTCGAAGTTGTACCTAAATGAAAAAAGTCACACTTCATTAATTTTAAAGAAAATTGAAAACCTATGCCATAAAATGAATAACATTTTAGTAAAAATAGCTATTCCTACTCTAAATAATTTTTCCGTGTAAGTTTTTTTAAGCCAAATTGTTTTACTAGAATAAGTTTGTGAAGAAGAGCAAAACGATTGACCTGTCGTATACAGTACCCGAAATAAGATTAATCGCACTAAAATTTTTTTCAATAAAAAAGGATATTTTAATTTGTTTTTAGTCGACTGAAAATTATTAAGTAATTTATTGAAAATTATTTAATCAAATTTGCTGTCAATTGCAGAAAAGGATATCAAAAGTTTTTTTTCACATTTTTCATTCTAATTTGATAAGAGGCTATTTAAGTTTATATTACAAAATAATTTATCTTATTTAATTTCAAATTTTAAATTTATTCAAGTTTTTTTACATGTGAGCAGGGCGAAATTACAGTGCACTGACAATTCTAAGCATTTTGTAGGAATATTTAGTCAATTATATGTATATCTGCCTCTGGCATCATTTAATGCTATGATTCGACGAGGTAGACTGCTATAGAGTGATTGGTCCTGACGGAGGTTTTGCCAGGCCGTAACAATGGTTTCTTTCAACTCGGCTTTAGTGTTGAAGTTGCGCCCATTTTTGTACACATCTCGATTAAATATTGACCAAACGTTCTCAATTATATTTATATCAGGTGATTTGGATGGCCAACCGTAAAAAAGCTTCCTTAAAATACCTCAAAGTCGACCTAGCCACATGAATTGGTGCATTGTCTTGTTGGAATTTTCAGTCTGGACCGGCACATTCACTAGCGTATTGGTCTATTTGAGGTTCAACCATCGTCTGGTACTGCTCTGCGTTCATTTGAGTTTCGTAGTCAATGGCTCTCCAAGGGTTCAGTGCGCAGATCATGCCAGTAGCATACAAATCTATCTGGGCTGAACAAATTAAATTTTTTCTCATGCTAATAGATGATTTTTTTTCATTCATGCGTCCAACGAATGTGGTTGTCAGCGAAATTTAAACGAGCAACATTGCTTGAATCTTTGAAAGTATCAAGACCGTTTAAACTTAACTTTGTCTTGGGAACAGATAAAAATCTAAGGATTTGAATAAATCTAAAATTTGAAATTAAACAGGATAAATTATCTTGTAATAATCTTTTATAAAATAAGAATGATCAAATTTAACAAAATCTTTTGATATACATACTTCTTTTATTTTGAAAAATGTAAGTGCGATTAATCTTATTTCGGGCGGTAAATATTCAGAGTGAAACTAAAAAGTTTTTTTTACATTTTGTATCAGAAAACTTCATTGAATACACTAAAAAATTAGCAAATTATTCTCCAGAACATTATTTGTGACGAGATTTATGAAATTTAACTTTTTTGCCGAAGAAAAATTTTAAGGAACACAAAAATTTTTAACTTACTCTGCTTATGTTCATAATTAAAACTCAAGGTTTCTCTACCGTCGGTTTGAAATGAGTAAGTACAGTAAAAAAAAACATTTGAAAAGAAAGAAAAATGCGGAAAAAATCAAAAAAAGAAACATTTGAAAGGGAAATTTTTTTTATTCTCTTCAACACATTTATCTAAATATGGAACAAAGCCTTGTTTTTTTTTTAAGTAAATTCAAAGAAAAGTTTAAGTTGGAAAAAGTAAGCTACAAACTAAATACTCAAAGCAATTTTAAACCTACTTATCATGAAATATTAATTACTTAGAAAATTGGAGTTGCGTGTTTTCAAAGAATGCATTTTCAAAATATAAATATATCAAGTTCATATTAGGGTTGTGCATGGATTCGAATTCTTTAGAATTCTTTCGCTTTAGCTTCGACTATTGCTTTAATATAGTTTTGAAACTGTATTAAGCTTCATATAGTAGGGTGATGTAGACAGAAGTGGGGCATGTTTTTATTTTCGGTTGTAAAATGGTGAAAAGTTCATATTTTTCAAAAATTTTTTTTTAGTCGCAAGTGTATTCCAAGGCGCAACTTTCCATCATAGCATATTTCTTAAATTCAGTTGTAAAGAATTTTAATTTTTTATGTATTTTCCGAGCTTTCTTTAATTGTAGGGAGAAGTGGGCCACCAAAATTTTTATCTGAAAAATGCTGCCATCTGTTTTAAATTCTTCTTCTAGAGGTTTTTAGAGGCGCTGATCACAAATCTGTTGTCGAATTCGCAAAATGCAAAATACTTGCCGCGAAATGAGGGTCAAAAATTAAAAAAACATTGACTTTAATAATGTTTATTTAATGTCTGGAAAAAGGAGTGATATAGTGGAAATTACAAAGTTGTTGTGAAAAAACTTTTCGCAGTGATAAAGCACAGATCCTTCTCGCAATTGACGTACGTGAAGTCGGTGCGGTTGGTCATATCGACGCACTGTAAATGGAAGGCTCGGTCGCAGATGTCGCACTCGATGGAATTTTTTTTTTTGTGAGCTTTGTCGGCGGCAATTTAGTGCAAATCATACAAAAATCAATGTCTTCATCTGAAGAAACCAAGGACTTTCATTTTTGCCTTTTTCACAGCTGGTTGTGAACAATTGACCACTTTTGAATCTTTCGTTGGTATCTGATATGGTTAGGACTGCCGCACATAAGTTCACGTGGTGAACAAAAACACTTTACTGTACAAAGAACGGCATTACTCAAGTGGCCCATGTCTGTCCACAAATAGTGGCATACTTTTACCTACAAGCCCCTTTTTTTTGCATATGCATTCCCGATAATTAATGTGCGCGGTTTGACATAGATGTCACTAATCTTAAAATTACTTGGGTGGCCCACTCCAACCTGTGGCCCACGTCTGTCTACATCACCCTACCCAATTGGAGACCACTACATCGATTCTTATAATTGAAAAACAATTTAAGGCTTTAAAAACCTGAAAAGTTTTGAACATAAAAAAAAAAATTTTGAAAAAATCTTTTATGAAATATCGTACAACTTTCACAAAAAACCTTTTCCTATTTTCATTTGATCAATGCTTATTTTTTATATAAAATTCACAAATTTGGATAAGATTAGCTTTTTGAAACGTAACAGCGATTAAGTTCGTAGCCTCAGGCTTTCATAGCTCAAAGCGGAGTAACTCGATCCACTAAATGCATTTTAAAGGAATAAGTTTAAGATTTTCTTTACAGCTGACCATTCAATATCTGCGGCATCTGGAAGATTTTCCAATATCAATTTATAGCACCATTGAAACAGCAAGTAGACCAAGATATTAAAGAAAAGCCTTATAAGGAACTGCATTAAGTCAATAGAGCAAAAAATGCAAAATTATGGCATACATTTTTTCCACATATTTTTCAAAAACCTAGGTGTGATTTCCAGTTGCAACACGTACTACTTTATTGAAACACTTTTTCTTTAATATTCATAAATATTCAACATGTTAGAATCTGAAAAAATTATCTCATAACTATCTGTCTTTCACTAATAGACCTTCCTTTTGACATTTTTGCAATTCACAGCTAAAAACACAACCCCCGAACACATTTGCATACTCAAAGACTATTAAGTAAAATCATCGCTCTGCTTTACTCCACTATTATGCGCCTGATAGCCGAAAAGTATGCCACCAATCTACATGCTACACATGACAAACACATCGTTTTTCCTGTCTTCGCCTGCTGCTGCTGTTTCGTTGGTCTAATTTTTTTTTATTTTCTTGCATCCCACACTTTTTGTTTCTTTTCCCATGGTTTTACCATGCTTTGTTTTGCTTTAGGAAATAAGAAGAATGAACAAAACAAAAAAAGAATTCCATTTCAATTCTCACTTAAAAGTGGAAATGAAAGCTCAGCGCATTTTGTGTATCGCAACGCCGGCACTACAATGTATCCTATTTAAGTGAATACGCTGCTACGTCAAGGGACATTTCCGACATTTCTTTGGCTCTGACTGGCGTTTTTCGTTTATTTGTTTATTTGTGTGTCCTTCGTTTGTAAGTTGGTCTTATGATTTGCATACCACACACGGACGCTTTTTTCGAATTTTCCTGCTTTTGATATTTCGGTTGATGCCGCTGGCTGTCCGTCAATGTCAATTTGTATTCACTCCAGATGCACTGGAATAGAACAAACAAATGTTTCTACTTTTTTTCGGGACACTTAATTTTTCTAGTGTTCTTTTGTGAGTGAATTTAAATTTTTGTTTCTTTTATTTTTTTCTTACATTGAATTTAGTTTGTGGTATTGAGGCATTTTGCTGTTAAGTGTTGCTCTTAAAACTTTTTAAAAGTTTTGAAATTTTAAATGGTCAAAGGGAGCTTTTTTAAAGGATCTACATCTTTTTTTTTTTTAAGTGTGTTAAATAAATTACAAAGATTTCTTTAGAATTGCTTTATTCTTAAAGCAGCTTAGTTTTTTGGCTAAATGATTTATTTTTTTTTTTTGCCAAACGAAGCAACATTTTTGATCGAATATCATTATCAAAAATTTTTGGAAGTAATTAAGTTCACATAACTTTCATAAGCAAAAAACTATCTGGCATACATCAGGGGTAGCGTAAAATCGATTTCTTATATAAACGTTCTTGCTATCGACTTCTTTGTCTTTTGACGAACGGTGAAGCGGAAGACAAATATGCCTATTTCGAATGTCACTAACCAGGTCTTTAATACTTTTTTTGCTATTTTTTACACAAGTTATCATTGGACGTTGTACTTGCATTCAAAAACAGATGAGAAAAAATGGTCCTGCCGCAATTGCTTCTAAACAGAGAGGATATAGAAAGACCAATCAAAAGTTCAATTGATCGCGAACCGTTATTGCTAAAAAACGTTTTTCTTTACGAAGAAAAATATTTGCTTCTAATTTCAATATTTCCTACTTAAGCTCAAACAAATAATGTAAGTGTATTATATAAAATAGTTTTTAGTCACAGCAAATTTACGTAAAATATAAATGGTAAGATAAAAAACAAACAAAGCATATATGCATAAGAAGAAAATAAAATTTTGAGAAGCACTAGCCACAGCCTACAAGCAAAGCAAACAGGGGCCGGAGCCCCCTAATAGCAAAAAAAAATATTCTCAATAATGTTTAATCAGTAAGAAATATATTTCCATGAAGAGTCGCCTTACAGAAACAGATTCTGAACTTGTTAGCTGTTGAGCCTGAATTACGTGATACTTTGCACTCCCATTTATTCCACACTTTTATAAGTGTTATAAGTGCCTTCATCACTGCAAAACACCCCAATCAGAGAGCCACGTTGACTTTTGTTTTGAAATCTTTTGAAAACTACATATATATCATCTCCCACAACAAATGATACCAATCACCTTGATGGGATGAAATTAAAATACCTTTGATTCAGAATTATTCCATGTCTCGTTTAAATATCAGTTATGATATGACCTTAGAAGCAATATGAAAAGTTTATGCTTCTCTCAAATAAATCTATTTGGTTGATAGATTTTTAAAATATTTATCAGCAATCAACAAACTTTGGTATAATTACTACTACATTAACTCAAAGTTAAATTGCTATTTATTGGGCCAAACATAATATTTATTTGAACTTATTGAAGAAATTTTATTGAAGTGAGTATATTGTAGCGAAATTTGGTTTATGCTAGAAAACTCTTGAAATAAATACCAACGAAAGAAAACTAAACGATACTAGCTAGCATAAACATACTAGCACCATCTAGCGGCAAAATAATAAACTGAACAGACGCTGCAGTACACTATAAATAAAAAGTCAACAACCGAGAGAAATTATCGCCGTCGTACAACGTACAACGCCATCTAACATCTAGCATAATAGCTAGCTCAACGTCAGTGCGCCATGCTGGTGTATTGTGGTGAAATGTGGATAGTAGTAGAATGCACGCTACAAAGTAGCACTGGTGGGTTGTAGATAATGGTAGAATATACGCCACTTAGAAGGTACTGGATTATTCGAGAGAGTGATGACTGCAGTATAAAAAGGGTTGTCATCTGAGCTGAGGACACAGTAGAATTAAACCAGCGAAGCAGTAAGCAATAAAGTGAATACAGTGTGATCCGTAGTAGAACAAAACAGTTTTCTATACAGTGTTAAATTAATATTAGAATTTGAACGTTAATAAAATAAACCATTTTATAACTAAATAAGTTTGTGTGTTTTGAATTGTTACACAATCCAGTGATCGAACTCAGAAAAGTGTGAGAGATCGAAATTATCGTCAAAGGGACAGAAATTTCGTAACAATTGGTGTCAGAAGTGGGATTGTGTAAAAAGAATTAACAATCAATTAAATAAAAAAAAAAAAAAAAAAAAATAAATAAATAAATAAATAAAAATGGTTAAGTTTGACGAACTAAAAGTGGATCAACTGAAGAAGGAGTTGCAGCAGCTGAATCTGCAATCTACTGGCGGAAAAGTGGAGTTACAGAAACGCTTACGGCAGGCTCTTGAGGCTCAAGGTGTAAACCTGGAAGAGCATGAATTTTATAGTGATGTATCAGAATCAGCAGCGAAAGTGGAAGAAACTTCTGGACCAGCAGCAAGTGGTGAAGTTGTAGATATGTCAAAGTTCGAGAAAATGTTAATGGCGATGACGCAGGCAATGAGTCAAAATGCACTACAGATGAATAGCAATATCCAGGCCGTTCGAGAAGAAATTGGTCAGAACGCGCTGCAGATCCAGACGGTTCGGGAGGAAATCGGTCAGAGCTTAAGTCAAAATGCACTGCAAATGGACCAGAAGCTAAATCAGAACGCGCTGCAGATCCAGGCGGTTCGGGAAGAAATTGATCAGAGCTTAAGTCAGAATGCGACGCAGATCCACGAAGCTGTTCGAACGGAGGTTGCCAAAATGGTAAATGGCTTCGACGCAAAAATGACTGAGTTACAAGTTGACGTTGAATCATTCAAGGAAAAAGTTCAAAATAATCTTGAAAAAGTACAAAATAATCTTGAAAAAGTTCAAAATAATTTTGAGGACGTTAATAAAAGGATTCAACAGTTGGAAATAAGTGAACCAACCACTCAAGTTATAAGAGAAATCAGCGCAGAGAGGCTTAAGGCACCCTCATTCGATGGAACAACGCCATTTAGTGTTTTCAAGCTCCAGTTCGAAACAACATCTGGTCACAATCGTTGGGATAACGAAAGCGCAGCTGCAGCGCTAATTGTGGCATTAAAAGGCGCAGCTGCAGAAGTATTGCAAACAGTTCCAGCGGGGGAGCAGAAAAATTACAAGGCGGTCATGGATGCCTTACAGCGAAAATATGGCAGTGACCACATGAAGCAGATTCACAGATTGGAGTTGAAAAGTCGTATCCAGAAATCTGGTGAGTCCTTGCAGGAGTATGCTGCGGATATTGAGCGATTGGCACACCTTTCCTATCCTGACGAGTTAAGTGTCGTAGCAGAAAAATTCAAAATAGAGGCGTTTATTGACGGCATACGTGACTCAGAAACAAAACGCGAGACAATGAGGAGCCCGAAGACGACATTTAATGAAACAGTAACGGTTGCCCTCACGCAGGAGACGATTGCGTTGACATGCCGCCCATCACTGAAAACTCGTCGGATGGAGGTGGAGGCTAAAAAGAAAAATTCATCGTTCGCCAGCGGTAGCTTCAGCGGAAAATGCTACAATTGTGGTAAGCAGGGACACATGGCACGTGACTGCAAATCACGTCGTAAACGATCTGCATCACGTTTACCAAAAAGAAGACTTGGAAATAGGGTGAACGATGGCGAAAATGTTAGCGAGCAGCAGTCGTTAAACTAAAGAGAGTCAGTACAGCGGGGCGTGAGCTGGCTCTTACAGATGATTGCCCCATAGTCTTGGTTTCGAAGCTCTGCCGAAATTCCAACAGCCTTACCATCGGTGGAAAAATCAACGGAAGACCATGTGAGCTTACTTTGGATACAGGCGCATCGCATTCAATTGTGAGGAAAGACTTATTTGAAAGACGACGAGTAACGCCGTTAAATGGGATCCAATTGAGAACAGCGACAGGAGAAATTGCGCAAATAGTAGGAAAAGTTACAGCGAGTATTCTCATCGGCAACAAAACTGTGGAACATGATTTTATTGTTGCAAACATCACCGATGAGGTTATCATTGGCGTGGACTTCATGATTCGACACGGGTTCACTTTGGATCTTAAAAAAAAAACGTTAAGGTATGCCAATGTAGAGTTGCCTTTAGACATTGGCTGTGGACAAAAATTAGCAATTGCAAGAGTCTACATAAGTGAGCGCTGTCGAATTGAACCCAATACCGAAGAAATTATTTGGGCCACAACAAATGAAGACTGTGGGACAAGCCATCTGTGGGTAGTGGAAGCAGATAAGAAAAATTTTAAGAAAGACCTGATTATTGGAAAGACCCTAGTAAACACAAGAACAGACAGAAAAATACCGGTGCGAATTTTGAATCCAACAAATAAGCCAAAATGGATGCAAAAAGGTGAACTTATAGCGCAATGTGAGAAAGTTACAGCTGTGATAAATTGTGAAAATGACCAGCAGAACACACAAGGTACAACTTTAACAAAATCGTCGGCCTTGGATGTATTGACGAAAGAATGGACGAAGGAGTTGTCTGCTCAGAACAAAAACAAAGCAAAAAGGTTTCTGCAAAAACATTGGCGGATATTTGCGTCCAAAGGAGAAAATAATGGCCGAACATCAGTTGTCAAACATCGCATTGATACAGGTGATTTTCAGCCGATTCGTCAACCTCCAAGGAGGCTAGCACTCGCTAAGAGAGAAGAAGTGACGGGCCTTATAGAAGATATGGCGCGAGAAAATGTCATTGCACCATCAGAAAGCCCATGGAGTTCACCGGTCGTACTTGTGAAGAAAAAGGATGGAAGTATGCGATTCTGTGTGGATTACAGAAAATTGAATGACGTCACTAAAAAAGACAGCTACCCGTTACCCAGAATCGATGATACACTGGATACGTTATCTGGAGAAACATGGTTTTCCACCCTGGACTTACAAAGTGGATATTGGCAGGTGGAAATAGATGAAAAAGACAAAGAGAAAACTGCCTTTAGTATTGGGAATGGTCTATGGCAGTTCAACGTCATGCCGTTTGGTCTTTGTAACGCTCCAGCTACGTTTGAACGGTTAATGGAACGAGTTCTCAAAGGACTACATTGGAAGACTTGTCTAGTGTATCTCGATGACATAATCATCATGGGTAAAGATTTTGATGACCACTTGAAAAATCTGGAGGAAGTGTTTGTGCGCTTGGAGGCAGCTGGACTAAAATTAAGTGCGAAAAAGTGCTCACTTTTCCAGCGGGAAGTCAAATATCTGGGGCACAAGGTTACGTCAGAAGGAATACACACAGATGAAGATAAAATAAAAGCTGTGAAAAGTTGGCCACGTCCATCTAATCTTCATGAGTTGCGAAGTTTTCTGGGTCTATGCACTTATTACAGACGCTTTGTTCCTGGTTTCGCAAATGTTGCAGGCAGTCTACATGAGCTGACACAGAAAAATCGAAAATTCGAATGGAGTGGGGCACAGGAAACTGCATTCCAAAAACTGAAAGAATTACTGTCTACAGCGCCAATACTCGCGTACCCAATACCCGGCAAAGAATTTGTATTGGACACCGATGCGAGTGGCCATGGTATTGGAGGAGTTTTGTCCCAAATCATCAATGGCCAAGAAAAAGTCGTCGCATATTTCAGCAAAATTCTGTCGAAACCTGAGAGGAATTATTGAGTAACTCGGAGAGAGTTACTGGCAGTAATGGAATGCGTGAAACACTTCCATAAGTATTTATATGGACAGCACTTTCTCCTGAGGACAGACCATGCGGCATTAAGGTGGCTACTTCAATTCAAGGATCCTGAAGGTCAAATCGCACGGTGGATAGAACGCTTGCAGAGCTATGATTTCACCATAGAGCATCGCAAAGGAAGCCAGCATGGAAATGCGGATGCACTTTCCCGTCGTCCATGTAAAACTGAATGCGGTCATTGTTCGCGAACAGAAAATAAAGCTGGAACAATTGATGTGCGCCTTTTGAACGTTTTGCCTGAAGAAAAGTGGACAAAAGAGGAGGTTAAACGGGACCAGCGCAATGATACAGATTTGGCAACTATAATTAAGTATAAGGAGCTGGGTAGGAAACCGGCGTGGCAAGAAATTTCAAATGAAAGCCAAATCTGTAAAGCATACTGGGCGCAATGTCAAAGTTTGGAGTTGCATGATGGTTGTCTCTACCGAATATGGGAAAGCGAGGATGGTAAAACTCGCTCAAAACTGCTGGTTATTCCAAAGGCCAAATTTAAGGAAATAATCGAGGATTATCACAATGGATCGAGTGGTGGACATCTGGGCATAACGAAAACCACAGAGAAAATAAAGAAACGGTTTTATTGGGTAGGATGCCAAGAATCAGTTGCTGAATGGATCCGCCGTTGTGACCAATGTGCAATTGCTAAAGGACCAAGGCAACGCACTCGGGGAAAAATGCATCAGTATAACGTTGGAGCTCCCTTTGAGAGGATAGCCATGGATATAGCGGGACCTTTTCCAATCAGCAATGCAGGAAATAAATACATCCTTGTGGTAATTGATTATTTCAGTAAGTGGCCAGAAGTATATCCCATTCCCAATCAAGAAGCAAAAACAGTGGCAGACATTTTCATCAAAAATTGGATTTGCCGATATGGAGCTCCACTTGAGTTGCATTCCGACCAAGGACGAAATTTTGAGTCGACACTTTTTAAGGAGGTTTGTGACATGCTTGGAATACAGAAGACACGCACCACAGCTTTGCATCCTCAGTCCGATGGCATGGTCGAAAGGTTCAACCGTACTCTAGAGGAACATTTAAAAAAGGTTGTCGATAAAGGACAAAAAGATTGGGATGAGCATCTACCAATGTTTCTGATGGCTTATCGGTCGGCAATACACGATACCACTACAGTTACGCCAGCAAAAGCCATTTTTGGTACGGACTTAAGGCTTCCAGCAGATTTGAAGTACGGAGTAAGCGTTGTCCCGGAAACGACCCATGCTGACGATTACATGTCGCGGAAAAGAGAAGAATTAGCAGATATACACGAGCTTATTAGAAGACGTACTCAATTGGCTAGCGACAAAATGAAAGCTCGGTATGACCTGCGAGCAAATACTGAAGGGTTCAAAGAAGGTCAACTAGTGCTGCTACATAACCCACAACGAAAACGAGGCTTGTCTCCTAAATTACAGACTCATTGGGAGGGACCTTACCGGATCGTCACAAGGATTAATGATGTTGTGTATCGAATCCAAAAATACCCCGGGAACAAAAGTAAATTAAAGGTAGTCCACATCGAAAGGCTGGCACCTTATACTAGGGACGGAGAGACTCTTGTTCGGGACGAACAAGTTTAAGCGGAGGGCAGTGTAGCGAAATTTGGTTTATGCTAGAAAACTCTTGAAATAAATACCAACGAAAGAAAACTAAACGATACTAGCTAGCATAAACATACTAGCACTATCTAGCGGCAAAATAATAAACTGAACAGACGCTGCAGTACACTATAAATAAAAAGTCAACAACCGAGAGAAATTATCGCCGTCGTACAACGTACAACGCCATCTAACATCTAGCATAATAGCTAGCTCAACGTCAGTGCGCCATGCTGGTGTATTGTGGTGAAATGTGGATAGTAGTAGAATGCACGCTACAAAGTAGCACTGGTGGGTTGTAGATAATGGTAGAATATACGCCACTTAGAAGGTACTGGATTATTCGAGAGAGTGATGACTGCAGTATAAAAAGGGTTGTCATCTGAGCTGAGGACACAGTAGAATTAAACCAGCGAAGCAGTAAGCAATAAAGTGAATACAGTGTGATCCGTAGTAGAACAAAACAGTTTTCTATACAGTGTTAAATTAATATTAGAATTTGAACGTTAATAAAATAAACCATTTTATAACTAAATAAGTTTGTGTGTTTTGAATTGTTACACAATCCAGTGATCGAACTCAGAAAAGTGTGAGAGATCGAAATTATCGTCAAAGGGACAGAAATTTCGTAACAATATGTTTGATAGTCCTATTTTTTTTAATTGCAGTTTTCACTTATATGAAAACTAAACAGTTCTCGACATATTTAAGTAAAACACTACTTCTGACATATAATATAAAAATGCGACAATATAAGAAATATCGATTTATTTATGAAAATATATTTTAAAATATCGTTGTTGGTCATCAGTTCTTAGCTCAAATCGGTATAAATAGATGTAGTCCTTTGCGTAAGCAAATTTTTCTTGCATCAACTATATAATTTGGTGATTATTAACAAGTGAATGTTTGCTACAAAAAATATTTGTTTCAATCAAAATATGAATTGGTTATGTTTACCATATTTATTATTGATTCAATAATAATATTTAATTCAGCGGAATAAGTGACCTGTTACACTTATATCAAATATTTATTTTCCTATGATACGTTCTTTTACAAACTGAAGAGTTTCTGACCAAAACATGTTTAAATCACTTCAAATTTTTTTTACTTATTCTATGTATTATATGAGTGAACATGTCGCACCGTCAGAACAAGAGGGCCGCATCTCAAAATTTTAAGTTTCGAGAAAATTGAGATTAAAGAAATCTCAAATTTTTTACTGAATTTGAAAACAGCCATTTTTATAGCTATGACAGTCTTGAACTGAAATACTACAAACTTATTTCACAAATCTATAGAGTAGGATTGACATATTTGGGAATGTGGCAGTGTTGCAATTATTTTGATGGAAAATATTTTTGGTTTATAAGAACTATACCGCCTTGTTTTGATGTGCTCCTGTAAAAACTTTAAAGGAAAATATTTTAAAATATCTTTTCGATTTAAAGCGTTGTTGCTATAATTGTTTTTTCTTTATTTTAACAGCAAAATATTAATAGTTTGAAATGAGGCGGTGTTGTTTTATTAAGAAAAAATACAGAACAAAAATATCCCTCATCTAAAAATGTATTCTAGAAGTTATTAATTGAGCTAGAAATATGGTGGTAAGAATAAAATTAAGAACACCTAATGAGCTATATAGACGATGCTATGTGTATCGGGAATTAATTTGTTATCGAAGATATCGAGTTGTGAAGTTCGAACGTTTTAAGTTTTATGGTGTTTTATGGTCATATTCAAATTGTCATATCTCCGGTAAGTTTTAGTGACAAAATAATTTTTTTATATTGTTTTAAAGGTAAAAAATCATCTTTTTTTGTCTATGGCATTTGCCAAAAAATTAAAATTAAATATTAATAATAAAAGCTTACCAATATTCAAGCAAATCTTTGGAACCCGAATTTTTTAAATATTTTGTGGTTCAAAAATTGTTCGAGACCTGAAAATTTGTCAGAAATGAACAATTTTTGTCATTAAATGAAATGCCAAAAAATCGTTGGTTCCCGAATTTTGAAAAAAAAATTTCGTTTTGTATTGTTTTGATTTTCTGTTTTTAGTCAAATATATTCGAAAAAAACGATTCTATAGGCTTTTTACGTAAATAAAAGATTTTGTTATAATCTTAAGCAAATAGTATTTGCAATTGGATAAAGGAAAAGGTAAAATATGTTACAAAGTGCTTGGGTGGGAAGAAAAAAAAAGGTAACAAAAACAAAAGTTTTCTTAGCAATTGCTTGCATGAATGCTTTTTTGAATGCGCGACAAGTGCCACGTCATTGCACCCAACAGACACAGTGCTCAAAAAATGTCATACTTTATGTTCAGTTGAAAAATATACGATATTATTCTGAAAATAACGCTATTACGTATCAAGACCTGTTTTGTATTTAATCTTGAAAAAATCATCAAAGTTTTGGTAAAAATAATAAGGGAGAATAATCTTCTTATTTTGGGAGCTATTTTCTTTTTAGGAATAATAATAACAACAATAGCAAATAACAACCGCAAAAAATTCTGGACTATGGCCTAAACAGAAACGGGCTTCAAAATCGGTAGCCTTATAATGTTCAATTTGCTGGAATATTTGCAACATTAAGACATCTAAAATTATGTATTTTGTTTTTAAGCCCGAAAGTACACTCATTTGGATAAACCAATAATTTTTCAAAGTAAATGTCATTGTGGCGTTTACTAAAAAATATTTGAGTTGAGCCAAATAAAAAGCATTGCACTAGCAAAAACGTACATGGGTATGTCGGAACTCAGCTTCAGGCTGCACGAGAATGTGAAAAGGCATGTAATACGGCTCGCTGCCAGAGATGGTGTTAAAAAAAAAATAAACGAAAACACTTATGTTAAAATCACTTAACACCATTTAACACGACAACACTATGAAAACAGCAAAAGTAACCTTACAAATACAACAACAGCAACAAGAGTAGCAACAACCATATAGTCATTTGGCAAAAAAAAAAGAGGAAAATATGGCACACAGCACAATTTACACTGAGAAAAATATATGTAAAAAAAATTTCTGGGATAATCCTATGTTGATTAAAATTTGCATGTGTTATTATCATTAAAATTGCGCTCTTCAAACAGATAGTGTCGAAAAAAATTCGTGTTAGGGTGTGTCTTAATCAGAAATAACGGTGTGGCATTAATCTTTTGTACGTTTAATTCAAATCAACACAACTTTATTGAAAAATACTTAATAGATGTCTAAAATGAAATAAGTGATATTTTCACTTTTTGGAAAAAAAAAATATATACAAAGTTTACTACATAAATGCATAGAAACAAAAGGAATTTGAAATTGTTTTTACTCTTTTTAATTTATATATAGAATGTCTCCTGGAAAATAACATCTAGCTGTTAAATATAAGGCACTCCCTTGCTCACTCATTTAAACCATTTAAAATGTTCAGCCATAATGAAGAGGAAAGTATTATATAAAATAAGAAAAACAAAAAAAAACAGCATTTGCAATACATACATACATATATTACGCTGTAGAGTGGCAACACTGTTGTGTTGATGGCAACATTCCAATTATATGCCAAGTGCGAATTTATTTCTGTACTTTTTTTTTATTTCGCGTTGCTACCGCCGCAACATTTTAGCAATAATTGTTGCCTTTCGTTTGTTTAACAGTTATTTTCATTTAATTCTGCGGCCATTTTTGTTTCTTTTATTTATTTTCCTGTTGAGTACTCTTTTAAATAATTTCGAAACTGCGGACTCATAAACAAGGGATTTTTGTTTTTTTTTTTTTTGGCAAGCAGTTCATTACGTGGAAAAAGAATGGTTTGATTTTCGGTTGGTAGCACTAAAGCTTGAAATGTTTTGGAAATGGCTCACAAAAATTTACTTAATGCAGGAAAATATGCTCTTAAGCCAATTAATGAAGAACCCGTAAATATTAAATTAAAAAATTGTGAAATATTTAAAAATTGTTCAGATGACTTATTAATATTTAAGACTTTTACAAACAATTTTGCAACTTAATTGAAGTTTATGTATAGTTGCAAAATAAATTAATAATTTTTCCTTTAAAGACATAAGATTGTTTTTTTGTATTATGGCACTTTATATTAAGCTGACAGAAATTCAGATTGAAAGGTGATATATGTATAAAACAATTTTGTACCAAATATCTTACCAGATATTCAAAAGCAAAGGCTTTTTATCTTGTGAGTTTTATTTGCTCTGTTTCCATTGGTTGGTTATTAAATTATGTTTGGGTGATGTTTTAAACATCGGGAATGAACTGAGAAGTAATTGGTTTAAGCAACATGTAGTAGCACCATCACAATCAAATCAATGGTTCTTATTCAAGACAAATAACTAACAGATGAACATAAAGTCAAAACCAAGTTGAATAATATTCAAAGCGACTCTGTACATTTGACATAACGGACATTTCACGCGAAGCGGACAGGGGATATGGGTTCATGTTTCCAATTTTAGATATACACTGCGTTCATAAACTATAGCACAATTTATGTATTTGAAGAAAATGTGCTTTAGCATGTTGGATATTGAACATCAGACGCTCATACTGACATATTTTGTGCTTAGATATGTTCTCTTTAAGCTGACATTATCAAATATTGTATTCACTTGACTCTCTCCATAAACCGTGATCAATATCTCCAACATTGCATTTTTTCCGCCTAAAAATCGTTCATTTAGTATAGCACAAATGATTTAAAGTCAATTTTTTTCAACAAAAACAACAAATTTTTATTATAATTTTTTATTATTTATTACGAAGTGGTTCCACCATTTGATTTGGTGCATTCAAATATACTGTTTCGCATGGAGTGTGCTAAATTAAGTACCAGTTGAGCGTCGAGAGCCTCTCACTCTTCAAATATGGCTGTTTTTAATCCAGCAACACTTGAAAACTGTCGTTTATCAGCATATATTCGCCTGACAAGAATCCCCCAAATGTTTTCAATTGGATAAGAGTCAGGAAAACAAGATGGCCATTCCAAAACATTGGCATTGTTCATTTCAAGCCACTCTTGTGTTATCTTGTTGGCGTTCAATGTTCGCCTAACAAAAAATTTTTCTTAGTGCATTAAAAAAAAGATTATAGTATGCTTATACTTCGTCCCAAGTTTGATAGTGGGCCGCCTAGCCGTTTTGCAGCTATATTCATTGCAATGCCGAAACCCAAGTCGAATCAGTTGATATTCACAAAAGTAACTTGTTATTTTTATAAATATCTTTTCATTTTTATAAATATCATGATATTTTAAAGAATATCTTGTAATCGATTTCGTTATCGATAAAAACCGATAGGCAAAATATAGATATTTTAAAATATTGATTAATAAATAAATCGATATTTTCCCATGTCGGTACATTCTTAAATTTAATTTGAATCATATTTAGAGAATCATAAATAAATAAATTCTATCCCAAGCAGATGAAAATAAAATAAAAGTTTACTTAAATATGTTGAGAGCTCTATAATATTCATATAAATTTGAAGTAAAATCAAATAAAAGTAGGACTAGATATATATTTGATACAGTTACATTAAATATGCACTACGATTTTTTTGCTAGAATGAACAAACAAACAGATTTGGAAGGTGATAAGATACAATTTTTTTCCATCATTTCAACATAACTTGAAATTGCCTGAACTGTCTGTTTAATACGAACTGCGTTGCGTGGCAAAAAAATTAAAAGTTCTATTTTTTCAAACAAATTTTACAATTTTCCGGCAAAATTTCGTGCTACTCTGCGAAAAATTGGACAGCGAAATAATATATCAAAGGCGAATGTGGGTTCTCTGATCTCGTTCACGAGTAAAATATACGAAATCCAGGGCAAAGGAATAATAAATTACGGGGAATTATTAATAATGCCTAAAGAAAAATGATAGTTTAGTCTTTTATTAGTTGAAGCGTTGGTACTTTAAGTCATTCCTAAGAAGATCAGTACAATATTCAACTTGAAGGTATTTTCCACTTTGCAGATCGATAGAAAAAATAAAATATTACTTTGTAGCAACTTGTTACAAGCTTGATTTACCGGTGAGACAAAGGGTCAATTTAGAGAACGTATATTTTACTACAGCTTTTGACTTTAATTTCTTTCAATAAAATTGATATTTTGACTATATTGACTTTCTCATGCATGCTGCTACACATTTCTTCATACATATTTAACACGACAGATATGGTCAAAAGACTTAACAGGGCGAAGAAATATATTTTGTCAGGGAAAGCTATGTTTTTGAAGCTACAAGCACATAAGAAACTGGCGTAGAGTACTTTGTACTTTTAATCTCATTTTATACATAGCGCTTTATATTTTATTATGTATATTAAATTTTGGATATTAGAAAATAAAAAAAAAACCTTCATTATATGTAAAAAAAGTTGATAAACTTGGAGTACATACAGTTTGTCAAGTGATTGTTTGCAAAATAAATTATGAAACACAATTTTCACTTTAATATCTAATAAAAATAAGAAATGTATATATTTTTTGAAGTTTTTTTTCCTTTTTGTACTCAATTCTTTTACTCATTCCTTATTAGAAAACAACAAAAAAATTATTTGATATAATGGAAAACAACAGAAATTTGCCCGTGATGGTATGTGGATATATGTATACGAGTATCATGGGAAGCTGTTAGTGAACTGAAAGTTTCTGCTGAGATCATGACGAAGGAGTTATACTTAAACACTCTTCAAAACAAATTGAAAAAAAGTGCTCAGAATTTAGCTTCACTGACGCTCAAAAGGCCGAAAGGTTGAGATGCAAATTGTATCAGGTCAATAATCCTAAGCTCAAATCAGTCTTATGCAGTGTTTGGGTGCTGTATTATTTTAGTAAAGCTATAGACTCAAAGGACCGATATGAACCCCATCGAAAATTAATGGGCAATAATGAAAAGAAAAAAGTTGCAAAACGGGCTCCAACAAATAAAAACGCTCCAATAAGAGTTATTAAGGAGGAATATGTATCTTTATACATACCGGAAGAATATGATTTACAAAAACTTATTGCATCTATTCCAAGAAGGATACAAGCCTTGATTGATATTCGTGGTGAGCACATCAAGTATTGAATTTTTTCTTATATGTTAATTAGTTATTTCATATGTTTCTTTGTATTTTGCAAAGAATTATTTGGCACCATGTTTTTATTTTTGTTCCATAAACTTTTTTTTTTTGATTATATCAAATAATTTTTTGCTGTTTTCTAATGAAGAATGAGTAAGAGGATTCAGTACAAAAAAAAATTTTGAAAAATATAAATATTTCTAATTTTTTTTCAGTATGAAAGTGAAAATTGTGTGTCATACTTTATTTTGCAAAGAATTACTTGACATACTGTATGTTTACAATAATTTTTTAGTGTTGTATTGTTCTTCCTGAATAATACTCAAATTATATGCTACCTTATTTGAAAAGATAACTTCTGAACATAGAAACTTATCTTACGCAAATAAACTGAATGGTAAATTCTTGCCTTCTTTAGAAGTCTCGACAAATCATATAACTAAAAAGTTTTAAAACCTAAGCACTTCGGAAAGTCAAAACAATATTTTAAATGCAAATTTAAATTCTATTATTAATTTCGGTAATTTTTTAACTTTATTTTTAATAACACACCAACACGCAAGAGCTCTTTAATCAAATAAATTCCCTTTTTTATGCCGTTTTATATTTTTGCACTCATAAATCAAATTTCTGCAGTGCCTTAATACGCTCAACACACACAGATATGCTCCAGTAATTGAAATAAAAAATATAAATTTTTACAAAGACTCAGTATTAAAATCCACAGAGTAGAGAAAGAGTAAAAAAATAAGCAAAAACAGAGAAACTCACATTAATCCGTGGCATATTTTATGGCGCTGCAGCAGCTTTACGCCAGATAAAGCAATGTTAACTGCTACAAACACACACTGTCGCACACAAACACTCTCAGCAGACAGGTAGACGTACATACATACATAAGTGTATGCGTGCTTATATGAATGTATGTATGTGTGTAAGATTGCGATAGCAATAAAAAGCATGTGATAATCCTTTAGATTTTATGCCGAAAAAAAAAACTTTGCACTTTTTATGACTTTTTTGTTTAATTTATGATGGAATTTTGTTTTTTTTTCTTTATTTTGCATACTTTTGTGCTTTGCACAAATATTTGAATAAATACATATATACTTTTTTGCAATATATGCAGGAAAAAACGCTAGAGTAATCTTTTTTCTGTGTAAGCCTTTGGAATGTGATAAAGAAACTGCTATATTTTCTTATTTTTTAAATAAACAAAAAATCAGAATAAACGGCTTTAAGAAAGGGATGAAGATACTTTGGCTTTCAATAGAATATTTAATTAAAATGTCGCTGACATGTTGTGTTGTATATTTATGGGCAAAGTGACTTTCATGTCTTTTTTTGTCAGGTCTTAATTAAAATTTTTCTTTAAAATGATTTTTCTTTCCTTTTTTATGTATGTATATTTTTAATTGTTTCACTTTAAAATTATTTTCAAATTTTCTTTAATAATTGTTTTTTTTAATGTATGTCTTGAAGAAAACTTTTTCCGCACTAGTTTAAATTAATTCTATTTTTTCTACATCGATTGTTTTTTTTTTTTGAACACTTATTTTCACAGCAAAAGCTTTCTTTTTTCTTTTGAGAATATTGATATTTAACTTTGCTTTGTTTTTTTCTGTTTTGTAAGATATTCTGATATCAGCAATTTTTTAGTCAGTTCAGTTTGCAGGTTTTTATTCTTATTATGCTATAAAAAACCGAAAAAAAAAATTTTTTTCTACATAATAACATGGATGCTTAGAATATTTAACGTATTTTTTACAAAACATTCCCATATTGAAGTTGGCAACACTTAGTTTCGTTAACTTAAATAATTTTTGCAGTATTTCATTTTGAAGATTTTGCTTGTATGAGCGGTGCCACGTTCTTATGTCGAAACTCTCCAAATTTTTGCAGAGCTTGCTTGAGTTATTCTTAGTATTGGAAAAATCTTGGTCCCGCTATATCAAGTAACTCTCAATATCTACAGCGTTTTAATTTTTTTTTTTTTGTATGGACAATGGGCATGTCTTCAAATAGATTTTTTGACTGTGTACAAAATTTTATTTAAGTCTCTTGTTTGGTTATCTTGTAATTATGTTTTCCACAGACAGTCGACATGGATTAATCGGGAGAATTTGGGGGGAATATGGTGAAGGATTTGTAATTCAATATTGAGTATATCTCATTTTGGTAGGTTTTTTTAGGAGAAAAGACATTTTTCTTTTTTTTTAGTCACAAAATTTTGACAATTTGGGAAACAGAGAATATTTCTTTGGTGGTGGGTGGCAAATTACTAGTTCGCCCCGAGTGCCTAAGTCCGCGGTACGTCACTGCTCAGGTGGTGGTACTGTCAAGAATAGTTTCTTTTTTATAGCTGCCATGTCCTATTTTGTGTGTTATGCACTCCTAAAAACAAAAGTTTAAAACGCTATACATAAAGCAAATAAAGTAAATTATGCCAAATGAAATATGAGAACATTTTTTAAGTCCAGCAAGTAATGGCTACAAAGCGGCCCAGTTTAGACATATCGGGGTATCATAACACTTGGTATGACAGCGTTTGGTGACACCTAAAAGCGTTTGATAAGAGTTTGTGGGCTTGTGCTTGTAGTCGAGACAATTTTTAAGTAGGCGAAATCTTAAAATAATATATTCTGGGAGCTATTTAAACTGGACAAAATACTATCTGAATAAAAATATAAAACTTTAACTTTTAAGTGCTGTGTAGGGAACATATTTTTTTGCGAGGTATTTTCTTATTTATTTTTAAAGTTCATCAAGTTTATGTTACATCTAACAATGGGTTTTAAAGCTTATCGAAACAAGTATATACGTTTAAATTTTTAATTCTAATAATATTAAGATTGAGTTATTATTATATCTTTTTCTGATAGAAAGAAGAAAACTGAATGAACACTGATACTGGATTTTTTTTCTATGCTCACTCAGTTTTTGGCGTAACACAACGAATTAAGAATAAGCAAACCATAATAAGAAAGACAAGAATAGGCTATGGTTAGTTACAAAACTTATACAAACAAAAATTCAATTCTCGTTATTTAGTAATTCCAAACTAAGATTGGGTTGAAAATTACAGTTGCATTTGTTTTTTTAATTTTCAAAACTTTTTGTGGACGAAAATAACGTTTTCAGTTTTCTACTCCAGGAATATTAGAATTGAAAATGCAAAATAGCAATATATGAATGTGTCTTACACTAGCAAAAAGTTTTTTTGATAATTTTTCTTACGCAGATATCCATCATTTTCTATTTTCATTTAAATATTATCAATAGGATGGTTTTTCCCGAGATATTGCACTTTGAAGTTCATTCTATTAAAGAAGTCAAAAGCTAGATTTTGCGACAGAGATTGTTGTTTTCTATTTGCAGAAGAAAAAAAAATTAACTGATATAACTTTTCGTATCTGAGGAAAAAATTAAAAAAGTTTTATTTAGCACAAAAAAAAATCGATAAGTCCTAACATAAACTGATCTCAGGGTAAAATATTTTTAAGTCTGTTTCATGATGAACAGACCTTTCGGGTTCATTAAAATAGTTGTTCGTTCTTCATAGCAATCACGTATACTAACCAAAAAAAATTGAACAATAAACTAAAATAAAGCAATTTCTTATATAATTCAAACTCTAGCATTAGACCTGAGTCAAATGTTATTAGTATCTTCAAGTGTACTGAAAAGAACCTATCTTAAGTTCGACAAAAGGGCACAAAATGCTTCCTTATACTCGTAAATACCAAAGTAAAATTTGATAGATCCAGATAATCGAACTCAAATCAAAGTGTGCCAACAGTTGAGTAAGCTTCACAACAACATATTATACTTGCACTTTTTTGATATTTAGAAGAAAATTGTTCTAATCTGCATTTTGCATATAAACACTTTTGTACCCCACAATTGTAATTATTTCTATAGAAAACTGTTTTTCAGAGTAAAAGTGTTTGAATTAACCCAGATATGCCGACGGGCGCGTTAGTGCAACAACCTTCGTTGTTTTTCCAAATTCCTTTGTTCTGACAGAATAACTTACAAAACTGAAGAAAAAATTTTAAAAAAATTATTTTAACTTGGATTTTGAGTCCGTACTACATGTAGTACGCTCGGCACATATGGGTAGTAAAGGCAATATTTTTTTTTAAGTTCAAATCGTTTTTTATTCAGCAAAGTTTACGTACTTAAGTAAAGAAAAAACAAATTAATAAGAAAAATTATTTAGTTTTGTGGTACTTCTTATTACATGAAGCGGTACTTCAAATTTAATGCAGTGTAGTGGTCTTATTGTGGCAATGGTTACATCGAAGCGTTGCTAAAAGTAAATATTAGCAATGTGGCAATGCGCCGAAGATAAACTAAATGGTCCATTTTATCTCCCATATGTCTATGTGAAACATTTTTCGAAAGTTCGACGGGATAGACGTTTGAGGCATCGTTTATTGCACTGCTGCCGTACCAAAAACATACAATTATATTGTTGGTAGGTGGTACCACCCTCTTTCTCTTTTCTGCAGATGTTTTTTTCTTTTGCATAGGACATCATCATTTTTTTCTGAGACATTTATTATCTCACTGAGTGTTAAATAGCAGAAAAAAAAATTTTTTTTTTTTCATAATTTTTACACACTAATGCCGAGCGTACTACATGTAGTACGCCAACAAATACATCAACTAAAATTCTATTTAATTTTTTTTTCACATGCATTTTTGCCACGTTTTAGTTTTAACAACTATTTTAATTAGAAAAATATTGAAAAGCAACAGCAATAAAATATGCATATTAGACTTTTTCTCACTGATCACGTGTCATCTTCACACTTTTGCAAATTTCACAAAACTGAAAACATTGATCCAAAAAAAAACATCCAAGCAATTACTTTAGCCAAAACTTATCAAGGCATGGTTTGTTGACCGCTATGTTCTGTAGCACCACAATAAGTTGGTTAGAATATTTAAGGCACAGGTAACGCAGAAATCTGAAAATAATAGGTGTACTACATGTAGTACGCTCGGCATATCTAGGTTAAACTTCAAAATACAGAATAAATCAGCTCTTAACAACACTTTTTTCTTAAGGAATAGAAAAGAATTTCTGAAAAAAAAACTTTTTTGTGCTTATTTGTTGTACGCAGTATTATTTAAAAAAAAAATAATATTTCTTCCATTGGGGTATTTGCATGAATTTCCACGTATCCTTAACTACTGCGAAAATTAGGAAATCCAAACTATCATTAAACTTTATTTTATGATCAATGGCACAAAATATTGTGCAATTCAAGCAATATATACTGCATTTATACTTAGAAGGAATCTCTCCTCGCAAATAAATTATTGAAATTTTTTATATCCACCACATATGATTTATTTTCTTATTTTAAAAAGGTCATTATTCTGAAGTTTTTGACGCACAGGCATTTTTTAAACGTACGAAACTTCAAAATACTTAATTTGTCTCAGGCCCCACAACTTGTCAAAAAGCAAATAGATCTATATAAATGAGGTGCCTTTCATAGAGGTTGCATTACAATTTTATTCAAAAAATTTAAATGCTTGAAGTTGAGAAACTTAACTGCAAGATTTAATAAAATAATGCTCTCTGACCATAACGATGCCATTTTTGATAAGCATTCAATAAATTGATTTGAGTACGTTATGGGACTTACTTACTTGTATAATACAATTCAAGGATTACACCCTAAAGACTTTGAATGCAAGACGAATTTTCGAACTGTTTCCCCGGGTGCCAAAAACATTTTTTTTTATATTTGAGTTGTCTTTAGAATAAAAAAGTTTGTTAGATATTGAGTTCTGTTGCTTTCATTTTTGCGAACCAAGTTCATATAGCATAATATGTATATGTAGGATATTACGTCTAGCAGTTTTTTTTTTTTTTGAATTTGTTCATTAAGACTATCAATTTGCATTGCAATGCCAAAAAAAGAAAAATAGCTGGCTAAAATAAATGATAGTTACGGCTCTTAATAAAACTTCAGTCAATATGTTAACACATTTTTATGGTTGTTTTTCTGTAAAATATATTTTTTTTTAAACTGATTTTATTTTGAGAATATGAGCGCTGCTGTTAGATTTCATTCATTTTTGTTTATCAGTCAGCTATGGAAACCTTTTTTTATAAATTTTCATTTATTCTTTGCTTTGATTTTCTCTTCACTTTTTATTTTCATACATATTTTTTACATCGTTTTTTGCTCTTCAAAGAAACATTTCTCAGAAACTTCACATGTTTTGAACTATTAAGTCTTACTTAGTTATGAAAAAACTCAGGCTTACTTCGATACATTATATTTTGTTTTTAATCACCAGAGCGGCGACTAGTGCATCTAATTCATGCTGTATTGTGTTTTATACTACCACTTGAATTGTAAGTGGAATTGAAAACTTCGTTTATTAAATGTTTAGTGCTATTTAAGCGATTTCAACTTTATTGCAGATCTTTTTCATTAGCATCAACAAAGTATTTACAAAATTTTGTTTAGAGTTTCTTATGAAATTTTCAATAAAATTTATAACATTTATTTCGATTATTCATAGGCTTTCATAAAAATAATTTGATATATTTCTCGGAAGTCGGAAAAATTTGGAATTCATGAAAGAAAAGTTTCAATTAAACTCTCCACTTAATATTGCTATTGCAAAACATCTCCAATAGTTCATACTCCATTGCAATGTGATGGTGGATTTTGAGTTTCATTACCAATGCTTCATGAAAATAGCATTAGACTTACAGCGTTAATGCTAGTGAAATTTGATTGACATTACTGGTACTGAACTTCTTTCCACTAGCACTTCATTGAGAGTAAAAATTAAGTGCGTTAATCGCCACTCTGGTAATCACACATGTAAGCATCACTTACGCACACACGTACACAAGCCAAAAACCGCCAGCAACAGTTTAGGTATCCCGAAATTCCGAACGCTGCTCGCACAAAGATGTCCAGTACAAAAACCAACAAATTACGATGGAACGCTTTAAAGACCGATTAGCACACGATGAAAGAATATTGACTGGGTAATTTAAAACATAGCAATGCGTAGTAATGAAGTAGGACAACAGCAAGAACACGATTTATTCGTTACCACGAAACGCCTCGTTTTTATTCGTCTCGTTATTAATGAATGCACATAAGTGCGTATGTAGGTAGCAATTTTTCGGAAAATCGCAAATTCTTCATAATTTTTTTCAATTTTTCAAAAATATTCACCTTTTGTTTGTATGTATTTTACTGCTTATATTTTTTTTACACAAAATATTTTCCTAAAATTTGTATTTATTTCACTTATTTTCAATTTTTCTCTTTATTCGCACTTTAAAATTTGGCAATTTTCCAGCACAAGAAAAAAAAACACAATACAACCGACGACACAAACAAACAGCGCAACACCCTCTTAGCCTCACTCGGCTGCGGCATCAGTGGTTGCAGCTGCTATTTTCACAGTTACGTGACAACCCCGTTTTGCGTAAGCGTACCCCCGTCATTATTTAACACGACACTCCGACGGATGAGCTAAAACTGAAATTTTGTAAAAAGTTTTGTTGTCGCAGAGGACCGAACAACCGAAGCACGCAAGCGAGCACAAACGACAATATTACGAAGTTAACGGTATAACTCCAAAGCTTATGCTCTCATACTATATTAACTACACTGCGATAAGCGCTGAATGCAAAAGCTTTGTTTGCTTGCGAGAGCACAGGAAGTCCTAGTTGTGTTCGTGTGTGAGATGTCGCTTGTAGTCGTGTTTGGGTAAGCACAAAAAACGAGTGCAAATTCCATAGGAAACCTTTTCGTTTGCATTGCAGCTAACAAAAATTCCATTAGAAGAATTTTTTTATGCGTGGCCAATGCGTAGCAGCACTTTTACTCCCACGAGATTGGGCAATATTAGAGAAATAGAGTAAGTGGGAGAAAAATGTTTGTAGAGAGCTTAAATTTTGCATTGCGTTAAGCTCGCAATGGGAATTTTATAAAGTTTTTTAAATGAGACAATTTCAGATGTTAGAATTTGATAAAAGACATGTTTGACTGGTTAAATCTTTACTAGAATAAAACACTTCAGTTTGTTTGACATAAAGGATAGAATAATAATATAATAATAATAAAAATAACAATAATAAATGAGACAATTATCAGGCAATAAATTATAATTAACAACTGACACAACTTCAGGACCATATATTTCAAAAATTAGCCTTTTGTATTGTAAAAATTATTATTATATTTTGAGCATAACAAATGACTTAAAGTTTTCTCAATAATAGTTCCTTTATAAACTGCTCTCGCGAGGCATTCGTATTATTCCGAAATTTTTACGAAGCAAAAACAGCTGTTTGTTTCATTTACAACTCAACAAATTTCGAAATCTCTCCATATAACTCTCTAACTTTTAAGCAAAACTCAATTTATAGCATTAGGTACGAACATTTTTTAATATATGTACTTGTATATTTATTAAAGCAGGGCTTATTTCACATACATAAAAATGTGAGAGCTTCATACTTTAAAATTTACAATGAAAATAAATAAATTTTTACTGCTAATAGTCTAATATTCTCATTTATTCATCACCGGCTTGGTTATACTCTCAAATTTTATTTTAGAAAGCATACATTTTTGTCAGCAGTGGAGCTCAGCTTCCATTTGTTAACTCTCGAAGCAATAAGCAAACTTTTTTTTCTGCTTAGTAAAGCTTTTTAAAACTCTTATAAGCATTTCCCCTTGAACATAACTCTTACAATACCACTTAACATTTCTCAAATTGTTGTAGGTCGTTTTAGGTTTATATCCTGAATAATGTAAGGCTGGTCGAATGACTAGAAGTCGCATGACATAAAAATTACTAATTTGAATTTGAAAAATAGCTACATGATAGCTTTGGTTAGTGTAATAAGGAGGACTTGGAAGTAAGATTAAGTTATCTTATGTCGTTTCAAAATTTTTCTGTACAACAGTTCCAGAATCGGGATGGAAAGATCAAGTATCAGCATAAAAATACTCTCTGACAACAAAGCGACAGGACTTATGGTAACATATGTACATATGTTTATCAGCGAAGTTTCCGCGTAGGCTTTTATTGTTCTATATCACAATAACTATGCGACGAGATTGCAAAATTTTGTTAGTCGTTATATTGATAGTTACTTTAAAAGCAATGTGAAGGTTTCTGACTTCTACGATTGTTTGATTTTTTTACAAGTGTATCGTACTAGGGCGGATTAAATTGTATGGAGAAATATTTTTTAGTCCGGAAACTCTATTTTTCTGAAAGTTCGTCCAATTTTAAGCAAAAAAGTCCACTACATCGTATGGCTTCAATGAATTTCGAGCCCGCGAGTTTTCATTTGAAGTAGTTAAAACTATTCAAACTGCTTAAACTGACATCTGGTGACAGTTTTCAGAACTTTACAGTTTTGTTTAAACTTGAATAACTCCGAAACTAATTCACCGATTTGAATAAAGAAAACGTAATTTTATTGCTTACAAGTTGAGGAAGAGAATGAGAAACTGTAAAGTTCTTAACACCATCACCAGATGGCAGCATAAGCAGTTTGAATAGTTTTAAATACTTCAAATAAAAACTCGCGGGCTCGAAATTCATTGTAGCCATATGGCGTAGTGGACTTTTTTGCTTAAAATTTGATGAACTTTCAGAAAAATAGAGTTTCCGGACCACTTAAAAATTTAATCCGCCCTAGTATCGTACACTTTTCATTGATATACTTTACTGCTTTATTAAGCGCATTTTAATCTGTGCGACGTCTTAGGTCTGATGTCTTGATTGTGCTTCATGCCTCATATAGTTTTTGGTCCAACTTTTTTCGAGGTTACGTCAGTTGTCCACGGTTTTCCGTAACATGGTGAAAAGCAACTAAGAGCAGGATTGTTGATAAAAAAAATTGAAGCTAAGAAAAAGATTTTCTATCTTGTAACGGTGTGGGGTTGTGTGCATTGCATGCTGCAAAATTATGGCTTCGTAGACCTCATTGGTCATTTATGGGTTCTTTTTGATCACCAAACCACAACATTAAGTTGTTCGTGTTTAAATTAAAAAACTTGGTAAAGAAAAAATGATAAAAAAAGAGCAACGGGCTTAAGGAATAGATATAACTACACATTTGATAATGAACAAGTAAAGTACGACCATTTTGCTTCGTTACTAAAGTAATAACAGTTAGTAGTTAGTCACTTAAAGATCATTTGTTAGTATCATTTTCGTCTTCTGGTCATTATATAACATAAATAGAATCCAGTCACTCCTTGTTTCATTATGTTGAATATTGGCTACAAAAGATTTGTCATACTTTCCAAAGCAAAACAAAACACGGCTATTGTCGACATATTCCGAAATTCCAAGAAAATTTCAAGAGCAGTTCATTTGTTTTCCATAAAAAACTGGATTGACAAAAAAAAACAACACTAACGGAAAGACACAAAAATATCTTTCTTAATATATGAACAAAAATGTATGTTGATAGTAAATTCTTTACAAAATTTTTTTTAAAAAAAGTATTGAAATACACTCAAACGTGTCAATAAGAGACTGGGGACTTATTTTATCTCCTATTCGCAGGTTTTCTCTTATTCGAAGTGAAAGTCAAGATTTAAGATTTTGTGCTGTTCGACAAATCCATTGATAGTCCATGAAAAGTAGAATTCTACATTTTTTTTCTTTCATTCGGTCATTAAACTGTCTCAACCAAGTATTCATATTGACAGTAGTCATCCAATTGTTTTATTCCAAAACCAATGAACTGGCATCAGGTTTGCATCGATGTTCTTAAAACAACGCGGCTTTTATGTATTACTCACGACAAGTGGCTTCTCGAATGTGCCACCTGCAAGCGCACATAACATGACACGTAATCTTTCTTTCGACATTTTACCGCCTGAAAATTTTTCTCCTTTGAACATCATCGACTTTTTTGAATTGCCAGAAAGAAAAGTGCAGTTTCGTCGCAATGTCTTTTTCATCATAGCCAGCAATGATCGTCGACAATTTTTTTTTAACTTAAAAAAATAATGAGCATCAACCAAAAAAAAGGCACTTCTTCGACGTTTTTCGCTTGGATAAGATTTCGCACCAGACTCATCTCATTTTTTTATTGGCAGGTTCCCTTACGTTCTCTTATTGGCAGGATAATTTTTATGATAGTTCAAATTACGGTTATATCAATTTCTTTGTTTTTTTCTTATTGGCAGGATTCTCTTATCTGCGGGGTCTCTAATTGACAAGTTTGAGTGTATATAGAAAAAATTTTATGTCTCGAAATCTATTTCAATTTTTCATGAACCAATATTAGAGTAACTTGGGGTATTGTGATATGGTAGGGTAATGTGATATGCCATCATATTTTCTAAAATGAAATTGAACAACCTTGAATATTAATTCAAGATAGCCTTAGCTTCAAGAAAAACTATAACTCATGAATGTGCTCCAAAAAAAAAACGAGGTCTGATAAAATGACAATTCCTGTGGATATCAAATTTTATTCTGTCAAAATATTATTTACTAAAAATCTATATTTTAGAAGTCCAATCAAGTGCTTACCTTAGAAAGTTTTTCATTATGCCCCATAATATTTGATTAAATTAATTACTATTGTTCTCATTACAAAACTTTAATTGAAATATTTTATAGTATCCTTGATACGTAAAAAATGATTAATTACATGTTTATCGAAAGTAGGAATAAATTATGTTATATTTTAATTTTCTCAACGCATTCTTTGTATTTTCTCATAACATGAAAAACTTACGCTTAACAAATGCCCTCCGTTGATTCTTGAACCATAATTAGTTACAGACTTCATTTTGTTTTGTATATCGAATGGATAAATTAAATGCCACAAAACCATAAGCCGCATGTTTTCTAAACTCTTTATTTTATTACTTACCTACTTATATAATTTTGTTTTCGTAATTTTTTTTTTATTTTTTTTTTTTTTTTGTAATAGTTGTGCGTGTTGCGCCTAAGTTTATGCTCGACATTAATTAATGAAACACGTCAAAAGTTATTAAAACTTTTGCTTTCACTTGTGAACTTCCTTAATTCGCGCCGTGTTGTTATATGTATGAACATTAGTAGTTAGTTGTATTAGTTGTTGTTTGTTGCATGCCGCATTGTTTTCGCATACAAAAGCAGGATGCGTCACAAGCCTCATATACAGCCATCATATGGAAGAATGTTTGTTAAATAAATCTTTCTGGCGATTAAACTTTACTCTATACGAACAGTTAAATTGAAACTTTTTTCATATTTTTAGGAATATTAAAAAAATTAAAAAAATGCACTATGATTTGACGTAAGTATTTTATTTTTGGCAAATGCGACATAGGCCGTAATTCTTGGCACCGGTAGTGAAAGAAAACTTCAAACGAATTATCCATAACTATCTTGCATAGAGAAATCTGAAGAAGAAATATATATATTAGGTTTTTTTTTTTAACTCTTGGAGAGGGATTTAATTTATTTTTTCCTATATTATAGCTTGAGAAATAAAAATATTTGTCCCAACATTTGAGCATCCTAGCTGAAACCTGTAAACGGCGCGGACAGAGTTTACGTCCAATTTCGTTAAAATTTAACGAAAAATCCGACTTACTAAAACGTAGAAAAAGTCTGCCTTAGGTGCCAAGATATAGCGTTTTGAGATTTTTAGTTGAATGGGGGACGCCACCCACTGTTGCAAAGCCACGCCCACATTTTTCGTGTGACTAAAAATGCGGAAAAAATACACCCGAAGGAGGTATTTTTATTTTTTTTTTTTTTAAATTTTCGATGCTATATGCCTGAAAATTCTCCCAAAATTTCAGCTTCCTAGATCAAACCTGCGAACGGCGCATTCACTTTGTTTCCTAGTACAATTCATATGAAAAACGAAAAAGCAAAACAACAATAAAAGGAAAATTTATTAAAACGCAAAAAAAAAATCTGTTCTTCGTTGTTTTGCTTTTTCGTTTTTCATATGAATTGTACTAGGAAACAAAGTGGATGCGCCGTTCGCAGGTTTGATCTAGGAAGCTGAAATTTTGGGAGAATTTTCTTCAAACCCGATTCTATTATATAGGCATATAGGACCTCAATTTTTAAACAAAAAAAAATAAAAATAAATCCTTCGGGTGTATTTTTTCCGCATTTTTAGTCACACGAAAAATGTGGGCGTGGTTTGACAACAGTTTTATTTTTATTACTCAAGCTATAATATAGGAAAAAATAAATAAAATCCTTTTCCAAAAGTTTGAAAAAAAAAACACTCTAATTTGTAGGCGTCGTTTTATGGTTTCCATTTTGTTAAAAAAAAAAATTCGAAAACATCCGTTCTCATATGAAAGCTCTGAAGCATACGAACATTTTGAGGCCTTAAAAACGTTTTTCCGTCACGCTTCATTTTAGGCAGACCTCTGTCCCAGTTGACATAGAATGTCTCACATGTACATATGTACGTATAAAGTATTTGTAAGGGCTTATATGAGTGATTTGGCGCATGAAGTACAATAACATGTTCCACTCTGTGTTATCTTTGAAGGCTTTGCAAAGTATCTTTCTAAAGTCTTTAAGACTTCAGACAAGTGCTTTGTGTAGAGTTCTTTCGAAGAACTTAGAAACTTAAGCATGTTCTTAAAATATCTTCGAAGAATAAAGACATTAAATTTTGTTTTATGACCGAATTTCATCGTTAAGTTTTGTAGGCCTGTCTCCAACACATTTTCCTGCACGCTATCCATTAGACTATCTGTGATATATTTAGTTATACGATAATGGCGAATCATATTTTTCTCACATTTGTCTTGGTAAGGCGCCTTAAAAAGACAAAAAATGGACTGCATAAAGACAATAGGCGGCATGTCTTTCAATTGATTCTTATGTCTACAGTATAAAACACACACGAAACGTGCCGTTTTTTTTTTATAAGCACTTTGTTATTTACACCTTATGCCAAGTTATATTCCGCGTGTGTCTTTATACTGCACATAACAAAATTTTAATGAAGAATGAGTTGATGTATCTTTCAAGTGACGTTTACGACTACATTATACAGAAACAAACGACAAATACCACCTAATGTCTTTATTATCAACCTATAACGAGCTTCAAAATTATATATGCGTCAATCTTCATTATCCTGACTGGATATTATATAACAAAACTTCGCTATAAAAGTAAATTAACTTTTTAGTTACGATACCAAGCTATTTTAAAGAAATCAAAAATCTGAAAGCTAAATTTAAGTCTTAATAAGTTCTTCGTTTGCTGCTAGGGCTGCTGGCGCTCATTAACTAGAGAAAACAGACTATACGGCCAACACGTGTTACTTCATTACTGTTCTAGAATTTACAATGATTCAGTAAAAAATACTTATTCTTATCACTTTATAATTTGTTTAGTCAAGTGATCTGGTATTTAGAATTTCTTATCCTTTCAAATAATAGTGAGTCTTTTGTAGTGTACTCCTATTGACACTATTGCTGTAGCGATACTTTTCCTAATTCAAATAACTTTCCCACAAAAACCCTAAAAGACCACCAACACACAAACACATGAGATCATTTTTTACTTCATAGCCAAAATCAATTAAATAATTCCACGGAATTTTGATGCAACCAAAATACTAATAAATAACTTGCACTTGAAAATCAAAATTCCGAGCAAATTCAACTACTCAAATTCAGACTTATTTTATTTTCATCCCATTTAGCTTGTACCGCTAAGCCTACCTAATGCTTGGCGTCTCGGAGACGTACGTTATCTAAGCATGGTTAAGTCAGGGCCAAAACTAGTGCACTTGTTGTTGTTGGCATTTTGCATATGAAAAAATAAAAATATATATTGACCAAATGTGTGAGAAAATGAATATATGTGATCGACCAAAATTGAAATGGATTGGCGACCACCAAGAGAGACGAAAGATGAGGGAGGAGTTTTGGTAAATACTGGCAAATACCAGTAAGTAAAAAACTGGTATAATTTGTGTAAATAGCGATAAATTTAAATAATGAAATCAGAATTAATTTGACAACGAAAAACGTTAGTTCTTCTAATTTTATTTAAATAGCCTTTGTGGCTATACTCATGCAAATAAAGCCTTTGTGGCTATTTAAAATTAAAGCTTTGCGGCTGCATTAAATAGCGTGTGCGCCTTAATAATACAGAAAACAAAACATTAGGCCAAACACCCGATTTTCTATTAGGCCCCCATCCAGGAATACCCCCACACTTCACTCTCTTTTCATCGCTCATTATTTAATCCACTTCACAAAAATTATTTCAGAATACATAATTAGTTCATTTTTAATTTCATTGCATGAAACAATGCAAACAAATCTGATTTTGGATGGATAATTCTGCTGAAGGCTGCTCTTTAGGGTTCAAACAATTCGATCCGTACAAAAATGTAGCGAATACAATCTTAATTCATATACAAACATACTGGTGAATAATTATCGAACTTTGATTTGTAGGACTCTAATTGCAGTGTCTAGGCTAATTAATCTGCTGCTATAAATATATCCAAGTATTATATATTAAATTAAGCTCTTGACGTCAAAAAACATTTTATGTATGAAAATAGACAAAATTTTGAGTAATTGACTTATGTTTTTCAAGCAATAGCCTTGGCTGGAGTAGGTGCAGATTTTAAAGTATGAACACGTGCTCGAAAAAGCTTTTCATATAGCGATAAGTAGCAGAAAAAATTATTCGCCCACTTAAGCTTTATTTAATTCCACTGTACGCATTTCACTTATCTGCTTTCTTTGTGCAAAATTTATACACATAAATGAGGCAGCAATTAATATCCTTGATCCTTAAGTCATTTTATTGAAGTGCGGTGAAACGTTAAGGTGGAGAATGCATCTTAACCTACTGATAATTTTTGGCACGCCAACGCGTATGTCAGCGTGTGGCATTGCGTTGCGTTGTATTGCGTTAAGTTGACTTGTTATGCGTTACTGTTCACGCACTATTTACCATGAACGGGTTTAATCACAATTTCTGTCTGGTTGATTCATTCATTGAGTTTATGTGCAGAGCGTGGTGGTGGGGATTGGGAGACTTTGGCAAAGAGGAAATGCGAATGAAAGAAAATGAAAATTAATTGTGTTTGTGCAGCGGCAAAGTTTTAATTACTTGTAAATGTTTTTTATTTTGTTTACATTCTGAGCATAATTTCGGAACATTTTTGCAATTAGAGTACTTTCGGCGCCTTAATGAATTCCTCAAAATCGTACGGGCGGAAGGAAGGCCGATTAAAAGATAAAGTTGCCAAAGGACTTTATACATTTTTTTTTCCTCCTCAAACAAGAAGAGGAATGTGTGTGTAAACATTACTGTTTCAGTGTGATAAAATTAAAAAAAAAACGAAGGAGTTGGTAGCTGCTTAAAATGGAAAAAGTTTTTGCGTATTTATCTTAAATGTTTTTGAAAATTTTTAACGAAATCTATTTGATTTATACTTACAACATTTCCGTAGTTATATAATCTTTAGCACGAGTGAAAACATCTTATATATAATCTTTTTAGAGTTAGATTATTAGCAGCGATACACGGTAGAGAACTTAGCAATGGTTAAATGTTAACTTATTTTTAGTCAGCGGAATAGGATCCTGCCTCATCGAAACATTTGCTTTACTTAAACTTAGTTGAAACCTTAAACCTGGTAGTTTGCGATTATTACATGTGTACCAAAGACTGAACTTGCAGAAATGGGCATTAATAAGATTGAGTATACCCAGAGCTCCACTCATACTGTCAGTGCTTCGTTTGTTTGATTTTTTATTTAGTTGGATATGTTAAATTTATGTTTAATTTTACAAGAACTAATTTATTTTTTTCATGTATACTTTTATTTCGTTGCATAGCATACTTTCTTAAATAAATGCAAAATATTTGGTTTTTTGTATTATATAAATTATTTCATATTTTTTTATTATATTTTATTTAATATCTGATGGCTTCTTCATAATTAACATTCAAGTTTACATCAGAAAAATAGAGTTCAACGAAAAACAAAAATTGGAAAATATTCTTCGTGGGCATTATTAACAAATGCAAATATTAGCTTATTTGGTAACAGTTTATCATTATAACAAACTGAAATTAGCATTTAGACTAAATCTGGATCCTTTTCCATGATAATTCTAGGCTTGATCCTATTTTTGATTTCAATTAACGGTCTCTTGGTAAGATATATAATTTTTTTTAAAGCTTAAGCCAACGCTCAGGGGATGCCCCTATAAATTCAATGCACCGTGTTGGTTTTAAGAAAAGGAGAATTGTTAGAGGGAATGGGAATAGATGGAGTAGTAGCGATGAACGTTCGCCTTGAATTCAGCGATGTCGCAATCACCGGAGAAGACACACACGGCAGGCTGTTCCACCACTTAATCGTGCGACCAAAGAAGGAGTTATCGCGAAAGTGTGATGTCCTGTTGAACACTGGCGTGGCGCAAAAGGGACGGGCCTAACGGAACGCCCGAGGGCTGCGAGAGAAAATACGGACTGATGGAATCAGTTCATGAAACTCTCTAGAGCACATCCCATTAAAATACCTATAGAAAAGGGTTAAACACCATGCGTTAGGCCAGTGGTGAAGGGAATCGATAGAGGCGATGACAAATTCATCGCCTATTAGTTTCATCACACGATCGAGCAACTCCAAAGTGGTTTTTGATGCTCCGGCTCAAATGTGCGAGTTGTACTCCAGCTTGGGTCGAATATAAGTGAAGTAGACAGTACGAAGATCAACTGGAGTGAAGTATTTCCTACACCGTTTTAAAAAACCAATGCACTTGGCCGCTTCTTTCGACACATTGATCACATGATCAGTTCACCTCAGATCCGGTTGAACCGATATGTCCAGAACGTCAAGAGTTGTTGACCTCGTAATATCTAAGCCAGCCACATTAAGGGAAGGAAGGGTGTAATACATTCGTCTGTGAGACAACAGACAACACTGGATTTTAGAAGCATTAAAAATTACGCGGATAATACGACCAGTGTTGAGGTCATAAGCGAGTGTTTCATTCATCTCCCGTCATTTACTCTCAACCTCCACAGAGCTTGGATGACGTTTGAAGCAGTAAGAATGACAAATGTTGCTTTCGTCCGCAATAGAATGGATTGGGTTGGTGGTTGATGACAGAAGGTCGTCGATAAAAATTAGGAGGAGGGTCGGAGACAGGTCAGAACCCTGAGTAACTCTAGCATTAATGAAGTGTTCGTTAGAGGTGAGGCCGTGTACCACAACACGGAGAGAGCGATCACTGCAGAAGTTCGTAATCCAACGAGCAAGGGTATTACCATCACCAAAGGCAATTAGTTTTGATACGAGTGCGCGATGTCACACTCGATCACACCCCTTATAAATATTCCGAGCAACAACCATGCTTACACTGAAAAGGTGAAAGTGAGGAACGATATAAGGTCTCCAGTAGAACGAGACCCACGGAAACCATATTGGCGTTCACTAAGTAGTTCGTTGCGCTCTTGATAGTTCACTAGATGAAGTTTATTACACTCTCCATGACTTTGGACAGTGCAGAGCAAATTTGAGACACTATTTCTCAACACATGGGTTAATGTGCCTAGGTCTAGTGTACTTACGCCATGCCCCCCAACGCGTGGAATGTACGTGGGGTCGTTCACTAGTTAAGTCAGTAAATTGGACTCGGCAAAAAACTCAACATAACGGCCTTCAGAAGTTGTATGGCCAGAATGGCGCAACCAATTAGAGTTATGAACATTAAAATCACCAGCAACAACAATTTCACTGTTTGGGTACAACTTTAAGATCTTGGAAATCGAATCAGAGAGAACGTTTATCTTTTCGAAAGTAGGAATCCTCCCTAAATTCGAGATAGATATCTCGACGTGAACTTTAAACCACAATCTTATCATTAATTTGGACTGAGTAAATGGTTCTATGTTTTGCCTGGAAAAGCTTTGAATTTCCTTTGTTTTTCAGCTAAAAATTTCGCAAAAAAAAATAAATTGAGTAATAGGCTTGGTTATGCAAATTTGTTGGCTTAATTTTTTTTTTTTTTTTCAAAAATAGTTCGTCCGATTTTATGTTCATAGCCCAAAATAATAAAGGTATTTATCCTCATCAAAACATCTCATACGCCAAGACCTCTTCTTATGTTGATCAATCCATCTCTTATGAATTTATTTCAGTGGGTTTTTTTGTTCTCAACATTATTTTAAAAATTTCACCCTGCAACATTGCCATATCAATTAAATCTGTATTGTATCATATAACTTTGGCTGATTACATGAAGCAAAGTCTCAGAATAATACTTAATTAAGAGAATATAAAACACAAATCACATGACTTATTTCCATGAACTGTGTGTTTGATAGCATTCATATCAAATTTTATGCGATAATTATCATGTGCTAAAAAAACTTATTTATTTGTTCATAAAAAATTATATTATTTTTCAGCATACGTCACAACAACGTCTATAAACAGCGTCTTAAAATTTTCTTTTTTTTCATGTAAAGTCAATTTAAAGATTCTAAATCCACAAGCGCTTAAAACAAAAAAAAAATTAAACAAAATATTTGCTTAGATACACTAATTTGAAATTCCCAGCAGCAAATTAAATGAAATAAATCATAACTAAAACGATAAATCAAGCCAAAAAATACGCACACGAGCAAAAATCCAGCGCCAAATCAGGGACAATAAGACAGGTAGAAAAGATTTTTTGCCGAAGGAACATACCACAGTAGGTATGCGAGTAAATTTAAGCCAAAAATTTTAAAATGCAGCGCACAGAGCGTGTTAAATAAGCTCATTTTAAAATATAGAAAAAAACCAACAGCATCTGACAAGGGAGTTGTCTGTGGAATAGTAACAGATTCCCAACAGTGCAGTCAGTAAAGAGCGGCAGGCATTAGGCATTTTTTTTTCAACACTGAAAGAAAATTCTCAATGTATTTTGATAAAGAATATGAACCGCTGTATGAACCAAATTTTCTATATGGGGTAAAACACACGAAAACGCCACCTGGAAAATTTTTTGGCTCCGATTTGGCTGAAATTTGGCATGATCGTAGTATTAATGTCTGGGAATAAAAGTGCGTTTAAGGTTTTGCCCTGATATTATTTGGTGTTCAAATACGCGGGTATGAAATTCACGAATTTCGTACTTTTCCAGAATAAGTATTTTTTTCGAAAATTCATAGCTTACAGCAAACTTTATCAACTAATAATTGGTAAACATACATTTTTAGGTTTTTACTTGTACTTTTCAAAAAAAATACTGACTTTGAAAAAAAAAAATTTTTCACAAAAATTTTGCAAATTGAAAAATATTATTGCATTTTTTTAAAAAAAAACCATATTTTATTTTTTTTTTTTTTTTTTTAAAAAAACTTTGTTTTATTCTGCGCTTAATGCCGTAAAAATTTTTGTGGGAAAAAAATTATTTATATTTTTTTTTTAATTTAAAAAAAAATTAAAGAGCTAAAATTTTGTTAATTGAAATGAATTTTTCAATTTTTTTTTGAAAAATCCATTTCTGAAAATTTTTTTGTTTTATATTTTTAGGTTTATATTTGTACTTTTCAAAAAAAAATACTGATTTTGAAAAAAAAAAATTATTCGCAAAAATTTTGAGAATTGAAAAATATTTTTGCATTTTTTTAAAAAAAACCCATATTTTAAAATTTTTTTTTTTTTTATAAATAAATTCTGATTTATTCTGCGCTTAATGCCGTAAAAATTTTTGTGGGAAAAAAATTATTTTATTAAAATTATTATTTTAAAAAAAATTAAAGAGCTAAAATTTTGTTAATTTGAAATGAATTTTTGATTTTGTTTGAAAAATCCATGTCTGAATATTTTTTCGGTCTCGTTCAGGGAAAAAAGTAAACTTACCATTGCCGCTTTCAAATATCAAAGAAAAACTTAAGAAAATTAAATTTTAAGTACTTTCGTCTACATTATTTATTACTGACATTTCATAAAGGATAGATATTTGAAAATAGTTGAAAATCAACAAGACTTTACTGAGGTTCAAACATATTTCATATGTATTTTCTGCCAGCCCTTTTTCTATTTTATTTAATTTCTTTTGCAAAATAGATAAATTTGATGCGCACAAGTTTTTGTCAATGTTCAAGATGACAACGACTGTCCTTAACAATGCACAAAAAAACAAAAGCAAAAGGCAGATAGAAATTAATATTCTCTTAAATATAGGACGAATGGGTGCCTGATCAAAATCCAGTCTGGTAATGTCAAAGCCTCCAGAGAAAATTTGTAAAATTTGCAAAATTTTCTATTCCAAAAATATTGCTCGAACCTGTCTTCTTTATAAATTAAAGATTCAATTTAATAATGCTTAATTGAGAATAAGTAAGTAAAATCAAATTAAATTTTCTAAGATCGGGAGATCTCGCAAGTTTAAAATTTATGTGAAAACGTCACAATTTCAAAAATAAATTATAGCCTCTCTTTAAACCGAAATCTTAACAGCTGTGGCACAAAACGAGAGATGACAAATCATTGACAAATAGCGATTTGTGCGTAATGATTTGTACGGTTGAGGGTCACATCCCCAATTGACCAAGTGATAGAGCGACTATCCGAATGCATGGTTTCAATTGCTCCAGCGAAAAAGGTATTCGAAGGGAAGGTCCCCGGTCAACGACGAAGAGGGAGACCATGCCTCCGGTGGATAGACCAAGCTGAGGAAGCCCTAACCGCGCTTGGCATTAACGATTGGAGAAGGCGCGCGCAAAACAGAGGCGCCTGGCGAGAGCTAATGAGGTCGGCCGTAACCTGACAACGGGTTGTTATGGCCATCTAAGTAAGTAAGTAAGTAAGCTGTAGAAAAACTTTTTTCAAAATTATATATATTTATGGGATTTTACTTTCCTATTGTTTCAATAAAATATTTGACTTTTGCTTATTTTATATTAATTTCTGTTTTCTAGTTTTTTCAGATTTTATTTTACACGTTTCTTATATTTTGTACACTTCTTATATTTTACGTTTATTCCTTTTTACTGTCGCTCGTCAACTCAACGTCTTTCTTTCGCGTCTCGTCCAGTATCCAGCGTCTCGTTCAGTTTCTGGGACTTTCTAAGTTTTCGTCCAGTCAGTGTTACGTACCTTCTTTTGATGCAAAAGTGTTGCCTTTAGTAAGTTTGTCTACTCTTTGTGTACTCATCAGTCCGTTCGTTTTGCTCTTATCCATATATTATAAGAAAATGTACAGAGAAACAGTAATGAGTACAAAAATTATTGCAAGCTAACATTTTTCTAAGTGTATAAGTACTACCACTAGATGTAAAAGTTAAAATAGTGAACATTTTTAGACTATAGAGGGCGCTCAACACACGCATTATGAACAAACGTAAATACACAAAGGTACACAGCAGGAATAAAACAAAGCATAAAAAAAATTGGAAAACCAAAATGATGCTAAAGCATGATATACCCTATGGCTATACCTACTACCAACACAAATACACACACGCATAAAGCATAGAGTGCACAGTGCGTGCGGGGGTAAAAAAAAAACATTACCAATTTTCATTTGTGCAGATCACGCACGCACCGGAAACTGATTATAAATGAGAAAATGTCTAAGCTTCGCTCGTACTTCCGCTACCATAGCCGCTAAAGCTACTGCTGCTGCGTTTCATAATAAGAAAAGGAATAACAGCAATTGTAAAATAAGTATATAATTTTTAGGGTGACACAATAATCTAACGTGCTTAATTCTTTATTGAGAGACAATTTTGCATGTAAATCAAAGAAAATCGGAAAAAAAATGTTAACAGTCTTTAGGTTTTTATGCGTTCTTCATCCCAAATTCGATAAGGATATTGTACAGAAGTACAGCGTTAAGCCCAGTGGAAGCTTTTAACCTTTCAGCAACTGTACGATCTTTGTTATCTCCGGTAATGCAGTCTGGCCAAACGATATAGTTTTCGCTCAAAGAAAATAATATGAGGCGCCCAGTTGCAAAACCGGCCAAGTCGATTTTTCATACTTTTGGAAAAAAAAAACAAAAAACTTATATCTTCATCTATGTTCATTGAAAAATTGAAACGTATTTCTCACATAATAGCTTATAAAATTTCTTACTCAAAGCACGTCAGATCACACTTTTCGAGTTTTATTTGCGTATGGTTTTGAGAAACAATTTTGGACTTGGCCGGATACGATACCTATGTAATGGACTTGGCCGGTTTTGACATAGTAATTATCAAATTTTGTTTGAAAAAAAGTGGATTTGGCCGGTTTTGTTACCAATGTACTGGACTTGGCCGGTTTTGATTCCAAGGCGTTGGACCGGTTTTGAAAGCAAGTTCATGGACTTGGCCAGTTCTGAAATCCATGCATCAATATATATATATATATATAATATATATATATAAAAAATGCAATATTTCTGTCAAAAAAGTTATTTGTAATCTAAAAACATAGTGGAAAGCTAGAGCATGGTGTAGATTTTGATATATGAGAATATCTCGAATTTGATTGTTTTGGACCGGCTTTGCAACTGGACGCCTCATATGTTCAATGTTAACGGGTAAAGGTGAGCAGTTGATATCTCAAATAAATGTTCATTCCAACGCATTAGCTGGTCGCCCGTAGTAGTTTATAAACTGGGCGAGCTTTTCAGTTGAGGGTCTGTTAAATTTGCTACTATTTTGAGCCGAAGAAAAGCCACATGGAGGTGTGATAAGAGGCGATGTCAATGCTTAACCCGATTCCCACGTCCAGAAGGTCATTTTTTAAGGGCCGCTTTAAGCCAGAGATGTGCACGAATGCGTTCATATGCAGTTGTGAAACACTCAACTGAAACTGAAAACACTGCTCACTCAAAGCAAATGCGAATGCTGACGTGCAGTACTTCTTTATCGCATTGCCGTTGCTTGCCTTTGTTTTTTTTGAAGGCAACGAACACACTACAAAAGACAAACACTATTCACTCATAGCTCATTCATTCGTTTCTATTTTTATGCAACGAATGCTACGGCTATGCAACGAATGTCATTACGGAGCATTAACTTTTTTTACTATATTTTCATTGACATGTGTATTTTCCACGCTTTAAATTAAGAAATTATTTTGTCTTTTAGAAGAAATTCAACACTCACTAACAATGGCAAGCAAAGTACTACTCTACAATAGCATGAGCTCAAATCGTATGAGGTATTCGATGCTGTGCAATAGCATTCGTTGCATAGCCATAGCATTCGTTGCATAGCCATATAATTCGTTGCATGAAAATAGAAACGAATGAATGAGCTATGAGTGAATAGTGCTTGTCTTTCGAGTATGTTCAAAGAAAGCAGAGGCAGGCAATGGCAATGAACTTCAAAGGCAATGCACTGCAGCACTCGTTTCATATGTTGTCGAAAAAAAGCACGCAATAGCAATGAATAAACGAATGGTAAATAAAAACGAGCGACTCATTGCACATCTCTGCTTTAAACTAAAAAGTTAATTCTGGTTCTCTGCCTTGTGAACCCGTTTATTGTATTGTTCAAGGTTAAGTTCTTTGCATTAATATCAAATTACGTTAGAAGAATAAGTTTCATTAAAATAAATAAGTATGAGCAATGTACATATGTAGTTATATATTTACCTACTTATTATTACTATCGAAATATTACTTATATAAACCAATCATCTTTGTATTAAAAAAGAGCCTTGATATTAGTATACGAATATTATTTCTAATAAATTGAATTGAATTGAATGTTCCACCGTTAGACTTGCGTCACTGCAGAACTGGGTTAAGAGTTCGCCGTTTCATTGCTGGTGCCAACGCCATATTGACCTATAGCAGATAATAAATAAAATAAACCTATTACCGCTGGTCAGCCTCAGTACAAAATTCTATCAGTATGGGCTTACCTTGCAACCCTTGGACACTGATGGGCCCCATAGATAAAGTACTGACAAGAGGTTAACATTTCATTTAAGTTTGTTTCAAATATTCTAACTAAAGACCCCTGCTTTATTAAAAAAGAACATCGAAAGCAGGTCGCATGAAGCGCATAATTACTGGTGACAAGAATTGGGCTTACGAGTATGACATGCAAATCATCCCTCGCAAAGGTGCCTCAAAAGCGATCCAAAACCTAAAACCAAAAACTTCGCTGAATGAAAAGAAAGCTAGTCGTTCATCAGTCAGCCAGCGAAAACTGTATGAAGGACTGGATCAAGCGCTAGAATAGTTTTATTGCTGGCGGTGGAGCCTATATCGAAGTCGATTTTTATTTATTTACTTAAGTACAATAAGGGATCCTTAAGCTACGAGCCAAAAGGCATCTCAAATTTGATTGAATTAACTTTTTTGAAAAAATTATTTTGTTTCGTTATATTACAAGCCTTCACTTATCATATTGATCCACCTTAGCCTCTGTCTTAATAAAGATATAAATACAAAAAACGAATAAAATTTTCAACGACCTACGCGAAAATTTGAAAGCAAAGCAAATCTTCCACGACTACCGTTGCCATTACTGCTACTGCTGCTGCTACTGCTTTGACTGTATTTAGAAAGTCCTTGAGGGCAGTAGCACACCATGATAGCCGAATAAAACAAAAATACAAAACAAATAAAGGTCCTTCCGAAGGGTCAGGGGTAACTAGCTCTCACGCTGAAACTTAGCTTATGGGGAATGTCGCGCTTATCGCTTTGGATATGAGTAAGGTTTCCGTTGTTACCCCAATTGCGACCATTTATTTATCTTGTTTTCCACGCATATCAAATAACTCGGAACAGCAACATGCCACAAAATACAATAACAACAATAGCAGCAACAACAACAGCAACAACAAAAACTCAATGGCTTAATCCCAGCGAAAATTCCCCCGCAGCAAATTTGTTTTAATTCACTCGCGGACTGTTTTTTTGCTGTGTGTGTGGATTTTCTGTTTTTTTTTTTCTTTTTATTAGAGTACATTTAGGACGGGAGGAGAACATAAAGTGCGTGTTGCTGCTTGTAACTGGAATTTGGTACCAGAAGCATAACAATAATTTTACGCTATTTTGATTTTTATTAGAATTTTCCCATCTCGTTTTCGGATTTTTTTTTCAAATTTTATTTTTTGTTGTTTTTTACTTATGGTATTGTCGTTGTTTCAACTGGATTTGTTTTTTTCGATTTCAATATAAATTTGTGTTCTACACAGTGACGCTTTAATTAAATTTTTGGGGCCAAGAGTCTGAAATTAAAGGCGACGTGAACTTAAAGTGAAAGCACTGTGCATAGTTTTAATAGCAGTTCCTTTAGACCCGAGGAAGTCTATATGAGCGTCGCATTTGTCCTCCAAGACATTGGTCATTTATAAATTGTTTAAAGTTGGAAGATAATCGTCGGTCATCAAATCTTTTATCCATTCCAACTGAAAGTTCCAAAATTGAAAATCATTTTTAATAAATTGAACTCTGTCACATTTAGTCGGCTCACTGTAAGTACATATATAAATTTTTATTTCTGATTTCAGTCTTTTTATCTATTTTTAATCATTTTTACGCTATGTTACGCTACATTGCATTAAGTTACGTTTCCTTATATTAGGTTACGTTACGCTATGTTGCTTAACGTTATTTTCCATTACGTTGCGTTACTTAACATTATGTTACGTTACGCAATGTTATGCTATATAATATTACTTTACGTAACGTTACGTTACTTAACATTCTTTTACGCTACGTTACTTTACGTAACGTGACGTTATTATACATTACGTCACGTAAGTTTATTTTACGATACGTTAGGTTACTTTCCATTACGTAACGTTACAAACATTTCCTTACCACATAAAAAAAGTCCACAAAAAGTGACACTACTTGGAAATATCACGCAAGATAGAGGGCAATAAATTCAGACAAAACCGGGCAATTAAATCCAAAAATTGTAGCCTAGTTATTACTAAAGGTGACGGTTGAAAAAAATATTTTCCCAAAACCATCAAGTGGTAACTCACAACTATTAGTTCCAATCATTTTCTCTCCTTGAGGTTAGTTAACAGCGATAGGCCTGTGCAACGCTGAACTTATAACATCTGATTTTATCTTTTATTTAAATTTGGAGAAAAGAATGATAACCTAAAAACTGGCTTTTAGGAACCTTAGTGAAAATCTCAGAGAATTTATCGTTCTGAAAGAACCACAGGAGGCATAATGACATCGTGAGTTCCATCTAAGTTATTGACAAAAAATCTCCTCATCAAGATCAGCAATAAAATAAAACCACTTATATCGAAATAAAAGACAGGTTTTCCTCGAACAGATCATGTATTAAGCAAACAAATACCCTGCGAATCTTAGTGGAACAGATAACTGAGTGAAAGGTTTCATTATATATAACCTTCATAAACTACAGCACCACTTTTGATACCATAGAGGGCACTGAACATACGAGGTGCAGCAAAAGTGTTCAATAGCTTCATCAAAGCGAAGGTTTCCAATGTAGATTATTTCTTAAGGAGAAACTTTCTGCATCATTTGAGTTCATGTGCGCGGAGGTTGCCCGCAATCATCGTTACACTTTAAAGTTGGTCAAGAATCAATATTAAATTTTACTACAGCTCCAACTCCTTTATTTAAAAACAATTAAGTCAACAAATTGAATAAATCACATTATTCATGTTGTGCTAAAGTTTTGACAAAAGAACATAAATATTTCTTTCAAATAAGACCCCTAATCCGGCGCTCTTAAATATTGGAATAATAGCAGATTGTTTGCACATAATTTTTTGGTATAATCAAAAAGATTAGCTGAAAATGCCCAAAGTAAAAACAACTGTCGCTAAACCAAAGGACCAATGCAACTTGACAAAAAAAAAAATACAGCGCATTTAGGATTTAATGCTTGCATTTGTATTATTTCTATATCAGCTCGTTCTCATAATGTTAACACAATATTGGATTTTACTTTAATTTTTTTCAAATTTTTCATGTTCTGCTTTTCAAAGTCACGGCACGCAATTTTGCTTAGGTTTACATGACCAAATCCGAAACTACATAGCGCTGTAAAAAGGCCAAGAGCGCGGCGCTATAAAGCAAAAAAAAAATGACCATGAAAGTCATCAGCCAAAAGCCCTAAGGCATTGTCACACGCCGCAATGACAGTTCATTGGGTGGTAGATGACGGGAAATTTTGCACAAATAAAGACATTTAGCTGATAGAATATCGGCTAAAAATAGTGGAGTAATGTAAGAGGGAGTTCATCGTTGGGGTAGCGACTTTTTAATATCTTCAATTTGATGGCTTTCCTATTGTTTTTTTTCTTTTTTGTTCTTTGCGGCTAAAATGGATGATAAATTTCTCTATAATTGACTATAATAATGGTAGCTTTCAGACAGGACTACTTTAATGCCAGACAAAAGCCAAAAAAAGTTAACAAAAATCGTAAAGATTTCAGTCCGGCAGCATGAGGAAATTTGTGGTATTTTCTTTATTGAAGTTAAATTGCATTAGCCAATTATAGAATTTTTTTCTATTGCCAATCAAATGGTTGTCGCTTTGGATTTACGACGCTTTTTATGATAAGACAATAATTTCGTGCAGGGCATTAAATGGCGTTTTCCATTATTGAACATTTTATACTTGGAAATTCTATTATGTTTTTAATGCGTTGGTAGTAAAGAACTGCTCTGAAGTGTTGATTTAATTTTATTTAATTTTATTTAATTTATTTAAGTATTTACTTTACAAAAGCTTTAATGAAATTTCAAAATAAGCACAGTGTGTTTGCAGCACATTTTTCGCAGTGTTTCCCTACCAAGATTTTCAGAGAAAACTACAACAATAACTTATTTTATAGAATTATAAAACTTTTTCGCGAAACTTTATTACTAAATTGAATCTTTAGAGATTATTGTATTTATTAAATTTTAATTACTTAAAAAAAATTAGTTACAATACAAAATATTAAAACTTTATATATCTATAGAAAGAGTACCGGCAACATGGCTTTCGTCTCGATAATAAGTTCATAAAAGTTTTTATTTTTGCTAATTAAGCTATAATCTTTATTAAATTTAGTTACAACTTAGTGTTCCTGCAACTTTATACGGGTAGCCGGTTTCCCACTGCTCGCTCATCGGCAATTCTGTTTATTTTATTGAGTTTTGTCCTAAAAACCAATTTAATTTCACGCTCAGAAAACGGCTTCGATTTCAGCACACATGGCTCTCTTCAATAAATTCACATGGTGGACACTATAGAAAAAACAAAAACAAATCTAAACGCATACATGCAAACACATTAACATGCCGTTCAACGGTTTGTTATGTTTGCATGCATTATTAAAACCTTAATAACTTGTTACTAAAATAGAAATAACGTGATAATTTTCATTGGAGATTGAGACCAAGCGTTTGTGGAGCAGAACTAAACCCATTTTAGCAAAATCGACACAGCACTTTTTGCGTGATGCGCGAACATCGATGTGCATACCTAGCTATCATTTATTTATATAGATTATAAAAACAATAGTCTCAAGGTACGGCACCTAACGAGTTCAATTATAACGAAGCATTTGCTAGTTATTGAGTTTATTAAATATTTTTGTTTTAATATACTGATACCTAGAGTTTCCTTTTTGTACGAATTTTTTTTAACATAAACTATTTTCGACTTTTTGTTGTACTGTAGAGATCTGATCTTAGGTTAATGAAAGACCAGTAGATTTTTTGCACAGAGCTAGAAACTCAGCTTATTAAACTTCTTTTGATCAAGTAGCTTATAATGGCTATCACCTAAGAAAATAATGCAATCAGTCTTGCTTCGATGACAAGCAGATTGAAGTAAGTGCTGAAGAAAATAACATTTACCCAATAAAAAAGTTAGCCAAAAAGCTTAAGCGATAAAATGGTATCATCACTAAAGGGCGTTGGAAATCTTTATGAAAAACAAAAAATTCCAATGAGCCACCCGTAAATGTTAATATTATGATCTCTCTTTGAGTCATAACTTCTTTATCAACAACCTGTAACAATTAAGCCTGCTTGAAATTGAGAAAAATTTTAGCTATCCTAGTGTAGACATATTTACCATTGACAGAATTTACCAAGACCTTGGCTTTCACTTAAAATAAAATGTGTATCTCTGGAATTTAAAGTAAAACGACCCATCGATAAATCGATGAAGTACTCTGAATTTTCATGTATGAAAAGCTATACCCTTTGTGCTGTATTTTTCACAAATGAAATTGTTACTATGATATTTTGATTTTGAGTCAGAAAAAAAGAAAAAGTCAAACGGAAATTTGAAAAAAAAAGTCTAACGGAAATAATTTGAATACTTATCTAATTATTGCTGTTATTGTTATTTAAGAGCCACATTACATTAAAAGTAATTGCAAAATCAGTCATCTATTGGTATTCAATAATTAATAGTTTTTTAGTTTATAAGCAGACTGCCCGTGAAGTGATTAACCAAAATATACATACACGTTAAGGATTTCGCGGTTAAGGTATGTTAAGTTTCATATCTGCATATACTTTGCATTTAAAGTATGTACTATTCTGTAGTTTTGGATATTAAAACAAACTTCCAAGAAACGCCTTATGGAAACAGTGCTATTTCCAATAAACAGAGAAGCCGAGTTAAGTGAAAAATAAATTTTGATCTCTAACGACCCTGAAACTTATGTAAATGTATAAAAACTAAATTAAAATATGTACCATACTTATTGAGAATTTTCTTTTCAGGTTGTCATACTTACTCAAATACTTCGTCCGGACGGGTTAAGCAAAAATTTCCCAAAAATTTTAGGAAAGGAAGTAATTGCCACCTTCAACTACGATGGTATTATTGGTAAAAAGAGCTTCAAGGAGTTTAAGGCTCTACACTTTGTAATTTTTGGTTTATATGCCAAATATCTAACATATATTGCAATAAATAAAAATAATCAACAGTTTCTTCCTTTTTAGAATCCCTTAAACGTGACGGCTTTAATGACAAGGAATCCGTCAAAGAAATCCAAAATGCATTCAGGGCTCATAATAATAAAATTTTTAGACATAAAAATGATAAAAAAAAATCGAATAAACATGTTTAATTAGTTATACACTTGTATATTTTGTGAAAGATGTTGATGGAGTTTGAGTACTGAATTACCGGTTTTCCATATGAATACAGCTAAGCAATTTTCTGTATGCTTTCAAAATTTAATCAGTCTGTTTTTAGCTGCGTGATTTGTATATGGAGCAGCAGGCAGTCGGCATGCTGGCTGCCTACTTTGTATATGGAGCTGCAGGCAGTCTGCATGACGTACATGAAGCTGTAGGCAGTCCGCTTGCTGACTGCCTACTTTGTATATGGAGCTGTAGGCAGTATGTTTGTTGGTTGCATGCTTTGTATATGGTGTTGTAGACAGTCTGTTTGTTTGTCGTCTGATTTGTATACGGAGATGTAAGGGGTCTTGCCTATTGGCTGCATACTTTGTATGTGGAGATGTAGGCAACTCGGTAAACTATACAGGCACTTAGTAAGTGATGTTTTAAGGCAATCTGCCTTTCCCTTGCTACACATTTTATATAGAGATATAGGTAAGCTGCCTACAAAGCGGCCATCTCTTTGTAAAAAACATTTACAGTTGTGGCTGAAGTTGTGAGCATTACAGCCTACAATGAGTATAGCTATTCATCGATGTTGTTTATAACATGTTGTTTGTTTGTTGATGTTGTTTCTCCGCTGGGGAAACAAAATTATTTATTCAACAAAACTGATTTTCTCTTCTTCAATCGAAAATCAAGGAATATAATTGTTTTATTTTTTCGCTGAAAATTAAAGATCTCTCTCTGGAAGGACACTTCATGGATTTTACACCTCAATGCACCATCGCATATAACCTAATGGCTGTATTTATTGTGCAAGTTTTTTTGTCCAAAAATCCAACGAATGCACCTTTTTTTTGTGGTTTTGTTTAAACAGAAAATAACTTATAAATGTTATTTTATTGAGCTTACTGTTCAGGCTCTGAATGGTTGTATCCCGATTGAAGGAACTCTGTATAATACATCACGTTGCAGCACAAGCCTATGATAGAACTGCAACAAATGATGGTCGTTTATATGATAACTATGAAATATAGCAGTATAACAGATTTCAGAATTTCGATCAAAAAGCTCTTTAAAACCTTAAGCAATTCCCGATGAAATCAAAAAATTTCATAAGCACTTGTGCAACGACAATTGCACCTGTTAAACTTAATTTCATACTCCATATTCCGTCTCGTTTTCTTTCTTTTTTTCGCTTTACAAATTTTCAATTTTCCAAATTCAGCAGACATTCAAAGTTAGAACTTTTTTTTTGCGAATTGTCAACTGTGTTTTTTCCCGGCAATACACGTTATTGCAACGAAATCAACAAAAGTATTGAGAAAAAAAAAAACTTTTACAAGGACCAAACTTCAAAAAATTGTAAAAACAAAATAACAAACTTGACATTTTGTGTCCAGTGGTATGCAATTCCTTTTTGGCAGTAGCGTGTCAGTTTTTCTACACTAAACTTTGGGTATATTTATTTTGACATTCCATTTGTAACTCATAGAAGTGAACGTGGTATGTATATACCATGCCTATCTACGGGAAATCCAAGCGTAGTAATAAATTTAGATATGATGTACTAAGTAAAATTTTAATTGAAACTCGTTAAATTGAACAAAGCTCTTGAAGCTCTACAAAGAGAGAGGGAGAGAAAGAAAGTTTAAGGTTATTTAAATTTTACAAGAATACTATGAATTCTAAACTCAAAAGCTTGGCTAGTTTCAGAAAAAGGACGTGTTACCACCCACACGAGCAGTTACTTGAAAACTGTAAACAGAGCGATTCCTTGAGATAATGCAACTAAATTCCACAAAATTTAATACTAATGGGTTAAACGAAAACAAAGTTATGCGTATTTTGAATAGAGGACTTTGCTACTTCAACACAAGCACATACTTTAGAGTGCTATAAGTAGTCAGAATGTTCCACAAGTTAATGCAACCAAATTACATACAAATTGAAATGGCGGATGGTACCAATTCTCAAAGAAGATTAAGAAAATTTTGAGAAGAGGGCGTGGCATCTGCGATTCAATAAAAATCTTCAAGCAATACGCTGTGAGTTTTTAAGTTAATTCAAACAAATTTCACCCAGACACAAATGTTATTTTTACAAGTAGGTGTGGCATTTGCCATGCAAGCAAAAAGCTTAAAATGATATACTGAAGAGTTATATTAGGCATACTGAGATAGTTATTTCAGGTAATGCAATTAACTTTCATAAAAATACTGGAAACTGTTTGTACAGAGGACATTTTACCTTTAAATATAACTTTCAGACATTTGCGCGAACTTCTGTTGTTAATCCTATGTAGGGTATTGAATTTTTGCTTGGCCAGAGATAACACCATTACTAGTTTTTATTTTTCTTTTTTTTTTCTTAGCTAGACTCTATTTTGATTTCAATTTTCAACACATGGTTTCACTATTGCCCTCAAGCTTTTGAGGGAAACGGCAGCAGTTTTTGTGTAGGTTGCACAATTTGGCAGCATTTTATGTGGATGCTTGTTACTTCGAGCATGTCATATGCTTTCATATTCATTGACTGAACAGACAGTTGCCAAAATTTGCTTGGCATTAATATTCAAGATTACTTTGAGTATTTGGGTTTGTAGTTTTCAGTTTTATCAAATGTCAAAGGGTCAATTTATCGAACCATGTGTTTTTTTTACATAAGCATAAGCATTTAAATATAAATTTGGTGGGAAAAAAATGTATAAGAAATTTTCCTCTTGAAATACAGGTTGTCAAGTAGCCCTTGTCATGAGAATGTACAACTGCATTTTAAAACATTTTGTCTGCCGTCGTTCCACCACAGTTAGTATTTTGTCATAAGACAGAGTAGCATGGATTAACTGTTCTTCCTAAGCATATTGTTACTATTATCCAAGTTAATAAAAAATAAAAATTCATTTTCGTAGCGTTAATAAATAAGAAAACTTAAAGAGTTGTTAAAAGACATCGCTTGCTTTAATTTAATAATTTTAATAAATTTCTCCTAAAATTAGATGGGCTTAGCAAAACAAACTTTCGTTTAGAGTTAAAAAAACTGCGGCGTATAGCCGCAAGCTTTTGAATGTGCTAGCTATCATATGATATTTGTCCTATTTTCATTTTTTTGTTTTAGTTTTCACTTCATATTCTTTATAGTTTTTTACAACTACATCTAACTTTCACACCATTAGGCAGGCACTGTATTTAAACTAACGACAATATCCTTGGACATTTGAATACACAAGCAGCGTAGTGCATTGATGTGCATCAACTTCTCAAATGTTATGTATACCAGTGGAAGTAGTAGGCTGTAGTACGTGCATATATTTCTGTGTGTACGCTTGTATGCTCCAGTGGTAGTTAATTAAATTATCCATGCGATAGCCAGATAACTGAAATGGCGTTGGATGTATAAACGGAACGACACAGATTTCTGCAGATGAAATGATGCAGAATTAGATTGAATTTGATGCTATCAATAAGAGCATACAAAACCGATTTCAATTAAAACAAAGCCGATTTCAAATCTAGCTTGAAAGATATGACAAGATGCGTCATTTGGGTTATCCATTAAGTGGTCTGAAATTAAATCAAAATGTTATTGGTGGATTTTTCTTTTAGGATTTGGATTTCTAATTTAGTCCAACGTACAAAGTCTGAAATTAGTAATGGAATACAACATATGCCAAACACTTGCCTTGGCTCTGCCTGCAAATGGTCATTCTACTGATGAAAGTTTTCATCACGCTTTGCATGTTTCGAGAGTAACAGATCTTATGTTTCTTTTAGTCACTGTTGGACTTACAGTAAGGCACAATAGGTACAGGTCTAGGGCATCAGCGTATAGAGGGCACCAGATATTGATATAAGATTATATGCTTTATTATAAGTTTTAGTGATCTACTACTTGAAATTGATTTTAACGATATTACCAAGGATTTTGCTATTCAAACGTCAAGTTAATGGCATTTCGGAAAATAAAGTATACATTAAAAATTGTAATAAAAAATCAATATAAAATGAAAAACTAGGGCCTCAAATTTAAATCCGGCCCTGCTTTTAGTACTTGAATCGTTAGCGGAGCATTAGCATAGACTTTTTTTTTTTTGACAAATAAGAAGTCTAATGATGCTAAATCGCTCGATCTTGGAGTCCAATTGAAGTCTTCATTTCAAGAAATCTGAAGCTCAGGAAATTTGTAGGGAGTTTTTACTAATTCAACACGAGTTGCGAGTGTGTATCGATGCATATATAATTACTTCATAAATTATTTATTTTTTAAAAGGCATCTCAGTTGAATGTTGACATTTCAAAAATGGCGCAAAATTTGTAATTAAAACTTTTGTTTGATGACCAGATATCTTTTTAGAAAGTCGTACTCCCGAATAGGGATAAAACGTAAAAATGTTAGTCAAACAACACTGTTATCATTTATACTCAATAAGGTTTGCAATATCATCATTGAAATACTGACGCCGCAATAACGTTTGCTAATTGTGGAAAATTACTAAATTCATAAGAATATTTGCTACAAATTTAGAAAAAATTTTTAAAATGCTGAGATGAATTGGACGAATGCTGATACCTCTGTATTATTTCTTGTGGAAAATATTTAAGTTCATGGCTCAGCAGTAATACCAGAGACTTAAAACCATTTAAAAGCAAACAGTCGACGTACAGTAACGATCCCAGCCGCTCAAAAGAGTGGACTGCTCTATATTCACGTTAGTCATGTCAATCATATGCCCAAAAATTATCTACGATTCGAAACAACAACACTCAAAAAATCACCCGATGTAAACATATCAGCACAGACAGCTATGGGAGATGGGATACTCTGGTCGCCAGGGGCGAGTGAAGCGCCTTATACCACAAATCAGTTAAGGAAGAATAATGACAATGCTGAACAAAAGAAAACTGAAAAAAATTAGAAAATCTTCGACTCAAAGTTGATCTCTTTCATCACCTTGAAGTGAGAGTGAGAGTTTGTGTCAAACTGAGTAAAGTGCAGAAATTAATAGCAAATGAACATATGTATGTCAAATTGCTCTGGGATACAAGTGAATGACTGTTAGGTGCTTTGTTTTATTGAGTAAAAATCTTTTTTACTAAAGAGCCTGAAACACTTTTTATTCTAAAAAACATCACTTGTAATCATTGGCAACATAAGTAATTATAATTGACGAAAAGAAAAGAAATTTTAATATATGACTCTTTTTACTATTGATCCTGATACTATGCGCACCTGTTTCTTAGCTGAGAAAACTGACCTTATTCGCATCAGAAATCAAAGGTGCTGCTTCCAAAAATTTCACACGAAGCACCCAGATGGCTAAAGCCGGCGCTCTATGTGAGTAATACAGTTTTGTTTTATATATACTGGGTGTCTTTTTTAGAGGTTTGTTTTTCGAATAGAGATAAAACTGGTATTTTATGGTCAAATCTGGCAACTCTAATGTCATTTATGTTCCGTTTGGTTTGCCATTTCATCATGAACAGGTTGACAAAAGAACAACGCTTGCAAATTGTGCAAATTTATTTCGAAAATAATGGTTCAGTTCGCGAAGTTTACCGCAAGCTCCGTCCATTTTATGGTCGACATAATCGTCCATCAGAGCAATTAATTCGGTTAACCATGGGTCGTTTTTGCACTACGTTTACTCTATGTGATAATACGCATCCGCAGAGACGTCGAACAGTGCGCACCGAAGAAACAATTGCCGCTGTAGAGCAAAATGTTGAAGAGGACCCGAATGAATCGATTCGCCACCGTGCACAGCAATTGGAGCTTTGTCCATCAACTTTATGGAAGATTTTGCGCAAAGATCTTGGCTTGCGACCTTACAAGATCCAGCTTGTGCAAGAATTAAAGCCGCGAGGCCATGCAATGCGTCGTGATTATGGTGTATGGGCCGGAAATGAGATTAATCTCGATGCTGATTTTCATCGCAAAATTTTGTTCAGTGATGAGGCTCATTTTTGGTTGAATGGCTACGTCAACAAGCAAAATTGCCGCATTTGGAGTGAAGAGAATCCACATGAGACCCTTGAGACGCCATTACATCCACAAAAACTGACTGTTTGGTGTGCTCTATGGGCTGGTGGAGTCGTTGGGCCATACTTCTTCCGAAATAATGCTGGAGAGTCAGTTACCGTTAATGGAGACCGGTATAGAGCCATGATAACCGACTATTTTGTTCCCAAATTGGATGGCATGAATGTGGATGAGTTGTGGTTCCAACAAGACGGCGCTACATGCTACACAGCGCACGTCACAATCAATTTATTGAAGGAAACATTCGATGAGCGCATAATTTCGCGGAATGGACCTGTCAATTGGCCACCAAGATCGTGTGATTTGACACCATTGGATTATTTTCTTTGGGGATATGTGAAGTCGCTCGTCTACGCCAACAAACCAGAAACGTTAGGGGACTTGGAAGCCAACATTCGTGGCGTTATTGCCGACATATGGCCCCATATGCTCGAAAAAGTGGTTCCAAATTGGACCTGTAGAATTGGCTTTATTCGAGCCAGCCGCGGCGGCCACATGCCCGAAATCATATTTAAACATTAATGGCATAAAATTATCCTTCCAATAAAACCAAATTGATGGACGTTAAAACTATTTTCTTGTGTTTTATTTCAATTCGAAGCTCTATACCTCTAAAAAAAACACCCTGTAGTAACAAGTTCGGTTTACTGATTCAGTCGATTCGAGTTTTTTCATCCAATACCCTCACTTCACTTAGTTTAGTTTATATAAAACCGATTTTTTATTGCTTAGTATTTGCATTCACAAACATAGCATGAGTGTAAGTGGAATTGCCGTAGCATGAAATATCTGCACACAAGAACACATTACACAGAGACTCTCTATCAAATAGCTGTCACTTTCATTATGTAATCCATTGAATAGGAGACCATTGGACATGGATTTGCTTTTTACTACACAAAAGAGAATAAAAAAAATTAAAAAACTGACGAGCAAGTTTGACCTTTTTCAATGCGATAGTTTTTATCCGCTATTTTTATTGTTGCACTTTATTTGCTATGTCCATTTTTTGCCATTATTTCGCCACTTTCAGAACTTTTTGGAATTTGTATTTTTTTTTTTCTTACCATTTGAATAAAACATTGCCATTGTCGACGAGCAACAAAAACCTAGAAATTTTTTTACCTCAGACAGCTGTTTAAAAATACATTTTAATAAAATCATTAGAAATGAAAACGATTAGATAAGCAATCCTTTAAACTGGCTAATACCCCAAAGTCCTACAAAACAGCTTGGTTTGTAAAAACAAAAGATAGATCAGAAGGAAGGACGAAGTATAGAGTAGTGTCGATGAACTTTTTTTTTTGAATTTACCGATATCACAGCTGTCAAGTTTCAGGAAAAAACACGCACAGGGAGTTTGTTACACAGTGCGATGTTCTATTGAGCATTAGTGCAAAGAGTAAGGAATAAGTTTAACGGGAGGCGAGAGAGCACATCTCGTCGTAGTATCTTAAGAAAAGAGTTACACACCCAACATGGCGGTGGTGCTGAAGAGAGTCAAAAGTGAACACGATACTCACATATCCAACTACCTTTACGTCATTGAACACCATCCAGCAGTTTCAAAACAGTATTTAGAGATCCAGGTCTAATGAAGGAATTAATTACCAATTTTTTAGATCTAATATAGGGGCGATAAACAGTTTGAAGATCTAAGAGGTAAACTATATTTTTTATCAAGGATGCACAGCTCAAACCTCATTCAGCTCTCACAACAATAACAACTCACTCAAGTTAAACAGTTTTGGTTAACCTTCTTCGAGATCGCTTTCAGATCATTTGAGAGAGAAACTCTCATATAACGTATGTTTCTCTCAACTACCACAGAGCTTTGGCGCTCTTTAAAGCGATAAGAAAAACATTATGTTGACGTCATCCGCAAAGTAATTGATTGAGTTGGTGATCGATAAATGGAGGTCATCATTAAGACAAGAAAATGCGACAGGAATAGGACAGAATCCTGGATAACTTCAGCACTTATGCAATATTTGTTTGATGTGAAACCATCACGAATAAAACGGTCATTCCAGAAGCCCTACATGCAAAATGCGAAAGCACTATCGAAATATCTAGTGCAACGACCTTACATACACCCATAAGATGAACATTCAACGTGGAGAACGTCATAAGTTCACCGGTGGACTTTACGGAAACGAAATTGAAGTTCACTTGGTAACTTGTTATGCTCGAGACAATGCACAAGTTGAAAGCTTTTTGAGCTCTCCATAACTTTGGACAACTCTATACATTTGTTAAAAAACAATTTCTCAAACCGGCCGACTGATAAAAATTCTTTAATTTTTTTTGATTTAAAAAAAAAGCATGGCATATAAATTTCCAATTAATTCTAAAAATAATATATTCAAACTCATTATTAGACAAACATGGAGCAAACAAAAAATTTGCGACAATTTGAATTTACGACCGACATAACCATATGTCATCACTTTCTGTCGCTGTCATTGTTGCTGTCGCTATCGCGGCATCTCGCACAGTAATGGTGCTCATGAAAAATTTCTTTCCGTTCTGAAATATTTTTTTTTTTTTTGTGGTATTTTTTTAATTTCAGTATTTTATTTAGATAGCACAGAGGGCGAGCAAAAAGTTCAGTTCTAATAAAAACGTAGAGCGATGTCGACGAAGCGTGCTGGTCCTAGAACTCTTTGTTGTCGTATGGAATGAAATTAAAAATTCCTCATGCGCGCATTGCAATGTGCCGCCATTTCCGTTTTCCTGTTTGTAAATTGCTTACTTAAAAAAAAATGTATATATTGCAAAAAATATATATATAAATTTTTGTCTATTTTACTAAAACGACTTTTTTTTTTCTACAAAAAAATGTATTTTGTATTTTATTTGGTTTTTTTTATTACTTTAATTTTGTTGCATTCATAAACTTTGTCTCACTGCACTCAGTGGTGCATAAGGGAAGTAAATGTAAAAAAATGTGCTAGGGTTTTTCTTTTCCTGGACACAACTTTTTGCTTTTGCATATTTGTTTGTTACTTTGATTGTCCTTGGGTGCTTCGCCATTGTTCAGTTGCTCTGTCTTTCATACATTTTTTCCACTACATCATGCTGGCGCTCCATTCAGTTGCTAGTTTTTATTTTGATGATTTAATTTTATGATTTTTATTTTATCTTAGTTTCTTTTTTCCAAGCACTTTTGTAATTTCATTGTACTCATATTTTTCGAGAAATTTCAACTTAGCCGGACACTTTGACATTTTTAAATGCTTTGTTTGTTAAAGCTTTGACAGTTTTGAAATTCAATTTTATTTAAATAACTCAATTTAACTTTTGTGCAGCGTTTCTTTTGTTAGCACGCTCGAAAACTGATGGCACGACAGGGTAGCACCACTTTTCGTTTATTTCCACTTAATAAAAATCCTAGCAATTTTCCATTCGATCAACTACTAAGCAGCATTCAATTCATTGTTGCACATTTTGTCAACAATTTACTTCCTGGTCCTCAAAATATTACGAGCATTCATGCCCTCCAACTTTTGTCACTCCTTTTCCTGCACTTACTCGTCGTACTCGTATATCAATACATCTACTTAGCTTATATCCCTTAAATCATACTGAAGCTCACACTCTAAAATCTCGCTTAGCTTCCGGTATGACTTCGTTGTTGGTGCTAGTGCCACTTTTATTATTATATCATACTTTTTTCCTGATTCCCGTCTTTTTTTCTTTACCACACTCTGGTTGGCTTATTATAACTCCTTTATTTTGTGCAATGAAGAAAAAATTGTACTTTTTATGGCATCGCTTCACACACGCTTAAATTCCGTATGATGAAAGTTGACTTCAAAAACTTTATATCATCATACTTTTGGAGTTTCTCTTTCGTGCTGGTTTATGCCAAATTCGTTGTATTCAAGTTAAGTGGAAGTAATGGAGGATTTTTTTTCTCTTCTCATTTTGCTTTTTTTTTGTTATTATTTATGTTTAATGTTTATATTTCTATGGTTAAACTAGAAGCAACTTTTGAGTGAATTTTTAGTTAGCGGTTGATATGAACAGTGGTTTTACTTTAGATAAAAAGGGTATTTTCTTTAACTATATGGTCAAAAGTCATTTGGTAAAATTTATTTAGTTATAAGTAAGTTGAGTAAAAAGTTCTTAGAATAATATTCAGAAAAATATTTGTTTTTTATTGTGGCAATTTTTCTTATTGACGTCATAAATTTTTTTCATCTAATAATTTCCATAAAAGCTTGATGGAAGTAAAAATTTCTTAAAATTGGTCAAAATAGACAAAAATTTATTAAATTTTTAATTTTAAAAATTTTTGGTTTGTTTTATTGGCTTTCTTAATAAATCTATATATTAATACGTGAACATCGAATCTTGTGGTACACTTTTTTAGTATTTACTATAAAATGAGGAGAATGAAACTTATATCATTGGAAAGGTACTGTTCCATAGATGTGCAGAAAAAAAAGATCAGGTGTATTTGTTGCCGTTAAGACAGGTAAAATAAAGTGAACATATTTACATGATTCCCCCATACAAAACGCATTAACCCCAAATGGAAAAAAATCGTTGTCACGGCTGAGATGCCTCACCGATTTGTATGAAATTTGATATGGAGATAGATTGAATCTTGAGTAAATATATTTGTTTAAAGTGGGCTGTGCCACGCCCATATCAAGAAAAAACGTCTCCACGGCTAAGCCAATGGACCGATATTGATGAAATTTATTTTGGATATAGATTGAACCCCAAAAAACATTTCTCAAAACTCTGAGTTCTTTTAGTGAGCGTGGCACCACTCCTAACAGAAAAATCGTTTTCACTGCTAAACTAATAGACCGATTTTTATAGAATTTGGTACAGGGATAGATTAAATTTTAAGGAAATGTGTTCGGTTTAAAGTGGACGGTGCTACGCCCCCAATAGAAAAATATGTTTTCACAGCTAAAATAATGGACTGATTTTGATGAAATTTGATATGAAGATAGATTGCACCCTAAGGAAGAGAAAAAGTGGGGATAAAACAACATCATACCCTGATTTTAATTTTTCGGAGCGATGACAAAAAATATCTCCTTCCAGTTTAGTTTTTTAATAAGTACTAAAAAGTATTTATTGTTACTTTTATGCGCGTTTCATTAGAACATTTCTATATTAATACGTGAAGATTTTATCAAATACCATATATTTAATTGAGTCGTGGGCGTAAGATTTTAAAGGCTAACAATTTTTTGGAAACTTTACACGCATTAGGTTGGGTAGTTTTTAATATCTTTTTATTAATACGTTGACGTCCAAAATTATCACACCTTTATTTAGTATTTCTTATAAATGAAGTGGAATGAAACTTATATCATTTGAAGGTACTGTTCCACAGATGTGAAAAAAGGTGTGTATGTTATCGTTAGGGCAGGTAAAATAAAATGTAAGCAAAATGCTTTAACCAATTAAGTGGAAGCGTTCTTATCACTTTAATGGCTATCTGAGCTAAATTAACGATTTTTTGCGCTGTTATAGTATAAGACTTAAAGAATTTGCCATAAAAATGCGAATATATTTAATTGAGCAAATTTTTTTTGGTAGACTTAAAAACCATTAGGTTGGGTAGTTCTTAATATATATAATGAAGTAGATTATTTTCGAAAGATACTTTTTTTATATTGCAGAAGGAATTTAATTTATTAAATATAACAATGGGCATAAAACCTGCCACATCAGAAAATAAAAACTGATTCTGCTCATGCATTTTACAGTGGTTTTTACTTTTTGTCACTGAAAATTTTACGATCCCATACGTTCAAAACCCGGAATATTGCCATATTATCTTTGTTTGAAAATTTGGTTTTTTTGATTAATAGAGATTTGAATTTGCGTTTAGTTCCAGTGTTTTTTTGATCGGAAATTTTCCAATATTCAATATATTTATTTTTAGATACAGTTGAAAAAAAAGATGCGGAAAATATATTTTTGTTACGCCTTGAAGAAGAATGATAGCAGGTTGGATTAAACGGTAAACAGATAAGGAGGGACAATTTTTGTGTCAAAATCAAACAGACCGAGTAATAGAAATAATGTAAAACAAATAGAAATTGATAATTCTGTGTTGTTTTGCATTTAAATGTGCATTGAATGTAATTCCAAAGATGAGGTGAGGCTATGTGAGATGAGGTGGGGTAAGGTGATTACTGAAACTAAATAAGATCGTAGTGAATGGACAAAAACGTTTTGTTATTAAGAGGCCATTGAAATTCTTCAAAGATTAAAATATAATTCATTAAGTGTTAATGGTCGAATTTCGACCACAGGCGATACTAGTATTAATAATTAAATGATTATTGAACTATAGCCATTTTTCGCAGCGATCAACATTTTATGTAATATTTTACAAGTTGATACAATGCTTTATGTATTTTAATGTATTTTATGTATTTTTAATTTTATTGTATTTTTTTTTTTTTTTTTTTTTAATTTATAGAAAACAAGTTACAATTAAAAAAAAGTATTTTTCTGAACTTGTTGACCCTAAAACCGGAACGGGAGTGCGATTTCTTACATTCAAATTATATCATATGACTTTAAACCATATACAAGTTAAAATAAAGACCCTTAAGACGAATTTTCTATTTAATTCAATTTGTACTGAATAAAGGTGAAATTTCGGCCAAAACCCTATTTATCTCTTGGCAACTTTTAGGACGGGCGAAAATGTTCTGTCGATAATTTATATAAATAGAGAATACAATCAAAATTTATCTGCCAAAATTTCGTGACTGATAAATTAACTAAATTTATGCGTTGCCCAGAATTAGGATGGTGGCGGTAAAGCGGCGACGAATATACGCTGTCAAAAAATAAAACGCGACGAAAAATCGTTCGAATAAACACAATTGCGACGGACGACTGCTTTTCATAACTGATTTCTTGTGAGAGAATCGAAAAGAGAGTGACAAAAACAAATTTTGTAAACAATAAATTTTGCTGAGAAAATCGTATGGCGAAAGAGAGTGACAAATTTTAATACATTAGAAATGCAACACTCATCCGACGTAAAAATAAAGTTAATTCTAAGTCTACGGCTAACCGTCGGCAGGTCACCAGTCGTACGCCGCAATTCTGTTCAATTTCACATGATCAAGTATGTTATAATTTTTGACAGCGTTATAGAAAACCTAAAAATAATTTTAAAAAAATATTTTCAAATTTAAAAGTGCCAAAAACTATTTCAGCAAAAGCAAATGTTTTAATAAAAGCTATAGGGTATCCATTTATATCAAAAAATATTATGCATAGTTTTTACGTAAAAGGCTTCTTATAGAAGATACATAAAAAAAATGTTTCAGAAACATTCCATTACTGTAATGATTGACCAGATTGTAGCTTCAATTTGTTGTCCATGACTCTTTATTTTTACAATTGCACTCTGTAGCGCTTACTCCTACATTTTGTATATTTTTTGCTTCATAGATGTAAAAATACATTCGAAGTTGACAGCTTTTGTAGAACTAAAATAAAGCCTGCAAATTATACCCGTCGTTACAGAAATCAATTGGCTTTATTTTTGTAAAAGTTCGATCCTAGCAGAAATGCAGCAAAGATCTTTCCATTATGCTCATCAGGAACGTTAAAATCACTGGATTTTCGTAAAGTTAATATGGCGGTTAGACAGCGTAAAGGTTAAGTCGACAAAGTTGAACTCCGACAATTTTTCTTAGCAAGTTGCATTTTACAATTTGAGCCATTTACTGGCCCCCTTAAAAAAAATAAATGCAAAATATTTTACATTTACTCAATTCCAAATTTTTGATTAAGTTCTTTGAAGGAACAAACGTCAAACGTACTCGAGTTAACTTCGTTAACCCTAGTGGGTCGTATGGTGGTACAGGTGCACTTTTTGACATTTGAAATCAAATATCTCAGAACTATTTTAAGTTAGAGGCATGGTTCTTTCTGATAACTTCGGCCCGTCATTTGTACGCATTTTTGAGCTATCTGCATTATTTAACCTTTATACTGCTCCGGTTAGGAGCAAGTTTTACATACCTACCTCGTGGAGGACGGTCGGTGGTACATGTATTTTCATATAAACTGTTCAACAAATGCAGGAACTTTGGTGTTTTGTGGTTTTATAAAAGAACTCGTGAGGAATAAATAATAAGTAATCAGAAAGTCAAAATAGTAATTGAAAATAAGTAAATTATAGTAAAAATTTAAAGACCGGTTAAGCTTACTCTGTGTCTGAGCAAGAGGGCTTACAGGTATATTTGATGTCGGAATCATTGACACATATTGGCTGCTGATGGCATACTAGATGAAACAGCTCCCTTTTCGCGTTTTGTGGCCTTTGGGAATGCGTTCTATGAGTGCACTTAGTGGAACTTCAATGGGAATCCTGTGCGGGTTTGATGCCGATTCACCAACACAGGTATATTACATCTTGCCTCTATGTTTCTGTCACACAGTTCGTTAGATAAATCATCCAGAAACTTTCGTCGAGTGTTCTTCGCCTTATCTGAATGCAGCGCATCATATATTTTGTATACAGTGACTCTTAAAACGTCCAGGATATTATAGACTCTCGCCAGTGACCATCGGTTGGCCTTCTGTTTTTTTGTACCTACTTTCCGATTATCTGCCCGCCTTGAACCCCAAAATATTGGCTGCTGAGGAAATATACCGCTTTGTTGTGTTTCACACTTACGGAAACCTATGTGCATTCATCGCGATATTTGCGTAGCAAGCATTCCTAATAGAATTGTTGTATGTAGAATATTTGGGAGATATTTATTGCTTGATAATATCATTGAAGTGTTTTTTACTACTTAACATGTAATTTTAATTAAAACAGCCAATAAATGTACAATTCGAAGTCTGAAGAACTCTTAGAAAACCTATTTTTGCTGGGATGGTTTTTAATCTCTTTCTTCCATATTTGACTTACATAAGATTTTCTGCTGCAGGTAGATCTAACCCAGAAAAGAGTTTTGTTTTCTACTCAATTTTAACATGATTGAGGATCGAAAGGTCCCTTGCTTTCGTTAGTGTTCATTTTGAACTATTGTATTATATTATGATTTATTCACTAGGCTAGCCAATTCTAAGCACTAGCAACTGATTCTAGAAGAAAAGTACACTTTTTCTGATTCAGCTTTTTTTCAATAGATTCTGTCTTCAACGAGGGAGGCACTTAGACGTTACCGTATATGCATGCAAACACTACAGATGGACAGTTACAGTTTTTTGTATAACATCCCAAAAATAGGTAGTCCATATATAAATCAAATTTATACCACTGTACAATGACTGTGTGATAATTTTGATAGAGCGCACAATGTCTAAGACTCATTTATTTCCTGTTTCCACACATTTCACTTGCTAAGGCAAGCGCTGGCTTTTTGTTGGCTCTACAGTTCCTGTTTGCTGTTGTTGTTGCTTTTGTTATATTGTGAATTTTGTGGCATTGTATTGTATTATATATCGTTACTATTCTTGTTGCTGTGGTGCTTCTTGCAATTGCTGCTGCTGCACAACATTACTTAAGATCTCGTCATTCATGGAGCAACAACGGCTGCGTCACCATTAGCGTCAGGCACTCAACTGCTAACAAAGTAGAATAGAAAGTCATCACAGTGTTGTTGGTGTTTTGGCGCAATGCTGTTAGTGTAGTTGTGTTGGTTTATTATTATGCGGTTTCCTCTTCCCATTGCATTGAGAGTTTGCCTCTGAATTGCTACTTCCTCTTCCTGTTTGATGCGGCGCAACGCGCATGAAGTGATGTGATATGAGCGCGCCGCGCCGCCAATGTGCCAAATTTCCTCGTTATATCTTCATTTTTCCTTGTGGTGCTTTAGCGAATGAGACTGCAATTCCTATGATAAGCAAGAAAATAAATTGTTGGTAATACATTATTTTGTATGTAAATGAATACCAGCACCAGCAAGCATTTTTATCGCAATTGTTACCATCGTCGACGCTTGGTGGTGTGAGTTGGAAGTTTCAAGATTTGGTTGGTGTCATTTTTAAAAAGTTGACAACTATCGAAAAGATTTTGCAATTCCTGTGTAAGAATGCCAATCATTTATTAAAAAGCAATATTTTATTTTCAGAACTTTTAGTTAAATAGTTATTGAAATAAATATTAAATTGTAAATTTTGAATACTAAATTTCTGAATGACTTGAGCTGAGAATGATTAAGTTTCTGGTAATTGTCACTATGAATTGGCCAATTATTGGATTGAAATATATTATAGCATCTAACCCTTAGCTTAGTTAGAATTTTAATCTACTCTTCTTGTCATCAGTTGTATATTGATCCAGTCTCGTCAACACGGAGGCAACACTGCACTGCCTAAAGAGAGACACGTCAATATATCAATGGTTACCCAAACATAAAAAGTAAAAGTAAATATCTGAGTAGCCGATGTTGAGGTAGCTGCGTATCATTTACCCGAGCCTGTGGCCGGCACTATGTATCTTCTTTAGCTATATACTTTAGATCAGACCTTAACTTATTCCGGTGAGTTAAAATAAAATTTAAATATTATGCTAAGAGCAAGAAACTGCGTTTCAGTGATCGGATACAGAGCAGAGAGTAGCTGAATAAAAAACTCAAAAGACGCAACTGTGATAAGTAGAATATCAGAAACGGCGTTTATATTAGCCTAGAATCTACAAAGGAGCTTGACTAGCATAAGTGACATTGTACAGCTACATTCTATAGCTTCTGCATCGCAGTGACGTACAACTGCAATGTTAGGGTCTCTGGTAATACTCCGAAATATCAGTACGTTCCTTAAACAGCAGAGCAGAACTGAATTCGAATTTTGTTGAATTTTAAATAAAAATTCTTTCGATTGTGACTAATTCGACTGTAAGCGATTTTGACCCGGAATAACTAAAGGCAATTAGTACTTTTCGGATGTTACGTAGTTTCGTTTGAAATAAGTATGAGTGACGAAAACTAAAGTGGATTAAATTCGAGGTATAATTTCTTAGCAGAGATGGTAGCTTATTATTGAGACTATTTTCTTTTTTATAAATTTCAGTCGATGCTAAAATTTTACTTGTATAAAAATTTTCCTAATTTGAACTCTCCCACTTTTCTTTAGTATACCAATTTCATGGTATAAGTAAATTCTGTCTGCTTGGCAATTAGCACTGCGTAAACATAAAGAAACTTGAATGCGATTATTCAATGAAATTTCGAAATGCTTCGTGTGCATTTTGCAGTGTAAAATCAATAGCGTTGATAATTTTAATATTTTCGATTTCGATACACTTTAAGGAAAATGTACTGAAAATTAAAATTTATAAATTACTAACAGTGAAAATTGAGCGCTTGTTATCAATTGTCACAAATTTTAAAAGATATGCAAAAATGTTTGTTTAACTTACCATGGCTTAGACTTAAGATGATAGCAACATTTGGTTCGGATTAATTTTGACAGAAACTGTAAACAATTTTCAAAGTGAAAACAAGACTATTATGAAAAAGTACTCGATAAGCCAACGTGTCCAATCGTTAAAGCATTTTATGCATGTCGATCATCGATTATTGCGATAATGAGAAAGTTACGTGAAGTTTTCGGGAGAAACAACGTACCAACAAAACGCACTATTTACCGTATAGTAAATGATTTTAAAGAAGGAGGGTCTATAGTTGATAGGCACGAGCCTAGATCACAATATACTGCAAGATCTGCTGAGAGCTTTACTGCTGTTTAGGAAAGTGTTCAGAACAATCCATCAACCGCAATTCGACATTGTGCTCTGGAACTTGGTTTGAGAACAACAATATTAGACACAGTTATGCACAAGGACTTGCATATGCTTCCATTTAAGACTCAATTATCACTATACATATGCCAATCGGATATTACAGCTCGCCCATGACATTTCTTGAAAAACTCATAATTAGTGACGAGGCACATTTTCATTTGAATAAGCGAATAACTTATATCAATTTCGTCATGAGAAATCATTTTACCTTACTTATTCAATGCAGAATTATGGCCCGTACCAACTCGACTTTGCGTGGGGGGCAAACAAATTTTATTTTCGAAGAGTAAAACCAACGGTCTTAGAATCCCATTTTAAATGAGATGCGTGAGGAGGGCAAAACCTCCTTTTCCACTGGAAATATACGGGCCTGTATTAGCGTCAGAGCTGCATATTTTGGAATGGATTGATTCCAACAAAATGATGCAACATCGCATACAGCCGGAGTTACAATGAAATTACTGCGAGACCTTTTTCCATATGAAGTTCTCTAAAAATGGTGTTGTTGATTGGCCTCCACTATCACCGGACCTTACTGCTCCGAACTTTTTTATGTAGGAATATCCAAAAAGCAGATTTCATGCAAGAAAACTAAAAACGTGATGAAACAAATGAAATATTGGGCAAAATGTGACAAAATGTGCTTCAAAAAGTTAGGCTAGCAGAGGCGGACATTTATCTAATATTTTTTTCCATAAAAAATTGCCAAAATAAAATAAGCCATTTTTCTATAACACATCTAGGGGGGTGGTTGCCCAGCAGTGGCTTTAAAGGTGGCAACATGGTCCCTCGTTTTTAATAGTATATTATTAATTTCGTTTTTTTTATGATTAAAACATTTTGACATTTGAAAATTTGTAAAATAGTTGGGGGGTGGCAAACTGCATTTCCGCCCCTGGCACAAAATGTGCACGGTACGCCACTGAATCCATTCTACTTCATTTAACCGAAATTTATTTAACAAAGTATTAACAATCCCGTACTAACAATGTAAGCTGTAGAAGATCGTCACGTTTCCAGGTATGAAAGGGGCTTACCAAAGATAAGAATATGGATGAATATATATAATCTATATTTATGATATCATTATACTTTACTTTTAGATGCAATAACCGTTGTGAGAGTTTTCTTTAACTATCTTAATCCGAATCAACCTGAGTAAATTTTTACTTTTCTCACTTTGTGACACTCCAGCTTCAACAAACAATTACTCACTGACCCCGTAACGATTTTTTTCTAAGAGACGAACAATTGCGAGTTCAAAATTAACTGGAAAATATCGGTTCTTGAATTTGTTTCCATTTTGTGGTCGTTTGAAAGTGACGACTTTGCGTTGCCATATGGCAACGCCAGGGTGATTCGGATTAACAGTCTCTGTCGATGAGCTTATGCTTTAAAGTCTTAACTATTCTGGCATGAAGCAAAGACGGCACCCAACTACTCAAACCATTACTTTTATCAAATGGCTCCTGCAGTGAGATTCAAATTGTTTGGCAATCATTTCTTTAATACCGCTTAAAGTCAAAGTGAGTAAATTTAAAAACTTATAATTCTAGGTGGGCTCGGCCACCTGTGGTTGACCTGATCCATTACTATATTGAGCTGTTACTTGCTTTTTCGAAGACTTCATCTGAGAAAATCTGAATAGAGCTGAGACTGATCTCAAATGAAGCAACCGAGAAAACGGTTGTCATCGCTGATCAGTAGTAAGTCAATTCAGAAATTAAAATAAGTATTTAAGTCTATGATGTTAAAGAAGAAAAGGAAAAAGTCTGAGCCTCTTTGGAAATTAAATGACTTTATAACATTCAAAGGGGCAAACAAATTCAATTGAACTGCGCTGCAGTGCTTTACGGCTGTAAGACAGCCGCTTGTCTTAAATCTACAAAATAAAAATTTAATTCATTACTTCAGTGACAATGCATGCTGGAAAGTTTTATGCAACATCACTACTATCGCTGTCATGCCAACTATAATAATGTTGCTGATGATGATGATGTTGACAATGACGATATTGCACAAAAACCTAATGAAATCAATTCAGAGTATTTTAATGTGCTGCTTCTACTTCTAGTTGAACACAAAAAAAACTTACTATAAATAGTATGAGATTTTATGCTGCATTTATCAAGCTTCATCTATTAAGTGCTGTTGTTGGTAGCTTGAGTTGAAGTGTTGTGAAAAACACCCACTTCGTATGGCACGACGCGACGGTGTGGTGATATTTTAGCACTGATGAAGTGTAATGATTATTTTGCAATTTCTTTTCTTTTGTACTCAATGCGCGTTAATGGCGTGGAAATTTATATTATTTTTTCTATTTTTTCACTTTACTTCTATATTTCAAGTCTTTACTGTTTACAGTTGAATTTCTCACTTACCTAAGAGTCTCCATGTTCTCATCCGTTTAAGTCCCGAGTTTCTACATTGCTTGGCTGGTTGGTTGCTAGGAATTTTAAGTGATTGGCAGCAAAGTAATGGAATGCAGGCAGCAGCATTTTATTGGGCGCATAAATCAAAATGAATATTGTGGAATGAAATTTATTTCAATTTTTATAATAATGGGAATGAAGTACCTATGTTAAGTAAATCTCAACGGTCGGAACAACAACTCAGCATTTTTTCCTTTTAAGTAAATTTTAAGCGTTCATGAAACGACGAAATGAATTATTTTTGATTAACATTTAATGAAGTTTCATAAAATTTATTATATCCGTTAATTCATGAGCAATAGGCAGATGAGTCTACTTAGATAATCGTTTTGATGAAAATGATTAACATTCTTTGACCATTATTCAAATGCTGTAGATGTTATCAGTACCTTTGAATTGTACTTAAGGCATATCTCTATTTGCAAATTTTTAGTTTTTGGTCTAAATACACATTAGAGCACCCATGAAATGTGAAAAAGTGTGATTTGTTTCGCTTCACAAGTCTTTTCTAATAGAAAGGGGGTAGAAATTGGAAACAGGCCAGTCGCATTTGGCCCAAAGGCTGAAAAATTTTGTTCTCGTTATCGTATTAAATAGAAAGTCTCATGTAGTTTAAGAACATTTTTTTTTTTAACAAATATTAATTTTTTATGCTAAAAAAAGCTATAATTCATTTTAATATGGTTTAATGACTTAGGGGCCGTTCATAAATTACGTAAGACGTTTAGGGGGGGGGGGGGGGGGGGGTCGGCGGATTCTTACTACATCTTACGAGAGGGGGGGGGGGGTGAATGATCATCTTACGTAAGATTTAAAATGCGTACATTAAAGTTGTATTAACGCATCGTCATTTGTGGCAGTAATGAAATAAATATATTTGAATTTTCGACAGTCACGAAAGATTCAGAAATATCGATTACTATCGATTTAAGTAATCGACTCTGAACGTGACAACTTCTCTTCTGTTTATGTAATGAAATATATGTATGTTGTTTACACCAGACCTTGAAACTTTTATACTTTTATTCAAAAAGTTTTCAAAATAAAAGTTTCTTAAAACTTTTTTGTTATAAAAGTTTTTATAAACTTTCTTCAAAAACTTTTATAGAATAAAAGTTTTTCCAAAAAACTTTTTCAAAAAGTTTATACATAAAAGTTTTTTCAAAAAACTTTTATGAAAAACTTTTTCATAAGAGTTTTTCTGAAAAACTTTTAAAAAAAACTTTTATTAATAAAAGTTTTTTTTAAAAGTTTTTTTTGACTTTTATTAATAAAAGTTTTTTTTAAAAGTTTTTTTTAACTTATATTTTTAACAGTCACATGCAAAGAGTTTTTTTTTGACTTTTATTTTTCAAAAGGCGAAAATAAAAGTTTTTTTTTGTGTGAAAGAACGAGGAAAATCCAAAAATAATATCTTGGATTACTAAGCAAAAAATTTCAAAGGAGAAAACTTAGGATTATTGATAATAAAGTCCAAAGGAAAATACTTAAGATGTTTCTGAAAAGAAAGAAATTTCTGATAATTATGCACTTATAATATTTAGAAAAATTGTGCTTAACGCATCAATGGGAAAAGGCCGAAAATGGATTTTGGGAGTACAGGGGAGGTTCCTGACCCTCCAAAAAGGTGTTTTGGACCCATTTTTCGAAAAAAGTTTTATTGCACGAATCGATGGGAAGAGGCCGAAAATGGATTTTGGAAGTTACAAGTGAGGTCCCCGACCCTCCTAAATGGGATTTTTGGACCCATTTTTCGAAAAAAATTTTATTGCACGAATCGATGGGAAAAGGCCGAAAATGGATTTTGGAAGTGACAAGTGAGATCCCCGACCCTCCTAAATGGGATTTTTGGACCCATTTTTCGAAAAAAATTTTATTGCACGAATCGATGGGAAAAGGCCGAAAATGGATTTTGGAAGTGACAAGTGAGATCCCCGACCCTCCTAAATGGGATTTTTGGACCCATTTTTCGAAAAAAATTTTATTGCACGAATCGATGGGAAAAGGCCGAAAATGGATTTTGGAATTGACAAGTGAGATCCCCGACCCTCCTAAATGGGTTTTTTGGACCTATTTTTGGAAAAAAATTTTACTCTTGCGCTTTCCCATCGATTCGTGCAATAAAAAAAAAATGGGTCCAAAAATCCCATTTAGGAGGGTCGGGGATCTCACTTGTCACTTCCAAAATCCATTTTCGGCCTTTTCCCATCGATTCGTGCAATAAAATTTTTTTCGAAAAATGGGTCCAAAAATCAAATTTAGGAGGGTCGGGGATCTCACTTGTCACTTCCAAAATCCATTTTCGGCCTTTTCCCATCGATTCGTGCAATAAAATTTTTTTCGAAAAATTGGTCCAAAAATCCCATTTAGGAGGGTCGGGGACCTCACTTGTAACTTCCAAAATCCATTTTCGGCCTTTTCCCATCGATTCGTGCAGTAAAATTTTTTTCGAAAAATGGGTCCAAAACAACTTTGGAGGGTCAGGAACCTCCCCTGTACTCCCAAAATCCATTTTCGGCCTTTTCCCATTGATGCGTTAAGCACAATTTTTCTAAAAATTATAAGTGCATAATTAACATAAATTTCTTTCTTTTCAGAAACATCTTATGTATTTTCCTTTGGACTTTATTATCAATAATCCTAAGTTTTCTCCTTTGAAATTTTTTGCTTAGTGATCCAAGATATTATTTTTGTTTTTTCCTCGTTCTTTCATACAAAAAAAACTTTTATTTTCGCATTTTGAAAAATAAAAGTCAAAAAAAAACTCTTTGCATGTGACTGTTAAAAATATAAGTTAAAAAAAACTTTTAAAAAAAACTTTTATTAATAAAAGTCAAAAAAAACTTTTAAAAAAAACTTTTATTAATAAAAGTTTTTTTTAAAAGTTTTTTTTCGACTTTTTGAAATAAAAGTTAAAAAAAACTTTTACTTTTATTTTCGGATATAAAAGTTTTAAGGAAACTTTTACTTTTATTTCACAAAAATAAAAGTTTAAAGTTTACTTTTACCTAAAAAAAAACTTTTATAAAAGTTTATTTCAAGCTCTGGTTTACACGCAGGGTCGACTTGTAACACCGTCTCACAAGTTTGCTATTATTCAGGCATTTACACGCAGATACGTCGACTTTGAAACTTTGTTGATGTTGTCCCGGTTCTTTACCACCCCCTTGCACTTGTCCTCTTCAACAAGAAGATTCGCTTTCGATTCCTTCTTCAACAGGAGACCAAAACAGCAATCAGTTTTGTCTTCTATTTCTTCGCTTAGCGTTAAATTACGATTGGTCAAAAGTACATCCACAGTTCAAAATCATGCCTTACGATTTTTTTGTTCTTCGCTTGCAAACGTCTTAGCTGATCGAGTTTGTAATATTTGTGACCAGTACTTTGCCTCGAAAAAAGCTACTGTAATGCACAAAAAACTACATGGAAAAGACGGTAGTCGCACTCACATGATTCAACCAGTTTCAATTTTGAAACGTGGACAGGGGAAAAGCCTTTGCATTTTAAAACAATCGGAGATTTGTCAAGTTGCAGAGTGGCATGACGACGAGGATATTGATGTTACAGGGTTTGAATGTGAATCAGAAAATTCAACAGACGAATCGGGTGTGCCAATTGTAGGTTCACTATCAGACTGGTTGAAAAGCGCATGGACTAACGATGACTTACGATGACTTTTTTTATTCATCTTGAAAAACAAATGTGTAGTTTGCAATTTCGTAATATTTATTTAATATGTAACATATGTATATTAAAATTAAATATAGTAATATAGTACATCACATGAAAAATACATTTTTTGACTAGTTTCACCGTAATTATGAATCTTACGTAAGATTTCGAAAGGGGGGGGGGGTAGTGAGAATCTTACTAAATCTTACTCGGGGGAGGGGGGGGGGTTAAAAAGTCATGAAATTGTCTTACGTAATTTATGAACGGCCCCTTATCTACATTAGGGTGACCAAAAAAAAATCGAGTTTTCGATGTGTATGTTGCTTTGATGAAAAGTAGTTAGTGTTATGTAAAAAAATGAAGCCCTGAAAAAATTTCATTAAAAAATATTTATATTTAGAGGTCGCTAGTGTCCGATTTAGGAATTAAATTCATGCTTTTTATTTGCGAGTTACTATAACTCTTCCCAAAAGACAATTCTGCATGAGATACGGGCTGTTGGCATTGATTTTTATATTTTCGGGTCTGCTGAACACGATGGTGATAAATGTTTTGCTATACAGTTTCTGGGTATCTTGGTAGCATCGAAAAACTCGCTGAAAACAGCGAAAAACAGCGTAAATTTAGGTTTAAGTGAGGTAAACTCGAGGAATAAATTTTTTTTTTTAGTCTAACTTTCTTCAACATTGTAGTCCGAAAACAGATGAAAAGATTCAGTTCAGTCTGGATATTCTCAGAAGACCAGATTAATAGCAAAATAAAAAATCTCCGAAAACGGGCCAAAACTCAAGCTTAAGTGAGGTAAATTCGAGTAATACATTTTTTAAAGATCGTTTTATGAAGTAATTTTTTGCGCTGAATCCGAATTTGACCTCAAAATTGACCCATCGCAGCAAATTTCTGAAATATTTGAGGTTAAGTACCTAAAAAATTAGGTTTTTTGTCTACTTTTGAGGCCATGAATAGGAGAAATTTGTTAAGCTTATTTTTTATAAAAGCATCAGAGAGATCGGTTTTTTTTGTCTTTAAAATGAGCTTATGAGTTATAGCCATTTTAATGTGAATTGAATTTGATCCACTACGACACAACAATATTAATAAACTGGTGTCAAATTAATGTTACCAAAAATGGCTGCAACTTTGCGAGGAAATATCATAGATGACCATTTAAAAGCTGATTTTAAAGAGGAAGAATGGTATAAAATTATGGTTTTATTAAAATTAAGCTGAAAATTTTTTTTCTGAATTCAATACATGTCCTCGAAAGTAGACAAAAAACCTCATCTTTAGGTACCTAAGCTCAAATATTTCAGCTTCCTGGATCAATTCAGCGAACGGCGCATCCACTTTGTTTTTCTGCAAAGACAGGCCTGATAGAAATATTCTTCAAGCAGTTCTTCCGATATCGCTTTGATTAAAAGTGTGGCCCTAAGGTCTCATCTGTAAGATGGCTCAGGGAAGTACGTGAAACAACTCTTCCACGAGAAGCCTTTCTGAGCTACATTCCATCAGCAGGCCATCTTTCAACAATTCATATTAAATGATTTTCCCAACTCTTTTCAAACGAAATTTGTTTTTTATATCGACTCATTCAAAAATATATATTGATGGCGACACTTTCAATATCTTATAGCCTGTTTCTGATATAGCATATCTAATATACTCATAATTTTTTGAGTGGAAAACAAACTTTTGTTATCACAAAATTTCAATAAACTAATTGCGAACTGTAATAAGAAATGAATCGTGAAAACAAAAATTTTGAGAAGATTTATGGCTTCTAGGTTAACTCTGCTAGCAGGCCTTCTATTGGAAAGTAAAATGACAAGATAAGATACATCAGATATTACAGGCATCTATACAAATCTTATTCCCATGAAATCTTATTTTGAGAAGATGATATATAAGCGCTTAAAAATGAAGCAATGCCGGCAAATACATTGACGCTGCAGCGGTGCTTCTCCGAAACAGGCCCTGCTCAATAGCCAACAGGATATTTAAGCACACATACTTAAGTACTTATACACATAAACGTCATTAAAATTAAGTGAAAATTTCGAAATTCAACTGATATAACAAAATCAACATAAGCGCAGAAGTGAAGGCAACACGTGGCGTTAAACGCTAAAACTTGTTGCTTTTGATAACTAAAACCAAGGCAATGTAATTTGCTGCCAAGGAGATGAATTTTTACATTTCTCGTAAATTAATTTTTAAGGCTCGTTTTTCGCACTCAAGCTTAGCTTTTTTTCTCTTTCTCTCCCTTTAAAAGTCTAACCACGATACAAATGAATGTAATCAAAGTTGAGTTTTGTATTTCAGTTACACTTTGAATACTGCATGAGCAAGGCAAAAGTTGCTTTTTGCAAAAAGATTGTCGTATGACAGAAAAATAACTATTCCCAACAGGGAAAATTGCTTAAGTTGATTTATGACAAATTAAGAAAAGGTTGATTTTTCATTAGCTTTTGTGGTATTTGTCTTATTTTCTTATGCGTTTAAGGATACGATAATGCCCAAAATCGGGAATTGAATTTCATTATATACTAATGGTTTTAACGCTATTTTTCCTATGTCAGATATTTTTCTTTTTTTCACAGATATTTTGTTCAAATTCTCGTATATTTTTTTTTTTTTTTTTCATTTTAAACATAAGTGCAAATAGAGAAACCAAAAAAAAGGACAAGCTTTATAACTAATAGAATGGAAAAATAGTTAGGGTGTTATCTTCGTCCAGGCCGAAACTCACAAACCCTACACTGCATTGAATGTACCTTTTAAGTAAATGTTAAAAATACGTTATAGAGGTTGAATAAGTTGAAAAAAATATAATATGTTATGAGTTTGAAACAGTTGACAAGGACCGAAAAGTCTAAAAAATATGGAAACCATTGAAAAAAGTTGTAACAAATTGAAACATTTTAAAAAATATGGAAAATGCTGAACATTTTGAAAAAGTCGGAGAACTCGAAAAAGAAAAGGAAAATGTTGAAAAAACTGAAAAAAGACGTTGAAAGACTTACAAAAAAAGTGTACAGAGCTTAAAAATTAACAAAATCGCTGCAAAAATCGAAAAAAACGAAGAAAATTTCGAAGAAAGGTGAAAGAAGTTCAAAATGTCAAACATGTATGGGATATATTAAAAAAAAATTAAATAAATAAAAAATGTCAAAAAAAAATGTGAAAAATGTTAACAAATCTCGAAGAGAAACTTAAAAGTCTGAGTATGCCACGCCCACTTTTCCAATTTCGTCTACTATTAGATCAATTGTATTTGTGATCGGCATCCACTTTATCACAATAGCTTGTATAGTTTGCCTATACTCTGTAAAAAACTTTAAAGTATAGGGCGGTGACACACCCACTGGAATAATCCAATCCGATTTTAATCCAAAAACATCTTTTCATAAGCAATAATCTTACACCAAGTTATAGTATGATTGATTATATATGTACATACATATTTCGATAGACATGCCATGGTATCTTACTTGTATGAGAGCTGCCACGCCCACTTATAGCAACCTACATACAACCTACCTACATTAAATTTCATATCAATAACTGCAATTAACATAGCACTTACAACTTTATGTTAATGTGGGTGGCGTCACGCCTACTGATGCAATCCCGTCGTGTTCAATATAATTTCAAAGCAAATGGTTACCGACACCTCTATACCTGCCTTGTTCCGCTATGCCTATCAAAAGTAAGCGAATACCGAAGAAAGCATCACAAAGCTTTAGGAAATTATTCTCTCAAACAGTCATGTTAAAGAGATTGCTGATAGTCATCAAATCAGCATATTATAATCTATATTCTTTATATAAACCGCACAGTTTGTCCAGAGAACCAAAATTTCGTAAAGAGAGCGTTATAAAGATCTATGTCCTGATTTTTTGACGAATACTCTATCAAAATCACTGGCCAGAGTTGGTATTCATAGGAAGGATTTTTTGGTTGAATGCACTGACTAGTGGGATAGCATAGTTGTAAGGGTTGTCAAGCTACCAGCAAAGATGTTGGTTGCAAATGCTTACGTTTCGTATATCACTTGAATGATTACTTTGTATTTGCCATGACATTGCATTGTTGTGGCTCAGTTTTCTCATGTTGCTACTAATAATGATTATCATCGGTATAATGATGATTATTGTGTTGACGCATTACTACTTTTGGCTTATACGCATTACAATTTATCATATGCACAAAAGGTATGTCAAGATTTTCCACTTGAATCTCTAGATTTGTCTTGCCATGTCGTTAATTATTATCATGTTGTTATCTAATTGCGAAACTTTAATTGTTCGCCAAGAGTTCAAATAACTTTGTGTTGTACTCATTTGAGCAAAGTTCTGCATAAAACGCAATTAATGAATGATTTCACATTTAATTGGGAAAATAATTATTTAGTTGTTATGGTATCTTTAACTAAAAATCTATTGTCATATTTACTCGTGCATCTTCAATTAAGGAAATATAATATTCTTTAGTTTCACTGAGTTTTCAGCTCAAATTTATTGGAATCAGCTTAAATTACACTTATGTAATAATTTTCTTTTATTTTTGCAAGAAATGTTATATATTTCATTCCCGCAATAACAAAATTTTCCACATAACAAAATACTTTAATGTATCATACTTTTGTTATATGATATCTAATGAAATCAAAACACGTTGCTCATTACATTCTTATTAGCATGGTTACATGGTTACTTCTACAATTTTTTGCAAAAGTTTGCTAAGTTGTAGTAATTTTCATTATCCTGGCATAACTTTTGATTTGGAAAGTTTTTTTCTGCAACCATTACCATAATCCTCTTATGGCAATGCTATGTACAGTGGTCAACATATTCTCTGTGTTTGTGTGCAAACAATGGGTTCGTTTATGCTTATGCAATTAATGAAAAAGAAAAAAAAAATAATTTGGCAAAAACTGGAGAGGAAACACAATGAAAAGTTCTGATTTTATGAGGGAATAACTTTTATAATTTTATTACAGTTGTTATGCAAATGAGTTGTTAGCATATGGCAGATGAATTGAATGTGAGTTGTGCAATACTTTGCAGGTCAGTTTGAAAACCAAACAGATGAAAAGAATTTTGATTTGTTAACTTGAAGAATTGCTAAGGGCTGCTGCGGCAAATTATTAATTTTTTTATTGTTATCTTAAAGAAGAAAGTTCAGTTGCAGATGCTAGTCATTTTTAAATATGTTGTATCGACCGTAGCGGGTTGTAGGCACGATAAATAAGCACTGAGGACTAATTTTAAATTATTTTATTTAAAAACTTGAATTGATTTAAAACGTTTGTAGAAGTAAGAAGCTAATTTCATCAAAAAAAAACAATATTTCGTTTTCAAAAGGAGTTACGACAATTTCAGCCAGGGATTTCACTGTGGAACCAAATCAATTTTAAAGTCTTTATTGCACACAGGACAATGAAACCTTATACTCTGATGATTGCCGTCACAATATAATATCATATCTAAACTTATATGCCACTACATTTTCACTCTTCGACAGTCGTCTCGTTCTTGTCCAAAGCTTTCTAACCATTCCAACTATTTGCGTGTAATCTGGTTACATTACCTTAATAATTCCCTCAGTGTTCAGATTTGAAGGTATTACTTATACGGGAGATGCCATGTTCTCTTGTCGAAATTCGTCAAATTTTTGTACAGATCTTGTCCTAGTTATTCTTAGCATTTTTGAGAAATTTGATTACACTACTCGTATATCAAACAACTCTCCAAAAAATAAAATTTTAATCATATAACTTATGTTGGCGGAAGGCAACCGAGAAACGTTTTGACTCAAGTGTTATCTCGATTTTTTCATAATCGTGATTTCTACAGGCAGACAAACTGACATGGCTAAATCGACTCAGGATCAAGAAAATTTATCTCCCACTCCACTGTGCATTACAAACGTAATGGCAAATGAGTGCACCCTGAAAGTAGTACATAAAGATAGTAATGACTTAAGGACTATCATGGCTACCTCCTCTACAAGTGATTTCTTAAAATGTCTTTAGTTTGGTATTTCGTGGACACATAATAAAAATTGCTATCAAAACTTTTTATACAATAAAAGGCAATGTTTCCAGAACTTCAGTGCCTACCTCCCAAAAAATACATAATATACATAAATTGTCAATTTGTGAAAAGGTACCGATTTTATTTACCGATCAAATTAGATTAAGCGATTCTTAGGAAGCTAAATGTACAGTAGCGTCATTTCACCAAAAGCTTGGTGAATCGATGATATTTTGAATTGAATCGATGTAATTAATAATAATATCAGATCATTGGTGGGAGGGGGGCAATGCCCCATTAGCCCTACCCGATTGACGCCTCTGTAAGTGTCATTTTTTATTCTCATGAAGCTTAGCCCTTGTTTGTACTTCAGTTTCATCGTTTTCGGTTGAAAATATTGTGTCTTACTTAAAGATTAACGGCTGCAACCATGTCTTCTACATAGGTAAATTTAACATTTCTTGATTTTTCAAATAATTAAATCTGAAGTCAGTCATTTTCTACAGTTTGTGATGTAATGTGCATTAAGCACCTCTCAGAATATTGAAAAACTTCTGGTTGATGTTCACACTAGAAGTTTTTTATTTTTATAAAAAATTTGCTATTGAAGTATTTTATATAAAACTGACAATTATACATACTTACGTAAATATTACAAAAATGGAATTAGACCTATTTTTTGAACCAAACGATTGAGAGCAGATTTTGCAATTGTTATATAGTGGAGGAACTCACTATCCCAGTCAATATTACTAAAAGCAGTTTTTACTAAGTTAAAATTACAAATTTTAAAATTGAAATGAAAAGAATGAACTTTGTTAGAAAAACTTAGATATTTGTAAAATGAAAACTCAAGTTCTAGGGGAACATGATGCAGAGTTAGAACTGATAATGGAAAAGGAGAAACATACATGTTATAATTAATATTACTGGAAATAAAAACCAAATCCAATAACCTATTTAAACCATTAAAGCAATTATTAATTTGAATAAGTTCAAGCTCAGAAAATTTATCAATAACATACATTTCAGTAATACTGTTAACATTAGATGCAGAGAGATAATTCGCACCAGGCAGTTGAGACACACAGATTAAAATCACCAAAAACCATCAATTGGCATTTATCAATAGGAAAAGAAGCAACTAATGCTGATAAATTATCCACATGACATTTGTACGAGTCCAGGATACTGTTAGGTGGCACATAGGAAACAGTGATGTAGAGAGTTTCAGCTAAACCCTTTATCACCACACATAACTGGTCCAAGAGCACATCAGCATTTACTAATAACTCTGATGAAGAAGTAAAATTACGATTGACCGCAATTAAACCACCACCACCACGAAGACAACTTGTTGCATTAATGTTACGATCTTTTCTATAAATGTTATACAGACGAGGATCAAAATACTCTTCACTATAAAACTTTTTATTGAGCCAGGTTTCAGATAGTATAATTATATCGTAATCACATTCGGAAGTACAAGCAAACATTGAATTTGATTTAGTTCTGAGGCCAGAAACATTTTGGTAATAAATTTTTGGTGGATAGTTACTAATAGAATTCATTACGTAATTTTCGTTTGAGTTACCACTTTTGGAAAAAACTGAAAATCCTTCACTTTAACAGCAACAGGCCACAAATTCGGATCTATGATTTTTTTATAGAACACCGCATCAACTCCCAATTTAAAATTTACATGACTTAGTTCTTCATTTTTGGCATCTTTTTTAATTAGTTTAAAACAAGAAATACTATTTCTCTCAATTTTTAAATGCTTAATTACATATTCAATAATATCAGCTTCAGAGACAGAAGGCTTAAACGAAGAGAGATGAACCCATCTCTTACGGTCAGTCACTGCAAGGTCATTATTATTATTTTTCCCAACAACAAATGCACGTTTATTTCTTTTTTTACTTATCACTTTGCTCCACTGACTATCATTGTTCTCATGAGAAGGAGAATCATTTGAAAATATAGACGAAGGCAATGGCACAGGTACAAATGCATTTTTCTCAGCTATATGCGAAGCAGAATTAACAGAAATATTCGGCGAAGATCGTAGACCAGCAACGACAACAGCATCAACAGCATCAGCAGCATCAGCATCCTCAACAACAACCAAAGTTTTATCCGACGAAGATCCAGAGGGAGCGACATGCTCACCACCCACCAGCACTTGTTCAGAATTAACTGAGTTCAATGCCTTATTGCGCTCAAAACCGGTTTTAGCAGAAGAAGAAGAAGCATTAAAAACCATACAATCAGATGAAAAAACTCCAACAGCATCAGGAGCATTGTTTTTATTTTTTAACTTTTTATTGTTATTGCGTTTATTTGGCGTTGATGCAGTTTTCAGCTCACGAACTTCACTCACTAAATTAGAAATTATTGAAATTTCTGAAGAGTCACTAAGAGAATTATTAGCAGCAACAACCGCGCCAAAATTTTTATTGTTTACATAAATTAATTGTTTGAGCGCAGAGACATCAGAAGACAGATTTGAGAATTGTAATGCAAAGTCGATTTCTTGTTTATTTATTTTATCCACTAAACATTTTCTTGCATCCAGTAATTGCTCAGTCAGAGCTTTAATTTGCACCTCAAAGACATAGGTTAATTTCTCCAAGCTTAGCTTATGCGCTTCCAACAGAGATTCATGACCCCTGACCAATTTTGCAGGAACACCAATACAGTCGCAACAAAAATAACTCAGATTACGATTCTGCTTCAGTAGTCTGAGGTCATATTCCGTAAGCTGACCCTCACAGCATCCACGGTGAAATACTTTTTTACAGTATCCACTGCACGGCACAATTTGTATTTCGCCTCTTGCAAAACTTCGATTGCACTTGCCGCAAAAATCATCCATTAATACAAAGAAAAATATAGAAAATCGCTAGGAAAAATAAAACAAGTCTACTCTTGACGAACGAAAGCGAACGAATGAAAAAGTTTCTTTTCTCATATGAGCCGAAAGATATGCTACTTTTTTACAGCTTTGTAGAAAAAAGGTTAGTGCCCGTACTGCAAAGAATTACATATCAAGAACAAAAAAAGCAAAGAAAGATGGTCCCAGTTTGGGACATATTGGATCGTGTTCTTATATAGCGAAGAGTAAAACCAACAGTCTGCGAATCCTATTTTATTATGCGACTATTCTTTAAGGCTACCAGCAAATCCAAAAGCTCTGTTTAACTTAAAACAAATCATTACATAAAGAAAGTTAAAACCTAAATAAATTCAATAAGAATAGTTGAAATCGGCACGTAAAAAAACGCGAAACAAAAATTACAAAGACTTGCATAAAATAAATCAAAATTTCAAAATACACTCCCACTACCGACATGATATAAATGATATAAAAGCCTTAGCTTTTGCAAACATAAAAATATTTATGTTGATCCCTTGATTGAGCACATACTAAAAAAAGTCGCAGATAGTTGTTGATACTCTTCGCAAAATAAGAGCATGATCCATTACACTCCAGACTGGGAGTACCGTTCCTTTTGTTAAATGCTTTGGTTTTATTCTTGGCAGTATAAGAACACAATCGACTAGCTACGTTCCAAGCTTTAAGTATTGTATTGTGTTCATCAAACACAAGCGTTTTCTTTCTATTGTTTTAATGGCAAGAATGTAATTAAATAAATACATTACTTTTGGTTCGTCAAAAAGTGAAAATTCAATTAAGCTGTGCACATTGCAAAAATCTTCCTTTACAATGAATTAAACAACATAGACAAACTACAATAAATCATCCATCTTCAAGAAATTTCGTATCTTCTGTGCCTCGAAAAAAGGTGATTATGCACTATAATTGTTTTCGAACTCATTTTACAAATTCACTTTTTTTCAGATGTTTTCATAATTTTTTCACTTTTTTAATTATAATTTACTTCTTTATTATATTACTACACTTTCGATTTAACATTTTATTATAGAAGGAACCAGCGGAAGTCCGAATTTATTACGACTGATGCTATTGCGACATGAATCACTTTTTGTAAGTGGGTTGCCGTTGCTAAAAGAAAAATTAGAATAATGAAACTGCTTTTTGTCTGAGTTCACGGTTACATATCGTACATTCAGCCTTATTGTGGGTTTCACCCCATTAACATTTCACCTCAGATTTTTTTGATCGCCCGTAATTAAAATAACTATTGAGAGTTTCATCCGAATGAATTTTCATTCGAATCAGCTTCGGCAATTTTTAATTCAATTATGTGATTCAATTACCTTCGATTCATCGTTCAACTTGGTCAAACAAATATGCGTAAATCTTCGTGGGTAGAATGGGGCAAAAGAGGCATTAAAGACAACCAGTTAGCTAAGTAACGCCCACAAATGTGTGTGGTAGTCGAAAACTCACTGATGTCTGTAGATGCCTTAGCAAAATCTTTGCTATTACGGGAAAATTTTTTTTGTAAATATCGAACCGCATCAATCTAAAATGTTTTTATTGTTATGGAAGTTATAAGGGCAGTATCGAGAGCTTGCGGGTCTGGGTCAAATGAAGTTAAATGCTTTACGGATGTCTAATATAGACTTATATTTTCTGAAAACCCTCAACAGATGAAAAAAAAGATCCAATTTTTTTTCTTTGACGTCTGTATAGTTTAGGAGAAAAATGTGATACAATGCAAAACTTTGCGCATTTTATTACTCGTTGATCAATTAAATAAAAATAAATAAATAACAAATAAAAAATGTAACCAGCTTTGAAAAAAAAATACATTAATAAATTTTTGCTATTCAAAATTGGACCGCAATTTTTTTTTAAGTTGTAAGTTAGTAAGAAATCCTATTAAATATCAGGTGAAATTTTATTTAACATCCTGAAATAAATTTACAAACTTTTGAAAATAATTGTTTTCAAGAAAAGTCCAAAAATGTTATTAGTTCTAAAAGCACAGTGTATATAGAAACTTCGGATATTGTGATATGGGTATTTTTGTATCTTAAAATACACGTAACTTTTATAGCATAGCTTCTACTTCTTTATGTATTATGGTTTGTTTATGCATTGTGCAGTATATTACAACTTCGGAGCTCTATAGCGTATGCCAATCTGAAGCTATTTCAACGAGATGGAAAAAAGCCAAGTGACACCTCTAAATTAAATTGGCGGGTAATGTGATACATAGCGTTCGGATAATGTGATATACCATCATGAAAAGTATAGCAAGTATAAATCAGTAGGAAATATTTATACAATAACATTACATCTTTTAATAGAATTTCCATAAAAAAGAAACTAGATTTAATCTGAATCAATAAGCGAAAAGCAGAACATACTAAAGTCAGATAGATGACTCACGTACAAAAATTGCTTGTCGTCTTGGAAGACAATCACTGTGAGCCCAAATTAAATCGCATTGCAGGCATTGAACTCAGGTCTGAACCTTTGTATTCCTTTGGAAGGATTCGTTGCAAAAAGCACAGGTAATGTCCTTGCTGGGTGGACCAAATTGAACTATATCACATTACCCGAATTTCAGTCTTAATATGCTCGGGTTACTTTTATCAAAAGACATTTCAGCAAATAAAGAATTCACATTATGTATGACAAAGTACATTCATCTACTAACAAATTTTAGTACTTCGGCTATACTACTTACTTTATTTTGAGCTTAATTCACTCATGAAATGCACAGAAATAAAATCTCGACTTGTGGCTAAATCAATTTCACCGCACTGAGACCAAAAACAGTGAATGCGAACGCACAAAACCTTGCAGCACGCATCTTTTTCCGTTACTGCTATGTTGACAAAAAAAATTTGTCGAGAATTGCTTAACTAAGGAAATATGATGGCATATCACATTACATGACCATATCACAATATCCGAAGTTACTCTATGTGTGTTACCTTTCGTTTTGCCCTTTTCTGATTTTTATGACTGCTTATAAATAAAAATAATACAAATTTTTTATTCAAATACTGAAATGTAGATAATTGTATCAAAGTTTTAATCAACTTTGCTCATATGTGGGTATGCTTTAAAAAACTATGTTGTTCAAATTCATACTACTTTCAAAATAAGTAGTAGGTATTGAGTGTTTTTAAGACGATGGCAACTCACTTACTAAAAGTATTTCGTTTCATATTTGGATCAGACGTGAAAAATGCGGACCTCAGCCGTTTTCTGAATAGTAAAAAATAAAATCTATATAAAAAGTGAAGTAAGGACTGTCCCAGAAAAAAAATGCACTTTTATTTTTTAAGATTATACTCTACCTGATAATCTTATAGGTCTAAAAAGACAAAATATTTATTCCATATAAAGTGACGTTTGATATGATGTATAACACTTGAAGATAGCACTTCTAACGACAAAGATGTCTAGCAAGCAAGAAAAAGTCCGCGAACTGATTTTATCCACATACCTGCAAAATCCAGGATTAAAATATTCAGCTATAGCAAAAATAGTTGGTGCATCAGAAAGAACTGTCAAAACGGTTATTTCTAATTATAAGAAGGGTCTACCTGTTTGACGAAAAAAGGGTTCAGGCAGAAAACCAGAATTTTCTAACCCAAAGGTAGCGGCGAAGGTGAAGCGCCTTTTTAAGCAGAGTCCCAACACCTCAGTGCGAGATATGGCGGATAGAGCAGGTACATCAAAATCTACTGTGCAAAGGATAAAGGAAAAAATTAAGCTGAAGACATATAGAGTTCAAAAAGTACCAGACCGTTCTGATGAAAAGCAGTTGGTTGCTCAGATGCGAGCCCGAAAATTGTATGAAAGGTACCTGACTAAATTTGACTGCTGTGTTGTGGACGACGAAACTTACGTTAAAGCAGATTTTAAGCAGCTACCTGGGCACGAATATTATACATCACCGAAGAAGGGGAATGTGCCTAGTAAATTCAAAGAAAAAAAATTTCGAAATTTCCGAAGCAATATATGGTTTGGCAGGCCATATGCAACTGTGGCCTCAGAAGCAGCTTCTTTGTTACGCAAGGCACAATCAATTCCAAAGTTTATATAGACGAGTGTCTCGAAAAACGTTTTCTACCATTTATTCGTGCACATGAGGGTACCGTGATATTCTGGCCAGATTTAGCAACCTCTCATTACTCTAAAGCTACGATGGAATGGTATGCAAGTAAAAAGATCAATTTTGTAGCAAAAATAGCAAATCCGCCTAACTGCCCAGAGCTTCGCCCAATTGAAAGATATTGGGCTCTAATGAAAAGAGATCTTCGAAAGAGTGGCAGGACTGCAAAAAATTTTCAAGACTTCAGACTTAAGTGGAAAATATCGTACCGTACTGTCGATGAAACAACTGTGCAAAATTTAATGAAGGGCCTTAAAAAAAAAGTAAGAAATTTTTATAGAAAAAACAAAATTGTTAATTAGTTTTTAGATATTTATATTCTGAACACTAGCCATTATTAATAAAAAAATAAAAAAAAACAAAAAAAATGCTGGGTATTTTTTTATAACTAAAAAACAAAGTGCAAGTTTTTTCTGGGACAGTCCTTATTTCATAAAACAAGTGAAAAAAGCGAAAGTGGACGATTAGAAAAAGTGTTCGACAAATAATTATAATGTCTATCGCCAATCTTGGTGGCACAAAATTTCCTGAAGATGGGTAGGTTATTATATCATTGCTTAAATAATAAATTGTTAGTATTGCTTAGATGCATTTCACGACTTAATGCATTTATTTGATTATGCACTTATTCTCTCTATATTCTCTCTATACTATTAGTCAGCGTTTACACGAGAAAACTTTTGCCGGAAAGTTTCCTTGTTCTCTGTCGTTCTGTTCGTTAGCTTATATTATGCTTTGACTCTGCGTTTGTTGTGGTGGATCGACGTAGTAACTGCTATGATATTCACAAGCAGAAAGAAATTCTAGTTTTCGTGTGTAAACGCAAAACAAATTCACAAAAGGGAATGGACAAGAATTTCTTTCATCGAATTTCTTCGTGTAAACCTTGACTTAGCATTTTGCGAAGGATGAGCAAAAGCTTTAATGAACAATGGAATGAAGCAAAGAGAGTTAATTTATGGAAGAGATGTACTCGCTCTCTTGCAACATTTATGCGTCTGAAAAATGGGTATGACTATTATATTCGGCGAATTATTTCAGTCCACATGGGAAAATAGGGTACACATATTTATAGAAATGAATTCACTAATTTTAGTTTTGCTTCCCTTCTCAAAGAAAATAAATATCTGTACACCCCTTGCCCTTGTGGACTGAAATAATTCGCTAAATTTAATAAGCATGCCCATTTTTTAGACACATAAATGTTGCAAGAGAGCGAGTACATCCAACGAGAGTAAATGTATGGCTAAAATATCATATTTCTCAAAGCGTCATCTCTCGCAAAACATAACTATCAAAAGTGTGGCCATTAAATTTTTTTTGTTCAAAACTGTAAAAAAAATAGCATATTTTTAGGAATGCATGAAAAACACAAATTTTTACAAGATTATAGATGTATGAAAAAAAAAGAAGAGCATTTGCAAAATCCGCTCTCAATAGTTTGGTCGAAAAAAAAATTCTTTCCAAATTCTTTATAATCTGCGTGAGTCAAATCTTTTCATCCGGAGACATTTTGGACATTAAATCGATGTGTTTTCGTATCCTCTACAACGTTGGTCTAAATGCATTTTTCTACTTGTGACTTACTTTCTTACAAGTAACCTGACCAAATGAATTCTTAATATATACTTTTTTGTTTAAGAAAATGATGAACTTTATGATCTAAGAAAAACTGAATCAACGCAAAACCAAATTTATTTTTTTTTTATATAAAACTTTCAGAAAGTTTTGACTAAAAGAACTGAACGAACCATTGGGCTCTTAACGACAATTAAATAAATTTAATTAAGATAAATGTCTGTTCTTTTGAGACTAAAATCAATATACTATCTAATTTGGCCGATAATTTCCCAATTTAATAAATAATTGATGAGGGGACTAATTCTTTAATTAGCCTTACACTATAATCAATCCACCGTATTGCCAAATAAGAAGCAATAAGATATTAGATGCCTAAAAAACTTAACTTATATATATCCTGCAACGCTTTAAAAAAAAAATATTACTGTTGCTTTCGAAAAGTTTTTCAATCACTATTAACTACCAAACTGTCAATCAGCAGAACCAATATTCAAAATGTCATATTTGTTTCTTATTTCTCGTCACAATTATGAATTGAAGTGAATAAATAGAAATTTTACAGAAATATCTCTTATATTCGCATGCTCATCAAATCCCATTCATTGATTCTTACTTTGTATTCATGTCCAAAATTCAAAAACAAATTTTGTGGCGCAATTTAATCTGTGGAAAACATTCCATCATTCCCATCTCATCTTCCATACAATGGGCACATAAATGTGTTTTAGAGAGAAACGAAATTGGAATTTGAAGAAGAGATGGAAGAAATCAAGCTATGCGAAGAAGTTATTGCAGCGTATTAATGACATCCCTGTATCTAGTTGTCATATCCTGATTTAAACATTTGTTAATACTAACAAACAGACTTCCTGTTCTCACACCACACTCAACCATAATTGCTACCCCAGGATGGTCCCATGTGGGTTGTTTACACCTACTGAAAAGCTTTAATAACAACATCTACAACAAAAAGTAACAAGTAAGAAAAACAACAACAAACATTTAGCACTCATGCGAAAATGAAGCTAGACAAGCAAAAATTAGACGATCCATTCAAAATATTTTTAGTCAGTCCATTAAGCAGTTGTCATTGTGTTTATGCTGCTTTATATGTTTGTGTGTAGAGTTGCCAGATATAGTATTGATGAGTTTTTAAGTTTATTTGGAAAAATTACAGACCTAACACATGTGATAATTATAAATATGTTGGCCCGTCGTCAATGAGGTTTGAAAATGTAACGCGGCCAATTGTTGGAACACCCCAACAATCTATTCTTTTCCATAGTTTTCTTATAATGCGGTCAATGGTGTGGGGTGTGGAATACCCCATCTATCTCTTTAGTTACTGAGAGAGATTACTGAGTTACAAATGTTTTTGGGAGGAGAAATTTATCTCTGTTTTTTATTAAGTGGGGCTCGCCACAGCCCAACTTTATTACTAACTAGCTTTTCCCGCGACTTTGTACGCGTAGCCTGTTTCCTGCTTCAAATCTTTCCATATTTGAATTTTAAATCCTAAATCCAGGTTATGTATCTGTAATAGTTTTTACATTCTGAATTTGTTTTGATATATTCAAAATTACTCCGAAATCTCAGAAAAAAATCATGAAGTTGAAATTATATGAAATTTACTTTCTCTTTGGTAATTCTTCCATTCACATTGAAATATATTATATTTTATTATGTTTAATTTTGAAAACGATTTTATAATAACATTTTAATATAGTGTTCTGTTTTTTGACCTTTTGTGACCTTAGGCGCAATATACAGCATAAAGGCATCATAAAAATGTAGTGCAAAGGAATAAATTTCATATGAAGTCTGTACCATAACTAAGTATGTCATCTCTTGTCTTTCCAAAAATTATATAGTCTACAGCGCATTGACAATAAAAGAGCGCGTAAGCCTGAAATTTTTATGAAAAAAGTATTTATTTCACCACACTACGAGCTGGTTGTTTTGACTAAGCGTACCCACATTGAATTTGGCAAATATTTATTGAAAAAGGTCACTGTGCAGCGTTTTGACTCTTATGCAGCACGCACTCTTTTCGAAACTGATCAAAATTGTTTGATGCTAGACCGAACCATTTCCTGCATTTGTGTGAAATTTGGTTTTATTATTTTACTCTCTCAGTTCTAAAGTTTTTGTTTCTATGGGACGCCCTTTTAGTAGAAATTCATCAAGTTCTTGTCCACAGTTTTTTAGAATCATTCCCACTAATTGTGAGATATTTAGTTCCATTACCATAATTCATTTTCCTTTAATGATTATCTCCTCCTATCGTTTAAAAACAGCCAAAGATTTTAATGAAGTAATTTAAGGTTTTGCGTTTGAATTTGTAAAAAGTGTCTTCTACGAAACGTGTTGGCAACCCTTTGACACCATGCTTTGGTATGTGAGTCAATAGAATTGTATTTGATTGTGTGAATGAATGACGCTTACAGAAAAGTCAGCTTAGGGGCAGATGTGGTATCAACATCAAATAACATTCATTCGTTCATTCTCATTCAGTCAAATCTCAAAGTCAGCAAAAATTTTTGAAATAAACAAACTGCCATGAATGCCTGACTTGGCAGCAACTGGATTATTTATTTGCTATTGTTGTTGTTGTTGTTGCTGTTGTCATTGTTCCAATTGTATTTCACAAATCTACTTAGTTTGTGTCGAAAAGTTATGATATATTGATGAGTTGTTTTTCTTAAGTACTATACTCAGGACAAGTCATTAGGACTGAAAATGAAAATTTATTACAAAAGTTGTTTTTCTTGTTCTTCGTTTTATATATGTAACGTAATAAAATAACAATTTATTGAAGTTATTTATTCTTCTAAATAAATAAGATTATGTATAGATATTATTTCTTATCCATTAAATTTTACATTAAATTATTTTTCATATGATTTATTCCTTTCATCTACTATTAGTCCTGAAAACTACTCATCATTTTTCATCTAGCACTATAACTGCAACGGATGCTTTGTTTACGAGCTCCTAAGAGGAAATATATTACAACAAACTACTGTTTTGTAGGGGAGAAAACAGTGTAGTTACTTTTGTCAAAATCTCATAAATTTCACTTTGGCTGTCACTTTGCTTTTGTAAAATTTCACTTTACATCATTTTCGGCATAGAAAATTTTGTAATTTTCACAGCTTAACGCGTATTCTTTGTGAAATCATTCACTTTCAATGCTAGAAATGTGAACGTCGTGTGCACTGAAAAAAAAATCGAAAGCATATTTATGTAGGATTATCCTTTTTTAATTAAAACACTTTTAATTCAATTACGTTTAATTTATTTTAAAAGTTAATTAAATAAAGAATAAAGTTTAACATTTAGTTTAACATTTTGGTTATTTCAAATTTTATCTCGTTCGATCACTCTGCTTCTAGTGTTTGTCCGTCTGCTTCTAGTGTTTGTCGCCAACTAACTATTCTGTTTTTCCGTTTTTTAAATTAGCTGACGCTTCGTCGTATTTCGTCCAGTCAGTGTTGTTTGCTTATGAAATTTCACAAGTGTTGTCCTTGTTGCGTTTTTTACCTAAATTGTAGGCATTTAGTGTTTATTAATGTTCCCGCCCGCTTCTCAAATGTCGTTGCCCATCTGATTGAGCTCCTACATTTATGACATCGCATTTTTTGCTCATTAAATAGGTTATCGTCTATTCTGAAACTCAGTAGATAAGTCGCTATTGTGTCAACTCATACTACTGGAAAATTAACAACGTTTTGCCATTGAAGAATCTCGTCCATCATCATATTAACCGGATCCAGTAGCATGTGATTTTTAGTTATTTTTAAAAATAGAATTTTCACGAATGTTTTGAAAGTTGATCTTTCAGTAGATATAGTACATGTATACTTAAAATTTCTAGAATTTATAGTTCTGGAAGATCATAGATTTTCGGGATAACTCTGCTACAGTGCCTATGGTTTTTGATAATATTGTTCCAGTTATGTCCAAAATCTTTTCCCATATTTACTGTTACTTTCAGGGTCAGGGCTTGTAATTTTTAAGGATCATTAGTTTTTCAAGCTGAATAGTCCCTAAATAAACTAAATTTAAAGAGACTTTAGTTTTTCTTCATTTGTAATTTTTAGGGATCGCAGTTTTTGGAAGATTTTAGTTTTCAAAGTACCACATTTTCTCAAGGCTTGTACTATTTTTCGACCCAAGGTGTGTAATTTAAAAAAAAAAACGATAGTATTCAAGTACTTAAGGCTCAATATAGTCGATTGGTTTTAAAGATCCGCATAGTGACTAATTAATTTTAGAGGTTCATATTTCTTGAGTGAAATTATTTTTCGGGGTATGTATTTTTTGTGATGTCGATCGAAGATTTTCAGTTTCCATAGTTTATCACTGGTTATAGTACTTTATATTTGTAAGCCGCAACTCTTTAAGTGTAGTACTTTTCCAAAGCTCGTTTCTATTTATAGTCCTCACTTTTTCAAATAACGTAGTTTTTTTAACTATCCGTTGTTTTTAAATTTTCCGTCATTTTAAAGGGCTATCGTTTTTCATAAAAAGTAGTTCTATTTTTTTTTTTTTTTTTTTCAAAGAAAAGTTTATTTCTCTCCGCAGTTTAATTCATAATAACGATAAGTTTTCAACTTTTCTGGGATTATGCAAGCATGCGTTAATTGTATTTCTTCTAACTTTAAATTTTGCACCGTGTAGAAGTGCAAAAAAGCAGCAGAACTAGTTGTTGTCAAAAAATTTAATTTTGGGTACTTTGGTACTTACCATATTTTGTTATTGTTCAGTATTTTTTTTTTTTTTTTCTTTATTGTTCTTTATTACTGTTTTTTATTATTACCCTCATCAACAAAATGACTTTTCAAACACTTTTTGGCAGAAGACACCAAAAAAGTCGGAAATCTCTTTTGCAGCAGCGCCATTTTTGGCGCTACTACAAAAATTTAGCGAGGCAGTAAAATTGTAAGCAGTAAAAGAAATAGTACTAAAAAATAAATGAAATGTATAGAAGGTAGTGCTGAAATTTGAAAATTATTAGCTGTACAGAGGCAGCGACGTGGAAATTGCAATTTATCCCAATTTTTTTTTTTTTTTTTCATTTGATAAATAGCAGCCAATGTTTGTCATATTTTTGACGAAAAGCTCAAGAGCATGCCTACACACACGCATGGAAAGACAAGAGCTTATGGCTGCCTTACATTAAGGCAGAGTATCATGAATTTCAGTCCTTTGTGGAAATTATAAAAAAGAAATATTAAAAGTTTTCGCTTAAACTTGATATTATTTGTCTTTTGAGCGTTAATTCGATTTTTTCATGTTACAGTGAAAAATTTTTAATATCAACCAGGACAACATTATATATACTGTAGTTCCATTAAGTTTTGCCCCACAGCACAGTTGCTCAAAATGAAAAACTTTGAGGCAAAAAAAATTCAAGGAAACCGATATAGCAGGGACTAGTGCTTCACCGAGAACCGATAAATATCGTTCTCGTTATCGTTATCGTGACCGAGAACGAGAACGATAACGAGACGACAGTAAAAAAATTATTTCTCGTATGACCGAGGGCGAGAACGAGAAAGGTCTGGCCGATATCTCGTTCTCGGCACCAATCGATGGGGAGGTAGTTTTTATGACATCACCAGAGGTGGTCATTGGATCGAAAATGTACGCGATTTTGACTCATTTTTGAAGTTTTTTTTTGCTTCAATCAATGAAAAGAGGTCTAAAAAGGATATTGGCCATTACTAGAAGTGGAACCGATCCTTAAAAGTGCTCTATTTAGGTTCATTTTTGAAATTTTATTTGCGAAAAATCGATGGAAAGAGGTTGAGGAAGAGGGTACCAAAAAGTGATGTCAGCTATTTTCGAAATGCCGTGCGTTGTTATCTGCACATATGTTCGCGTGTGTTGATTGGACCAAAATTGGGCACTTTTTGGTACCTTTTTTTCGACTTCGACCTCTTTCCAAAGATTGGTGCAAACAAAATTTCGAAAATGGACCAAAATCGGGCACTTTTTGGTACCTTTTTTTCGACTTCGACCTCTTTCCAAAGATTGGTGCAAACAAAATTTCGACAAAATCGGACACTTTTTGGTACCTTTTTTTTCGACTTCGACCTCTTTCCAAAGATTGGTGCAAACAAAACTTCGAAAATTGACCAAAATCGGACACTTTCTGGTACTTTTTTTCGACTTCGACCTCTTTCCAACGATTGGTACAAAATTTTTTTTTCAAAACGGACCAAAATCGACCTTTTTTTTAGTTGGGACCAACTCTGGTAATGGCCAAAGCCCATTGTCAACCTCTTTCCATCGATTTTTTGCAAAAAAAATTTCAAAAATGGACCTAAATAGAACACTTTTAAGGATCGGTACCACTTCTAATGATGGCCAATACCCTTTTTAGACCTCTTTGCATTGATTGAGTTAAAAAAACTTCAAAAATGAGTCAAAATCGCGTACATTTTCGAACCGATGACCGCCTCTGGTGATGTCATAAAAACCACCTCCCCATCGATTGGTGCAAAAAGATTCACAAAAATGAAAATCTGTTGAACTCTTTTTTCAAAACAACGTAAAAAAATATTTTTTCCAAATTAAGAGTTATTGACAACTAATAAAATATCTCTTATGCATAATAGTTATGACTCAACGTAAAAAAAATCCATTGAAAAATAATAGTTATTGACAACTAATAAAATATTTCTTATTCATAATAGTTATGACTCAACGTAAAAAAGAATCCATTGAAAAATAATAGTTATTGACAACTAATAAAATATTTCTTATTCATAATAATTTTTAACCAATTTTTTGACATAAAACTTATAAAAGTTATGTCCCTGCGATATAGTCGATAGAAATCGAAAAATATTACAATTCGGAAAGTATCGAATAGTGCTGGAAAACATCGGGGATATCGAATCATATAAAAAACAGCGAAAAATCGATTCGGTTCAAGATGTATATAAATATGTACATATATAATTCGCCGGCCAAACGGTAGCGGCTCAGGGCTTACATCCTGCAATATTTCTAATGCTGGCTTCGCAGCGTATTTCGACCACGGTTCACTATATTATGTCCAACACGGACTTCGCTAACACACCGGTGTTCGGTAGACTACAGTGAGCCGCAGACGATGTTGGCCATATTGGATGATCTAAGCCCTGAGTTGCTGCCTAAGGCCATCCACTTACCCTAACATACTAAAATTTTCCTAGCCTAAACTGGTTCATCTAAGCACTCTACGAACTAGTTTGGCCTAGAAAAAACTAGTATATCCTAAAAATTAGCTTGATCGCTAACATATACAAAACAATCCGAGTAGTTTCGAAAACAATCGACAGTTGTTGATATATCGAATATGTCTATAGAAGTTGAAAAGCATCAAAAAACATCAAATGTATATATCGATAAGAACCGAAATAGTCAGAAAATACAAAAATGAATGGTATCGAAAAACATCAAAATAAGTCGAAATACATCAATAATATCAAAAAGTATAACAATAGTAAGGATTCAAAAACTTTCAAATGGTATCAAAGAACCATAAAGTAGCAAAATTTTGTTGCAAAATATCAAATGGTATCGAAAAAATTATCAAAAGCCGAAAGGTTTCACATATTATCGATATACATATTAGGGTGGTTCAAAATATTAAAGTTAATCCAAACTTCGCTCCCCTGGCACCAAAAGTTTTGTATTAGTGCCAATAAGAACCACGTAAAATTTGGTTCATTTCAAAAAACATTTGATGAACCCGCCACCGTTTTGAAAACTGGAAAATGGATTGGTAAAAATGGTAGACTATCGGTCCTCAATCTATCAAAAATCAGGACTCCTTTGATGTATCTTAATAATTTTTTTCCACTTTTACTGAATTATTCAATATATGTATTAGGGTGGTTCAGACACATATGAAAAAAAATTATAGTTGCTCCAAACTTCGCTCCCCGGGTACCAAAAGTTTTGTATTGGTGCCAATAAGAACCACGTAAAATTTGGTCCATTTCAGAAAACATTTGATGGATCCGCCACCGTCTTGAAAACTGGAAAATGGTCATCAATCTATCAAAAATCATTAATATCTCTCCGAAGCTGCCCCCAAGATGGATCAAATGTATGACAAGGTTCAATTATTTTTTCTTCTCCAACATGTTTTCTGAACATACTAACCCCCTTTCACAACTCCTTAAGGTGCTCCCCTGCAAAAATGACATTCTTGTGAAAGTATGAAATTAACTTCCCCCTCTTCTCAGATGCCTCAGAAGGGGTAGAAAGCAAGACGAACTCGTATTAATTTACTCTCACAAACTTTTCTCTTGACACACCTACCTAACACAAAAAATTAAGATGATTTCTAAAATTAGTTCATAGCTTTCTTGGAGTGACCCGTAGAGTGGTCTAATGTATTACCACGCTCTCCCTACATTTTTCCGAACATACTTACCCCCTATCTCAACCCCTTTGAAAAAATGAAAAAAGTTTCGAAAAATAATTCATTTTCACTACTAGGTTGTATTATATTCATTTTTATTGCTTTCATTGCTTATATTAACTGGCTCTTTTCACAAAAAGGATATTTTTTGCGATATACTTCTACGATTTGTAGCATTGGCTGTTTTTTTTCTCCATCATTTAACAAAATTTTTTTGTAGTCTTTCATAAACGCAACACCTCTTTCAGCGGTGTCATTTACGACAGCTAAACCTTTGCAAAAAGAGATGACCTAGTCATGACCTTGTCATACATTTGATCCCTCTAGAGGGCAGCTTCGGAGAGATATTAAGGATTTTTGATAGATTGATAGATTCCATCAAATGTTTTCTGAAATGGACCAAATTTTACGTGGTTCTTATTGGCACCAATACAAAACTTTTGGTACCCGGGGAGCGAAGTTTGGAGCAACTATAATTTTTTTTCATATGTGTCTGAACCACCCTAATACATATATTGAATAATTCAGTAAAAGTGGAAAAAAATTATTAAGATACATCAAAGGAGTCCTTATTGAAAAGATTGAAAATGTTAAAAAGTATCAAAAAACCTTAATAAGTTCGATAAGTATCATAAATCATCGATATAAACGATTGAAGCTCAACTTCAGTATCGAATAACGTTAATAACATCAACAAATTCTTTCAGTCGAAAAGTATCGAAAAGTCGGAAACTCTCAAATAAATACACGACAAGTCAAAAGGCATCGAATTGAAGTGAAAACTGTCAAAAAATCAACAGTATTGAATGGCTTTGAAAACTACGAATAGGAAAGGAGAACATCGAAGGGTTAGTTTTAAAATCAGATAGTTAATTCCAGAGATATTTGCACAACAATTATTTTTTCCTGAAGTATCTGAAGTATCACCGTGTTAACCTTCTAAGTTATATAAAAATAATGACCACCATATGTCAAAATGGCAATATAATTTCGAAGTGCCACTATAAAAGCTTTACTTAAAAAAAAATTTTTTCCAATATTCCGCTTAATTCCTAAAATTCCGCACTTTGCATTAATATGATGTAACCAAGCCCGTGCTCAAATTGAATTAGTTGCACGCTGTATTAAAAATTCCAACTTTTATCATATCGGTTGTATTACACAAAAAATTTAATGTTCCCTTGGTGGTTTCAGTTTTTTTTTTTCTTCCTCCTTCCTGCTTCGTCATTCAGTCAGTGCTCTCTCAAAAGTTAATTTTCTACACTTTTGTTTCCCCACTTTCCTTCAACCTCTGTAAAATTAGCAATTTCTACTTTGCCCTTTCCGTGCATTTCCATAAAAGCAACCACTAACTGCTGCATGCTGCTTCCTAATGCTGCTGTTACTTTTACTGCATGTTGCTGTCGCTGCTACTACTACTGCTGCTGCTTGCTAATCCTCGCTGCAGGACATTTCAAACAAAAGTTGGCTTTATGGTGTTGAGGTGTGCCAGAAGTCAATAATGGAGTAAGTTTTTGCATAATTTGGTTTTTTGTGTTTGTGCTTCCAGCTGAATTTTCAATTTCTGTGTATTAACTCAGTAAATGGAGTCCGTCATCATCAGCAGCCGTAGCAGCAGCATGTGAACGATTGTAGTAGGTAGTCAATGAAAACTGTGGACAAACACTAGCAAGTGTGCAGGAGTTGCGATCCGAAGTGATGACATAATATGAATGTACTTTGTTGTTGCTGTTGTTGATGTTTTACATTTTTGAAGAAAATTGCATAATTTGCTTAATTCGTCACCGTGGCAAATAGTTTTAAAAGCTTAAGTTTTAGTTCCTAAAAATGCTCAGGGCAATGCAAAAGGTGTTGCTTGTGAATTTTAAATTACCAATAAAAAGTTTGATGAAATTTTGAAATCATCTTTTATCTGTTGTTGTAAATTTTTTTTTTTTTGTAAAGTTTCCAATTTATTTTTAGCTACCCAACGGCCTTTACTGGGGAATATATTGTAATGATGGTAACTTTTGTAGGAGATTTGATGACAAACTTGGCAACTAAGAGTCGTCAAATAAAATCTTGTGTCAAACCAAACTGGTGATTTAACAATGAGTAGGGTATTTGAATAGTCATTTTTATATATAAGTAATAATATCATTTAAAATTTTTAATAACTGCTGGCTTGCTGGCCGAACATTAAATGCATGTACACTAATTTACAGTAAAAGGCGACAATTCCCGTACCCAACAAAGAGTAAGGTTGCTAAAGACAGCAGCAGAGACAATAAAACAGCTTGGAGCAATGGTCCAGCTAATTTCCACAACAAATTCAAAAGTTATTTAGGTCCACAAAACGAGCTGATCGATTTTTTATGCAAATGTGCTCACAGCACATTGTAAATCACTCCAGAAATCCAAAGGTACAGGTTATTTTGCTTAAGTCACAGCACTAATGACTTAAAAATTGAATTAAAAACTAAACTTATTGCTGTTTACTGCCCAATATGCCAGCAATACTCGATGATCTCAGAGCTATTTTCAAAAATGGAATTCTCAAAAGCAACTTTGGTTAGAAAAAATTACTTGAAATAATCAAAATCTCCAAGTGTGGAGAGTCTGTTTCCATTTCAGTAATCAAAAGCTAATCCACAGAGGGTTATACCGCGTCCGTTGCTGTGGTTCTATCGATGATATACAAGCAAATCAAACTGTCAGAGCTTAAATTCATTCATTCGCCTATGCTAATAAGTTGCCTTCGAAGATTGACTCGCCCAAGTATTTGAGAATGGTATAAAAGCTCGCAACCAAGTAATCTAATATAATAAAGTCCTTTACAAGAAAAATATATCTGATCTCTATCTCTGGACGTGTTTTTCTCTATCCCTGAAGATGTTTTCCCACAAAATCAATTATGTAAGAGTTCTCCTGGGTAAGAAACTAAAGAAGACCACCCAACTTCTCTTTATTTCAACACGAGCTACATAGGCCATATGCGACTATATGTATGGTAACCCCTGGTACCGAAAATAACTTACACGATGTATGATGATGTCCATTATGTTTGTAACTCTCTTATGAATTCAAAGCCAGAGTTTATGTGAGTAATTTTCAAATTTTTATAAAAAACGTCTACCATTGCTCAATGCTTATGGTACAAGATGTTATGCAGCTGATTTTTTCCTTTAGAAATCACAGCTTAATATCAGCCGTGTCTTTTTCGCTTTGGTTAAACCAAAATCTCATACCAATTTGTGAACCAGCTCAATTTCTAGTTCAATTGATTCAGCTTTTTTTGTCTTTGCTAAAGTTTGAAGCATCATAAACACAAACCTAAAATAATCAAAAATATATGGCAACTTTGCTGGAATTTTGAAGAAGCGTTTTTAGGTCACGCGAGACCTTGGGCACCCAGTCAGTGCTAGGCCCAAATATTAAAATAGAAACACATAATAAAAATAAACACAGTGATGAAACAACAGAAAACGAAAAGAAAACTTTGGTATTAGCGTCTGCCACTCTTTATAAACAGTTTGAAATCATTTAATAGCAAGAATTTGAAAAAAAAAAAAATTATGTACTGATACGTGAGGCCCCTTACCGTGCTAGGCCCCGTTCAACCACACGACCATAAAGACGGCACTGATTTTAAAATAGAATTTCTGTCAGACACTGTCCTGCCATCTATTGGTCAAATGCAGAATTATAAAAGGTTAAACTTATTCGTTTTATTAAATTTTAGGTTTAACCAAAGCGAATAAAACACGGCTATCGCTTATAGTGACGTTTAGAGCAACTGTGGACTAATTACAGGGGATAGCGGCAAAATATAACATTTTTGTGGCTATAAGAAAGAATTTGGTGGTAGTGCTGATGTAGTTGGACCCAATACAAGAATTTTAGTTCCACACGGAAATTTTATAAGAGTCTTTTACCAGAACTTTATGCCATAAATATCGCCGCTATATTGATAACAGAATAAGAAGCGAAAAATTTCCTTTGATTTTTTTCTCTGTTAACAAGAGGACACTCAAAGCATTCAGTAGTTTAACGATAAAATCAGGGATTCTTTATTGTAACACTGGCCCTCTTCATCATATGCTCAGATTCAACAAAGTAACACTGATCTGATCCTTGTGAAGGAATTAAATCATTTCCTGAGTTAGACGACACAAAAGCTGTGAGAAAAAATTGTATCTAACAAGGATATTGCTTTGGAATATGCGAGGATTGTTTTTTGTCAAATTTAGAAAAATTAGTCGCATAGAACAATTTTTAATTTCAATTTATTCTTCTGATCCCTTAAAAAATCCAATAGCCTTCCAAATTGAACATCAATTAGCAATATTGTTATCTCCGACTTTATCAAAAATTAAATACACTGCCGATAGCAAAAAAGAACAAGAATGGACCTCTCGTTGTAAGGTATTTATGTTGAGGGACGTTGCAGCAATTCGTGGGTTTCCATAGAAAGTGGAGGAGCTCAGTGAGATAGGCGAAATCTAAAATCTTTAAAATGATGTTAACCTTAAAACATTTCAGCTAAAAAGTATACAAAAAGGATCCATATAGTATTTCAATCAGTGTCTGTATAGACATATAATTTTTATTCTTCTTAGAAATATCTCACGTCTATATTTTTCGTCTCCATCTTAGTGCTATTAAAACTTCTATATAATACCTTTATTGACGGGGTCATGAATTTCAAAGCCCACATTTTGCATACGCGCTCAATTTCAAGTAATACTCGTAATCTATACTATTACATAAAGAGGTAAGGTTTGTTTGTTTGTTTGTATGTTCAGGGTAATCTCTGGAACTACGGAACCGATTCCAAAAATTTTTCTACTAATAGAAATCTACACTATTCCTGAGTAACATGGGCTATATTTTTTTTTGATAAAAGCGTGGCACTTTACATGCAATTAAAACCTTTAACTCGCTATATCTTGGTTCATATGATAGCAAGAGTCTTAAAATTCGGTGTCAGGATGCACATAGCCTATATTAAGCACTTCACAAAATATGAAATATCATATTCATGAAGACAGGTTAATCGGTTCACACCGAATTTACACTACGTATTTTTTATGTTAAGAAGCATAGCTTAGGCTACAAAACTTTTATTTAGGGTGGCCCTCACATAAAAATGTTTTTTTAAAAATCTTTTTCTCGAAGACCGCTAAGTCGATTCTTATGGAATTTACACCACGTGGTTTTTATATTAAGAGGCACTGCTTAGGTTGTAAAAATTTTAATTTGGATGCATACTAATGGTGGTCCTCATACAAAAGTATTTTTTAAATAGAATTTTCACGCAGACTGCACATCGAATATACACCACGGTTGAGGTGCAGCGATGCGCACAGGGTAATGCTAGTCTTATATAATAAGAGCTTGATCTAGCAAACTGTAAATAGTTCTGCCCTAAGATTGCCATGAGTAGCTGTCCAAGGTATACAAAATTTCTGTAAATATTAAATGAAATTTTATAAAGGGATAACAAAGAATTAATATTTGATATGTGTATTACACAAATTATTAGCTGAGTACAAAATAGTAGGATGCATAAGTCACACCATAGCGTTATAGTCACGAATATGTTTTGGCAACAAGTGTAAAAAAAATTTATAAAATTCTAAACTTCAAATAGTTATTAGAAGGACTAGCAATATCCATAAAAAATAAAGCCACAAAATTTACCATAAAATTTAAACGTATGTAATTTATAAAAACAGGAGGCTTTGAAACCCCCCCCCTTAGCGACATGGAAACAAAATTCTTACATGCAATAAATATTGGATAGAGAAAAACAAAAAAAAGGCAAAAACAAAAATTGGTAATTGAAACTCGAAATTGCTTTTAATGGTGGTATTTTAAACACGTTAAGTGACAAGTGCAGGAGAATAGTGTTTTATTGAATACTTAGAGTTGATTCGTGGGTGCTACACATTGGGTTCTGGCTGTGGTTTATGTTACACTGTTGCATGCAAAATGGAACGGAATTTTGTTTTTGGAAAAAGGCATTGAAAGGTAACCACTAGGGTGTTGCAAAATATGTTACTTGTAGAATATCATCCATCCATTTTTAAAATAATTTCATGAAAAAAGAACAACGCTTGAAAAATCAAAGTACGATTTATTTAAAAGTCGCAAAAGTTTAATAATGCAGACATTTTTTAATGCCTTTCAAATTGTTTTAAATCAATAATTTCCCATGTCTCGAAAAACATCAAATGAGCATCACAAAATATCTTAATGCCATGAAATTTATTTTGAGCCGAATTTTATCGAAATTTTTCCATTCAATACGACATTCTCTGGCATTTTTTGTCTCTTCATGCAGCATAAGGCCTCACATAACTCTTCGAACATGCGCGATTAGTACAGCGAGTGCCTTCAATTCTCCAACATTTCCCCGATTCACATATTTCTTGTTCTAGCAATCGTTTCAAGGATCATTTTGTATGGCCGCATTTTTTGCTACCTTGTTATTACAAGCCTCACCGGCAGACTTCAGATTTTCACAGCGTGTATTCAATCCATTTCCATTTTTGTTGTTTGACTTGAACAAAATATAGCGCTATCGTCACTTAATTTTTCATTTGACCAGACTGTAAAAATTCATGAAAATTTTAAATTTATGTACCAAAAATCGTTCCCATCTACCTCTTAGTATTTCTGAATTTGGCTTTTATTTATCAAGTAAACTTCAAAATAAGACTATGTATGTAGCTAAGTCCCTTTTTTTGAATCCCCCTAGCACTCGGCGATTTTTTGTTTTTTTGTTTGTTTCCTTTAATACTTTGAAGTGGTTTTGTAATTTGCTTTTAAGTACAAATTGAGCTTTTAAAATATTTGATAATTGGATACTTAGGATACTATGCAAACTGCTGCTAACAAAGACGCAATCAAATATCACTTTACTCGCATTAGATCTAAATTCGCAGGTTTTATTAGCATTTAAATTTATAATTATGTATGATAAAAGTCTAAATTTAACCTTATTTATTTTCAAAAAAATCTCCTTAAAAACAACTAGTGAGGATGTTGTTCTTTTCTGGCCAAAAACTAAATTCCCCAAACTTAGGGCCAGACATGATAATAATATCATATGCTATGTATAATGTCTTTAGGAATGGCTTAGTATATAATAACTGGTGCAGAAACTGCCACTAACTATTTTTCCCCAAAAGAAGTTCTTTAAATATATTTGAGTGATATTAAAAGATATGAACAGACACTTTCTAAGTAGATTAATTTCACAATAATAAATTTGATGTAAGTGGTCTATGTGTGGCGATATTGGCATCTTCCTAACCTAAACTAAGCTTTTGCTCTGTATGGTCATACATTGTTGGTGATTTGGACTACTTTCTAACTTTCTACTTGCTACATAATTGAGGAAATATATTAGAAGCTCACTCTAAGCAAAAGCTATCGCAGCCTTTAAGTCATTTACCAAAATTTTTTCTTCCCTCTTTTCCAATGTTATTTTTCTGTACGAAAGTAATATAATTTCTTTATCTCTTGCACCGATTTAATTTGTAGATAATTATTTTTTCAGTCAGTATGAGCATTTAAATCGTAGTACACAATAATTGTTAACATTTTTCATGTAGTACGTCTGCTGAACAAGCGAATAACGCCCACTTTGAGTCAGCAGCTACGAAAGCAGTACTGATGTTCACATACATTCACATTGCCAACATTGCGTTACTCAAAATCATCCAAGATATCAAAGAGTAGGGGACCACCATTCTTTGCAGCAGACACAAAAATGAAAAATGTATCCTTAAATTATTATGCGTTCCTTGTGTGTTGATGTCAGCGAAATTATTGTGTCCTTCGATGAATGGCATTTGTTGTTGTTTGCTGGCAACTTTACAAATGTTGTCTTCATCGTACATGCTGAAGTGCTAAAGAGTTTGACTTGTTGGTGTATTTTTATTTTTGTATTTTGTTGCTGTTGTTCAGGGAGATTAAACATTTTTTATGGACATTTTGATGGTTGCAATTTATGCATTGATTCAGTGCACTGTGGAGAAAGGTTTTATGTTTTAAAAAAAAAAGAAACTTTTAATCTACTTACTTACATTACAAAATAATGAAAGATAGTTTAATAACAGTGTAAATAATGTCGTTTATCATACTTTTTAAGGAAGTAATCATTTAGCTGAAATACTACTCATTGTTGAATGGTTTTTTTTTTCAAAATTGCAGTAAGTTACTAAGAGGAAATCGTTCGGAAATGATGTCTACTATTATAATGATATCAAAAGGATTATGCATTTAGACTTGAAATCACTTTGATGTAACGATTTTGCGAAAATTTACTTCACGAACTTAGCAAATGCAAATAACTTTTGGTCATTTGTTAAGAAAATGCAAAAATTATCGATTTGCATCTCTGTATCATTGGATAAACTCCATGTTACTTTATAGCTGGGTTTATAAATGAAGAAGGAGCTTCTATGACGAGCTTATCGATATTGATGAAATCTACCAAAAGGTCATCATTTTCTTCAAGATTGTGCCTACCTATGACATGTTCGTTGTTGTTTTTGGTCTTCTTATTCTTTTTGATCTAGTTGCTGTTTTTGTTGCTAATTTAAGAGCTAAAATGGCCTATTACCAAAATTATATTTTGCAGACCGAGGCAATAACTAAGGTTAATTTACTGTTGATCTCATTTTTCTCCTCGTACTCTCGAATTTCTGTGTAAGCATAACATATGCTTGTACTGTTGATGTATTTCAAATTCGGGCCATTCCATGCGCAATTAGGATACTACCTTATTCAGGAGAAATCTTGTGCCTTTAATGATGTTTCTATCATGTTCCAAGTACACGAATTTCTGTAAAAGTGATGGTCTCCTTTCTGCGACTAACAACATGAGCCCCAAGATGTCTGATGAAGACAGTCGCATTGGGAGACGGTATGAACGATCCAGTAATTCCTGTAAGTTTTTCCACAATTTCTGGTAGGTAAGTTATATTATATTGCTCTTTCGTCATTAGCTTTCATGTCCGTAAGATATATTCTATTGGCTCAGTACAGCATACGAGTCCAGTATTACAAACGAATACTTAATCTATAGTTTGTAAATGACTGAGGTATATGTATGCATATAAGCCAATTTGCAAGACAGTTTACGAATTATGGCTTCAGGTGTAATTTTTTTAAAGATTTTTTTTTAGCTCAATAAAAAACGCTATATGTTTTCGTAAATCTAGTTACTTATATCTATGTTAAAGGGAAATGGAATAAATGATGATGCTATAACAGATATTCACTCGCAAGATGACATGCTTTTAGTGATGAATTTTGAGGATGATCTGATGAAGAGAGAGATGGCTTGAACTATTCAGTACCACATTTGTATAACCTTTTGCATAGCAAATGTCATCGTCGACTTTCCGGTACTGAAAGTTGTATTCTATTCATCTATTTTCTGTAATCACTTATTATTCGGGAGAAATACGTGCTTCATTCTGGTTACCAAGTATTTTGGAAAGCGTGTTTTTTTTTTAATTTAGTTAAAGTCTCGATCCTAAGGACAAATCGAGCCTGATATTATTAAGTTTTATCTAACCAAAAATTTAAATCTTCACTAATCTTACCTCCCTACATTTAAGCAATTAAAAAAATTCACAAGATCTTTAAAAATCATTTAATTAAGGACACTATAATACTTAGCCAACGTCTTAACTGAACGATTTTCTTATTAATCTTTATATTCCGACAGCATTTTAAGAGATGCTCTAATTCAAAGTTCTCTCTACATCATATTTGATTTGAATTAAAACCAGAGCCTTGGATAGGTCAAGTCAAAACAATATCCATTTTGTGCACCACGCTTTTTGACGTGTGCTTTGGGTTACTACCCACTGGGCATTAAAATAATCCACAGCTCTTGTGAATTTTCGAAAGCATTTAATAAACATTTATAGGGCTCTTAACTTATACCAGAGTATTTATTCGCCTCTTAAAAAAATAAAATTAAATCTTGCGGTCAAAATTATTTATAAAGCATTTCAAAACTCCCAATTAAGATGTTTACAAATACAAAAAATACTCAAAACTTTAAAAGTATTTATCAAAGTTTTAACAACGTCTTGTGAGAGGTTCTTAAATCGTCTGTAAAAGTTTCTTTTTTAAGTAGAGCTAAGGTATTTATAAGGTCTTAAGAAGGATTCGGAAGATCTTCATAAAACGCTTATAAATATTTTTGTATTCAAACATTTTAATATTTATCAAGATCTTTAAAAAATGTTTGATAAAAGCTTTTTAATAAATAAAATTTATTTTTTACTTTAGGAGCCATACATTTTATTGAGCTCTTCAATTTCTGAGTTTTTAAGTTCTATATAAGTGCCAATATAAGCTTCAACTCTTACGCGAACTCTTTCCAAGAGCTCTATAAAACTTTTTTTGGTTTCATGCATTTATAGAACTCTTCGCAAGAGCTTTATAAAACTTTATTTGGTTTCATTTATTTATAGAACTCTTCACAAGAGCACCATAAAACTTTTTATCGAAAAGTAGGGTTACCAAACGTCCGCAATTCAATAAAAAAATTTAAATGACCAGTACTCTTATAAAAATAGTAAATAGCTTATAACTTAAACATTTTCTTAAAAATTAAAGTTTTGGAATTTGATAAATTCTTGATTCAAGTCTCCAAAAGTAGTACCGTTTTTTTGACTTGTTTACTCCGTTTTCACATTTTCGCAAAGTTAAATATTATTTCATTCAACAATGCTAGTACATCATTAAAATGGCCGCCTACCCGTACACTGGTTGTCCAATGCCAAGATCTGGTCAATTAAAGAGGGCGAGAAACAAGTTTTACTCAAGAATTCGGAAAGTAAGCCACAAACAGAAAAATATATTGAGGCCACTGTTGTAGAGGAGCAGATCAAAACACATCGGTTTCATGCTCGAAAAATCTCCATGTGACAAGTGACCCAACTTTGGTTAAAACTTACAATAAATACTTTAATTTTGAACAGAAATAATTATTTACGGCGAAAAATTTAGTTTTCGGAAGCTATGAAAGGAGGGTCAAATCTTGTGATACGAAGACTTGATATGAAATCGATTTCATCTTCTCTTGAACATTGGCCTTAATATATTTTTCTGTTGCAGCTTACTTTCCGAGATATTAAGCAAAACTCGTTTCTCGCCCTCTTTAATTATCCAGATCTTGGCATTGGACAATAAAAAAATATGAGGCACAAATTACCAAAACTAAATTGAGAAAACAAAAATAAACGCAAGATGGCCCAAAATATGTTTATTCGAATTTGGGTTATAATTCGTATTTCTATAAAGAAAATAGCTCATAAAACATCTCTTTCTTAATTTGCCACTTGTTCATATGGTAACCCTAACAATGGACACAAAATTATTTTAAATAAACAATTTTAGCAAATTAATACTGTCAAGTTTTATTAAGCCCTTAATATAATCCTTAAGTTTAAAGTACCTCTTATGAAGCTTTAGAGATAATCCTTAAGTTTTATATGCCACTTATCGAGGAATTTTAAAAACTTGGCGTCGTCGGCCATCTTTTTTAATATACATGCCGACGAAATAGCAACAACAACAAAAAAATAAATGCGTTTCTTTTTTTTTTTGCCTAAATAATGATTTTTTGTGCAGTAAATCATTTTATTTCGATTTGCTTTTACTAAAAAATCACTTAAACGTGTTTTGAGACATAAATATTAAAGAAAAACCTAAAAATTAATTTTAGCCCAAATATTTTATTTTTCTAATATGTAATATTTCAGAAGCGCGCTAAGTTTTTCGAAGCAAAACCCCAAACTTCACGATAAATCTTTGCTCGCACGTAAATTTTGGTCAATAATTGTGCCGAAAATCATAATTATTCGTTGCATCATTTTCATATTGCCATTTTATAATTCCATTTGCTATTCTCTTTTTATCTATTTAACTTTGTAATACTGCAAAAAGTATGTATACCAAAAACAAAATCTTTATTAAAACTTCGTCAAAATAAAATAAACCTAATTAAAATTCCGTTCGAAAAAAAAATTGTGTATAAATATTTCCAAGAGCACAAAATATTTATAGACCTCTAGGTGTATTAATTCATTAAACTCTTGAGTAGGTTTTGAAAACGTCATAGCTAACTCTTACATAAACCTCTTGAAGGTGCCCATAGAAGGTGCCCTTTTGGTCTTAAGTAGCATTTATTCTGTGTTTTAAAACCTCTTTAGCGAATATTTCCAAGAGTTCTGCTCTTAAAGAATGGTTATATAGAACTCTTGAAGAGCCTAATAAATGCAAAAATGCCTAGTGGGTATCCTCCTTGTTGCATAAGCAAATAGTTTCGTAATATGCATTTCAATAAAATAAGTACGAGTTACAATATTCATATGAGAATAAAATTCATGAAAATCGATTTAATTATGTAGTTATTTATGGAATGGCCGTTACAAAGATTACAAATGTTGCAAAAATGCACTCAAGCACAAATTTCATTAAAAAATAAAAAAACTCATTCAAAAGCGTATTTACTATCGCCTTAACGGTCTTTAGTTAAGTAAAGATTTTGCAATGATGATTACTGTTGGACGGAAGAAAAACTGCTTACAACCTCAGCAAGCTGCGTTGCAATTTTACTTGTTCTTTCCCAGTAGATAATTGAACAAGGACACTCATGGCAAGTGCATGCTAGCACGTGAAGCATGCTAATATTGCTGCACGTGTAAGCGCCTATATAAAGCATTGCTCAAATCAAATATTAATGCGAAAATACATTCCAAAAGCCAGCCTGCCATCTCATTTAAGTCCCTTACCTTGTTGTAGATCCTTACCTTTCAATAGAAAGCCTGCTAGCAAGGCTTTAACTAAAAGCAACTAAACTTGCGCTCAGTTTGTTGTTTAATGAGTGGCTTCTTTCATTACTGAATACATATATAAATGAAGGTTCTACGTTACATTCTTTTCAATTTGCAATGAAACTTCTATCTCAATAAGCACTTCAGAAAATTTCCACAGCGCTCAATTTAACCTTAAGTCTTGTATAAACTTTGTGACAAATAGAGCACTTAGAAATTACTGGATATTCACAATATACTTCATCCGATGCAGGATGTAGGATATTGAAAAATTACGTTATTCAAATGCAATGTTATTTTTATATATCAAGCTTGAATTCACTTATCGGCTATCATAAAAATTCATGAAAACACCAATATTTTCTCCGTTGAAAAACTTTTTTTTTATTCCAGTAAAGGAAAGAACTCCTCTTTGTGCCTATTGCATATAAAAAAGAAAGTAAATTTTAAAGGAGTATACATACAACTTTAATCTTTTTCTAGGAAGACTTACATATATGAAACTTCTTACTCCTCCCATTGCCTACTGGGCTATTGGCCCTTCATATAACGAAGTAAAATACCCATACAAATGCCTTAACATGTAAAAGAAAATAAACGTACACATACAAACACACATACACGCATACGCACATTACTAAAATGTCAATCTACCACGATGACAATTATTTCCCAAAGGTAAATTCAATTTGTTGTAATTGCAAGGTAAAACTGCCAGTAGGCACAGTAAGTAAAAGAACCAAAAAGCAACCAACAGCAACAAAAACAAAAAGTTAACATCCTCTAGCATTGAGCTGTGGAGCACCATTGCTGTTCACCTGGCTGGTTGTTGATGTTCAACATTAAAATTTATGTGTTACTTCTCGTTGGATTTGTTGTTGCTGTTGCTGTTGCTGTGCAACAAAATTTCATATCGACTCTTCGGCGTGGTAGAGATATAAAAGTAAAAATATTTAAAAGGACGAAAATTATCAATTTACTCGATTTTATGCACAAATTTGCCTTTTTCATTGTGTGTGCAATTAAAGCAACAACAACAACAGATACAATAACCAATAAAAAAAGAACAAAAATTTGAACAATATTATCAGTTGTACAACAGCAAAATTGAACAATCAGCATTGAGCAAAAATTGAAAAATCGCATGGTTTTCAATATGATGACACTGCTAAGAGGCCTATGTTTGACCTATGTAGCAGTGTTGCCAGAGTTACCAGATGAATTTAAATTTAAATGGGTATTATATTGTGTTTAATTCAGAAATATAAGATGCTCTATTTTAGCTTCCCCAAATCAAAATATAAAGAAAACTAAGTAATCAATTTACAATTATCCTATAACTCCGTTAAGAGCTAGGAGTTGAAATCAATTTTGCATAGAACAAAATAACAACCATATTTGTTTAATTTTTGAAATTTTATTTTCCATAAGCTTTTTATTTGATTTGAAGCTTCAAGCTAAGTAGCTAATAAGGTTAATAGCTGTAGTAGCTATTCTCTTTTTAATGTTACTTTTTCAATCTACAGCGCCAGGTTCGTTGTCTTAAACAAGTTTTTCTCAAAATTCAAATAATATTTCATGATTAGCAGTAAGAGTGCAGATTAAGATATCATTATAATAGGGGACACATCCAGCAACCCTGCTTGACCTCTGTATTTTATTCGATTAGTAATGAGAGATTTTTTGTGATCGATGCGGCATAAGAAGACGTCCATAAATTACGTGAGGTATTTTTTTGAAAATTCAGACCCTTTCCCCTCCCCTTGGTGAGATTTCGTGAGTTCTGGTGGGACCCTCCCCTTCCTCTTTTCCCTTCCGTGGGACTTGTCTTATAATTTTTAGTTGTAATCTGCTGTAATAATGTATACTCTCTGCATTAAAAAGTTAACGTGAGATTTTCGTTGACCCCCTCCCCCTTGGTGAGATTTTGCCAAAGCCCCTCTCCCAATTTTGACTCACGTAATTTATGGATGGCCCCTTATGCATAATGCACCATATCGGATTTCAATACATTGAAATACATATTGTAGCGAAATTTGGTTTATGTCAGAAAATTCTCGAAATAAAAACTAACAAAAGAAAACTAAACGATACTAGATAGCATTACTGGCTGTATAAAAATACTTGTACACCATCTAGCGGTCAAGTATAGTTTTTGTACTAAAAATGATAAACCGAAAAGGCGCTGCAGTACACTATAAAAGTCGACAACCGAGAAAAATTATCGCCGTCGTAAAACGCCATCTAGAAGGTATTGGTAACATTCTGGATAATTGTGGATTCTATGTAAACGCCATCTAGAAGGTTTGGTAATATTCTGGATAATTGTGGATTCCACGTAAACGCCATCTAGATGGTTTGGTAACATTCTGGATAATTGTGGATTCCACTTCTATAAACCAGAAGGTACTGGATTATTCGAGAAAGTGATGACTGTAGTATAAAAAGATTGTCATCTGAGTAGTTGAGAACAGTTGAACTTAAGCAATAAAGTAATACAGTTGACTTTAAGTAGTAAAGTAAGACATTTGATTTTAAAACAGTAGATTTTAAGTAAAACAGATGTCTATACAGTGCCAGATTAATATTTGAGTTTGAATGTTAATGAAATAAACAATTGTACCTTGTAAAAACTAACTTTTGTGATTTAAATAAACCATTTTATAATTAAATAAGCTTGTGTGTTTTTGACTGCTACACAATCCAGTGATCAAACTCAGAAAAGTGTAGGTGATCGAAATTATCGTCTAAGAGACAGGAATTTTGTAACAATATGTTTGATAAGAACATTAATTTTTTCCGGCACGGTACATGAATGCTTTTTTGTCACTCGCATATTTGCTCCTGGAGGTAACCACATGCAATTTCGTCGATAGGCGGTTACCGGTAGAATACAAACTGGGCCTTAAATTCTTCGAAATTACACGTACATTTTCGGAAGCTTTTTGTTTCTTTTTTTAACTTACATATATTCGTAGAATACAATTACGATGATATTATTCGCGACCAAAGCATTATCAACTTCAAAATTTAGATTTCGAAAACCAAACTGTTTAATGAAGAAAAAAAATTATAGCATGAACATTTCTGAGAATGAAACTACAAAAGTGATACTTAATTCCTCATAATTGATTCAGTTATCTCAGGAATCAATGGAAGTTTTACCGCGATTTAAATTGTTGTCAACATTTTTTTCATTTCTAACGAGATTCCTGAAGATGAAAGAAGAGGATATCATAAACGCTGATATGCTGATGATGGCATATTTCTCCACAAATCTGGTGACTGGATCAAGAATTGTTGGCTGAAATCATTCATCTGAAGCACATTTATGGAAACTTCTCAAGGCTTGTCTTCCTCTATTTTAGTTGTTAGAATTTTCTTCGAAGAAATTGGATATACTTTATCCAAACGTTTGTATCGCTTTTTAGTGCCTGTTCGGCCCAAACAGGATAGTCAAAATTAGCAAATCTTTGCCTGGAATCGAATTTGGTGGAAAATATAATTTGACTGATGAAGTCATCAATGTTTTTACTGCAGCCGAAGTAAGTTTTTTCTTTAGAAAACGTCACTGCAATATGCATACAAAAAGATCGATTACTTTTTTTTTGAAAATTTTCATGCTTATGACAAAAAAAAAAGTACAATCGTCCTCCTTCCAAATCTCGATTCAGTACACTTCCACAAAACCCAAATGCCATCACTGATATAAATTGGTGATTTATTCATAAAATAAAGTTGCATTTGTTTTTTTAGTTTTCGGGAGGAAGGGAGTACATGGTTACGACCCCACCCAGATTTCTTTTCGACGGCCCTGAGCATATAATCCGTACTTAAGCGACTTCTACTCAATCTGGTTTGCTGTCTACGCAGTGATTTTTCAAGTTTGCTTTGAATGCAATTGGGAATAACTTTAGTCCACATACATAGTCTATTTATTCTAGAAAGGATGAGCTCAGGATTATAAATCTTCGACGAAAAGGAATAGTGTTTTTTGCTTAAAGTTGCTGATGAAGCTAACGCTTGCACGGGCTAGAAAGACGACGCTCTACATAGGTTCGAGGAAGTGCTTGAATATCTTTGCAGTAAGCGGCTTGATTGGATTGAATTTCTTTTTCGGAGTCTCCTTGAACTTGAAGATGGTTATACATCCAGTGTATGACCAACATAGGATTCAAAAAAATAAATTCAATAATATATCCATTTACTATCATATATATCATTTACTTTTTTTAATTTAATAGCTCCCTGTAATTTTTTCATTACTTTATAATTTGGCAACTCTGACCCACAATCCCAATCAATTTCATTGTACATTTTTTAATATTCCCTGCCACGGCTGGAACTGACAACAGGACACAGCATGCGTTAAAAATCCTTTTTTATACTTTTAAACTTTTGTAAGAACTCTTTTTCGTATTATTTGTTGTAATTTTTGTCAGAATTTTTTTTTTGCGTAAGTGAAAAACGAAATGATGTTGATTCCACTAATTGCTGTTGTTGTTGTTGTCGCTTTTGATGCTGCTCACTTTTACCAATGTTGCCGTTGCTGCTTTTGCTCATTTTTCGCTCAAGTTGAAATGAACAGTAAAATTCATTGTTTTTTTTTTTTTTGTTTTTTCTTTTGTTATTGCACTGTTTTTGCAAATGGGCCTTATAGTGCTTTTAGGTTTTTTACTCAAATCTCTCAAACAGCCCCTCGATTCGGCCTCATATGTCAAATTGCACATCATATCGCTTGACTGTGCGCGGGTTAAATTAATTAAAAGCGCTCTTGTGTATTTTTTGCGTTGTTATTTCAGCTGAAGTGGTACCTGACCAAATTTGAGGGCATGCCGATTGTTGACGATTTTTTTTTTCATTCTCAGTATGATAAACTTTTTTATAGGTCTATGGAATTGGTCAACAAAAGTTCAATTACTAAAATCACTTTTTTGTGTAGTTAGTAAATGGAATAATATTAATGATTTGAATTCGCATTTGCTTCGATGATTTTAGTACTTTCACTGAGTAGAAAGTCATCGCACTCAAATTCTTAGTTTGTAGCGGACGGAGTCTCTATCGTGGATTTTGTTGCAATGCTGCTGCCTTTTTTAAGTAATGGCCGCATTTTTATTTTAGCTTTATGAGTCATAAGCTTACCATAAATTTACCATTTAAATTGTTACCTGATTCCCCAAATGAACTAGTCATCAGCCTTTATAATCTTCGACCTTTCTATGCTGGACTCGACATCTACTAACTATGTGTAGTGGAGTGGATTGTGAATTCCAATTTGGTATAGTGATAATACCTTAATTGGATGTTAAAATGGTGCTTATTGAGCCAAAAATGATATCAAATTAACTCGATTGAACAGATCTAATTAAATCGAATATCTAAGTATTTGGTAATTAAAGTTTTATTCATTTTACTTCACATTAATATGAGTACTAAATAATTCTCAGTATATTTAAGGGGCTATACCAGTGTAGCCCATGAAAAATTAAGCGATTTTCGCAAATTTTTTTAAAAGAAAGTACTCAATAGAATAATTTGAAGTTTTTTGGACGTAATAAGGTATATTTTCAGCTACATTTTAAGATTTTTTTTCTACAAAATTATTGAAAAATAACTGAGATATGTGCTGTCTTCGGAGGTGCCAAAAAAAGAAGTTCCCCAACTGCTCACATGATTCCGGCCGAATTAGTAGTTGAAACAAAAAAATTCAAAAAGTTTATTAAAGTTGAAGGTATTTCCTATACAACGACTTACGATTTTTGAAAATATCAAAAATTAACAAAATGGCGTAGTTCTAAAAAAAAGGGTCGTTTTTTGGGTTAAAAAAAATGGACGTTTTTTTAATGCCAAATTGACAATTTTCAACCAATCAAAAAGATCGTAAGTCATTGTATAGTAAATTTATTCAAGTTTGAAGTCGATCGGTCAATTACTCTTTGAGTTATGATGTCAAAAATTCTGAAAAATTTCGTTTCGAGAAAAACGCGTTTAAAGTTTCAACTATCGGCGGTTCACCTGCGAGCGTTCACTCTTTAGAACGCTGCCATTCAAAAACTATTCAAGATACGACCTTGCCGATTTCACAAAATATTTTTGAAAGTATAAACTATCGAATAAGCCAAACAAATCGATTTTTTGAAAGTTCACACTGGTATTGCCCCTTTAAGTATAACACTACATAATTCACTTCTGCTTGATACACAATTCAGATATTTATTATACTATAAATACCAACAGCATTCAATATTAGGAATTTTTATTTAATACCTTGATATTTTAAAATTTTTGATCAGCAATTTTTACCTTAATAGACTTGGTGGTTATTAACTTGTATTACAAATAAATAACTGTTTCAACCAAGCTATTATTAGGTAATTAATAACAAATATCTGATTGTTTTAACATAACTTTTTCAAATATACTAGTTATGCAATTATTACAAAATTCAATATTAATTTAATAATATTATTCAATTAAGTGAAATATGTGGCAAGTTAACTTATATTTAATATTTAGCATTTCCAAATATTTGTTAATTATAATTATTACCAAATCTCGATGAACACGAATATATCGTTTTCAGTGAGTATGCAAATTGTTTCCTATGTTTCGTTAGTATCATTTTCTTACTGAAAAAAAAAAAAAATTCAAACAAAATTTTTGAAAAATGATGTCTTTGTAGAATTTGTCAAAATCAGCTTATAGTTTTTGGAAATGGGTCTCGAGCATGGTGTTAATCAATTTCATGGAGCTGGCTTGAATTATCGGGCGACTTTCCCTAATAGACCATTCAAAGATTGGTTGGAAGTAAAAAATTGGCACTAAATCAATATTTGTTTCCACATGCTACGCACCAGTGGCAATCTTCCAATCAATTCGGTGATCGAAGCGCAGACTCTGACTGTCTCAAACATATTTATATGAGCAGGAAAAAAGATGAAACATGCGATACAATGACAGCCCACCAAGAACTTCTCTGCTCTGAACTAAGATTGGATATGGTAGCCGACGACAAACCACATGATCATAATGGAATCTGTTGAATTTTAACTTTAAGTACAATTACACGTTACTCATACGACATGGTGAGAAATTAATATCTGAGGAAATTTTAAGTTACTCTACAAAAAGCTGCCTAACGCAACTTCGTAGTGTTTATAGATGGGTGACTATTTCTTATCTATAGAACTATACTCTGTGATACCCATGGACAAGAGAAAAATCATCGAATTTTGTATGATCCTAATGTGAAATGATCTTTACTGGAATGTTTAATAGGATGGCACAAAAATATGTGAGCTCCAAAAGTTATGCACTCACCATCGAAATTGTTGTAAATTAGAACGAAACATTGTATTTTTAAGTCGAAAAATATTTAGAAGTGGCTCAAGGCCTATGAAGTTCCACTAAACTTAGCATGGTGAAAAATATATTTTTCAAAGATCTGGAACCGAATTCTCAAAAATGGTAGCTTATAAAATCAACCATACAAATCTCTCTCACACATGAATTATTTGTTATAAGGTTGCAACTATCTATTTACAAAAAAAAGCGAAGGCGAGACAGTTCCATCCCTTTTTAAAATTCATCAACATAATCGCTTAACTTTTTGTTGAGAGATTGTGAAAAGAGAAAATTCTAAATGTAGTTCTTTTTTCAAAATCAGCCGAGGTCACGCCACCAACAGGAAAATATGTTCCAACTATGAAATTAATAGGTCAATTTTAATGAAATTAGGTGTGGAGATCGATTAAACTTAAAGAAGATGAACTTTGTGTGGCGTGGCACCGCCAACCAATGGGAAAATATGAAGTCATGGTTGAGCTGCTACACTTTCTCAGTAGGCGGTACCATTCTCAGAAAAGGAAAATACGCTTTCACTGTAAAACTAATGAAACGATTTTGATGAAGTTGGTGGGGAGAATGAGTAATAAGAATGTGAAAGAGATAGGGATAAAGCAACATGATACAATCACTCTTATCATTTGGAGCGATGATAGGGTACTAAGGTGTTTTGTATTGTATTGTCACTATATGGTAAGATTTCAACCAATTGGCAAAATCTATTTTGTTTAAGAGTTCGGTAAATATCGTAAGAATCGAATTTTCAATGATCTATTCTTACTCTTAAATAAGACTTAATTTTTGACAAATCTTGACATCTTTAGCATTAAGCGGACCAAGTGTCACTTGTTGTTCTCTGTTTTTCGTGAGTTCTTTGAAAGCAGAGATATGAATTTACTACTGACGGTAAAATGCAAAGCCAAGAATATCTTTGACTTATTAACTTTTTTTGTTCACATTCTTTGTGCTGCGAAAACTTATCTTCGAAAAACATCTGCACCAACTCAAGGGTAAAACGATCCACGGTTTTTTAGTAAAGAAGACTGACAGCACAAATAAAGTTTCGTAAACTCTCGTTTGCTCAGATTTTTCATTTTTTATTGCTCTCCTGTTTCATGTATCACAATGAGTCACTCTTTTATGCTATTTAGTTGCAATTTTTTATCATGGAATCCAAAAAAAAAGAAACATAAACGAATTCTAAGGAAAGTGCAGAAAACGCGAATAAAATGAAAGACAGCAAAATATAGTTCCAACATTTTTACTGTTGACAAGTTTTCCTACTCATGACTCGTGACAAGTCAAAGGATTTCTGTTACAGTACTTTTGCAGTCAAATATTGGCAGACTGGCAGTAAGAGAAAAAACATGGAATTTTTCATTCACGTTTATGTGAAACATTGTTTTTTATTCGCTGCGCAAGTTAATGCAATAAATTTTCTGCTTGTGAACAAATTTTTAAGCTTAAAAGTCACAACATATATCACATTTTGCCCTTATCTCTTTTGAAGATGACATGCTAAATATCGCAATGTAATGATACTTTGCCAATTGAAATTAGTATAAGGTTAAATAATATACGAAACTTTATTTAAAACCTTCTAGAATATAGTATGTCCTTAGAAATTAAAAAAAAAAAAATTACATTTGCCATCACGGTTTTTTTCTTGCCTGACCGGCACCAAGGTCATCACAGTATTCACGCAGCGGACACCTTCAAATGTTTTCAGTCAATAAGTAGCTTTAGCTCTGAATCAAATCAATTACGCCGCAGTTTCTTTAGAGTATAAAGAAACCTAATATTAAATGTCTAGGCTTACATCTCGATAGATCCCTTACTCGGTTATGTAAATGTGTGAGCTGGCTGTTGCACAACTTTTAAGACTTAACCTTTAACGTAAAGTTCTTATGTACAAAAATAGTTTTAGGAACTTAACCCAACAATTGCAAGGGAAGCGCTCATTTTTTTCAGAGTCGAATTGGAGGTGGAGGTTCAGCAGAGCCTCAGAAAGGAGGAGCGGGGTCAATAAAAGTATCACGTCAACTTTTTATTTCAGAGAACATCAATTATTATAGCAGATAACATTTTGCATGTTTATTTTTTTTTTCCTAAAAATTATCACCATTTTTTTTTTTTTTTTATAACTGTTTTTTTCTCTAAAAATTGTATTATTAATCTGTAATTTTATTAACATATTATGATAGGCCAATTAATTAACTTTAATTTCATATGACATCAATTATTTTAGATATGTTCAAGAGTTTCCAACTTATAATGATTTTTATATATCTGCCATATCTGCAACTTCTAATGACTATATTCGAAAACTAGATCCAAATGATACTTTTTTTAATATATTCTTTCTTTAAATTAAAAGCCACTTGAGTAAAAATAGTTTAAAGTTAAAAGTTAAGGTTAAAAACAAAAATTTTAGTTTAATTGAGGGACCGTCTACATTTTTTTTTTCTAAGAACCACCCTTATAAATATATATTATTATATGCAATATACAGATTATGACAAATAAAATTAAGAAAATGGAAAACATTCAAAAATGCAATTCGGTCATTTTTCGTTCAATTTTATATAAGATTTCCATTTCATCATCGATTTTCTTAAATAGTATCTTTAATTCTTTAAAAATATATAGACTAAGGTATGTATAAAAGAACGAAATGATTTTTAAAACTTTATTTTATGTAAATTTGCAGTTGAGTTTGAATTTTTTTTTCCTTTTTTTTCAAAAAAAATATAACTTTTTTTAGAAATCAACTTATTTTGCCGAAACCGACCAGCCAATCAAAAAGTAATTTGAGCATTATTTATAGGAAATTTAATAACCTTTAATTTGACATATAACAAGTTTAAATGTAAATATTAGCTCTTGAGGTATTTGTAATTAAGTGGAACCATCTTTTCTTTTTTTTTGTGCAAAAACCGAAAATGACCGATATCTCGAAAACGTCATGTTTGAAAAAAAAAAACAGTGTGATTTTCGGAATCAGCAGCCGATATTACGTAAATGATCAGTAAAAAAGTTGTAGATCATCTTATTTCCTACAACTTTTGCATTAAACTTTTTTTTGATATGATGCACAGTTTAGCCAGAAATCGTGAAAAACTGTGTTCGACCTCTAAAAATGCATCCCATTCCACAACGGATAGCTGGTGTCGGTTTGATTTTTTTGTCCTCTTTTAATAGAGCTTGTTCAACAATATTCCGCTGTCAGATTGCTGTAACGAATTATTTTTTTTTTTCTCATTTTATCGACCAATTCTACTGGACTATATAAGTTGTGATCGATCGAAAAAATTTTATATTCGCAAGCCCAACGTAGAAACATTCGATTAGCGAAAAAGCGTACAAAGATTTCTTGAAATTATTTCTATTAGCTAGTACCCCTTTGATTGCACTGATTTCGTTAATACTTTCATGCAACTTATTCGTGCATGCAATGGGAACAGTCCGTTCTTAGTCTCAGATTTTTTTTCATTTCCTTTGGTAGAGGATTTAGAAATGGCTTAAGTGAGTCGGTTCTTAAACTAACTGCCACTCCTACCTTACATATGCTACGATTCAAAAAAGTGCGGTAATTAAGAAATATACCATTAAAACGAAAGCACTTTTTCACATCAGTTTCAGTGCTGCAAGAATTAAAGAGAAACATTTATAAAAAGTAAAAAGTTGAAAGAGTGCCGGCAGGTGGCTGAAAGTTCTTTTTGAATTTTTAGGTTTCACTTACTTTAATGAAGCGTAGAGCCGTCCATTACTTATCGCGAATCTTTGTCCGAATATTTGTCGTGAAAATGCGATTTAAATCAATAAATTTCATGCTACCACAGCTTTTGAAATTCGCCGCCTAAGTTTTAGTATAAAACTGTGAGACATCACAAAAAGCATTTCAAAAGTATTTCAAAATTTAACTGAGCAAAATGTCAAAGCTAATCTGTAAGCTACTCGTATTTCTAGTACTGGTGGCAGTAGTAATTTCGAAAAGCACACCGAAACGGGAATGCTCGATTATAGATGCGTGTTTTAATCCAACACACGAATGTTGCAAACAATTACGAGAACGCATTCGCCAGCGCGAAAAAGGGATACTTATTTAAAAAGTGCAATATAATAAGCAAAATTTTGTGAATTTTTAAAATAATCTCATTATTTTTTTTTAATTTTTTTTTCCTTAATAAAGGAAACATGATTTATTAAAAGATAGAAAATGATTTTTTGAAATTTTAATGTTAACTAAGTATTGGGACTACACTTTTTTGCTCTCTAGAAAACCTTCATTATTCAAAATTCTTTGAAATACTATATATGAAAATGGTTACAATTGATACAAAAATTGAATATAAAATGCGAGAAGAAAATAATTCGAGTCTCCCATTTAGGTAACTGAAGTCACAGATATCAGAAAAGTGTTAGCAAAGGCGGATCTTAATCTACGAGTTATTAATGAAAATCCATTTTGCGGTTGAGAATAAGTTTTGCAGGCGTGATGAACGAAAATCAAGTTTCGTTATGTCAGTTTACAAAATATAACACCCAACATTACTTTGCCGCCAGTTCACTCCAATTCCTTATTATTCAAGCAGTTCATTTTCTTCCGGATCATTAAATGGTAAATCATAATTTTCCAAATTAGAAACTTTATAAGGGGTAGAACACGAAAACGCCACCAGAAAAATTTTTGGCTCCGATTTGGCTGTAATTTGGCATTATTGTAGTATCGATGTCTAGCAATAAAATTGCGTTTGGGATTTTGCCCTAATAATATTTGTTATTCAGATACGCGTGTATGAAATTCACGATTTTCGTACTTTTACAGAATAAGTGTTTTTTTTTCGAAAATTCATAGCTTAATAACACTGTGCGACAAATGGTACGGGTCAGTGATTGGCTGGGGTTCTGAATACCGGGAAAAGTTATATCGGTCAAAAAAAATTTATACGTGTCCCGGCGTTTGGCTGATCACGTCTAGGCATCGAGATGTATCGATTTGAAGTTAGTAAGTATCATATAGGGGAATTTGTCACGTTTGGGGCACTTTTGTTTGACATAACTCGAGAACGAATAGTTCGATTTTGCTGCAACAAACTTAGAACAATTAACTCATTTTCGGCCACTGGTCGATTTTTCGACCACTAAATTTTAGTCGCAGAAATTATTTTTTTTTAAAAAAAAGGAAATGCTTTCTTCCTCTTTCTTTTTTATTAAAATAAACTTTGATACTTATGGTTTCGTGAAAATGTTATTTCATGATTACTATGTTATTTTAATACACTGAAAAAAATATATTTAATAAGTCCTTTTTTTAGACACTTTTTAAAACTTTTTTTTTAAATATAAATAGTTTCAAAATAAAAGAAAATTTAAATGCAGTTCTGTTTACAAAAGTTCTTTCTTAGTAAATCAGTTTAACTTCACTAATTGATATGAAGTTAGTTACACTGAATTTTAATGAGAAATCAAGTGGTCGAAAAATCGACCAATGGCTGTTATGAATATCAAAATAGCAAGATTCAGTACATCATCTTTATTTTGTTCAAGTAAGGTTAGATGCAAATTTTGAGAGAGGATTACAGGCTTCGTACTCAGAAAGATTGCCATTCTATTTGCAACGCGTAAATGGGGGCGTGGAAGGTATATAAAAGTATATATATTCTTGATCAGCGTCACCACTTGAATCGATTTAGCAGTATCCGTCTGTCTGTCTGTGGAAATCACGATTACGAGAAAATCAAACAAACTAATTAAAAGAAATTTGTAACACACGCCACACCTTCAAACAAGCTTCTTGGGATTGTAAATGGGCGAAATCGGTTCACGGACACGCCAACGATCCATACAAGTAAAACATATTGAACTCTATATTGAGAGAGTTACATATTTAATGTAGTGTAGCCAAATTTTTTAAAAATACTAGGAAAAAGTTAGACTGAACAAATTGACGAATTTCGACGAGAAAGCTGGCACATTCCATGGAAGCGAAAACTTCACTTCGCAATAATGAAATAATTATTTCTGGCAGTAAAACGAAATTTGGCACAAATGCAAAAAATAGTTCGGTTTAGCTTCAGACAAATTGACGAATTTCGTCAAAACGCTATACTGAGAGAATTATGTAATTGATTATAGATTTGGCAAGAAAAATTAAGATTTTCTAGTTAGATCGTCGGACAACCCAGATGTTATCTTAGCTACAAATTTAGAAAATGTGACCCCAATTCAAACAGTTAGCCGTTGCGACCGCAAGACAAAAAACACATAGCTATGTACTAGTAACTTAACCGCATTTAATCAACAAACATAATTAATGCATGTGTGGCATTGATCTACACGATAATGCTGCCGCTAACTACAGAATTTCTATATGCGGTAAGAAATGGTGGTGGCCACTCTTCATCCATGCTCGAATACCGCTCTTGTAAACGCCTAGAAAATATACCATATTTCCTTATAGCTTAACACAAATCTTTAAAAGTTATGTGAAAACTTGAATTTCGAAGTGAAGTTACATGCTCCTTGCTGACTCAAGAAGTTATCTCGGATAACGATTCTGAATACGGTCACCCTTCAGAAAGGCAACATGGGAATGGGCATTTAGTACAACAAGCACCGCACGGAAAACATTGTCACAGCAAGCATTGCTATAAGCACACGGTTACTATGTAGAATCGCTGCAATGTTCATCTATTTTTTGTATTTTGTCCATAAAAAATTAAAGCTGTACTTTAAATGATGTAATTCCTTTTAAAAAATTAGCAAAAAAGGTTTTTAAAAAAAAAAATTAATTCCAATTTTTTTCCTTTTTTGTTACCGGTAACAGCCATTGGTCGATTTTTCGACCACCTCCTACAGGATAAAGGACGAAAGATATTTTTATTTTTTTTACTTTTAACAGTTCTATAGGATCATAATAGATAGTCAATGAAAGTAATTGCATTTTCGATAAAAAAAATTTTCTCGGCCGAAAATGAGTTAAGAATAACAATTGCTTTAATCTATTGATATGTTGTTTCTCGACATAATCAACAGTTTTGCGGCTATAAATAAATTTATAAAGAAAAAAAATAATTTTTTGCTTAAAAAATTGAAATTTTTTAATTTTAAAAATCATGAAAAATCTAAAACGGGAAAATGTGTTAAGTCTTACTCTCACTTCCATGTGAGATTCGATCGAAAAATAAAAATCGATTTTTACCCCTGGAATATGTTCTTCAATATCTTCCTTGAACAGATTATTGCTTAGACTAATTTTCTGGTTTTTAAATGATTTTCAGGAGTGAATAAGCCGAAATGGGTGCATTTTCATGACATAATGATTCAGACAAAACTTATTTGTTGTTTCTTTAAAAATATTTTCCTTGCGGTTAAAAAAATGTTTGCGCATGCGCAGTATGATTTTTTGTTCAATTAGATTTATTTTTTTAGTTTTCATATCGTGAGCCCCGAAGTTTTTTCTCTCAATTGATCCCAAAATGTTCGTCAAAGTGTGCTTTAGTAGTCACAAAATTTTCAGAGTGGAGACTTTTATATTGCCTTCAGTAGCTCGATATGACTGATGCGCAGAAAAATTTAAAAACTCGATTTTAAGGGTAATCTGTTGAAAAATCAAGTTGTGATTTGTTGAAATCAACTTTACAACATGTAATTTGTTTTATTTTTTTCATAGTTGATATTTATGTTATAAAACTTCAATTCGAAAGTATTGTTATGTCAATAAAATATCAGAAAAAAAAGTGATTCGATTTGCGTCGCATTTCTCCTTCTGCAACTCCTAATTACTAGTGAAAATGTCACCGAAATCGAGAATAGTATCCAGGGATCGTTGTTTTAATCCGTTTAAACTCGAGAAACATGGTAGGAGACTGTTTGGCAGAGTTCAATTGCGTCCGCTGAATCGGTTAATTCAGGAAAATTTTAATTTGCCAAATGGAACGCGAATTTGTGGATATTTTCGTTTGCGATTTATAAAAGATTTTGACGACAATAGTTCAAGTGTCGCTAAGCAAGAAGAAGTGAATAGATTGAACTCTGTGGATTATGACTTTCGTGACGCTATTTGGGAGTTATCTCAGGAACCTGAATCTGATACTAAAGCAGAAGAAATTCCAATACCTTTTGGTGTAGCTAAGATTTCTCTTGAGCTGCTCGAGAATTTAAAAGAGATGTTCAATAATCCTGTGACTGCCAAAAATGTAAAATTGAAGATTCTAACACTCTTGCCTTTCGATTGGACAAATGCGGATATTCATCAACATTTCGACGTTTCTACGCATATGATTAAGGAAGCAAAGAAAATGATTGACCATAATGCAAAATAAGGTATTGAATTTTTTTTTTGAAAGAGTTCGAAATCTAATTGTCTTCACTCTCAAGGAACAATTGAACAAAAGACCTGGTGAAATCATTTTATCTCGATGACGAAATCAGTTCATTAAGAACTGCAAAAAAAAATTTCCTCTCTATTGTTGATCCTGCGACAAACAGACGTGAGTCTGTTCAAAAGAGATTGATGCTATGCAACATAAATGAAGCATACGGTGCGTTTAAACAAAAATACACCACAGTCAATGTTGGTTTGTCTATACTTGCTGAATTGAGACCGAAAAACTGCGTGATCGCTGGCACTGGTGGAACACATAACGTATGTGTCTGCCCTTATCACGAGAATGTGTATCTGCCATTATCAGGTAAACTTAAAATTGTTTCCGTTTTTCTGCTTCTATATCTGACTTAATAACATTCCTTTCTGTCCGATATCAAAGCAGCAAAGTTGAAGAAACTCACCGAGAATGGAGATATTAAAATAAGTAGCTACATGGAATGCTTCCAAGTTATTTTACAATCACACTTCATTAGAAATTTAAAATCACAAATTATCACAGGAGAGGTCATGGTGCAAATTGATTTTGCAGAAAATTATACGTTTATCGTACAAGATGCAGTGCAAGGCTTTCACTGGAATAATGATCAGGCTACGGTGTATAATGTCTATATAACTTACAAATCAGATGAACAGGTTAAAAATCTGAGCCTGTTCATTATTTCAGACTCTTTAGACCACGATGCCGTCGCAGTGTATGCTTTTAATAAAATCATTATAAATTATTTAAAAGAAAATTTGACGCTAGTAGACAAAATACATTATGTTTTTGATGGTGCAAGACAGCAGTACAAAAACTTTAAAAATGTCATCAACTTAGCATATCACTACTCTGGTTTTAAAATTAATGCCTCCTGGAATTTTTTCCCCAACGCACATGGAAAGGGACCATGCGATGGAATTGGTGGTACAGTAAAGAGAGCAGCCTCGAAATTCAGCATACAGCATATAGATAGACCGATTCTAACTCCACATCAATTATTTGAGTGGTTAAACGACACTGATCGAATTAAAAACATTGAATTTGTCTATGCAACAAAGCAAGATTATAAAAAGGCCGAGAGGCACCTAAAAAAGCTGTTCGACATTAAAAAAAAGAGTTCCAGGTTTTGCCCACCAACACTGCCTCCTGGCGGATCAGAACGGTTCGATTGTATTTAAAAAAAACATCTAACGAGTCTAGTAACGACAGTATTCAAATAATTTAGTTCTATTGAAAATGTCGACATAACAATCTTGCTCTTTCTGTATCTATCTGAATTTCATTAAGCGTCGGATTTAATAAAAAAAATATATATTCAATACGGTATTTCTCTTTTTTTTTATCTCACTTTATATTCATTTATAAAAAAATAAGAGCAATATAAAAGTATCCACTCCGAAAATTTTGTGACTACTAAAGGACACTTTGACGAACATTTTGGGACCAATTGAGAGAAAAAATTTCGGGGCTCACGATATGAAAACTAAAAAAATAAATCTAATTGAAAAAAAAATCATACTGCGCATGCGCAAAAATTTTTTTAACCACAAGGAAAATATTTTTCAAGAAACAACAAACAAGTTTTGTCTAAATCATTATGTCATGAAAATGCACCCATTTCGAGTTATTCACTCCTGAAAATCATGTAAAAACAAGAAAATTTGTCTAAGAAATAATCTGTTCAAGGGATATCTTGGGTTTGGCGCAAGCGATTGTCGTGAAGATTTAGGTGGTTTATCGGAAGATATTGAAGAACATATTCCAGGGGTAAAAATCGATTTTTATTTTTCGATCGAAAATTTCACATGGAATGCCCCATATACATATGACAATAAGGTAAAATACAATTGGATAAAGATACTATGAAGATTTTCAGCTATAAAAATATTGTTACGTAAACTTTTCATAAGTCTTTCACATGAAATATTATAAAGTATCGAAAAGTTTTGAACTTTTGGTTATTTTTCATAAGTAAAACAACGTGTTCGTTGTAAAAAGCTAAAAATGGCTCATTTTTCCAATTTTGCCCATCGCCACTTAAGCCACTCTCCTCCTCACTATATTCATGTTAGGCATACCTTACTAAAGTATCGATATTTTTTCCATATATTTAATTTTTGGACGTGATCAACCAACGCCCATGATTGAAATCAGGTGATGGCAACATTTTGCATACGTGCCATTTACCACTTGCATGTAGAATGTGATTTTTTTTTTATCCTTCAGGCGAACACCATTGCAATTCCTGTCATCAAGGTATTTTCACCCTTTGCGTAGTTGTTGTAAATAATGCACATCGTTTGTTTGACGTGCCGAAAATTGTTTTTCCTGCCACTGACGTTACTTGCTGCAACGATACGACGATGACTTCAATTGACGCGGTTATGGCAACCGTTGGAAATACTAAACCATGCAAATTTTTTTTTGCGTGTTTTACAGAATAAAACTTAGAATGCGGTTTTTTTTCGCACAATCACGCATTGGTTATTTGGCACCACCGCCACATATTTAGAGTGGCCTTATTTTTTGTGCTTATAGCACATCAACGTAGTGATAACTTTAAGTATTGGACACATTGACTTATGTAAGTTTCTTTTTGCATGTATGCAACAAAATAGTTGCTACAAAGTAGAGCTATAAGTTAACAGGAAAAATTTTTTTTCTTTTAAATTTTTGATAAAAATTTGTTTGTATTTTTGCTGGAGGTAAACATTTTTAGCTAGGTAAAGGGTCGAGAAACTACTGTGGTAAAACATTTTCAAAATCAAATATGCTTGAGTGGCCTCCACCGTTGCCAAATTTGACTACTCGGGCTGGGGAGATATATGACGAGCAAGGATAATGCCAACATGCCCGAAACACTTGAGCAACTCAAACCAAATATTCGTGATGAAATTTATAAAATACCGAAAGAAATATGTTGAAATGTTCTGAAAAATGTGCTAAACAGAACAGATTCACACAGCAGAGGCGGACATTTTTCTGATATTATATTTCAAACATAATTGCCGACATTAAATAGGTCACTTATCAACATAAGATCCAGTTAATCAAAGAAAATAGTAGGGGGAGAAGGGGTACATTGATACACGGGTCACATAGATATGGTTGCGTCAAATCAAAACAAGATATTATTCAGATATTATTTTAACGCACATAAGTAGGCGTCGAAATAACATATCATATGTTTGAATTTCAACTGCGTTCAGGTAGTGCTTCGCGTTCGGTAAGTATAAACCTCTTTTGTTCGCTCGTAACTAAAATAGTTGCGGCAAATTCGGATGTGAATTTTTTTGGAAAGTTTTGTGTTGACAATTTCTTATTACGTTGTACGTTTAGTACATATCCTTGATAATTTTTACGTAGCTGTAATTTTTATAATTACTTAACATTTAAACGTAAAATTATTATTTAAAACAAAAAAGTAACTTAGGGTCGATTGATACAACCATCCAAGGGTCGCATTGGTATGTATCAATCTGCCCCGTCTGGTAAAGAGATTGTGACTTAATCGTTTTGTTTCTCAACAGAAAGGAATATAGTGCGAACGTTTAATCGAGAAATTAATAGAAGTAACCAGAGGCGTCAATTGGGTTGAGCTGGGGGTCATTGGCCCCCCTAAGAATCTGATATTGCTATTAATTACATCGATTCAATTCAAAATATCATCGAATCGATATGTTATTTAAGCTCTCCCTCCCCCCCCCCCCCCCCAAGCTTTTGGTGAAATGACACGACTGGAGGTAACGTTGATGATACCGCTATGGCTTCTGCAATCTCTGTTGTACTGGAAGAAATGTAGCCAATAAGTACAATTTAAAGATAACCCAGTAGATACTGATCCACTTACATATGTCAAAAGACGTTAAAAAAGCTAATTAACTTGGAGAAAAAGCAACTGGTTACGCATTTACTTGGAAGAAAATTTTTTCGATGTGAAGAAGATAAAAGAAGTAATTTTCAGATCTCTTTTTTGAATATGAATAAATTTTCGAAAATCGAGCATTTTGAAGTATTCTAGATCATACCATTTATTTGAAAAGGTCTAGTGCTTATGTTATGAGTCGATATTCAGTAAAAATTACGTAAGTAGCTGATTCTGCGAGTTTCTTGAAAAAACTTGTCCAAAACTCTTTCCACTTTGATTTCAATATCGCGATGTATATTTAGTGAGGCTAAGCCGTTCAGTCGTTCTTCGGACATAGCTGATCTGAGGTGTGGCTTTAGACGACGTAGTGCTGAAAAGGAACGCTCATTTATTGCTGTTGTCATAGGCAAAATTGCCATAACACGAAGCATTTGATGGACATTTTGAAACGCGTCTTCATTGCAAATATCCAGTGCTTCGAGAGAATCGTTGATGTCTTGCCCGGTAATGCGTTGACGCCAAAGTTGAACTTCATTTATCCACATGTCACGTGAACTATCATGCAAAATTTAAATATATGGCACGAATAGATTTGTACATGAATTTTCTTTGAAGCTAATTTTATTGATGCCGGAGTTATGCTATGAAAAAACGTGTTAGTTAGCCTTAGCGACGCGATCGTGTTTTTTTGGTTCAAAAATAGCTAGAGTGCGCGAATCTGGTCGAAAATTAAAAACTCGGGCTCCGACGATTTATTGGCATTTTAGTTCTTTCATTTAAAAAAAAAAATTGTGTCTTAATGATTTTTCGTTCAAATGTCAATAAAAAGCTATGTGCGAAAGTTCCCAATGGGGGGGTTTGAACCCCCAAAACCCCCCCTTGCGCACGGGCCTGCGGGGCATCTAACTATATTCTTATTTCACTTGGAGATTACCAAATCACAGCCTGATACTTAAGGAGTAGTTGATTAATTCCACAAATATTGAGTACTTTAGGTCCAGGGTTTTAAGTAAAACTCCCATATCTTCCTTTCGGATCATCAGGAATGGAATCAATGCCTTCCTCAATGAGCTTAACTCTCTTCTAAGCTACCAAACAACTAAATTGCTTTTCAAGCAGGATTTTTTGCAATTCTTAAAACATGAGAATGGCAAAAATTTATTGCTATTTCCTCGAAAAACGCTTGTATTTTCACAGAGATTTTTACTGTTCACGGTCTTTTGATAAACATGCCAGGTATTTAGGTATGCCTTATGATGACATCTTTAGTAGCAGTTGCTATTAAGCTAAGGGTTACTTATTCCATAATCTTGCTGACTTAGCCAGAACGCCATTTTTTCTGTGAGTCTTCTTTCTTAGCGTCGCTTCCTCGACTCTTTAGATGAACTAGCATCAAAAAATCTTAAGTCCAATTGGGAATTTATAAAATTTTCAATTAAATTGAATGGCTATATCTAAGTCGAATACACAATGAGCCTAAGTTATGATGGCACTTCATCTCCCAGAACTAATCTAACCTACACTCTAAGAAGTGGTTGAGAAATCACTGCAATAAATGTTGTAAAATTTTACGCATTTATTGGCGATTTTGAAAAAACAACCCTTAAAATCTCGCTGCGTAGCGTATTTTTTCAATTTTGTCAAAAATGTTGCGTTTTTATAATAAATGCTGTATTTTTCTCGCTATTTCAGCGTGTTTTCCTGCAAAACGTAAGTAAACGCTGCAGTAGTGATATTTTACGCTATTGCAGCGTGATCATGAGCTACATTTTAAAAACTCTCTGCTCTTGTTTCTATGCATCAGTCAACGAATACACAATTTTCGTCAGTTTGTTCTGAGCATCGAAAGAAGGAATAGAAGTGGCAGCACAAATAATATAATTTTAAGTATATTGTACATAATATTTTGTTCTAAAAATGTTTAAGTGCAGTATTTGTGAAATAAAAAAAAGTTCAGTAGTTTTATATCATAAGCATTTATATTTGCACCGCAAAAAAACGGATGCAAATTTTAAATGCTTAGTAGAAAATTGTGAAAAAGTTTTCTTAAATTATAATAGCTATGAAGTGCATTGGTTTCGTTTTATAAAAATGTCCTTTGTCATACATTTTTTATGTACATATGTATATTGGTTATTATTTAAGTAATTGGAAACTTTGTTTTTTTCATAAATAAATGCACATATGTTATAAATAGAAAATTAACGCTTTTATACTTATAAGGATATCCACGTATTACATGGTAGGTAAATAAGTAAAATTTGAAAGCAAAAACATTTTAAAAATTCTATTTTTATTATTTTGATGCATAATTCTAAAGGAGGAAATGTAAACGCAGACATTTCAAAAATTTCACTATTATAGTAAAAATTTCACGCTGCAAACGCGTTAAAATGTGACAGTTAATAAAATTTCACAGCAATAATAATAAAAATATAACGCTCAAAACAGCGTTAAAACCCCTAGCTACACAACATTCACGCAGATAAAGTGGGGAAAAACGCTGCATAAGCTGCATATTTAATCAGAAGAGAGTGAGATAGAGTGGAGAGAGAAAATAGATCGTGAGAGGATTCACGCATTTATAGCGTGAAATATTCAAATTTTTTTGCTGTGAGGTTTTACTACAATAATTGTAGGTAATCTGTTGCCAGTAATAATTGTAGTAAATTCCCGGCTTTTTTTCTTAGAGTGTAGACAACACTAGAACATGTAATCTCCTCTTTTTTTATTCAAGACTCCAAGTGGGTGTGGGGGTTCGTTACTTTTTGAGAGTTCCACAACGAAACAACTCTGGTCTATGAGTTTCGAAAATAAGTTTACTAGACAGCTCATCCAACCTAGCCTAGGATCTCAGGTATGCAACCAATTCACCAAATTTTGACACAAAAAACATATTTCGCAAACTCAAGTCTATTTAACTCTCGTTTTATAAGTATTCATTTGTTTTTCTTTTTTTTTAAGGTTTCTTCAATTTCTTTAAAAAATTTTAAAATATATATTAGCATTTCTATACGGTTTAGGTATTTAATTTTGTTACAATCAAAAAATAAATATTCATTGTAATGGAAAACTCATCCATTTTCGTTTGTTTATCTATTGTTAGTAGTTGCAACTGCTGCCTTGTTCGATATTAAATTGAAATCCTTGATAGTGATCGATTCAAATTGATAGCACGCTAAAATCTACACAGAAAATCAAATCAATAAAAGAAAAATAACAAGAACAGCAAACAACATCAACAAATAACTGCAAAACATGCGGGTTAAAATAAACTCAAATAAATTGGAAAAACAAAAGAATTTTACTGTATACGAGTATTACATTCACAACAACAGTAAAAACAACAAGTAAGTACTTATCAACATGAACATAAAACTTCAATCTTGGAAATGCAATTGCAAATATGCACAGATGCAAGTTGTGATATTCACAACATCTTTCGGGTAATCTGTGCTTCAAGTGAATATTGATTGCTTTGAGTTTTGAAACAGTGGAAAAATTGAACAGAGCAAGGGACAAGTGTAGCACAGTAATGACATTTTCGTACAATTGTATTTTGCAGTATATAAACACTTCCAATATTTAATTTCATATTTTTTGCCATTTTTTGAAAGAAACAACCTCCAGCACAGAATTTCAAGAAATGACATTCTGACTTATGTCGTATACCAAAGCAATCTTTGCTCCATACAAAATGCTTCGACCAATCTAGTTTTTTATTGGTATGAAATTATTGTACAACATAGTTCACCTGCCACAAAATCGATTACATTTGGCCCTATTTATCTACCAGTTACCAGTGCCGATGTCAAGTATTGTTACTCGGTAATCACTCGCCGTAATGCATTATTTTGCATATCTTGCAAAATAGACCCATTACCTTCAGAGCTTAGGAGCTTTTTACATCCTTTTAGCGAATGAATTACTTCTGATGTATAGGTTAATGCGTAGAAGATGCATTATTATATCTAGGCCCGCCTGTGGGGTCGATCTTACTGCTTCTGTTAAATCAAAATAGGCCAGTACCTGTAGCTTACGAAGATTACCAAGTAGTGTTTTGGTGTTGGCAGCGGTCCTTGATTTAAAAAATAAGTCTGTTAACCGCTGTGTACATCGAATGTACTATGTACGGTTTTTCTCCTCATTTTTTTTCCTGAAGTTCTATCACATGTGTAGAAAGGGTCGAAATTTTTCGTAGCTCTTTTATCCACGTTTCTCTGCCATGAGAGCTCGGAATCCAGAGCAACTCCCAGATAGTTTGCTTCCTTGACAAGAGCCATTATGGTACGAGTTCCATACAGAAATGGAAATTTTAACATTGGTATTTTGTATTTCCTTATAAGTAAAGAGAGTTTGATTCTGCTTGGATTGACTCCAAATCCATTACGATTTGACCATCCTAGCAGTTTTTCTTATGTTAATTCTATCGGTTCACTTATGGTTGAAATAAACTTTGCCTTCATAAAGATGACGACGTCATCCTCATAGGCAACTGCCTTGAACTTCAGTCTTTTGAGGGAGCATAAAATTTCGATTATGACAAGGTTCCACGAAAGTGGCGAAATAGCACGTTTTAAATAGTGAAAATTCACTGCCAGAATGATGAAAATATCGCGGAAACTTTGTGTAGAGTTCATACAGCTTTTGATCGTCATCAAACTCTTCTCGCATGGCTGAAATCAATTTAATCAATAAATTCAACTGGTGTTTGTCTTGCGAGGTTAGCTGAGCGTGCAGCAGCAAACCCAAGCGTGTCCACTTCGAAACGATCCCAAGAATTGGGCCTATCCACAAGCAGTTTGCACTGCATTTTTCATGAGGATCTTGACCTTTATACTTATAAGGTTCACTTGATACAAGAATTGAAACCTGGAGACCATGCACAACGTCTTATTTTCGATGATCTTGTACTGGGGATTAAGGCGCAAGGTCATGATAACATTTTTTTTTTGGACCTTTGGCCAATTTCCAGTTATCTGAATGCTTAAGCAAACAAAACTGTAACATCAGGGGCTTCAAAGAATAATAGTGGAACAACCCTTAGATACACAACGAGTGATAGGTTTATTGGGGTTTTTGCTGGCACTGTCATTGAGTCATATGTTTACCAAAAAAAATTACTGGTGTGGTTGTTGCAGTAAATGTACTTCAATACCGAACATTGTGGAATAACTTTGCTGGACTAACATTGATGCTGTTGACGTTGACAACGTATATTTTCAGCAGGACACAGCCACAATCCATACACTTACTGATGCAGTAGTCAATATCGTAAGAAATTGTCTCAAGGTCTGATGTCTAAAGATCGTGTGACTTAACACCATTAGACTTTTTTCTTTAAAGCTATGTGGTAGATAAATTTTATGCCAATACTTCATCAACGATTCAAGTATTAGAAGAAAATATCAGAGCTGTAATTCGCAAAATATAGCTGCAGATATGCAAAAAAGTAGTGGAAAATGTCACCAATAAAATGATATTTTGAATGCAGAGTGAAGGCTAACGTTTGGTATACGAAATAAAAATAAGAATGTTAACACTTCTCACAAAAATATTGCGTTTTTCTACGTATTTGAAATTACACCTCTTGTTGGGTGGCCCAAATGACACCTTTTTCTTAGATGACCCTATATAAGCAGCAATTTACTCTAAAAATAAATAAAACTACTTAAAATGTATTCAAACTTGAGCATTTTGACACCAATTTAAGTAATGCTCCAAACATCCCTAAGTTGTGAAATTTTTAAGACCTTGTCTCCACGAATTACTTAAGTGCAATTCCAAAATGTTAAAAATTATTCCTTTAAAGGATCTAATTTCTCTGTATTGTTTGATTGCCAAAATTGCTTTTTTATTTTTATATGGAATACATCACATCATTAGGTATATTTCATAAGACTAATCAAAAATTTATTAAAAAGCTTAAGGGTGATTGTGAAAGTATCTTAGCAACTTTGTTAAGATTAAAAAAGTCAAATTCATATAAAAAAATTATATAGTAACTTTGTAATTTCGTGTAGTAAAAAAGTTTACATCAACACTTAAATTTTTAATATTATGGCATTTTTTTTTTTTTTCTTTTTTTTCATGAATGTTCTCAACTTCGCATTGAATATTTTCATCTTTTATTATCTTGCAGCACTTACCGGCAGGTGCTGTCTTCTGAAATTTATGACAATTCAATAAAAAACACAAATAAAACACGATGCGTTACGTGCATGTGTGCGCAACGCGATTAAATTTACTTACAACATAAAACATGACAAAAAATGGAAAATTTGGCATCACTGCAAGTAGCAGCATAACGGTGTGTCATCTCATATCGCATCATATACGCCAACGTCATATCATATATTTAAGCTAAAACATTAAGTTAGATTTCATAATGTGTCAGCAGCAGGAGCAACAATAGCACCAGCAGCAGCAGGTATGTTGGCTTCCCGCTGCTGCATTGCTGAGGCAGGGAGACATTTGAATGCACTTTAGGCTGAATTGAAAACAAAAAATATTGTCATTTTAATTAACTTCTAATGAAGTGAAACTATTCAAAAAATTATGCACAACTTTCAAGTGTACTTAGGATTATCTCTATTGTATCTCTAAAAAACAGAAATTATTTGGATAATAACAAATTTCTGCTACAAAATTAGCTCGCGTACGATTTAACTTGACATATTCTAGTTATTTAACAGCATAATGAGTGTAATTTTACACATATCACAAAGATTTATAATTGAGCCACCCTATTATTCATATGCTTATATACCATATATCTAGAGTACGTTCAATTTACTGACACTCCATTGCACGTTGACAATATGAGATCGCCTTGTTGGCAACATTCCTTGGAGAGTGACAAAGGATGCGGGTTACCTTTACACATACGAAAGAATCTAATGAAATTTTGTAAGATGAAAGGAAGAAGACTTCTGGCTTATAAAACTGCCAAGAAGTCGCAGTTAAAGAAAACGATAGAAACAAAAGCAGAATAATGTTTGGAAGCTACGAAAGCGGATATAGTTTTACTACAGTAGTTTCTACTGCTATCGTATTACAACTACAATTGTTGCTTAGTTGCAACTTCTAACGAATTTAGTGTGCATTTTCTTTGAATACACGGTGGGAAATTTACAAGTGCACAATATTAGAAAAACTGAATGTTTTTATAGAATTTTTAGATCCAAGCAATACAATGCATTCTAGTAATTGTAATTGTTCACAGACTATGTTTTGCTTTTAATATGCATATAAGATTGAGAGTTTTTACTAAGAATTCTTGTAAAGCTTCTCATGCAGTTTCAGTTTTTTTTTCTTAGAAAACATATAACATTTTGATACAAAATATTTTTTATTTGTGCTTAGTGTAGCTTGTCACCGAGAACTTAAAGTTTTTTTTTTTTGACTTGAAGCTAAAAATTAGACAGTATGTACTGAAAAATAAAAGTTTCAAAAGAATCGTACACAAACCCTTTTTTCTGTGTATTTTATTTATTTATTTTAAAATAATAAACAATAAAATCAAACCATTTTTTCTGTACATCTACTAGTTTTGCAGTAATAAAATAAATACCAAAACAATGTAAGGTATTCGGTGGTACGCTACATTGGGCAAAAACAAAAATTATATTACGTTAAAGAATTTTTTATACATATCTATATATATGGGCATATCTTACATATATGGGCATTTCTCTCATGTTGAAGGGGAAGGAAGATTTTTTTTAAAGTGGAATAAAAGTCAAAGTAAAACACTTTTATTTTTTTCTGTTACTTTAAGGAATAGCCCTTTGATAGCACTATATTGAGTGGTAAAGTTGATGCCAGACGTAGCACTGGCTCCAAGATAGAGGCAATTAAAAAGCCATTCGAACGTGACACAAAACGGAAGTGTTTTTCATGGCCATCTATAAAAGCAGTAGTGAGCGAAACCTGGAAACATTTTTTAATGCGACTAATTTTTAAGTCTTATGGAATAATGTAACTTTTTAATAGATTTCGCTTGATTAAAAAATCTTATTTACTTTTTTCTTACAAGTCATAATAATCCATTCGAACGGGACATTCGAACGGGACATTCGAACAGGACATATTTTTCTGTTCACTTGGGAAATTTTTCTAAACTACTTTAATGTTTATATAAATAATAATATTTAAGATATATACAGTAATTAAAAAAATAAATTTAATGTTTATATTTATCAAATTAATTAGTGAGATCAATTTTAACAAAGAAAAGAGGAAGGAGTAGATATTTTTCTTAAAAGAATATAAAACTTGTCTTTTTGCTGTTAAAACGTTTTTCCTGTAAGAGGCGTGGCACCGATCAGTCATAAAAATATTTTTACTCAAGTTTCAATCTATCTACATACCAAATTTCATCAAAATCGGTGTAGTGGAACAGCCGTGATACCGTTTTTCCCCATTTAGAGCAATGCCACGACCGCTTTAAGGAATCAGATTTAGGTTTCAATCTATCTTTAAAAAAATTTCATCAAAAGCGGTCCATTAGTTTAGCCGTGGAAACGTTTTTTCACGTTATGGGCGTGGCACCGCCTACTATTGAAAAAAAAGTATGCACGTCCCTCTTTCCCTTCACAACCTTTCTAACAAAAAAAAATTATGTGATTATGTTGTGCTATGGCTGTGAAAAGTGGTTTAACCGTTTTGAACTGCCTATTTATTACACTTATGTTTTCGAACATGACCCACTTCAAGCAGCTCCAAAAATTAAAAATTTTATTTATTTTGCACTCGTTTTTTTGTTTTTTAATTATGTACATGAAACTCTGTTCGTGCAAACATTTTGACACACTTGCTGCTGTTATCAATTTCGAAATGAGAACAAATGATGTTTTTCTCTTTTATTTTTGACTTTAGAACATGAACTTCAGCAAATTAAAATTTGACAGTTAATAGAGATTGGTTTGATGTTTTTGCATTGTGTTTAGCTAATTGACGTTGGAAGAGAGATTTTTCGGAAAGACTATCATCATGCATCACCTCTCTTACACACTTAAATATTTAAGGCAAAATACTATTCAATATTACAAAAAAAAAAAAGAGAAACTGCATTTATGCAAGTTTGCTGGTGGTTTGCTCAATGTGATAAATGAATTCTGGTGTAAATTGCTTAAATTAACAAAATTTGAATATTTTCCTTAAATAATATCAAATAGTAACGCTTTTATAATAACTTTTAATTTTTCTGTACGAGTTTCTCTATTATAGAAACTTGTGGCATAACGGCCAATCGGACTATTCATGATTTATTATTTTTTGTATGACGTTCTATTTATCAAAAACCAGTAGACTTTCTGAAAAAATGGTTAAATATTGTTGCTAATTATATAATGGGCTTTAAGTAAAAGTAAAATACACTGAAAAAAATCGTTAAAATAAATAGTGTATGGTATTTACTTAGCGTATTCTGCTTTATATATAAACCTCATAAAATACGTAGTAAATAACACGAAAATTTCTCTGTAAGTCCACTAGCTTTCGAGTAAAAAAAAAACGTTAAGGTGACATGTTATAAAATTTGTTTTTCCGTTAAAGGATTTATTTTTTTTTTTTTAAATTTATTGATATTTAAAACATTTTGATTAAGAAAACTTAGTCTATAACGGACAGTCTTATGTAAATACTTAGTTGTGCGTATGTGTCTTAGTCAACTTCAGCCAATAATGCACTTGCTGTTTCTTTTTTGCATTTTTACAGCGTTTTCTCCCTTAACTCTGCATTGGTAGTAAGTAGGTTTTGTTGCCAGCTGTGGCTGCTGATGTTCAGGTGAACAAAAAAAATTTTATTTCTGACAAGTAATGGCGGAGGATAGGGAACTGTCTGCCAGTCAAGATTGGGTTGACACATTTTGATGTTTTAAATTTTATGCGCTTTGTTGCACTCGTTATTGTTATCTTACAGGAAACACTTACACGTTAAATTTGAATACTTCATATGCATTTATGGAATTTTTGATCACACTTAGATAATATAAAATATAATTTTGGGGCCTCAAGGCTTGGCTTAAATTTTTAGCTTAAAAATAGCTCAAAGTTGAATATCTGTTTTACAAAAAATTTGTTTGGCTTATTATATACTTTGTAACATTTTTCAAATGATTTCAGGCTGAATAAAAATTTGTAATTCACTACTAAGTGCACTTAAAGCTCTCGCTTTATCACCCAATGAAATGCATATCAATATTCCCTCTTCATATTTACAATTTTCTTTGCATACCCTTAGGCATGCAATGCAATACTTGCGCTTTTTTGTTTAGCAACGTAAACATGTTGCCAATGCAACATAAATTTATATTTTTTTGTTGCCAAAAAGAAATTTGTATGCAAAGCATAAATCAAATTATTTTCATTTCATATGTAATTTGTTGTGCTATTTTAACACTTTGCTATTCCTTTCGCAAGCAAAAATTGCACGAATATCAGTGAGGGTAGATTGTGTAAAAATCAAGATTTATGTTATTTTCATTGTATGCAATAAAAAGCTGCTTGCTGCAAATGTTGCTTGTCTCGCATGCACTGCTGCTGTTGCTGCATTAAAAATTTGCATGGATACTCACACCAACCAACAGGGAATATTATCTACAAATAAAGTTTTATTTATTAATATAAACAAATTGAAGAAAATTTATGCTATTTTACTTATGACATGCGCTCCGGTAGCAAAAAAAAAAAAAAAAACAGTAACAACGAATATAAAATTTTTATAAATTCCTTACAAATGTTGTGAATTTTGTAAAATAGACGAATACTTGCAGCGACAAATAAATTTGCGCAGATTTTGCTCTGTGCTTTCGTTAATAAAAAATATTGCACATAGGGAACAACTGTTAGCGGTAAGGGACACGTAGATATGTATATTTTTACAGAAAAAAAAAAGTTCTACCGAAGAAATGTACGATAGATACACTGTAAATTTGATAAGTAATTGCATATTGGATGCAAATGTGACAAAAATATTGCATAGTTATAGGATAAGATAAATTACTTTAGACTTGGTACTATCTGTAAGTCATAAAAGAGAGAATGGCAGCTTAATGAGGGTACAATATTCAAAAATACAGTCTGTAAAAAAGATTTAAGGGGACATGACACTTTCAAAAAAGTTTTGTTTCAATGTTTTTAAATGCGTATAATTTTAATAAAAAAGAAGAAATCATTTTTAAACTTTACACATATGTATATTTTGACACAAAACAATATTTAAAAAAAAAAAAATTTAAATTTTTTTATGATATTTATGACCACTTAAACTTTTTTTGAAAAAAACACCAAAAAATCACGGCGGACGTGATTGCGGCTCACTGAAACATCTGAAAAAAAGAGGTTTTAATCAGCATCAAATTCGCTTTAAAATGAACTACAAGAAAAAATGTTGGTCCAAAAATAACAAAATGCCGTAATTTTTTTAAAAATTGCCAATTTTTCTGTCCGTAGTTCGCTCTTTGCATTAATATGTGCACAGCCACATATTAAAATTTCAGAAAGATCGATCGAGTAGTTTGTTTTTTATCATGCCCGCCAAATGCGAAAAACGTGATTTCGAGATAAACGTGTTTAAAATTTTTTAACTAACTATAGCTTTTCAAGCACTATAACTTTGACACGATGTTTTTAAAATGCTCGCTATATATTTTATAAGGCGACTTTTAGGTTTATGTTATTGAAAACATATTTTTGAATATTTTTTAAACAAGATGTTTCTGTTTCTGCAGTATACTGTCCTCCTAGATTTAATATAAGCTAAAATCAATTCCAGGATTTCTTTGAATCTTTATTAAACATATTTCTTGTGGCTTCAATGCCAAACACACTTACTGGGGATCAAGACTAGTTTCCCCTAAAGGACGCAGTCTCTATTAAGCCATTTTAAAATACGGCTATGACATTATTTCTAGTGGACAACCTACTTACTGGCCAACTGACCTTAGCAAACGGCCTGACCTAATTGATATTGGTGTTGCAAAAGGTTTTAATAGGCGTAAAGTTCTAACCGAACAGGTATTTGATCTGTCTTCAGATCACTCGCCATGCGTCATCGCACTTGAATTTTTAGAAAATGATCCTGCAGATAAATTAATTTTGCATAGTAAAATTAACTGGCTAAAATATCGTGAATTTGTAAGCTGTCATGTTGACTTGAAAACTGCACTGAAATGTAGCTCTGAAATTGAATCAGCAGCTAGTCTCTAAATTGTTTGAGAAACTGTTTCTTGCTAAAATAACTCGTCTTATTCAAAGAGAAAAAATAATTCCTAATCACCAATTTGGGTTTAGATGTGGTCACAGCACAATCCAACAAGTTCACCGAATAATATCAGTTATCAGAAAATCATTTGAAGAACAAAAGTATTGTATGGCAATATTTTTGGATGTTGCGCAAGCATTTGATTAAAATAAAAAAATGTTTGCCTCCAAATACACATCAAGTTTCAGAGAGCTATATAAGTAATAGAAAATTCCAAGCAAAATATAAAAGGTCCACATCCAGAAATTATTCAATAAATGCGAGGGTTCCTCAAGGAAATGTACTAGGTCCATATTTGTTTATAATATATACTTCTGACCTGCCAACTGCAGTAAATATGCATACATCAACATTTGCCGATGATACTGCAGTCCTTAGCATACATAAAAATCCAAACATAGCAACTCAAGCCCTACAAAATCACATAATAAAAATTGAAGCATGGCTTTTGAAGTGGAGAATAAAAGTCACTGAATCGAAGAGTACTCAAGTAACTTTTGCATTAAAACAAGGCAATTGCCCTCCGATAACGATAAATAATCAAATAGTTCCTCAGAGACATGATGCCAAGTATTTAGGTATCCACCTTGACAAAAGGCTAACTTGGGCCCGACACATCGAGGCAAAGCAAATGCAAACAACTTTAAAAATAAATAAAATGCATTGGTTGTTAAATAAAAACAGCAAACTGAGCTTAGAAAGCAAAGTGCTTTTATATAAAGTAATATTGAAGCCAATTTGGTCATATGGAATTCAGCTTTGGTAGACGGCCTCGTCCTCAAATATTGAAAAAATTCAACGACTACAATCAAAAATCCTCTGAAGCATTACTGGAGCTCCCTGGTACATGAGAAACTCAAATATTCACAGAGACTTGGAAATTCCACTTGTAATTAAAGAAATAAGAAAATACACTAACAGATACAGTTCCGTACTAAGATCGCATCCAAATGATCTTGCAAAAGAGCTATTTAACCCTCTACTGCATGAGCATATAAGCGTCAGTAAAAAAAAATATTTTTATTCAAATACACGCTTATTTTTTCATTTTATACACGAATTTAACAAAAAAAAAATGTTTATGCTGTTCGTGTCCTTTTCATCATTTGCATCCTTTTTATCCTCTGTATGCACACAAAGGACTTTACGATCAATTTATGAACGGAAAAATTTTTGTTTTAGGCAACGTAGTAAAATGAAGAAAAGTAATTTCATTTGGTCATTATAATAAAGATATAATTTTCATTTTTAGCAATTCACTTTTTTTGAAATTTCAACTGCAATGTAAGATCGCACTAAATAAACTGATTTTGCATCAAACCAACTTTTCGTTACGTATATAGGTAAAATATCAAAAAACGGGAATATAGTATAGATAACAAAAATGGCAAATTGAATTATGATTAACGTTGAAAAAGTGGAGAAAATTATTTTCAAAGTTGAAAAATTATATATGGCTCTGTATGCAGTAGAGGGTTAAACGTCAGTACCAGAAACGCTTGAAAAAGACAGACACACAAGATGTCGGAATCGTATAAAAACTACTAAACAGATGTATCTATAGCTGATTTCCGATACTCAAAATTTTTATTAATAATTATATAATATGAATTGTTAAGTTACAAAAGAATTCATTACTAAGTTAAGAATACTTCAACAAAAAAATAAATAGCTTTGTAAATTATTATAGTATTCTAGCAATGGTTAAGAATATTAAGTACAGTTAGCCTTAAGATTTGAATTAATAGTTAGCCTTATGAAAGATCCAATAAAATAAAGTTAAAAAAAAAAATAAATTTGTAATAGCTTTTACGAACCATTCCTACTGCTTGAGCGAAATTTGGTTCCAATGCCTAAAAGCGTTTTGAATATTTTGATTGTATGGGAAGCGCCACGCTTTCTATGCAAAATTTGCCTATTTTTTGTCTGACTATAGACGGAATAATTTTTTGTATACATACATATATGTAAAATTTGGTTCCATTTCCTAGTTTTCTCAAAATAGCGTTTTGAAATTTTTTACACTCCCTCTAGGCGAAAATGGTCAATTTTTTTTCGGTGACTGTCCAAATAACTCCCTTAATATAGCCTTTGAAATGTTTTATTTTAATGGTGGTAGGCTTAACTAACCGTAGACTGATTTCACCCATTTTCAATCCCAATAAATTTATTTTAACGTCACGTCTGTGTGCCGAATTTCATTCACAAATACCACTTGGCATTACTGTCGTCGTGATTTCTACAGACAGACACACAGAGACTGGCAGACGGCCATGGCGAAATTGACTCAGGTACTGACGCTGTTTAAGAAGATATGTACTTTTTATATCTGCTACACCCCTTCTATGCACTATAAATTGAATGATATAGTGAATATATCCTTTGTGTAGGGATTTTCGTAGGAGGATGCATTCAGCAGTTAAATGTTATAATGTAAAAACTAATGAAGAGGTGCTCATACTTGCAATGTTTCAGTCATCTGAATATACTACATGACAATTTTACAATGAAACTATGAGCAGGCCTAGTATATTTATTTGGCATGGTATTTTTAAAAGTACTAAAAGAAATAATAAGAACTTTTATTCTTTTATATATTAGTAGGCGTATATTTCGTCTTAATTTTGTGTTTCACTTATAAACTTAAGCTTTCATTACATAGTTAACAATTTTATTAAAAAGTTTACACAAAATACTCAAAAAATAAAATACAAACATATGTTCCACAAAATTTAAATTAAAATCTTAACAAAAAGTAGTAAATGTTCTGTTAAACACAACAACAATAATACAGCAAGTTTAGCTTAGAGTTTAAATTTTCGTTAAAATAAATTACTAAATTAAAAATTAGAATAAATAATTTTGTTGAGCCTTTTATTTTGTTTTTTTTTTTTTCAAATTTATGATTTGCGCTTACTTACTCACTAAAAGCCAAGTTTAAAGAAATTTCTAGAAATACTTTAAGATTAAACACATAAGGTACATATTAGTAATAATGTGGAACCATACACTTTTGTCACTTTCAAAACTTTCGTTGCATTTTCATTATCATCACTTATAATAATTCTTTAGATTTTAGAAATTTAAAACAGTTAGCAAATATAAGAATTATCACAGTGATATCATCACTTAATACAATAATAATAAACATACATTTTTATAGAGCTACTTAATAAATCGTCTGCTTACATCTAATAGATTAGCCAATATATTTTTTTGTCTAACTTTTGTTTAATTTTTCTTATAATAGTCCTCAGTAGAATTGAGAATTCTTTAATTTTGTATATGTTCTAATTGTTTTTGTTTTTAAATAATTTAATGCTTAAAATTATTTTTATTAATAAATTTTTGTCCGTATATCAAATTGTTAAATTAATATTAAGCTTACTTATTTTATCACAAAATTTTTCGCGCAAGTTTTTATAGTTTTTGTCTAAAAGAATAAATACTAAGTAATAACTAAATTAATAATTTGTTTTTTATATTCCTAAACTTATAAGTTTGTTAAGTTTGTTTGTTTATTTTATTTGTGTTGTTTTGAAGATCACCAGTGATCCATGTCTCTAATACGTTCCATAGGTGGATTTCTGTGAAGTAAATAAATATTACAATTAATTTTGAGACTTTTATTGCCAATAAAAAGTAGTTCTTATACTTATGTAGATGTTGCTATTTCATATATGAATATATTTTGTGAATGCAAACAAATAAAGTGAACAGCAATTAAATTTGAAAAAAAATTTCCATTGAAATATTCCCTGCATACGGCCATATCCCCACATATACGGTAAAACCGTTCAATTACAAAATCACATAATAAATTTAAGCCTGAAAGTATGCAACTAAAAATACTTACGGCAACATTCGCGCCAACGCATGCTTATGCAACGGTGAGATTTGTATGGCATTCGCCGATGCAATGCTTGAACCCGAATCCTGTGACAGCGTTCGCTGTATTGTCATCGGATGCGCTGGCACATGCTGAGCACGACGGAATGGATACCGCCACGGACTTTTTGGCACGTCATGTTGAAAACCCTTATTCTCCACACCGCCGCCGCCGCCACTCGCGCTTGCGCTAGCACTAACACTAGCACCACCATTACCACTCACGCCACTGCTGCTCGCATGTCCTCCCACACTGTGAACATTATTACCAGTATGACTACTGCTGGGACGATATGGACCCATTGCGAGTGGATCTCTAGTCTTAGAAGATAGACGACGCAAAATTCGCGAACCCAAACCAGGTGGTTCTTCCATACCACGGCTGCTACGCTTGCGATAGCGCACATCACTTGATTCCTCCAATATGACATGACGATCGTACGGCGTGCCATAATAAATCTCAAGCACAGTGGAAAATGTGTGTGGCCACACCAGATCAATGATGGATATCAGTACGCCAGCAATGAAGCAGAGGATACCTTAAAAAGTTCAACAAATTACTTGTATGAATTATAGTTCTCTTGATATATTACTCACCTGCCACCAGCAACAGCCAGTAGCACCAGCCTAAATGAAACTCTAGCCGTCCACCTTCTAGGTAAATAGTTAACGGTCGCTTCGGCAGCAGACAGTAGTAACCAATATTGGTGCTTACCAGCAAAGCACCGGTCAGCGCTTTCATATAGGCACCGTACCGCGGCACTGCTATAAGCAATAGATTCATCAACAGCCATGAGGCAAGTGATGCCCACAACAAAATACTGGCAAAATAGCCGGCAGCGCGATATTGTCCACCCCAAGAGAAACCTTCACGTCCGAGACTGAAATACTCGGCAACAGTAAGTATGGGAAATGGCAGTCCGCGTCTGAGTGCGGCTTGATAGTTATTGCTCATATCATTGGCACCCTCCCAGGTGAAGCGTTCATTATAGTCAATATCGGGTGGAGTGAAATTCCCCACAGGTATTGCTGAAACGAAATAAAACAAAAAATTTTTAAAATTTTATACAATCAGAAAAAAAAAATAATTGAATGTCTAATCTTGACTTGCGTTCAAAATAAATCTTAGCACAAGGGTAGGTCCTTAAATACAAAAGGACCTACCAAAATATATCATTCAACGTATTCAGCAAAAATTGCTTAAAAAATTGGATTTAGATAAAAATAAAAACATATCGCGAAAAAATCGGTCAACACTTGAGGCTTTGCAAACTCAGGTTCAAATTGAGTAATGTTGTATTTTTGTTTTTGGACGGTGCTTACTGAGGAAATAGTTTAAAAGCTCATCCCAGTTTCCTCTTCGATTTTTAGAACATTTTACTTAACGTCAAAAAAAAATTGCACCAAAGTTAATACTTCTGCGAAAGTATACTTCTTAATACTTCTCGAAAGTCTTTTTTGGCTTCTCTTCAGAAAATATTTGCATTCTACCTTACAATAACAGCATTTTGCATTTTTAGAAAAATATATATGTATACAATTTTCATGTACTTTTAAATTTAATTTAAATGAAACATTTTCTTATTAGAATTTTTCATGAAATAAATAGGAAGACCTTATAATAAAAATCATTATATTGTGAAATTATCATATAACGATTCTAGCATAATAACGTCATGCTGAGAAACAAACATCCTCAATAAAATAGCAGAGCTGGTAATCATAGGAATAGAAGCATTACATAATCACCAAGTAGTATTGAGCTATTTTTCATATTGAGCAATTTTACTAGATATCTTTAGTATGAGTCAAACATCTTATACTGAATATAGTATCTATAAAAATGTGCATGGCTTATACTTGTGATTATATAGACTTTTGATCAGGTTGAAATTAACTACAAATATCATGCTAAAAGTATCCCAATACGTTTTTTTTTTTTTTTTCAAGAAAAAATTGCTTTGCTCAAATCGACGGAAACTTTATTGTAATGTCACTTATAAGTTTCGATGCCTCCAAAAAATGTGAACAGAATCGTCAAACTTTGATATGTATAATCTTGTGAAGCGGCAAAATTATAAAATTGATTTCAGTCCTTTGTGGACTTTATCTTCAGAAATCATAACATTACGACATTTTGTATGGCGGTTTTTCTCTTTTTTTTTTTTTTTGAAGGAGGATAATATTTGAAAGGCTATGGACCCTCCAAAAAAAGTCACCCAAAAATTATATAATAATAGACAAAAATATTTCAAATAATTTTGCTTTCCACTATTTTTATTGAAGGGGGTTAATACTTGTCGAGTTTTGCAAAAAAAAAAGCGATATTTCACTATGGGCTTCAAAACTTCGACCGATTTTAGCTCTAAGCATATTGAAAACTTTTTTCATTTCAGCTTACTATATGTAATTTTTTTCTCATAAAAAGATCCAAAATCTAATTATCTTGTTAATTGCAAATTCTTTTTTGAATTATTTGATCTTGTTAATTTGTTAAAAGCAATTATCTTGTTGATAATAATAGTATGATTTGATCATTTATCTGATTACAAGGAACATATTTTGTGCTAAAACAGTACAATTTTTTTGAAAATTTTTTGGGGAATTCTACCTAAATCCGAATTAGTGAAAAAAAATTAGAGTGATTTTTTAAGGAGATTAGTGTTTTCGCTGTTTTCCCAGCTCCCCAACTTTTCACGTAAGTTCTTTTTTATAGCAACTAAGTAATTCATAATTTCATAACTAATTTCCAATTGACTCTTTATTTGGATAAATAAGGTGTATTTACCCATTATGAAACATATGCAATTAATAAGCCTCATTATTACCTATTAAGTTATCGTTGTTCATTTTTAGCTGACTAATTCAACCTTTTGACTTAATCGTCGAGCTTGCAAAAACTTTGATTTACATTATTTGTACCTGATCTGACCAAATTTATATCAATTTTAACCAGACTTCAAAATTCAACTATCAACGACAAATCGTTTGCTGTCAACCAACTGTCAGGTTGCTAAAATATTGTATGTGTTGCAATTTGCCCTCCCTGTACATGCATACTACATGTATGTAAATATGTATGTGTGAAGTGTCACCACTAGCTACAACAACAGCAAATTATTTACTTGCCCAAGCCTTAAGTCATGCTCATTGTATGTTGTTAACAGATAGGGCGAGAGGCGGCTGTAGACAAATGGCTTGCATAAGATTCATGAATGAAATTTTCTGGTGAGATAGTATGTAGTTTATGCAACAAAATTGACTTGGTAGGGTTACCTTGCGCAGACTTGTACCTTTATAGAATATTAAAGGTCAAAGGTCACAAAAACAGTTTTTCTCGTCTTTTCTTAACCGCACAAAAATTCAATCAAAACAAAGTTTTACATTAGATGAATTTTTTTTTTACCTTTGACTTCTAGTAAATTTGATAGCAACTTCCGTATAAGGCAACCCTTGATCGTTAATTTTGGTGTTTCCAAAAAATATAATCCATGAATCTTCTTTCCTATAGCCGCCTCTTAGACTAAAAGCCTTCATTCACAATTTTTCAATTGCCGTTGGCCACCCCATAGCTTATACTTAAAAGTGCAACAATAACAAAAACAACATGCACTACACACAACAGAATGTTACACGCAGTGACATTTCATTTAATTTAACACATAATTGCTAACATTTACTACACGACCCCAGCCCACCATCATCAACAACATTTCATGCCGGCAGGTAAACTGCAACTTCAGTGCTACAGCCACCACCTTAAATGCAAATCAGAAAACTAAATTACAAATTGGCAACATCAACTGCAGTGGCAACACTGGCAATCGGTGGCGGCACTACTGTTGCTGCTGCGTCGGCAACAAGAAATAAATTTTATGTTGTCGACAACCTCGTTAAGGCCAATTAAGGTACAACTTCTTGCATCCATGTGAGTGACGCACCTCGATTTGTCGTCGTCGTCGTCGTCATCAGTTTTTTTGATACATCAGTTAAAAGCAAATCAATGTAGACTTTTTTTTGCACAAATGACAACTGCTACTGCTGTTGTTGTAACAAAAATGCGGCGTTACATAAAAAGAAACCGCTGCATAAATTTTGGATACTAAATAACTTTATTATGCAATATTTGCATGAGTATTTAAAATAAATAACATATTGAATAAATAAGCAGTGGTCTTTTGGGATTTAAAAAGCAAAGATAGAAAACATCTACGCATTGAAAAAAGAAGTAGTTTTGCAGCCTTGAGCTTGGGACAAACTGAAAGATGTTAATGCAATGATCGCAAAATCATTTGATTTTATAATAAATTTATTTAGTAGTAGACAGTTTCTAAGACAACTTTAAGAGAATTTTGTTAAGTATTAGCATTCTCTTAGTTGAAAGTTAACCCATTTTCTATTGAGTCGAATATAATATTCGCTAGAGAAGATTGAAGGGATTTTGTTCGCTCAAATAAATATTTTGTAAATGTGTATTGACTTCATTTCATTTTGTTTTAATATGAAAGTGTCTCGCTAATACCGAGATACCTTTGACAAGTGTTACCAAGTGACCGGGATTGACCCGACCTGTCAGAAATTCAAAAATGTTTTGAAATAGCCGTGAATTGAACGATTTTGTGCAAAAAAAAAATGTTCATTAACATTTTCTCAAAAAAAAATTAACTTTTTACCATTTTAGGAAAGGATAAATTTTATTTTTGTGGAGGCCGGGAGATGCTTCTGTGTAATTTGTTATGTTTGTTAAGATATTCCTAGTCTTGAAAGAATTTTTCAATTCGATTTCAGACTTCTGACAAAATATTTGTATGTAATTTTTTACAGAATAACTCCCAGAAATAGTTTTTTCCATGTGAGCTATAAAAGTTAATAAAAAGTGAATGTAGGACGCTCTGCTCATTATGGGATGGCATATATTGGCTTTATTGTCAATAAACTGCGAAAATCGTTTATGAACAAGCCAACCAGTTTCAGACTAATTTTTGTAAAAAAAATCTTATAAAAATCGGTATAGAATGATCAAAAATGGACCTTAAACATCAATAGCGGCAGTCTTTTTATCTCATGGCAGCATAAACATATTTTGCAACAATCATGCGGAAACATGAAACTGAATTTTGAGGATTGTTTTGAGCCCAAATCTGGAACATGTTTCTCTTGCACCCATCGATGTAAATAGGTCGAATATTGTTTTTGGACGTCACCACTTTCTTAATAGAATTTTAATTCTATTTTAAGTGTTGTTAAAAACTTATCAAACGATTAAGTGTAATGAATAATTTTTTCTTCTCATATCGTCCTTGAAAGTGCATTTCCGGATGTTCAATGCAAAAAATATAAAACAGGAAATTTCGCTGCAACATAACACCAACGCAACATGTTGCTTGCTATGCAGTGTCAATAACTTAACAACTGCAATTGTAACTACAGCTGCAATTGCCAGCCATTGAAACTTAAACTAAAACAACAACAAAAATTTACACAATATTTAACATACATGAATTTATAATTTTCCGCCTTGTGGAAAATCACAACAAATCAATAGCAATTTGCAAACACTTATAAATACTTGAAGTCATGTATTAAGTTCGTAACAAGTTGCTTATGGCAAAATATTCAATTAACGCATTGTAGGGGTATGACCAGAGTAAAGTGGTGGGCAAATGTTTGTTTACACCCCTGGACCACATGTGCTCTCAGTTTTTTTTATAAAAGCTGATAAATAAATTCAGTACTAAAATTAAATTGTAAAAAAAAACTAAATTCATCATTTGAATCAAAAATTAACACAAACAGGGTGTTTCATCTAATGAAAATAGTGTATGCATCCGTTTTTTCACGTAGTTTCTTCCGAGTCTTGCGTAGCATTTTAGTAGTTTTGTTAGAAAAAAAATATTTTTTACAAAAAATAGCATTTTTTGATTAGACAAAGTTTATTTTTAGCCCAGTGTATTTGTATTTTGTAAGTAAAAACTTGTTGAAAAAACTTGCAGAAAAAATGCTTAAAATTTTAGTTCTTTGTTTAAAGTGTTTGTAAGAAACAAATATTGTACACTGTTGAAAATCTTTTTGAGAAATCATTTACCCATGTCTATTACCTTGAAAATTTCTCAAAAGAAGATGCTTGATGAATTTATTTTTTATTTAAAATAACAACATTTTTGACATTTTGACATAAAAAACAATTTTTGTCCAGCTTAGCGTCCCATTTCGTTTTGTTTAATGTCTTACGAGGTTTTAAGAAAAACATTACATACACTGGAACAAATTTTTGTGAAAAAAAAATTTTTTTTTTTTCAATGCCTTTTATTTTTCCTTTAAAGCGCATAAAATAATAAGCAATGAAACTAACAAAACTTTTTTCTGTAGGTCTACTGGGTTTTGAGTCAAAAAACGTTAACACTCTTGTGTCCAAAACCGAGGGAACCGAAAGGCTGGACGCCCCAGGCGCAAATTTTGGTTTTTAGCATAACTACGAGCTTTTAAGTGCAAAAAATTGTAAATCACAATATTTTCTGTTAGAAGGGGGAGCGACATTAAGTGTTTGCCCCGGGCGACCAATGTACTCGGTACGCTACTGATTGGCATTTACAATTACATATCTCGAACATCTTCAGAAATCAAGAATGGATTTGACCAAGATTTCCCGAGAGCCATTTTAAAATTACAAGCAACTGCGCATACTCTGGTCGCATCCTTATGTTAGCGCTTGCACAGCATGCATAAAATATTGCTCGACCAACACAATCAAGCGCATAACACGCTTGATTAATCAGCCACAATCAGTGTGAACGGCAACTAAAGCAGGCGTTTTTGCATCGACCTTTAAATATTTCAATTTTTTTTTTTTTGTTTTTTTTTTTATTTTAACAAAACGAACGCGTTTCATGCACAATGTTTGCATATCACACTTCAATAAAGTTGTATACAAGTTGCAGCGACAACAACAACAAGTCAAGCAAGATAAAATGCATTTGCACAAAAACGCAACAAAATCGATTCCGCATGCGTTTTATAATTTTGATATCGTAACATTTGTATGTAGATTTTTCATACATATAGCACAAGTGGCAAGAGGCAAGGAAACTTATCAAAATTATTACTCAAGTTCAGAACTCAAGTCAATGGCAACAACTTTTGGTTAGAGTTTATTTTTTTTTTAAACACCGTCGGTGCAACACTTTTTATTGCGTCTGTTGCTTTATTTTTATTATGGCTACGCATGAGAAACTGGAGCTGCACAGTGGAAAGAACAAAAATGTTACCACACAGTTATTAACAAAATGTACAAGGTTTTTTTTTTACAGGCAACTCAAAAAATTCATGCTGCAGCTTTGAATTATTATTTAAGGATGCCTCAGACACGTCAGCGCATACTCATTTCAATTTAGTAATGTCCTACAACACATTGAATGCTCTCATATATTTTTGAAACTTTCACACTTGGCTTCACTGTGCCTAAAGAGTATTTAGACGGAATTCAGAAAATCCATAAATTTGTAACCGGTTCAAATCGCATTGAACGACCGCGCCAAAAACGCATTGAATGCGTTCAATCAAAATTTATTGCGCGTAGAGCTAAGCAAAAACAGCTACAACTAAATTAAAACATAAACAATGTTAAAAAAAAAAACCAAACACAAATATCAATAGAAAAAATCAAAACAAAATCAAAAAGCAAAAAATCAGATTTCTTGGTGGAATGACTTGTATTGAATGTTTTTACTGTTGCTGTGTTTTGAATGAATACAAATTGTCGCATATACGCGTACGCATGCGCAGTTTTTCAGTTTTTCAGTTTGACCGCCGCAGTAGCTGCTGCTTTACTTTCGCGCAGCAAATGTTGCTGTTGTTATGACCTTGCTTATCACTGAAGGTCCTCAGGCAGTACTACCTGTTACTACAAGTTACTCCACATAACGCGTTATCGTATCTACAGTAGTGCGTTGGTATGTTCGCGAGCGTTTTTTTTTATTTTTTATTATTATTTTACAGAAGTTGGCGCATTGTCAGCTACTGTGTTACTCATATGGCATATAATGTGGGTTCTACAGTACGTTTGAGTTATTTGAATTTTATTTAAAATAGTGGCTCTTTAGTGATTTGGTATTTATCGCACTTTTAAGATAAAATCAATTTGTTGTGAGGTCAGTGATTTTTATTTGAATTAAGTCATGTCTTTTAATAACCAGAAGCTGTTAGCATAATATTTTAAATTGAAGTTCCTTGTTCATGATTTACATAAATATACGTATGAAAACCATTCTTAGTTTTAAAATAAGTTATATGGTACAAAACCTGATATTCACCAGAGATCGTATTATTGGAGCAGTTTCTCATGGGATTAAATTTATTATACGATCAATTTTATTGGCGAATAAATTTATTATACGATCAATTTTATTGGCACTTTAAACTTCTTATAATGATTATTTGAATTAGAATCAAAAATACAAATAATTGCAGACCTGAGTAGATGCAGTTAATAGCCATGTTTTATTCGCTTTGGTTAAACCTAAAGGTGAATAAAACGCATAAGTTTAACCCCTTATAATTCTGAATCTGACCAATAGGTGACATGACAGTGTTTGACAGAAATTCTATTTTAAAATCAGATCCGGCTTTATGGTCGTGTTGTTCAACGGGGCCTAGCGCGGTAAGGGGACTCACGTATCAGAACATAATTTTTTTTTTTCAAAATCCTTACTATCAAATGATTTCAAACTGTTTTGGTAGTGTCGCAGACGCTAACACTAAAGTTTTCTTTTCGTTTTCTGTAGTTTCATCACTGTTTTTATTTCTATTATGTGTTTTTATTTTAATATTTGGGCCTAGCACTGACTGAGTGCCCAAGGCCTCGCGTGACCTAAGAACGCTTCTTCAAAATTCCAGTAAAGTTGCCATATATTTTTGATTATTTTAGGTTTGAGTCTATGATGCTTCAAGCTTTAGCAAAGACAAAAAAAAATTGAATCAATTGAACTAGAAATTGAACTGGTTCACACATTTGTATGAGATTTTGGTTTAACCAAAGCGAATAAGACACGGCTAATATCAAAGTCGTGCGCAGGACTTGCTCGTGGGGGGATTTTTTACAAATACCATTATAAAAAGATAGGAGCTATACAAAGATGGATGTGCTTACATAAAATATGATTTATTATAAGATAACAGTCAGGTATACCTGTGAATTAAGCTGGAATCGTGATTTTTTACTGAGAAATTTTCAACTATCCACTTTGATATACTACACTTAAGTCTGTACGTCACAGTTTACTCAAGTATGATCTCGAATGTTCATCAATGTCAATTGCCAATGTAAATCGACACCAAGCTTGCTAAATACCTAACAATTTAATACGGTCGACTGTAAGGTCATGAGGAAAGTGCAAATAGGAAATAGGGAAAGTGCAATAGCCCAATGTTACCGAACGTTTTGCCAATTGTCATTTCAAATGAAAAAACACTGTTGATGAAGCAAGCTTAAATCATCAATCAAGGTTTCAAACTTCTTCTAATCAGAAAGATCAGAGCTTTTAGCTTTTAATCTTTCATATATTTACTAAGGATCCGAACATTTCTTTGAGCTCATCTCTTCAATTTTTTAGATAAAATAACGCGATATGGAATTTTCCAGTTTTCTCCTATTTCCGGTATGAAACACGAACAGAGAAAAAGGTAGCATGGAGTTTTCATCCACAAATCTCTTCAATTGTTTCAACAAGTATTAAATTTTTGACTTTTAAACAAATTGCTCACTTACTTCAAGACTGGCATTTAAAGTTTTCAATAAGTTGCTTTTTATATGAAAATAATGAAAAGTATGTCTACATAAACTCTTCTCACAAGGCAAGTTTATAAGATACTACTCTGATTTTTTCAAACAAAATAAAACATAAAATGGCGGATATTTCTGCATCATTAACTCAAAAATCACGTTTTTTGGGTTATGCCAGTCTTGAAGTAAGTGAACGATATGTTGGAATAAAACATCTTTATGGCAAGGAAAACATTATTCCGTTAACCCTTCGTTTATTGAAGAATTTTTAATCGGTCGTTATCGTATTAGTCAGCCGGGTGACTAATCAAAAAATGGACGTAAGGGGTTGTCCATTAATTACGTGAAGTGTTTTTTTTTTTAAATTCGGACCTCCCTCTTCCTTTGGTGAGATTTAGTGAGTTCTGAGGGAGCCCCCCCCCCCCCCCTTACATGACACTTGCCTTATAATTTTTAAATGTAATCTGCTATTATAATGTATAGTCTGTGCAATAAAAAGTAAAAAGTTCACGTGAGATTTTTATTGACCCCCCGTCCTCCTTGGTGAGACTTTTCCGGACCCCTCCCCTCCTTTTTTGACTCACGTAATTTATCGACGTCCCCAAATGTGTATAACCCAAAAGTTAATAGACATAAGATTGATAGGCAAATACACGTTAGATATTGCTGACAACCTAGTTCGCTATTTCCAACAATCTAGTTGATTTTTTGTTGTATTTGTGTCTATTATAACGAATGTTGAGTGAGTATAAACAATGCATACACATTAAAAGTTCGTTATAACAGTGTCAAAACTAAAATTTGAAAGTGCATTTGCAAAACAATTGTCGGCCGCTGTCCTTTTCGGCAGTACATTCCTCCAAGCCAAACAAATATGGTATAAAAATAAATTGGTCTGCTGAATTCTGTTGAGGGAAGCTACCGGATGAATCCCGAGGCAAAGGACTTGGTGAGATAGTTGTTTTGTGATTGGTTAAATATTGGAAAAATTTCGAGCAAAATAACGCAATGGATAATTTTTTTACCACATTGGCGCTAGCAGAAGACCTTGTGAGTAAGAAATTGAGCATGATCGGTACAATGCGCCGGAATAAAAGATGTATCTCTGCAGAGCTAATGTGCAAGCGGAAAGATCCGGTTGGAAATAGTACATTTACATTTCGAGAGAACGTAACATTGGTATCATATGAGACTAGGAGAAATGAATCGGTAGCCTTGCTTTCAACCATGCACATCACTAAGGCTGTAGACATAAACTCCGAAGCCCGCAAACCGATAATTATCTTGGATTATAACAAGACAAAAGGAGGCTTGTATAGTTTCTTTTCACTAGCGTCAGTAATGCATTCATTGACTCTTATTATTGTTTTATTCTATATTTTGAAAGCGTCGATACGATGGACCAAATGACCCCAAACTATTCATGTAAACGTGGAACCATGATTTTGTTTTATAATTTGGTCAACATTGCTACCTTTGCCACTTACATCATATACCCTAAGAACAACCAGTTTGTCCAGTTGTAATTAGAACTGTGCAACATTTTCCGACGATTGCAAAATCTGCATGTTATAGGGAAACTTCATCTTAGGTCAGCAATATGCGACATGCTTGGTTATGAATTGTCTCTGAAAACACAATATGAGTTTGAGGTGCCACAATTGGATGCTAGTGGTTGCGATAAGATACAGGGCAAGTGTCACCAATGCATTTCGAATGATAAGGGACAAAGAAATTCGCTCAAGTGCTGCAGACTATGCAAAAACCCAGTATGGGCTCAACACACTAAAAGGAAATAACCTGCCACGCGTGCTAGGCTAATTTTTTCTTGTATTTTTCTATTTTCCTATTTATTATTTCTTCACTTGTCTTTCATTCAATAAAATTTGATAAAAAATTTAACATCTTTCTATCATATTATGGTTTTTGCAATACATGTTGCGTGCATTATATACGTAGTCACCGGGGTGACTAATACTACAACAAGAGATTAGACTTGAACTTTCAGATAAATACGCCCATGGGTAAGAGCTAAAAATTCGAAATATATCTTAAAATGATCCCAACTAAAATCGTAGTAAAGTCAGAAACGCCTTCCATCCTAGAAAAATTTGAACATGAATAAATTTTGGAAAACAACTGAAAAGTCACCCGGGTGACTTATACTCTAACGGAGGGTTAATTGAAAAGTGTATATTTAGCAAATTTTTACATTACCAATTTAGTGTCTGACCAGTAGAAATCGTTTTGTTAACGAAAAAGCGTTTTGAAACATTGCACTTTAATTAAAAAGTTTCAGCATATGTAAATTGAACATTTTCTATGGAAAATTATCGATTGCTGACCAGTATTCAATTTATATTATTGTAAAAATCAACCCGAACTCACTCATTTCATCACGTAAATGATCTTATCGTAAACTTTAATGTCTTATTACACTAGTTTGCAAAGTTTTTTTATTAAACTAAAATGGGTTTTTTTAACGACTAAAGATTTACCCATTTGACATTTCAACGACAAGAAAGAATATTAACATCAATTGTAGCTAGTCGAGACATAAATAAATAGCTAATGATATAATCATTTGACGTCTTGTTTGTAGCTTAAATATACATAAAAATGTAGCCAATGCCCTTACGCTTATCTAGTTTAAATTTTGTATGGCCTGGAGCAAGTTCCAAAATTGTTTATATTATTTTAGCTTTTATTATCTAGGAAAAGCTGTTTATTTCTCAATTTTCTAAAATTTTCCAATTGATCGTTATTTCCATGGAAAACAGATATTCGTGGATATATCAACTCAGAAAATGACGTTGGTTTAGTATATACCATTTTCTATGCTTCCGAAGGTATGAAAAAATAAATACCTCCACTCTCTTCGTCGGGCATTAAATTATTTATTTAGCTATGTCTATGTTCTTCTATTCCCTTGACCTAAATACTACCGCAAAAATTGTAGTTATTTTTTATAAAAATTTCTTACCATCGTAATTTTAATTACAACCTTAATAACACACCCTATTTGTGATTGCATACTTTCTCAAACAATTTTTGCATATTTTCATGCAATTGGCATTTATTAATTCATTTTTTCTTTTTCTCTTAGTTTTATTTCATTGAACAATAAAAATAATAACTTTTAAGTCATAGCTTTTATGACAGTTCCGTCATAGCGACTTTTGTTTTTGCATGTCAACTTAAGCGTGACTTAAAGCCAAGCTCTGAGCTATATGTTGATGTTTAATATGTGGCAAGAAAAATAGCGTATAGTTGCAGTCGGCATGTGACTTTCACTTAAATAAAAATAATTAACGATCGACTGACATATTTGCATAATTCTTGGGCATAACTGCTGTGATGTAATCAAATATAAATGTGCAAAAAAAAAAAATATGTAAAAAATGTGTCATATTCGTAATTAATTTGAAATCCATCAATTCGAGGTATTTGCTGTATGTGGAAGTAAAGTTTTGAGTTTTTATAAATTATAGTTTAAGTTTTTCACAAAAACGACAATTTAAGATAATTTATTACAGTTTATCATAATTTTGACTATTTCCAGAAAAAAATTATGATTTTAAATCTCATATGAAAGATAATGTTTGGAACTAAAACTTTTTTTACAATATTATATTGTACATACTGTTAAGATGATCTAAAATATTGCTTGATGGGCTTTGTACCCTTATATTATCGTTTGTAAACATAAATTTTAATTTTTTAGATATGTAATATATGATGATAAATATTTGCCACCTTTTCAGAAAGAGAACGAGATCTTTATTGCTTGAAACATAATATGTGGTACTACTTATGTTAAATTTTTCGACCCGTTCAAAGGAGTAAGAAGGGTCCTTTTACAACCAACAAAAAAAAAACGAGCTCTAGATACAAAATGTAGCTCTTGTTAAAACCAGAGCTTGAAATAAACTTTTATAAAAGTTTTTTTTTAGGTAAAAGTAAACTTTAAACTTTTATTTTTGTGAAATAAAAGTAAAAGTTTCCTTAAAACTTTTATATCCGAAAATAAAAGTAAAAGTTTTTTTTAACTTTTATTTCAAAAAGTCAAAAAAAACTTTTAAAAAAAACTTTTATTAATAAAAGTTTTTTTTAAAAGTTTTTTTTGACTTTTATTAATAAAAGTTTTTTTTAAAAGTTTTTTTTAACTTATATTTTTAACAGTCACATGCAAAGAGTTTTTTTTGACTTTTATTTTTCAAAAAGCGAAAATAAAAGTTTTTTTTGTATGAAAGAACGAGGAAAATCCAAAAATAATATCTTGGATCACTAAGCAAAAAAATTCAAAGGAGAAAACTTAGGATTATTGATAATAAAGTCCAAGGGAAAATACTTAAGATGTTTCTGAAAAGAAAGAAATTTATGATAATTATGCACTTATAATTTTTAGAAAAATTATGCTTAACGCATCAATGGGAAAAGGCCGAAAATGGATTTTGGGAGTACAGGGGAGGTTCCTGACCCTCCAAAGAGGTGTTTTGGACCCATTTTTCGAAAAAAATTTTATTGCACGAATCGATGGGAAAAGGCCGAAAATTGATTTTGGAAGTGACAAGTGAGGTCCCCGACCCTCCTAAATGGGATTTTTGGACCCATTTTTCGAAAAAAATTTTATTGCACGAATCGATGGGAAAAGGCCGAAAATGGATTTTGGAAGTGACAAGTGAGGTCCCCGACCCTCCTAAATGGGATTTTTGGACCCATTTTTCGAAAAAAATTTTATTGCACGAATCGATGGGAAAAGGCCGAAAATGGATTTTGGAAGTGACAAGTGAGGTCCCCGACCCTCCTAAATGGGATTTTTGGACCCATTTTTCGAAAAAAATTTTATTGCACGAATCGATGGGAAAAGGCCGAAAATCGATTTTGGAAGTGACAAGTGAGGTCCCAACCCTCCTAAATGGGTTTTTTGGACCTATTTTTCGAAAAAAATTTTATTGCACGAATCGATGGGAAAAAGCCGAAAATGGATTTTGGAAGTGACAAGTGAGGTCCCAACCCTCCTAAATGGGTTTTTTGGACCTATTTTTCGAAAAAAATTTTATTTCACGAATCGATGGGAAAAAGCCGAAAATGGATTTTGGAAGTGACAAGTGAGATCCCCGACCCTCCTGAGATTTTTGGACCCATTTTTCGAAAAAAATTTTATTGCACGAATCGATGGGAAAAGGCCGAAAATGGATTTTGGAGGTGACAAGTGAGTTCCCCGACCCTCCTAAATGGGTTTTTGGACCTTTTTTTGGAAAAAAATTTTAGTGTAAGAGTAAAATTTGTTTCCAAAAATAGGTTCAAAAAAACCCTTTTAGGAGGGTCGGGGACCTCACTTGTCACTTCCAAAATTCATTTTCGGCCTATTCCCATTGATTCATGCAATAAAATTTTTTTCGAAAAATGGGTCCAAAAATCCCATTTAGGAGGGTCGGGGACCTCACTTGTCACTTCCAAAATCGATTTTCGGCCTTTTCCCATCGATTCGTGTAATAAAATTTTTTTCGAAAAATGGGTCCAAAAATCCCATTTAGGAGGGTCGGGGACCTCACTTGTCACTTCCAAAATCCATTTTCGGCCTTTTCCCATCGATTCGTGCAATAAAGTTTTTTTCGAAAAATGGGTCCAAAAATTCCATTTAGGAGGGTCGGGGACCTCACTTGTCACTTCCAAAATCCATTTTCGGCCTTTTCCCATCGATGCGTGCAATAAAAATTTTTTCGAAAAATGGGTCCAAAACACCTCTTTGGAGGATCAGGAACCTCCCCTGTACTCCCAAAATCCATTTTCGGCCTTTTCCCATTGATGCGTTGAGCACAATTTTTCTAGAAATTATAAGTGCATAATTATCATAAATTTCTTTCTTTTCAGAAACTTCTTAAGTATTTTTCTTTGGACTTTATTATCAATAATCCTAAGTTTTCTCCTTTGAAATTTTTTGCTTAGTGATCCAAGATATTATTTTTGGATTTTCCTCGATCTTTCATACAAAAAAAACTTTTATTTTCGCCTTTTGAAAAATAAAAGTCAAAAAAAACTCTTTGCATGTGACTGTTAAAAATATAAGTTAAAAAAAACTTTAAAAAAAAACTTTTATTAATAAAAGTCAAAAAAAACTTTTAAAAAAAACTTTTATTAATAAAAGTTTTTTTTAAAAGTTTTTCAGAAAAACTCTTATGAAAAAGTTTTTTGAAAAAACTTTTATGTAAAAACTTTTTGAAAAAGTTTTTTTGGAAAAACTTTTATTCAATAAAAGTTTTTGAAGAAAGTTTATAAAAACTTTTATAACAAAAAAGTTTTAAGAAACTTTTATTTTGAAAACTTTTTGAATAAAAGTATAAAAGTTTCAAGGTCTGGTTAAAACCCTTACAACGGTATAATATACTTGACGATCGGATATTAAATGGCAGAGCTATCGAAAATAAATCAGAAAGAGAGCAAAAGGTGCTATCTATGGCGTCAGCAAAAATTAAATACCCTACACCGCGTTAATAGTGAAATATTGCGTAAGTCTTAAATTTTAGATAAAACGGTATTTTTTCCACGACACTGCATGCTGGTTGGTTTGACCAAAGGTACCCACATTAAATTTGGTAATTTTTTGCTCTCTGTGTAGTATTTTGAAGCTTATGCAGGTATGTGGGGTACCATAACCTCTTTTCGAAATTCGCTAACTTTTGGTCCGATAAGAAATAACTGTTTGCTCCATTCGCAGGTTTGATCTAGGAAGCTGAAATTTTACGAGAATTTTCTTCAAACCCGGCAGATTAAAAAAAAACTCCATTCGGGTATACTTTTCCACCTTTCTGCAACACGAAAAGTGTGGGCGTGTCTTAGCAACAGTGGATGGCATCTCTCAAACAATTAAAGTACTTAAAACGCTATATCTTGTCACCGAAGGTAGACTTTTTCTACGTTTAAGTAAATCGGTTTTTTGGTAAAATTTCAACGAAATGGGACATAAACTATATCCGCGCCGCTTGCAGAATTGAGCTAGGAAACTTAAATATTGGGACAATTATTTTTAGCATCAAGCCAAAATCTAGGCAAAAATTAAAATAAAATGTATTTGCAAAACTTTCAAAATAACCACCCTAGTATATGCTCGTAAGCCCAAAAACTATCAGAAACATGCGCTTATGGCTTTCATTGATTTCTAATATGTTGTTAGTCTAATTAAATTTTATAGCTAACAAGATTCAATCATTAATTTAAAAGATTTTTAGCACTCATATAAATAAAATAAAAACAAAATAGAATTGGTTAAAGCTTTTAGTTTAACCCTTTCTAATATCAGTCGTTCTATTCTATTTAATCTATTCAATTTGAAGTTTTTGCATGGTTACAGCGAGCATTTAAGCATTAGCATATTAGAAGGCAAAAAAAAGCACAAATTTAAATACCAAACAAAAAAGTGCCATCTTTGAAAAAAAAAGAAAGAAACTCGTTAGACAACTTTTTTTATCAGCCAAAATCTATTGAAGTACTAACACCAGACAAACTGGCATTTCAAAATATTAGCACAAGCCTGGCACCAAAATCATCCATCAACGGCTTGGTCAAAATGCCAACAACAGCAGTTGGTACAACAATAATAATATTTACGGCATCTTTGCCATGGATTTGTTTAACACATTTCTTAACATTGTTGCTTTATAGCACAATCAACATTTAAGTCAAATTTTACTCATAACTATGTTTACTTTCTATAAAAAAAACAGATTCTAGGGCTAAGTTAATTTCAAACAAAGATTTGTGCAATTAATCATATTATTGGATATATTTTTTCTTTTAGAACTTTGTGTAATTTTTGTTTTTCGAAATCGATAGCTTCTGACTGATTATTTGTATTTTTCTGACAATACTTATTTGAACGAATTTATATATATTCCGCAAAAAACTACACTGATAAGTCTGTTTATATGAAATGGATTGTGTTTTGCATTGATGGTTTTCACTGTCACACAGAGGTTCGAATTCAAAATCTGACCGGACAAAACTATTTTTTGTTTCACTTCTTGAGAAAATGTATATGTTTATGTTATACTAGCTTTTTCATGCGAGTTTTACGCGTAATTTGTTTCCTTCTGCGCTCTCATCGGCAATTATATTTATTTTGTTGAGTTTTGTTTTGAAAATCAATTTACTGTCACGCTCTTAAAATGGTGTTAGTTGCAGAACGCATGGCTCGCCCTAATAAATTCAGTTTGTATAACTACACCATGGAAAAAACAAAACGCACTCACATAAACACATTAACTTGCCATAAAACGGTCTGTTATGTTTGCATGCTTGTTTCTATTTGCGCAATTTATTTTCTTTAAGCAATTTTAAAGCACTAGTAACTTGATATTGAAATTGATATATGGTGATAATTTTTATTGGAGATTGAGACCAAGCCTATGAAGAACTAAACTAAATAAATTTACTCAAAATCGATCCAGTAGCTTTTGTGTGATGCGCAAACATCGATAGACAGAAATATCATTTTACTAATATAGGCATCATTTTCAATGACTTATAGTTCTATAAGAGCAAGACAACCAATAGCTTGGAGTTTTTGGAAGTCATCTATGTGTATATAAGTACTGGAGAGTCAAAAAAGATACGGGAGCGGTTCACCAGTCAAACCGCATTTCTATTTGTTATCTTAAATGCCATGAATTACTCGCTTAGTGACCATTCCTTTCTAACTTCTAATATTAAATATTAAATTTCGTCAAGAAATTTCCACGTCAACAATACTTGAGAGTAGAATATTGTATCACTTAATATAATCTATAAAATAGATAGATGGAGCAACTTGAGCGTAACTCAATGCCGAAAAAAGTTTTCTGATGATCATAGCTAATCAGAAGCAGAAAATGTATATAACTGCTGTAAGTCAACTTAGATAATTTTAGTTATTAAAGTTATTTAGTTACAAATCATTTTAGGATTTTTTAATATTCAAAATAGTAAACATAGTATACATATATAAAACGGGTTAAGAATGTTGATGAACAAATCATTCTGTTTAATTTTATTTAATTATTCTGAACACTTCTTTCGTAGAGTTCAAAAAGCATTCACTGAATATTGCTAAGAAAGGGTTAAGCTTTGATTTCTTGTTAAGACTTTTTTGGTAAAGTGAATATTTAACATCAGATTAAGCATCTGGATTTTTTTTTTTTTTTTTGTTTTTTCACCTCTCACATTTTATAGAAAAATTAACGCCTCAACTGCTTACCTGCAGACATATTTTAAATTTTTGTGAATACGATATAAAAAATTTCTGTATGATGTCTTCAAAACATTCAAGCGTTGAATCAATCTATTGCTGCGGCTGCTGCTCACGTATTTGGACGTTTCGTAGAAGACACGTTTATTACGTAAGCAACAAGTATGTCGTGTGCCATTGTCATATTAAACACAGCTTAAATACATATACAGCTTCATATAATCTGACAGCTGCCGCACACCCAAGAGGAAATGCTATGAGAAATGGGCGTAAGCAAAATCGATTAAATGTTAAATAGCCCAATAGTTAAATCGCCAAAACTAACGCAAATTATGTTTGAAAAATCCATCTATGAGGATTTTTTCCCCACTCACTTTTCTTCTCTAATCTGGTTTGAAGAAAACTCACACCTTATTTAAGCTTCCTACATCAAGCCTGTGAACCACAAAAACTGTTTGTTTCCTTTTACAAGATGCTGGCAGCCAATTCTATAATATAGGACACCAAAAAAAACACATCTCCTTGGATTGTATATTGTTCGTATTTTCAGCTCCTCGAAAATGTGAGCGTGTTTTGACGTTAGGTGGTGGCACCTCCAGTACAACCAACATACCTTGACCGCTATATCTTGGCATCCAAAACAGAATTTTTTCTACGTTTTGATTACTTAGTTGGTTTTTTTGTAAAGTTTCAACGAAATCGGACACAAGCTCTGCCTAAATCACCAATGACTCTTTTTCCAAATGGGTCGAACAGCTGTCATCTTAAGAAAAACCAATACATCAAAATCAGCTTCGGTTATTTAAAATAAAAAATGTAGTTGCAAATATTTAATTGAATTTATAGTATAAGGAAAAACATAGATTTGCTGCGTTATACTATATAATGCTATAGTATTAATGTTGTCTATGTCTATTATTTAGCTTAAATATTTGCCATTATATTAAGGAAGCTGTAACGTCAAGCCTCATATTTGCCATTGGATTTAATTTTATGAAAATGCTGCTTACAGTATCAAGTGATAAAAAATACATGTACCTATTATGCAAGAAAAAACTTTTGTAGGTGTGGCATCATTGATTATATTTTTTTAACGTAGGCATCACTCATTTAATGTGTTGAAAGCGTTTATTAAGTGACGTAAATGGACAATTAAAAAAATGTTAGTTAGTTAGTTTACTTCCTTGATATAAAAATGTAGTTAAATTTAAGATTGAGTTGAACTTTTTTGTGTGGCGCCAAAATATAATTTGCATTTGTATACAGTAAAATAATAGCATAGGTCTGGAAAACTAATTAATTCTATTATTTTTAACGTTTAAACTAATTTTTGCATTCATGAAAGTAAAATGCATGTAAAATTAAACAATAACTTTGATTGGAAAAGCTGTGCAAAATCCTTTAATATGTTCAGAAATAATTATAAGAAATGTTAAAGACCTTTTTTTTTGTAAAATTATACACAGCTTTCTATCCACCAGGCTAAAGGCCTGTCTCTGAGCAGAACTGCTACCACTACTGTAGTAGCGTCAATATCGTCAATACATTTGTAAGCATTGCTGCATTTGAACTTACGCCTTAACAAAATCAGATTTTCAAGCAAATAAAAATATATTCCTGGACATATTTTGGTTCAAATTTGAAAAAAAAAAAAAAACCTAAACAATGAAGATTAGTTTTTGACTATGACCCAGTTGGAGCACGCGCAAAGTCTGCTCATAACAATACTATCTTTTTGGACCTTTTTTTGATTTTCTTTACATGCTATTATAGCTATCAATAGATGTGTTATAAAAAATAATGGTTACTGAAAAACAAAGTCCTCAAAATCTTACAAAAATCGCTATGTCTCGAAAACTATACAATGAATTTCAAATTTTTGTGTATCGATTTGATACCTACATACATTTTGAAAGTCTTTTGAGGGGTTCACAGCTTACGCCGTTTTTATAAAAGTTATATCCATTACTTCCGATGGGTATACTTCCGAACGACAATTTTTGATAACATATCCTTCCTAATAATTAAAAACCACATAAAAATATGTTAGAAGAGCTTCTTGTGGAAATGATACATAAAGGTCATATTTGCATGTACTTTTTTGAGCCCTATTAACACAATCGATATAAGAACACTTGCTTGAAGAGTATTTCTATCAGGCCAGCATAGGAGCGCCTATCATAGCGGCTCATTTCATGTAAAAACTAAGGGAGTTTGGAATACAGGTTCCTTCCCAAAGATAGTCTTCTGGAAGTGCTTCTTGCTTCTGTTATTGCCTTTTGAATTGTTCTTCAAAAAACATATGGGGCAATCTGTGCCAAATCACCGAGGTTTGGTCCCGACCCTCTTCGATTCCGCTCATTCTTATGTTTTGTATGTATTAAAAGCAACAAGCCCACCAATTTCCAGACTTTTATTCGAAACCGTTATTGAGTATTCGGTTTTTAAATTTTAACGGAAAAATGTTCAATTGATATTACACTAGTAATAAATATCGATGTCAATAAAATGTAAGTTTTCATTTTTTCGTCATTGAATATAGTCTTAGAAAATAAATAAATAAAAGTTATTTGAAGTAATTATGACTTAGTTATTAACGTTTAAAGAGTAAATTCGACATTTTCAAAAACTCCGATTTCTTCGATTTTTTTAAAAATTTTCCCAAAATTCTACTCTATAGCTAGATATTACGAAACTTTTGAGCAGCAGTTCGAGATGTGATCACAATTTTTTCTATTTTTTTTTTTTAGAATTTTGAAAATTTTAAATCTGTTTTTTTTATTGAATTATCTATATCACTTACTTACTTACTTGGGTGGCCATAACAACCCGTTACCGGGTTACGGCCGACCTCAAAAGCTCTCTCCAGGCACCTCTGCTTTGCGCGCGCCTTCTCCCATCATTCACACCAAGCGTGGATAGGGTTTCCTCGGCTTGGTCTTTCCATCGGAGGCATGGTCTTCCTCTTCGTCATCGCCCAGCGGTTTCCGCGTCAAACACCTTTTTCGCCGGAGCTTCTTCGCCCATACGCACAACATGTCCCAGCCAGCGCAGACGTTGGATAGTGATGCGCTTGACTATGTCAATATCAGCGTAGTGCTCGTACAGTTCGTGGTTCATTCGAATACGGTAGTCGTCGCCGACGTGAACAGGACCGAAGATTTTGCGAAGAATTTTTCTCTCAAACACCCCAAGCGTGGCTGCAGGACCGAAGATTTTGCGAAGAATTTTTCTCTCAAACACCCCAAGCGTGGCTGCATCAGTCTGCGACACAACCCATGCTTCTGCGCCGTAAAGTAGCACGGGTAAGATGAGCGTCTTGTAGAGTGTCAGTTTTGTCGGGCGAGAGAGGTCTCTACTACTCAATTGCTTACTGAGACCATAGTAACAGCTATTAGCAAGAGTTAGTCCTCGCTTTATCTCCAGGCTGACATCGTTTTGAGTGTTCACGGCGGTGCCAAGATAGGTGAATTCCTTGACAACTTCGAAAGTATAGTTGTTCGCAGTAACAAAGGATCCAATACGCCGCGTCTCCCTGTTTGTGGACAACATATACTTTATCTATATCACTAGTTTGCACAAAAAAGATCCGGTTTCTCACATACTTTTTTATGTATTTTGGGTCGTAAATTCTAAAAATGTTAACCATTTTTTTTTTTTTTTTCTTTTGAGATTCGTTTTCGAGTTATCTCCCAAAAACCCGTTTTATGTACTTTTTTCAATTATTTGGCCATATTTCCATCCATTTTTTTCATACTAAAACATACATAACATATCATCAAAATCGAAGAGATTCGGGACAAAACGTCGGTGATTTGGCATGGAAATGTATACAATAGTAATTCTATGAGGCAAAAAAAACGTGAAATGACATGAAAGTTTTACTGTACTCAGTGGTAGATTTACGCCTTGGCCCGTGAGGCCGGGGTTCTATTAGAATCAAAAGACAAAAGTTAATTATTTTGATTTGGACGGAAATGTCGCTTTTTTGAAAAAATTTTCAGCGGTTTCTTAATTTTTGAGAGTGAAACTTAAAATGGGCATAATTTCATAAAAAAATGTTTTCCCCTTATATCCTTAATCGGCAACCAATTCCGTATTATGAAATAGTCTGACTGCATGGTTTGAAATGGATTTGGACTTAAGTTTTCTGAATGTTTCACTTCTGCCACGTGTGAACTGCACACATGATTTTTTTTTTCTTAAATACCCCACGCATATAAGATCCTCTCGAGCGTATTGTGTGAAAGATTGAAGCCACATACAGAAACGCTGATCGGATCCTATCAGTGTGGCTTTAGACCTGGTAAGTCCACCATAGACCAGATTTTTACACTACGCCAAATCCTGGAGAAAACCCATGAATATCAAATCGACACTCACCATCTCTTCGTCGATTATAAAGCTGCGTTCGATAGCCCAGTGCGGGATTGCCTATACGCAACAATGTCTGAGTTCGGTATACCTGCAAAGTTGATAAGGCTCTGCAGGATGACGTTGAGCAATACGTTTAGCTCCGTCAAGGTAGGGAATGACCTCTCCGGAACTTTTAATACCGAGCGAGGTTTCAGACAAGGCGACCCGCTCTGGTGCGATCTCTTCAATTTCATTATGGAGGGGATCATATGAAAAGCCGGTGTGCAGCATAATGGCACCATTTTCTTCAAAGGTGTTCAGCTCCTTGCGTACGCTGATGATATTGATATTATCGGTCGGAGTAAGAGAGATGTTACTGCTGCTTTCACTGCTATTGAAAAGGAATCAGCCAAAGTGGGTTTGACGGTAAACGAGGACAAGACGAAATACATGATGTCTACTAACAACAACAAGAGAGCACGGGATCTAGACTCTCATGTTACAGCGGGCAACTGTAAATTAGAAGTTGTCAAGGAATTCATCTACCTTGGCACTGCCGTAACCAGCAACAATGATGTCAGTCTGGAGATTAAGCGGAGAATAACAATTGCTAATAGGTGCTACTACGGTCTCAGTAAGCAATTACGTTGCAGAGCTCTCTCTCGATCGACAAAGCTAACACTCTACAAGACGCTCATTCTACCTGTGCTTCTTTATGGCGCTGAGGCATGGGTGGTTTCGACAACAGACGCAGCCGCTCTTGGGGTGTTCGAGAGGAAAGTTCTCCGCAAAATCTTTGGTCCTGTTCGAGTTGGCGACGACTATCGCATTCGAATGAACCACGAGCTGTATGAGCTCTACGCCGACATTGACATAGTTAAGCGTATAACAATACAGCGACTACGCTGGCTGGGACATGTCCATCGTATGGATAAAGAAGCTCCAGCGAAAAAGGTATTCGAAGGGAAGGTCCCCGGTCAACGACGAAGAGGGAGACCATGCCTCCGGTAGATAGACCAAGCTGAGGAAGCCCTAACCGCGCTTGGCATTAACGATTGGAGAAGGCACGCGCAAAACAGAGGCGCCTGGCGAGAGCTAATGAGGTCGGCCGTAACCTGACAACGGGTTGTTATGGCCATCTAAGTAAGTAAGTAAGTACCCCACGCAAGCTATGATGCCTTTTCGCAAGCCTTCATTATAAACAGCCGCACACACAATAAAGCTATAAAGAAAGCAACATAAAATTGACATGGTCCTCTGGCTTCTTTTCTTCAAGATATGAGAGATAAACTATTTTCTGAAGTACTAAGTATATGGAGTCCATGGTTACTATTAAAATGATACTTGTCGCAAAAAAAATCAGAAAACTTCAGCCAGACGAGTCACGAGCAAACGAAAGAGCATCTGTTTCTGGGCAAGAAAATGTTCGAACATGTTCGAATGTCCCATTTTGAATACATATAATTAATTCCAGATAAAGGGCTTTAAAGTTGGATTTCACTAAAAGAAAGCAAAAAAATAAGATTTTTTTATCTATTTTCGATTATAACAGCCATAACATTAATACTATTGGCACATTTTGTACCTCAAACTGTTTGTAAGACTCTCCTCTACACTGTATACATATTTAAAATTGGCTTGACTGGCAATTAAAGTTCTTACAAGCATTTATGTAGAGTATGTACTCTCAACAGTGCATTTGTTTGAGTTTTGCCATTTATATGGAAAATTGGGGCCAATCGAAAAAAACCATTACAATATTCGAATTCTAGGAAAAATTTCACTATACATAGTTAGAAAATGTTATCGGAATTTGTTATGAAAAATCTTATTGAGTAGTGTAATTAGATACATAATTTTGACAATCACGTTTACATAGAAAAAAAAGGGCGGCACATCGGCAAGGGCCTAAGGCGGCATCGAACCTAAATCCGCCACTGACTGTACACGAAAAACTTGTATATAAGAGCGGAAATGAGAGAGCAATTGAAGTTTCTCTTTATCCAAAGTTTCAGAATTTAGTCAAATTATTTATTGTCTGTGTTAAAAAAATTCAATTTTCGTATCAACCACTTTCAAAAAATTTTAAAGTTATTCTCGAATTTAAAAAATATTTTTTTTTTTCTTTGCAATCTTGTACTTTTAACATTATTTGCTCATTATCAGGGCGAAAATTTCATATTCTCTTGTGTTTGACAGTTTTACTGGATTTGGTCGAAAAATTAACCTTTAACAAAAATCTTAAGGAAAGTTGGAAGAATATATAAATTATCTTGTCATGTTTTCAGGTTCATTTGGCAATCCGATCATATAACAGGGACTTATAGTATTACAAACAAAAAATATATTGAGACGAGTTGGTAGCTTAAAAGTTACCTAAGGTATTAATGAAGAAAAAATTATGTCCAGGTTAAAACTTAAGATAACAAACTTCAAGTTTGTATTATTTTTCATTAATATATGGAGAACAAAACTAAATTTTATCACAGTATTTTTGGAAAAAAAAACTGCAATTTAAAACGAAATATTAAAAAAAAAATTTTTTCCATACAATGTTTTTGCTCAAATTGGGTTCATTTTAGGTTAAAAATGTTGAAATCTAGAGTAAGGATGGTCACATGCAAGAAAAATTGGAAGACTTTTTTAGATCTTAGAGTATAATATGTATTTTTATAATCAGCAAGCTTCACTTCTACGCTACTAGAGTAACAATAATATTTCTATTTAATTTCCTATGAAAATGTGGGTTTCTTTCTGATTCTATAAATATTTTGTGTGTTAATTGACAGTTCAAATAAGTATCATATCAATTACTTAATTATTATGTAGCAAGTTTGTACCAATGTTAGGTAGTAACTTGTATAAGAATTAAATAACATTTTAACCATAATAAAGCTATTACAGTTCATTAATTACACAGGTTAATATTAATGTAATAATTTGTTCAATTCGATCACTCAATTATGTTGCCAAAAATATAAAATTGCAGACGCTTAAAGCCAATATTGGTGAAGTGCAATTTATAGCGTCAGTTTTTTCACTGATATGACTTCCATATTTTAAGTTCCCATCACAAAATTTCGAATACAAAATTACATGACATTTTTCAATTTTGGCTAAACACAATTAAGGTATAACCAAATGTGGTCATGTGATCATGTCTGCCAATGGGTTCTATTCAAGTAAGCTGTCAAAATGCTGTCAAAAATGCTTGAATATACAGAATATACAAAAAAAAGCAGAAAAAAATTTTAAAAAATTGCAATATGAATTATGCAGTTTCTGTTAGCGAAGTATACGACGCATAGTCGTAGTTGCTACGAATTTTGGCTAAAGTCTGTCTGCGTTTGGTTATTGATTGTCTGTGTTATTGGCCTGTGGAGTTTTGCAATTAGTTAAAAACTTTTATTGTCAGCGGTATGCATTGACATTTATGAATTTATAATATTTTTTTTATAAGTTTTTATACTACACTGTTTTTTATACTGCACTAGGAAAAATTTAGAATTTATTTTGTATACAAAAGATTATTGCAACCTTAAAAGCTGTAAAATTCAAACATAATATGAGACCCAATGTATTAAAAAAATCATACAGACTTATCAGGCTTACGTCATTTTTGTTTGAGACTCCAATATAGGCACAGCATAAAAGATGGTTTATAAAGATTTTTCAAAATTTATGAATTACATAACCGAAATTTCAACAGTGATAGTCAAAACAGCACAAGGAAGTTTTGGTAAACATAAGAATATTTCAAGTTAGCACACCTCAATAATAAATTAAAATTTTTAATAGTTCTTGGACGTTTAAAACAGCTTTTTGACTATATTAAATCCTTACATGCTGTCTACTTTTTTGTAACTTATACTATCGAATGCTATCGCGCCAAGTATCGCAATATTAACTGAGTAGTGGGCAATCAAAACGGCACATGTCTAGTTGCTAAAAATCAGAAATCATAAAAAAACCTGCTATCCAAAAAGTATGACATCTAATGCCTTTTTGAAGTGCCTGAGATTGAAATTACTTGAAGTTAAGTGTAATGAACATGATTCCATCAGAAAACCCAAAATGACCGACCATGAACAGACATGTGCCGTTCTGTTCACTTCACTCCTCAACTGCTTTCTTAGTAAAAAATTTAAAGTTTTTAATTTGACAAAATTGGTTGAATCCTTATCCAGAGTCTTACTTAAATAATTATCAGTATATTTTGATTTTAAGGTTTTTCATACATATATGGACGTACCACGCCCTTCTGTCAAAATTCACCAATCTGTGCTTATCCGACACATCTCTTATATATGTGTGAAGTTTGGATTATTTTCATTAAATCAATACCCCAGCACAGAGTTTTCAGTTTTGCATTATAAGGGGATGCTACGCCCTCTTGCGAAAATCGGATCGCTATTACCAGTATTTACATGAAATTTGGTTGCTTTATGTAAATACTAATATTTATCTCAATATTGAGTTTAAATTTCTTGTTTGCATGGGACGAGCCGCACCCACTTACCTTAAATTGCACACTTTGTACTTGGCTATATCAACCGTAGATCTTGCATTTACTCATATAAGACACCTTTAAGTTTTTGCTTGCCACGCCCCTTCATTTATTAAGATGTTCTTTAAATAATAAAAGATACAAATCAAGCATGGCTTAAGACAAGTACGACTTGATCGACTCTGGAGATAATGCTAAACAGGAATATTTGAACAAAATTAATATAGCCCGTATAAGGAGTAGAGTAGTTTGAACTTTAGCTGGTTTTAAATTTTGAAGGCACTCCATAGCTTTAAACATTAAACGTTTTTGTATATATAAAGCTTCCTTTATAAATTGAAAGAATTAACATTTATAAATCAAATAACATTATGACCTCTGAAATCATAGAAGTGATATTCACATCCATCAGGTTATCATAATTTTTGTTTATTTTTATGTTTTGTTTGAGTGATTTTTTCTGTAACCTGATCTATACGAATTTGAACAAACAAAACTTTTTTCAAGAAAATATAAGCTATCAAATTATTAAAAATAATTTCAAAGCTTATGAAAAATTTAAAAAAATCTCAAAGCAGTGTATGACTTAAAAATTTGATTTTTATCGACAAAGATGTCGAGAAAGCAACAAAAAGCTTGCGAACTCATTTTGTACACATATTTGCAAAATCCAGAATTAAAATATTCAGCTATAGCAAAAATATTTGATGCATCAGGAAGAACTGTTTTGACGGTTATTTCTAATTATAAGAAGGGTCTACCTATTTCACGAAAAAAAAGGTTCTGGCAGAAAACTTGAATTTTCTAACTCCAGGGTAGTGGCGAAGGTGAAGGGTATTTTTAAGCAGAATCCCAGCTCCTCAGTGCGATATATGGCGGCTAGAGCAGGTATATCAAAACCTACTGCACAAAGGATATTAAAAAAAAGTAAGCTGAAGACATATAGAGTTCAAAAAGTGCTAGACCGTTCTGATGAAAAGCATTTGATGGCTCAGATACGAGTCCGTAAATTGTATGACAGATACCTGACTAAATTTGATTGCTGCGTTATGAACGACGGAAGTAACGTCAAAGCAGATTTCAAGCTGAAATTTCGATGTCAAAATTTCCGAAGCAATATATGGTTCGGCAGGTCATATGTACCTGTGGTCTCAGAAGAAGCTTCTTTGTTACGCAAGGCACAATCAATTCAAAAGTTTATTTAGACGAGTGCCTCGAAAAGCGTGTTCTACAATTTATTCATGCACATGAAGGTACAGTGATATCCTGGTCCGATTTAGCAACCTCTCATTACTCTAAAGCTACGATGGAATGGTATCAAAGTAAAAAAATCAATTTTGTACCAAAAATAGTAAATCCGCCCAACTGCTCAAAGCTTCACCCAATTGGGAGATATCGGGCTCTAATGAAAAGAAATCTCCGAAAGAATTGTAAGACTATAAAAAACTTACAAGACTTTAGACTAAAGTGTATAAAATCGTTCCGTACTGTCGATGAAACACCTGTACAAAATTTAATAAAGGGCTTTAGGAAAAAAGTTAGAAATTTTTATGAAAAAAAAAAGTTGTCAAATAGTTTTTAGTTATTTATATTCTTAGCACTAACCATTATTAATAAAAAAAAAGAAAAGTTTATTGGGTATATTTTTATGACTGAAAATAAATCCGAAAAATTTTTCTGGGACAATCCTTAGTTTGAAAAAAAGTGATTTAACAATACTTTTGGTATTTTAGGAAAACTTGAGGATAAATGCACTCAAGTTTAATATATGAATAGATAGATAGAACACCAATAATAAAAAAAAACATAAAGTCAAACTTATGACTGAAACTGACTGACTGCATTTCCTTAGAGTGTGCTAAAATTGTTATTAATTTTTGAACACGCTGTAGAATCGTATTTAACTAAAAGAACAATTGTCAATTTTGCATACAACAAAGTTAAGTTCTAATAGAACTAAAGTGAAATTTTTAATGTACCAAGTTAAACAAAATCACATGTACCTATCTCTGAAAGATTATCTTTAATCGTAACACTTACTGCGTGCATTGTCGTCATATTTTACAAACAATTTCCTATATTTACAACAATTTATCTAATCCCAATGTGCACAAAAACGGAAGCGAATTCGTTTCGAATTCGAAACGAATTCGTTTGTGAGCATTCCGTTTTTTGTAAGAAAAACGAATTCGTTTCGAATTCCAAACGAACTGCAAATACGAATTCGTTTCGAATTCGTTTTTTTGTTCAGAAAACGAATTCGAAACGAATTCGTTTTTTGTTCATAAAATGAATTCGTTTCGATTTTTGTTTTTTGTAAGTAAAGCGAATTCGTTTAAATTCGTAACGGACTTCAAATACGAATTCGAAACGAATTCGTTTTTTGTTCATAAAACGAATTCGTTTCGAACTCGTTTTTTGTTCATAAATCGGATCAGTTTCGAACTCGTTTTTTGTTCATAAAAAAATTTTATGTTTCGAGCGACTTCAATTGCTTAGAAGGTTAAAAAAAACTTATAAAATTTTTTACTCAAATTTTGTAAAATTTTTCTAAGTCCCGGAAAATTTTCAAAGAAAAATATTCAAAAAAATTTTTGTTTATTCGACTTCTTAAACATTTCTAAGTCGATTAAGAAACAAAATTTTTTTTCAAAATTTTTCCGGGACTTAGAAAAATTTTTTTTATGAACAAAAAACGAGTTCGAAACTGATGCGGTTTATGAACAAAAAACGAGTTCGTTTCGAATTCGTATTTGAAGTCCGTTACGAATTCGAAACGAATTCGCTTTACTTACAAAAAACAAAATTCGAAACGAATTCATTTTATGAACAAAAAACGAATTCGTTTCGAATTCGTTTTCTGAACAAAAAAACGAATTCGAAACGAATTCGTATTTGCAGTTCGTTTGGAATTCGAAACGAATTCGTTTTTCTTACAAAAAACGGAATTGTGTTTTTTGTAAGTAAAACGAATTCGTTTCGAATTCGTAACGGACTTCAAATCCGAATTCGAAACGAATTCGTTTTTTGTTCATAAAACGAATTCGTTTCGAACTCGTTTTTTGTTCATAAATCGGATCAGTTTCGAACTCGTTTTTTGTTCATAAAAAAATTGTATGTTTCGAGCGACTTCAATTGCTTAGAAGGTTAAAAAAAACTTATAAAATTTTTTACTCAAATTTTGAAAAAATTTTCTAAGTCCCGGAAAATTTTCAAAGAAAAATATTCAAAAAAATTTTTGTTTTTTCGACTTTTTAAACATTTCTAAGTCGATTAAGAAACCAAATTTTTTTTCAAAATTTTTTTTATAAAATTTTTTCCGGGACTTAGAAAAATTTTTATTTATGATTTTGTAAATCGTAAGTAAAATTTAATTTGATAATAAAATAAAATTCATATACATATGCAATAAAGTCTTACAATTTGCATACATAAAAAATTTTTTTTTTTAAATAAAATTAATTTTTTTATGAACAAAAAAAACTCGTTCTATGAACAAAAAACGAACAAAAAACGAACAAAAAACGAATTCGTTTCGAATTCGTATTATGAACAAAAAACGATTTCGTTTCGAATTCGTATTATGAACAGAAAACGAATTCGAAACGAACTCGTTTTTTGTTCATAATTAGCGGAAAATTCTTCCGTTTTTTCGAGAGGAATTTCATACGAAAACGAATTCGTAACGAGTTCGTAACGAAATCCGTTTCGGATGAATAGTACGAAGAAACGAGTTCGTTTCGAATTCGAAACGAATTCGTTTTGCACATTGGGATGCCACCAAACCAATACTACCAAAAAAGTCAAGACACTTAATTTTGGCGGAAATATTTCTGCTAAGAACCGCACAAAATCCAACATTAAACGTCACTCTAATGCATTAAAACTAAATGTTCGGTTGCACAAATTGAAACAATACGGGCTACCAAGCGACATAAAGAGCTGTAAGCAAAGAAAGAAAAAAAAAACCGTAAAACCTCATCAAAAAGAAATCAATTTCAATAAAAGCAAAGCACTTGACATAAGTAACCGACGAAAAAAAAAATAAAAATGCAGAAAAAGAGGAGGCGGAGGCGGCACCGTGTCGAGTCACGGCAACAAACTTTGGCACAAGTTTAAAAGCCATGCGAGTACGCAAACCTCTATTGTCTTGAATGATTGAGTGACTTAGTAAGTGAGTGATAAAATGACAGTGTTGCTTTGCTTTGCTGCATGAATGGATTGGTGCTTGACTGACTATCTAACTGTGTGACTGACTGAATGGTTAAATCGATGCATAAAATAGTTATAGACGAAAGCATTTTATAATAAATGTTAAACCTAAAAGCCAAATACAGCAACAGAAATAAAATGAGTTCATCATTTGATTTAGGTGGAAAGAAACAATTACCGATTGTTGTGAATTCAAAGGCAAATTGCTTTAAAGTGATATTTTGTGGCACTATTTTATTAAGAATTGATGTCTTATTTTTTTGTTCAATATCACTACTCGTTTTGAACTTGTCACTCGTACTGCAAGAAATAGATAGCTCAACGGGGAAGCAAAAAATTTTGAAAACTTAGAACTGGACTGGAAAAGATTAAATATCACCAGATGATGAATTTTTATGTAAGCGTAAAATAATAAAGAAGCGTATGTGGAGCATAAAATGTAATCAGAATGATCAACTAGGCAACATTATTTCGAGATTGAAACAAAATATTGAAACAAATATTGTTACAAAACCCTGGGTATCGTACCCAACGCGGTCCACACCGTCTAGCTTGCGGTTTCAGGGAGGTCTTTAACCCGCCGCGTTGGGTCGAGGGAGCAACAATAAAATTCCACTTCCGCCGGAAGTGAAATTTTAAAGATAAAAAAAAACTTATTATTCCAAAATCATAAACAAACTAATTGAAAAAAAAAAATGAACTGAATTTAATGATAAATTTCCGCCACACAGAAGCCATTCCAGTCAGTGCAACCTATAGGCTCAAGCGTTAAGAGGTTACATTAACTGTGGATGTTTGATGGCATCGTAACTTAAAGACCCCGATGTCAAGGGCATCTAAAGTAGCTCAATAGCGAAACATTAGCAAGGTGCTAGCGAAGGTTTGCTCCTGATAGAGGGTTAATCCCAAAATATGTACCTATAATTCAAAAATAGCATCATCTTACTGAATAAAGTCGCCCACATAATGATGAAAGCTCAAACATTTACTTAGTATTATGGATTAATTTGTAATATTTCAGAAAGGAGTCAGTTGCACTTAATTGGAATTTAATTTGGGAAACAGCAATACTACTTTTCTCCAAAAACAACATTAGAATAGTTCATGAACTCTTCTATGCTACGAAACTCTTAATAAAGAACATGTTTACTAAGAGAGACGGTATTATAAGACCTGAGCATATCAACAAAAATTAACTATAGATAATGTGGAAGCCTAACTCCAAGTGACTAAAACGATAAAGTTTTCCTGATGCTGAGAAAAACCCAAAAGTTAATACAACAAATTCAAGATCACAAAACAAAAACAAGTGATCGGAAAACTCTCTCAACGTTCATATGCACGCAAAACTTCCTTTGGTTCATCATACCATACATTAAAATTTTAGGTCCAATTTTTTTCATTGGAAATCAACTTCGCCAGTAAAATGAGGCTATAGAAAGTTGAATATCAAACCAAGAGCTAGGCAGGCTCATATACTCAAATCTTTTAGATTAATTAATTTAACTTTCTTCATATTGAAAAGGTAGTACGATATGTAAATATATCAGAAAAAGTGCATGCTCACTCGGTTCGTACGTATCGTACAACTTTCAGATATATTTGATATAATATCTTACAAATTTTCAGTTACGTTTCAGAAATCTTTTATTTCCATTTATGAACGCTTAATGTAATAACATTGGTCCGCCTTTTAGTTTCATTTGAAACGTTTCTGAAACGTTACAGAAAGCTTGTAATATTAATGAAAATAAAAATAAAAATTTCTTACATCATTAAACTGAATTTTTTTATTTTTCATCTCCGTCATTTATAACTTCACCGGGACTCAAATTTTATTTCTTAGACAAAAAACTTTTTCTCAGTTCAAAACTTCAATAATAAATATTTTTAAGAATTTAAGATTTTAAAACAATAGATATTTATGCGTTCATAAAATAGTACACCAACATTGCAATTACTTAAGCCAACTGTAGAAGCGGTATCTCTATGCTACCACAAATGGAAACCAAACCAAGCAGCAAGTCATTCAATTCAATTCATTTTAACCCGACCAAATAATACAACAAAAGTAACGTCAATCAATTGTGACAAGTGAAAAATCTTACGAAAGTAATAGAAGATGTGGATGAAACCAAAAATATTCCAAGACATTTAAATGGCAAACCCACCCACAAAATCCCACAGCGATAATGGCAGCATCGCCACTTACAGCAATGGCAACACAAACATAGCAACATCTGCATTACAACATTTCCGCAGGTGGAATGAAGCGTTTTAGCGTTTCAACTTCAAAAAATGACGAGACAACAACAACGATGGCGACGGTGACGATGGTGGTGGCGACCACAACGTAGATGACGACGATAATCACGATGCTGACGATGACACCAAAGCATAACACAAGAAATCTTAAAAGTCAAAACATTCAAATCTAAGAGGTTTGAAGTAGCAACATTTGATGGAAGAGTGCTGCTGGCTGCTTGACAACAATTTGAGGCACGCGAAAATACCAAAGAGTCATCAGCACCAGTAAGAAGTTGTAGCAGCAGCAGCAGTAGAAATAACAATGAATGAGCAACTAACTACAAACAGCATCAGCTGGCGGCAGTAGCATCATCAAAACTTGCATGATGTACAGTGGAGAAAATATGTAAAATATTTTTGATATGGTCATACCGATCTTATTAATATTAGTGGCTTTGAACAGCAGGTTTAACTTATGAAAAATGCAATTGTTGTTGAGCGGTATTTAATTTCTTCTAAAAGGTTAAAAAAAAATACCGAAATGAGTGGAAAGAAAGAGGTAAATAAATCAATTGCGCACCTCAAAGATTTTTTTAATTATTGTGTAGTTCATGCCACTGTTGACAACATCTTCAATGAAAAGACGTGCAAAATTATCACTGCGAGGCTACTCGTCATCGTCATCGTCGCCTTTATTTAATACCACATTGCGCCGTGGTTATGTTGTTCTTTTATTTATTCTCATTGTTGGTTAAAAAAAAACTACTGATAGACGGTGGGGTATATTATGTTTGATTGTAGGGTGGTCGTAGTGTCACGCTGCAAGTGTCATGGCATGAACAATGATTTTTCATTTCATTGTCTTGTAACTTGTGGATACTCGCAACCACATTGTGCCTTTTTTTTATTGTTGTGTTGCTGCTTCGTTTGTTGGTCGCTTGTTTGTGTTCATGGGAAAATTAAATAATTAAGTGCATTTAATTTATTTAATAATTTTTAACCATCAAGTGGGGTTACAGCATTTTTTCATTGCTGCAAGCATTGCTGAAAATGCCATTGTAGATTTTTTTTTAATTAAATGCCAGTAATCTGAGAACTTGTTATTTATTTTATTTAGTAAACGAAAGCATTATGTACATTGCATATATGCATTAGCGTAGCTATGGGAGGGGATGAAAGGGTTGCTACCCCGTGCGTCAAAAATTAACTAACTAAATGTGGATTATTAGCGCCAGAATGTGGTCAGCATAAATTTATTTCAGGTGCAATTATTTCATTACTAATACCCAAGTAGCATTTTTGGCAGAGGAAACTTTTAATGCGCATTTACAGCACTTCTACAGCTGTTTAAGGTGTATACAGCTGTAAGAGCGCTGTAATTGCGCATTAAAAGCTTCCTCTGCAAAAAAATGTTACTTGGGTACTAAGTTTCTCATGGTTTTCTTCATTCTAAGGACAAATGTTAAATTTTTTCATGTGTATGTAGTGTACATTATTTCGACATATCATTTTTACTATTTTTGAAAATTTACAAGACGTTAAAGAACTAAGAAATTGTTTTTAGCTACTGATTATTATTTATTATAATTAAAGTTGTTACAATGAACTTTTTCAGTCAACAGTCGACAACAAGCGAGAAAGTGACAAATATATAGGCCACAGAAAATGGAACATTGTGTGCAAAATGAAATACGAAAACGCACTTTTTACAACTCAAGGTCACATCCCCAATAGCTCAAGTCATGCAGCGACCATCGCAAGGTTAAAATATAATACACATGGAACGGTCGGAGCTCAAGTCCTAAAACAAAAACTAACCACATTTGGTCTAATGAGGATATGCATGACTATTAGGGTGTTTATTTTGAATATTTTGTACATTGAGAAAAGAGAATGTTTCCTTCAAATAAATGTATTTGGTTTATAGATATCTAACATATTTATTAACTATCAACAAATTTTGGTGCATATTAACATGCCCTTAATTGGGAGTGAAAGTGGCAAAACATGACATCTAAGTATTTGAGTCGATTGTATACATCCAATTGGATCGAAAATATATTTCGCAATACCTTTTTATTTTAATTTTATCTCACATTAACATGAAACTATACAATTCTCAACATATTTAAGCAAAACACTATTTAAATACTTTCTGCGCAGTACACGGCATCAAATATAATAATGTGACGATATGAGAAAATATCGAATCGGTTTTTTTCTCATCGATTATTACCTAAATCGATATTAATAGTTGTATACGATAGCGACAAATCAATATTTCTTCCGCAAATATTTTGTTCGAACCAAATTATTATGAGGTAATTATTACCAAATATATGATTGACTTTGTATACTTATCAAAATATATTTAGGTAACTATTACCAAATATATGATTAATTCAGTAATTATGTATATTTGATTCGGTCGAAGATGCGGCGTGTTAACTTATATCAAATATTTATTTCGCCTATATCAAATTTATAATTTGTTAATTATTACGTAATCTCGATTTATACAGATAAATCAATTTCTTAGATGTATTTTGTTTTACCCATATTTTAGCTTAAGTTTTAAAAATAATTATCAAAAAATTTGAGCTTCCCAGCTCAAACCTGTAAGCGACGCGTACACAGTTTGTGTCCGTTTTCGTTGATATTTTGCGGACAAATCGACTTTCTAAAACGTATAAAAATTCTGCCTTAAGTGCCAAGATATAGCATATATAGTATATAGGGTGTTGTTGCTACTACTGTTGTCAAACCACGCCTACGTTTTTCGTGTGGCTGTAAATGCGGGCAAAATACACTCGAAGAGGTTTTTTTTTAATTTGCAGTCCTATAATCCCATATTATAGAATCGGGTTTGAAGAAAATTTTCGCAAAAATTTAGCTTCCTAGATCAAACCTGCAAACAGCGTTAACAGTTTCCTGTTACAATTCATATGGATATGCGTTTTAGTATACGAAAAACATGATGGCTACGGAGAACAAATTGGTATGCTCCATTTTTATTGTAATTTTGGTTATTTTCAAATTTCCTCGAAAGCCTTGCTGATAAGCGAAATTCTGCTCATTTGTGTAAAACACATTGGTTAATGTTATGTTCCAATATCAAACAACTTCTTATATTGTAAGCTTACACTTTTAGTATATAACCCTTTGGTACATGATCTGCTAGTTGCGGAAGGGTGATGGAATAAATAGTGTGGTCGAGTTATAGATCAACAAATTTTCTTAAAACCCATTTTTCTTTTTTTTTTTTTAATTTTTTCAAACTTGGATGTTTGAAAACCCCTTGAGAAGCAACCATCTAGTTTACTTATGGATTTTAACCTTTTAACGGACTGAAGCGGGTTTTCAGTAAGATCACTATAAACAACATGGATTCAAACAGGAAAGCATACTAAGTAATCTATTACTATTCCACACTCATTGTCTAATTATTGCCATTTTGTATCAAAAATATCAGCAGATTCATTTAAGTAAAAACTTCATATCAAAACATATTATTTTGTATATAACGTCTTCTTACATTATTCAATAAAAAAGAAAATTTCATATTTTCATGCATGCACTAAATAACTTCCTTAAATTTTCAACACAAAGGCGGCATTTACAGGCAAACCGCTACATAGAAAAAATATAACACAAAAACATTTTGTTGCCTGACCTACATGGTTGCCCGCTTGGCTCAATGATGCCTGCTCAATGACCATTTCAATTACAAGTTGTTTTTTTTATTTTATATACCAACAACACTGAAAATAACCTCCCGTCATGGTGCTGAAGCTGAAACTGACGTTAAAACTGAATGACAGGAAGTCAACTCACCTGTAAGGGTTACATTGACGTGCATTAAACCGATATGCGTGCCAATGCGCGCTGGAAGTTTCTCACGTGAGAAGGCTTTGTACGGTGCTATAATTGTAGTGTGCGCCACATGCCATGCTGAGCCCAATCTTGTGACTGCAACAAAATCGAAAGAAGAAAAAAATAATAATAAACAATTTTATTATTTAAGTGTCTAATAATATATTATTATGCTGTTATTATGTCAAAAAAGTATAAACTATTTTTTATCAAGACAAAATAATTTTATTTTTCCGCACATTCTATAAGTTGTACTTACCTAAAATGACTAGACCCACAAAAAGACTCAGTGTCACCGTTGAAAATGTTGTGAATTTCTGAAAAGTATGAAAGTTTTTAATGCATTAAAAAAAAATTTGAAGATACATAATGAAAGTCATAAAGTTCTAACTACAAGAAAGTTTTGTTTTTCAAAATATCAATACCAAAATTAACAATTAATGTAGACCAAAAATATGATTTTATTTTTATTCAAAAAGTTCTTTAGATTGCTTGCTTCGTTTTTACAAAAAAAAAAACTAAGATCAGAGCGTTGGCTCTTGCATTGTACTGTATTTTCGAAAAAAAGTCTCTTACGCTTGTATCGAAGTGAAGTAAAGTTCCTTTCCCGAACAAAAATCTCTACAACAAATTCACAAAAAAAAAATATAGAAAACATAAATTTTGTTTTAAATAAATAAAACAAAAATTTAACAAAAAATTGTGGAACAAAAAATAACGAAAAATATATATAACTAACATCAAGTTATGTTAAAAATTTTTTACTAAATATCCGAAGATTTATACAGTGTAAGGAAAAAAATAATTTAATAGCTTGAATTCGTTTTAAACACTTTTTTTAAATATTTTTTTATAGAATTTTGCAGTTGAAGATCAAGTAATTTAACCCTTTCGCTGTTTTTGTACTATATATTGTACAAAAAAAATTATCACATTTCTATTCTTCTCCTTTTAAAACTTTCGCAAATTTTTGAAAAAAGACATTAAATTTTTGATTTTCCTTTTCAAAATTCAAATTTGAGTAACAGAGGTAACATAGTAAGTTTTTTATTTGAATTTGAAAAACAGTCTACGTTGCATCTGTGTGTTATAATACAATGTGAAAACAAATTTTAGGTTTTTGAGGAGGTAATGAACATACTTATTTTAATTATATGAGCTTAAATCAAAGTTAAGGAACCAATTCTTGGAAGTACATCAATATTTTTTAAAAAAGATGTGCAAAGAAAATTGTTTTAATAGCTTAAAAAAAGTGTACAATATACTGTACAAATTCCTACAACGCAAATGTACAATATATTGTACATAAATAATTTGATCAATATATTGTACAAAATACGAGAAAGGTTGTTATTTTTTTTAAATATTTTGCGCGGCCTACGATAAAATAAACTGTTTTTGTCCTGTTTGAAAGAGTTTTTGAATATTTTAAATTAACTGAAATAATTTCGCAATGACTTTATGCTAAAAAGTTCTATAAGTATAATGACATCTTGGACAGGATCGAAGTAGATAAATTAGATTTTGAAGAAGACGAATATGGAAATGGGGAATAAACTGCCGACATCGATCCCAAAAATGAGATTCTTATAGATTCTAATACACGTTGTACGAATAATAGGTGTATACAAGAGTATGAACCAAATCCTTTTGCTTTTGACGTAATGGCGTAAATGCTTTAAGGAAAAACTTTCCTGTAAGATTTATGATAAGGAAAAGCCTAACTCTTGAGATATCAAAAATTATGTTTTTTGCTCAAAATCTGGATTTCTGGGATTAAATCAAGGAAAGAAAACTTTGATAGACTCAGAAAACTAGGTAAAGAACGAATTCTCAAGAGCAATAGCTTTGCAGTTGAGTAAAAAATTGACAAATTTTGGTCATAATCTGTACTTCGACAACTTTTTTGACTCTTACAACTTGCTTTTAAGGCTTCCATAAATTTTCTGAACTTAAAATTTGAGTTTTAACGCTTTTCAGGCTATGCTACTAGACTTTTAAAGAATTGTATTATTTATATTTTCGTTTTTCAATAAAAAAAAGTATTATAAATAAATAATAATTTTTAAATTTTACTCCATTGATGCGGTTTGGTCAATATATTGTACAAATTTTCCTAAGGTCTGTAGCCTTTCCCAAAAACTTTTTTCTATAATTTTTTGTGTTTTATTATTAATAAAACTTATATATAGTAGAGGACAAAAAAGAATTTTTCTGGCCCGAAATGAGAAAGTTGATAAGAAAGGGTTAATATGTCCAATAGTCAAAAAAAATTTTGGAAAAATCGAATGTTGTCGGATCTCTTCTACAATGGCTTCGTTAATAAGCCAAACTGTAGGATATGGGCTACAGAGAATTCTAGATTATTTCATCAGCGGCAACTGAGCCCATTTAAATTAACTAACTTTTTGGTGCGCTATATCGTCCGATACAATCATTGACACATATTTCCTCGAAAACGGAGCCAATATTGTAGCTACCATGAATGGTATTTAATAGCGGAGGATTTTGAAAAATACTTTGAGGTCAACTATGCAAATTCATCCAAAACTGTGGTACCAACAAAATCGATCCCAATTTGGAAAATCAAAAATTAATTTAATTTTTTTCAAAGTTGGATATTCTTTTTTAAGAAATAATTTTAAAAGAAAGGTGAGCTTTATTCCTATAAGTTCACAAAGGCCAATTTCAAACTCATAAGAATTCGAACAAATGACCGACGAGTAACCAAATTTCACAGTTTATCACTTTTTTCTCCTTAGCTATCAACTTTTAGTATAAATCGCACGTGGTAAAAATTTCCTAGAATTTGTCAATATATTCAGAAAAATGTTTATTTTTTATTGTTTTTGTATCAATTTTTTTTTATGACGTCATGTAAGAAAATATTTCTTGTGATTTTTGAATAATTTTAAGATTTTTATTCAATGTTTTTATGAATATGTTTGACGTCATATAAAAATTTCTGACTGTATAAAATAAAATTTATTGTTTATTCCAGGATCTTTTTTTGCTCAGTGCGATTTTCACTAAAAAGTGATGGTTTTTGAGAAAAATAACCATTAGTTAACTTCATTTTTCAGCATAGCTATTTCGTTGGAAATAGATTTGAGATTTTTTATTTCAAATTTTTTTTGACAAGATTATTGTTTTTAAGATTATTTTCGTGATTTCTTCCTCGAGAACTATTCGCTTGTGAATGTCTTCATCGATAAGTCTTTTTTTTTTATAAAAAAAAAACAATTTTTCAATTTCTATGGCGAATGACCATCTGTATTTAGTTGTGCTTTCAAAACAGGCTTAAAAATACGGTCTGGTGGAAGTAAAACTGAAGAATATGCAGGTTAAAGCTACATATTTTATCAGAACTTATGCTAAAAGTTACGATAAAGAATCCATATTTCTGTAGTAATTTAATCAGCATATCGACTGGCAACCTACTTACAACTGCTTGATTGGCATCGAATTCGAACAATGAGGTTCAAGCAGGGCACCCGCCCTGGCATAGGTATTTTATTTAGTCTTTTGAATGTACTTTATATTAGATTTTAGCCAAGTCTGATAAAAAAAAATACTTTTAAGCCTGTCATTTCGGTATTCGAATAAATTAAAAAATATATATTAAGAATGCTTTCTTTAAGAAATTCTTATAAAATATATAAAAATATTTTTTCAACCCACATTAAATACGTATTACTATCGTTGAATTCATCGCCTTCAACAATCGTAAAAAGAAAAAATTCAACAATTTATAATAAGCTGATCGTTATTCACTGTATTCCACAATATAAAGACACAAAAATTTGCAAATCACGCCAATAAATTTGACTTAAGGCCCATTATTTATTATGAGCAAATTCCTCAACAAAGGTTCGCGTCACTTCAAAAGCTGTTGCAGAACAATACCATATAAGCTGCTGAGCTTGGGCAGCAAAAAAAATATATATCGATAATAAAATAAAGCCATGCCGTGAAAACAAAAGCGCTTAAACAAAAATATTAACACTTAACAAAAGTGTGGAAAAGTTAATTATTAATTAGTGTTCAATAAAGTCAAAGGCGATATCCGATACAACGTGATGTTGACCGACGCTACCTGTTGATTGCTTGGTATGCTGCCTGCCTGCCAGCTGTTTCTTTTTGTCTTTAACACATGCCAAAAATATATAGTTTAGCAAAACCTTGAATGTTTATTTAGCGGTATTTCCACAAGTCAGCATTGATCGTGTCGTGATTGAATTCATTGATATATTAGCTGGCGCCTCATATAAAGATAATTAAAATTATTTGTGAGGAGTTGAACAGCAAGGTACTAAGTGACATTTTTGTGTTTTTAATAAAAAAGCTAATTTAAGTTCAGCAGTAAACGCCCAGAGTATTTTGAAGATAAAATGATTTTCACTTACTAAAACGCAGCATCATACAGGGGTCACAACGTTTAACGTGCCAAGTTACAAAAAGCGTAGAGTGTACCATTTTCATTTTAGAATAAGCAAGATACATATGTGTATAATGCTCTATTTGTAGTCAATTTGTTAAATGTACAATAGATAGAGTTCCCTGTGACGTGATATGCGACAAAAGCAGAGTTCTAATGGGCTCGCAAAAGCTTGTGAGCGCCCTTTCCAATGGATCTTTGTTTTTTAGCTATCGGCTTGCAAGTTTGTTCTGAGAACTCCACTAAAGCTCGCGAGAGTTCTCTTGGCCCTTAGCTCGTGAGCCAAATCATAGCTCATTGCTCCCGCCTAGAGCTGAGAACCAATGCGAGCCAAGAGTTAACGCGAGCCGAGAGACAGTGGAGCGTTCGTGTTTATGACCCATTTCAAGAAAAACATTTTTTTTTACGCCAATTGATGGCAAAAGGACTTAATCATGATCCGGAACAACTCCAAAATCTATTTTCTATCTTTACTTATTGAATGGAACAAAAAAAAATACGAAAATGTGTCAAAAAAGGTCCTTTGATTGGCTCAGGGCAACTCCAACTTGTGGAAATGGTTCAAAATAGGGTCTCTTCCAGGGTCCAAACTTTTTTATTCCAAGATTCGGCTCAAACGGACCCTCGATTTTATTAGCTCATTTGGTTCTCAAGCGCTCCATCCTCGTTAAGCTCGCTCGCGCTCATTTGGCATTCTGCTCGCTAGGCAAAACCCGAGAGCCAAAGGAAAGAGCGCTCGCGAGCGAGCTTTTCCAAACTCTGGACAAAATTAATAATAATAAATTATATATTAAACTATAATAAAACTATGGTAATACTTCTATGATAGTATATACAGCTATTATGCCTCGTTATTGCTAAGATAAATAGTGTACAGTTCGCAGTAGTGTATATGTGGGTGCATAATGCATATTGTGTGAAAATTGTCGTTATTTAATAACAAAAAATTGTTTGTATCAATCTAACCACTCTGTCTGCCATGGAAGTGTAAGCCTACCTGGAGATATTTACTTTATATTTCTGAACTGAGCAACGTGGAACCCGCAATGTGGCAGATAACGCTGCATTGTGTGCCATTTTGATTTAAGCAATTTAAGGCTAAATACAATATAACCTAAGCTTCAAATATTTACTTTAATTCATAATATTACATACAATTGTGTTGAATAAACAAACAGTTACACCAATGTTCCTTCTTTAAAAAAAGAAGCCAACTTGGTTTATTACTCGCTCTTAAAAGTTTTGGTTTTGCACTTGGAACGTTATGCGAGTATGTATATACAAATATTACTCATACTTTTTTATTTATTTACACTTTTTGAATATTTAATAAAAACATATTAAGTACGAGTGATTAAATTGATTCAATAAAAATAAACGTTATGTTAATAACTGCTCGATGTGTCGCGCTATACATTCTATTGATGTGCAATATTATGAAAATATTATTGTATAAAAGTATTAAATTTTATGAACTGTCACAAAATAAATATTCAGATGAATCATATTTATGAAGTATGTACTTATATTTGACGTTACATACACTAAAAAAAATATTCAGTGAAAATATTTACTTCAAGTAAAATACAGCATATTTGTTGTCTTTACATACGTATCGAATGGAGTGGCGTGTGGAAAATATCATGTACAGCCCAGCGTTTGTTTTAATATTAATTTTCTATTAATTTAAAGGAATGGGAACTAAATATAGGATCGCAATTTCTTTTCGTTATTTCTTTATTGAGTTACGTTACTTATAGCATTTTCCGACCTCAGTATTTACCATGGCTCATTTATAAAGGTTGATGCAATGTCATATGCGAGATCAAAACTAAATATGCAAAACATTACTGCTTTTGTATTGGTCATACTTTGAGGTGAAGAGCTCAATTACACTGTGTAACAGTGATCAATTTTGCCGAACAAAACTATAGTCCATGACGTCAGGTCTTAGAAATATCCTTACCAAAATATATATAAAAAACTCACTTTAAGTTATATTAGTATCTTTTTTACCCCGAAATATCATAGGTTGAAATTTTTAGTTGTCCTGTCATACTGACTAATAATTTTCAATCTAAGATATTTCGGAGAGAGAAAAAAATATCGCTATAATTCAAACTGAGGTTTGAAGGGGAAGACCAGTACTTACTGGTGTAATATACACTCCCCAGTGTAGCAAAAAAAGTGTTAATATATTTTAAGGCATAACTCCGCCTTAGAAACGATACGTGGTAGAAAAGATATATAGGTTTATGTATGGTTCATTCTTTGTCAAGTGTGCCCGTGTAGCGTTTTCGCAAATTTAAAAATTGTGGCTCAAAATGACTTCCACAACGTTTTAGGTCACGTAAAAATTTTTTAATGTATTAGAAAAAAAATAAGAATAAAAGAATATTTGCAAGCATAGTTTGGAAATTTTTTGTTTTTGCGTTAGTGATAAAAAACAGTTTTTGTCAAAACTTCACCTTTTTTCCTTAAACTATCAATTTTCAGTAAAAATTGCATTAAGTAAAAGATTCTTGAAATTGGTCAAAATATCCTGAAAACTATTTTTGTTCTTTTTTTTTTTGTTTTTGCAAGAATTTTTTTTTTTTTTCACTATCATAATTTTTTTTTTTTTGTCAAAAAGAGTAATTTTAATAAAAAGGCGCTGTGAATAGAAAGTTCTTAAAATTGATGAAAAACTCAAAAAAAAATTTTTTTATTTTAATAATTTTATTTTGTTTTAATTTTCAGTCGCAGAATCTTAGTTCCTTACCCGTTCTGCATCATCAATTCTGTAAAGTACACATTGTTTAAAGCGAAAAAATATATGGTCTAATTATAAAGCAAATAAATAATCGCTTATAAAAGAAATTAACATTTCAACTGATATTATTTATTATAAGAAACTGTCGAGAACTTTCTATATATTTAATGGAACATGTTTTCCCCTGCTCAGCTATTTCAAATTTTAATTAAATTTTCGGAAAAATATTTTTCACGGCTTTAATACTCTCACATCATATTTTTCTCAGTACACACATAAAAAAAAAATAAATTTAAAAATTATTTATGTCACCAAAAAAAAAACAAAATTATCACATTTCAACATTTGCAAATGCAATTTGACATAACAATGAAAGCAAACAAAAACGCTACTGAATTTTTATGCATCTATGAAATATTTAACGCCAAAGCCAATTCAATTTTTGAGCTAAGCCAACTGACATCTGTCAGTCAGTTAGTCAGGCAGCGGATGACAGGCGGCCTAAATACAAGCCACAACCTCACATTGACCGACTAAAGGCAACAAACAACATGACAACAACAGCAGCCACCAGCCTTACACCAAACAGCAGCAGCAGAAATAACAAATAAAACCAAATGCCAGAGAAGATACAAATGTATTGTATTCACTAGATATGATATACAATATTTGTGTTTTGCTTGTATAAGTTTTTTTTTTTTTAATTTTATTATTTTTCATTCTCATTCAGATGCAAATTGTTAACATGAAAATTTGCATCAATAAAATCAGGCAAAAGCAGCAACAATTCTATGATATTTTAAATGAATTTATGCAAAAATTATGATTATATGCTAAACAAAACAATTATTTACATATTTGTATTGGTTCACATATGCTCATGTGTGTGTTTGCATTGTGGAAGCATATGAATTAGGAAGTTTGGAAAATTGGTTAAATAAAACATTAACCTCGATAAAGCTACTTGGTAAACTTTTTAACATCCTTTCGGAATGACTTATTTATATTTTCCGAACTACAATACATGAACTTTTTTCAAAATATTGTATGAAAGTAATTAATTCATTATATTGTAATAATTAAGTAATATTTTTTGAATAAATTCTTATGAGATCACCTTCAAAAATTCTTCTTATATTAAATATTATATTTAATTCAATTTAATTAAATATTACACAATCTCACTCACGTGGTAAAACAATCTCACATAACCACCCTGTGATTACTAGAAGGGTGGAATACTTACTTACTTACTTACTACGTGAAAATTGCTTAATTTTTTCTAAAGCATGATGTGACAGTTTGGATCTTCGTTCCGGGTGAAAAATTTTCAAGGTATGCTACTGAACGAGACATAAGCCTTTAGTCATTAGAGGCGTTAAACTTCCGCACGTCACTTACTAAGATGACGCAGTATTTTTATATTCACCACGGTAATTGCAGAGCTGATAAACTGGCTATACAAGAGACCTACTTCACAAATTATTTAAGATATAGAAGGTGTAATTTTGCAATACATTTATGGCTGGTATGGTACGCCAAAAAGCTTATTCCATCCTCGCAATTAATGGTAGTCAATGGTCGTTCTCTTTTGATAACATGGATGACCTTATGTACATAATATATTAGTATAGTGAGATCAGCTTATTGAGTTTGTATAGGAATCTGGGCCAAATTGCAAAAAGTAAACGCGTTCGAAATTTCTTCGTTTAAGATTCCGGCACTCGTTATCGAATGAAAATATCGAAAATTGAGGTTATGCCATTCGATAACGAGTAGTCGTTCGAATGCTGCCATACGAAACCTCACTCGTTGGATCAACTGTCAACGGAATTATTTGAAAAAAATTTAAAATTCCAAGAATTTTCTGAAAAACACAAAATGTAAGTATATTTTTTTTTTAAAATTAAATTAAATACATGAACTAACTTTTAAGAACTAATCCAAATATAATTAATGCTCTACAAAAATGTATGATGGCAGAATTTATGCTGGAGCTTCAAAATTTTCAAAAAACCGTCCGCCATACTGCGCGCAAGAGAAAGTCATGTCCCAACTAACTAAAAAATTAAATTCTGCAGGTCCTCCCATCTTTGGGCACAATTTGGTTTCAATTTCACACACAACATTTGCAACGATTTTTCAGTAGCGCAAAGGATTGCTTTTATCGCGAAGTTGTGTTCTCATCTGCATGTCCCGGCCTTCCACCTCCACCTCCGACTCCGACTCCGACGACGAATAACAAAACAACACAAGGATTCATTTTTTTAAACACAAATATTACCAAATGCACTAAATTCAAATTGAAACGTCAAATTGACGTACTTTGTCATATGATAATAAAAGAAATTAAATGATAATTGAACTTCAGCCATTTTTAGCAACGATCAACATTCATGTAAGTCTTTACAAGTTGATACAATGCTTTATTTAAACAAACTTTGACAACAAAGGAAAAAAACAACAACTCTAGAATAAAGACATATGCTTTGATTCCTAAAATTTCATCAGTATATTTTTGGTTGATGCCTACGTCAGTACTCAAATTACGCCCGCCATATAGTATCAATGCAAATCTAACGAAAAGCTAATTTTTAATTTCAAGCAAATGTGGTAAGTTTTTTAAGTGAATTATAAGATCACACTATTGCGTTGAAATCTCAATCAGCTGTTCCGCTTCTTTGTTTACATTATTAAAGCATGACGTCACCTGAGTGGACTAAACCGTAATTCTCCTTTGTTATCGCAGTTTCTTAAATTATCAACTTGCAAAGTTTTACATGAATGTTGATCGCTGCTAAAAATGGCTGAAGTTCAATTATCATTTAATTATTATTATTATAAAAAACCAATAAAACAAACCAAAAATAATAAAAGAAATCGATAACTTAGTCGTAAAATTTCGTCTCGTTTCGAATCGTGTGCACCGATCCAGCAACTCGTTTACCCAATAACGACTGCCGCGATTCGGCCCCTGATTTGTTTAACGAGACGGTTTTCTTTTATTTAATCGGTATCACAATTGGTCTAAATGTACCTGTTTTTAAGCTGATTACCATTTGTGTTTTTTCTAAGTTATGTGCCTTTTACTGCATTTTGAATCCTTTTCGAAAAAAAACTTTTGGTGTAAACCTGTGCGAGCATTTTTCACGGACATCACACACTGCACAAATAAATGTGAATGATTTCATCGATTTGGTTCAAAGCGGATGAAAACAGGATTACAAATTCGAGATCTCCTTATCAGTAATGACATTTTCGGTACATTTGTACTTTTGATAAAAAATCGTCGTCAGTACATTCGACAAGTTTTAAGTACATTTGGCCCATTTTCAGTACATTCAAGGCATTTTCAGTACATTTCGACTCTTTTGAATAAAAACCATTTTTTTGTAAACTTTTGATCTAAAATTAAGTCGAAACAGTGTTGCAGAATACCCAGCGTCAAAATTCAGCAATATCTCGAAATTTATAGTTTTTGTACCAAAACAAAATTTCTCACTCTCTAGAAAGTTTTACTTTTGCAAAATGACATAGCTTTTCTCAGATCGCATCACAAACAATAACCAACATTTGATTAAGACAGCTAAATGGAGTTCAATGGTATGCCGGTTCAAAAAACAAGTGTCTCACTGTTCACCCCTTTTCTATACATACGCAATGATTTTATTCGAAAACTTAGCTTAATAGGAACAGAAATACGAGCCCTAAGAATCATATAGCATTTTTAATAAGACTTGAGATTTTATCTTATTTTTCTCAAAAAATAAATTTGCCAAAAATTGACAAACAAAAAAATATCAAGTTTTTAATTCAGAAAATTCAAAAAATTTGCTCACCAAACGAAAAAAAAAAAACAAAAAAAAAACAACCAACTTCAAAACCTAAGCTGCACCCTACTTAACCTATCCGTAATTTCAATACCACCTGGATGGTAAAAAAATCTGTTTAGGAATGAGTTGACTGAATATGTTATAACTTACATTTTAGACATTTATCGGCTTTTCCGATACATTCGAGCTTTGTTGAAATTCCCAACGTTTCTCGATATTTTTGAATTTTTTTTTTTTCAAAATTTTTTGACTTATCAAAATTTATTTTTAATTATTCAAAACTTTTCTCATTTTTAGGCATTTGTCGATCATGTTCAACATTTATCGAAATATTCGTGTTAAGATGCTAACATAGCAAAAAAATGACATAAAGTCGCAATTCATGCCGTAAGTGCTTGCACTTGAATTAGCCTCCCTAACAACGATAAGCTTCATTGGACTTTCAATTCACCCTAAAATGCATGTAAATATTTTGACAATAACATTTACATTATGAACGTACACTGCTGCATTGTCTCCTGGCAACATAAAAGTTACAATAAAACCAAAACTTCAATTTGTGTTTGGATTTTATTTAATGTACGAATAGTTATTTTGTTGCAATTTTTATTATGAAAATATGCTTGTTGGTGCTTTCAAATTTTTTTCATATTCGCACAACAACAAAGTTTGCCGCATTTCAATTGCAAAAGTATTTTTCAAATGCATTTTATTAAAATTCAATTGAATATAATAATATGGCATTGTTAGGGCGATACGTATATCCTTTTTTTCCTTGCACCAATATTGCCGAATTTATGCGTGGTTGTGGTCTGTGGTTTTTAGCATATAAATTAAATAATAAATGAAAAACATATTGTATTGATAAAAATATAATACAATAGAATAAAGCATATTGCACTTTTAAAGCAACGGATTAAAAAAGCTAATCGCTTGTAAATATTTGTATCATAAATGAATTTAATTTATAATTGTTATCCAATAACACATTTGGTTGGATTTTTTTCTCAGCTCACCTGTTTTCTTACACCTGGAAATATAACTAGGAATGCGATGTAGAATGTTGCGAATAAAACTGATACAGCCACTATTGATACATCTCCAGTGACTGGTGTCCGATTTGAAAATGAATACAGTGTGGGTCCACCATCGTCTCGAAAAGCGTCGAACCAACCCTTCATTCTACAGGATAGTTGAGCTCTGAAATTGGAAAAAAAAAATATGTATGAAATATCAATTAATAGGAAAAATTAAACTTAGCAGTTTTTCAAATGATTTGTTTTACATTCACATAAATGACGCTACAAAACTGGTAAAGGAGGTTGTCAAAAGAATCCTGGTAGCGATAAAAGCCGAGGTTTGTTGACGTAGTTTAAGCAGCGATCCGATTTCAGTTTAGGCTAATTCGCTGAAGTAATTAAAGCACATTTTTGTCCTAGATACCTGAGGTTGATTCTGGCAAGAAACGGTCAGTTGCAGAGAAAGTACCCAACAAGTTCTTTCTCATTTACATTCAGTCAACTATGGCTGAAAGATTCGAATGGAATACCTAATTTTTCAGCTTGACTGCCCACTCTCGCGATTTCACTGCGGCTCTTGCAAAATAAGTCAGTGGACTTGAATTATAATAGGATGGCCATATTGCTCTAGATGTTTTACAGACTTTCTGCTTCTGACAGAAAAGTGATAAGACCTTTTTCTTAACTATACCGAGCGAAGAGTGCACACGCTTCAAAGCTCCGAGCCACTTCATTAAAGATGTGCCACATTTCAGAGCCATTATTGTGTTTAGGAGAACTGTTTCTAAGCATTTTATAAAAACCTGAATATCTGAGTATATATTTATATCTCTTTTGGACACAACATTTCTTCACAATCCGAATGCTACTTCTTTTATGTTTCAGAACTGTCACTAAGCGATTTCTATCTTTCGGACACAACATTTCTTTACAACCAGGGTTCTAGTTCTCCTTTAGGTGTAGTCTTGGCCAGCCGAAAAGGTCGCATGAGTTTTTTCTCCGCAAACAGTGGAAATCTATGGAAATTATAGAAATCCATAACTTTTGTTTTCTACAAAATCGAAAATCTATCTCGCGATAAAGTTCTCAAAAAATATTGCTTTAAACTTTAAAAAACTCGAGTTAGCTAGCATGACGAAAAATATAACAATGACCGAATTGTAGGTGATCTAAGCTTCATCAGTAAAAATAAGTTAGAAGATCTTTCCCTAACGTTTGGATTTCTCCAAGGATTTTGCTAACGACTTCAGTTTCTGTGCAAAGTGGGGAAAGCCTCCACGAGCATTTGTATTCCCTAGCGATTCTTTTTATTAATAATAAGAGCTCAAAATATAGATTTTTCAAAATTTATAGAACATTTTGCTTGCCTAAAAGCAAATCAAGAATGTTCTTCCTAGTTTATTCGATTTTTAACTATCACGATTTTATTTCAGAAACATCAGCAATGAGTGAACGAAATCTATATCGCTATTGATATCACAAAAATGTTGATCAACTGATTCTATTGAAATTTTTATTTAAAATTCCTTCTCCGCAATATACATATTTGATGCATATTATAAACGATAAAAGCCGCACGAAAATTTCTGAACATGGCACCAATTACCTTGGAGCTGGCACTGGCTTTGGTAATGTTGCTACAGTTCCTAACTGCAGTTCTTTAGAGTAAACCCACTTGGCTGCTTTGCTTGAAGCCATTCATGAAGAAATTTAGACAGCAACTTCTTCCTGGAATTCATACCTTTCAATCAAAATTTCATTAAATGTGAGCTATGTAAACTTTCGCGAAACTTATCTTACTAAAAGTGGTTTCAACAATGACTCTTGCTAAGAGTCATTCTTGGCGCATTAGGTCGATTCATTTTACTAGAAAATTTTCTTTCTTCGAACATGAAAATTTTATAGTTTGACATATACAAAATTATGTGGAAATAATGCCATAAATTTTGGTTTTCAGACAATCATCGACATGTAATTAGTATATATCACAAATTACAGTGGCAGTCAGCTTAAGAGCCGACTAGCTTAGACCAAATGTTGATCCGTTGTGATACCACAGGATATTTAACTATACACTCTAGTTGAATCAATAGTAATAAAACTAAGTAGCTGACCTATATTAACATGTCTAAGGACATCCAGGTTATCAAACATTAATTTCTAAAACTTCGGGGCAGTATCAATGAAAAGTTTTCTCCTCCACCTCTACATTCATACAACTTCTATGGAAGCCAAGAGATCAAACACCTAATCTCTCCGCATGTTTTCCGAAGAGGATTGATGACAAAACCAAAATATTTCACTACAAAGAAATTCTTTAAGAACCTTTCTTTTAAAAAATTAATATTTTAACATAAAACCACAATAAAATAGGAGCATATTATTTTGTGCCAAAACTATTAATCAATAATCAAACATCATAAGAAAAAAACATCACTAAAAAAAATAATTCATACTCTTTTAGGTCACTGAATTTAAGATACTAAATACGTTTTTACATAGTATCTAGGGGGCGATTACTTCAGACAGAATAACAAAATTCTAAATTAAAAAAATGATTAATGACAAGATATACGAACAATGACGTTTATGCCTTCTTAAAACTAATAATATTAATATATGGGATCACACAAAAAAAAAGGTAATATAGTATTCCTAAAAATCTTTTAATTTATTCACATAGAAATAAGCAACGGAATACATATTAAAATTCAAATTAAAACTGAAAGTTTTGGTAACTTATGAAATTTTTAGTTTATTTTTGATTGTTTTAACTTTTAGTATTTTAGTTAGAGCAAAAAAATCCCCAGTGCAGAACTCACAGCTGACATACATATATTAAAACGATTTATTATTGAAATTTATTTTTATTTTTGACTTTAATTTACGATTGTCTAATGTTTTTACATTTTTTGTATAAATAACTTAAAAATCAATGGTTTTGTTTTTTGCTTTTTGGAATTTATTTGAAAAATCAGTGAACCATGTCTGCTACAAAAAACAAATGCGCGTGCGCGCACCACACCACTCGATGTTGCCGATGTATGGCACTTTTTTGTTGTTATTTAGCCAATGGCCAAAGTATCGTATACTTTAAAAGCTGTTTAGTCATCAAGTGGTTTTGTTTTTTTCTTTCAAGATAACTATTTTCGTATTGTTAAAATACTTATGTGAATACTGTTTTTTTTTTTTCAAGTTTTTGTTGAAATTTTTGTCTACAATGTCTGCGCCTTTGTTTTATGTAGATTGTTATGATATGGCAATTTTAGCATTTATTTTTTGCTTGTCTACATAAGAATGTTCCATTCGTTGAAGATTTTATTTATATTAATCAATATACATAATTGTAATTAATTTGGTTTTGTCTTATATAGAAACATTGATTTATTACTATTTTTAACTGGCTTATACGCTTCTGTTCATTAATATTATACACAGCTCTTGTGGCATATTTTATTTATTATAAGAATTAAGAAGCTATAGCTGATCATTCTTCAAAGTAATGTGAAAATGGACTTAATTTCTTTTGTGGCCAAAATATACATATGTACTTATATACGATGCAATTAAAAATACTACTTAGGTCGCTAATCCGAGCAGCCCCAAACATCATGTGTTAGATAAATTTTCTTATGTTCCCTTAAATATCTAAGATCCTTTGAAAACCAGTGATACAATTTATGTGAGCTGTTGTGGAGCATTAAAGGTGATATAAAGCAGTGGCGTAGCCAGGATTTTCGTTCGGGGTGGGCCCGGTGGTGTAGTGATGACTTTTCGGGGGGACGTTCTTTCACAAACCGAACGAACTTTGACGTGGGGACGTTCTTTTACAAACCAAACGAATTTTGTTTGGCTGAAATTTTTTTTATGGGTTCTGTATCGAAAAAGAAGAGATACGTGTTCGAGGATTTTTTTAAAATTTTTTTTATAAAATAGAACGAATTTGAATTTTGAAAATTTCGTGATTTTTGGCATGGAGACTCACTTTCAAAAATTCATAACTCCGGTTCTGTTAAAGTTAGAAAATTGATTTTATTTTCGTTTTAAAACTAAGAGAACGAACTAAAAAAAATTATTAATTACAAAATTATTAACAAATAAATATTGTTATAAACAATTTAAATGTTTAAGTCAATTAACAATTAACAATTTTCTAGCTTTAACAGAACCGGAGTTGTGAAGTCTCCATACCAAATATCACGAAATTTTCAAAATTCAAATTCATTCTATTTTGTAAAAAAAATTTCAAAAAAATTCTCGAACACGTATCTCTTCAAAATTTAAATTCGCTCTTTTTTGTAAAAAAAAAATGTTTCAAAAAAATCCTCGAACATATATCCCTTCTTTTGCGATACAGAACTCATAAAAAAATTTCAGCCAAATCAAAAATGCGTCGTCCGAAAAGTATTCGGTTTGTAAAAGACCGTCCCATATATATTATGGTATTACATAAACGAACACCGAGATCTACCTAAGAACCATTCTGCGCGACTCCTTAGCAAACATATCAATGATGGATTCCTCACTGATTGGTATGTTGCGATGTATAGTCATGAGAGCCATACTTGTAAGACGCTTCTCACTTGTACGATTGCGAAGGTAGGTCTTTACACGCTTTAACGTCGAAAAACTGCATTCAACAGTTGCTGTCGTGCCAGGTAGCGTCGTCAAGAGTGTTAGCAAGATATGCATGTTAGGAAAGAGCTCGTTATGGCACAGTTTTAGTGCGCTAATTGCACATGTCGATACATCTTTCACGGCATACTGCCATCTCATCGACCACATATCAAATTCACCCTGAAGAATAGCTTCATTTGAATTCTTCAGATCATCTATATAAAATTCTATCGCTGGCTTTAGGTCTTCGAATGTGAACTTGTTCACGTTTTTTAGTACTAGACACTGGAGTCCAATAATTTTCTTCTTGTGTCGTAAAAACCTTTCGCTGAGTGAAGATTTAAGTTCATTAAGGTACGGAATGAAGAGGATTCTTCTGTAATATTCTTCAGGTGTATCTGTGCGTTGATTACACAGGTATTTCGAAGTAAGGCTTTCTTACAAAGTTGGCTAGCTGGCTATCTGCCTGTAACTTCTTCATACACAATACAGTCAAATAATAAATATGAGTATGACTCGACAGTGACCAGAGACGGCAGCAGTGAAGCTCTGACAATCTCGAATGCGCTAAGCCAGGGATATACCATTTCATATTTTGTTGTAATTGTTGTTGTGTTTGGTGATTTTGGTGAGACTGCATATTGCATTTCGGGGGGGGGGGGGGGGGGGCGGGCACGTGGACCTACCCCCTAAATACGCCACTGATATAAAGTCATTTTGCACTTAAAAAATTAACTTATGTCACTTTTAGTGCATTATAAGTGTATTTCTCGATAGCGCCAATAAAGCCTTATGAAACATCTGATCTACTTATTTAACATATTTCGACATTTTCAGTATTTATCAACATTTTTCGACATTTCCATATCCTTAGACTTTTCTCAACATTTTCGAACCTTTCAATAATAATCGAACTTTTCATTACTTTTTTAATTTTTTTTTGGAATAAATCAACTTTTCAAAAATATTTGCAAATTTTAACATGTTTCGACATTCTCAACATTTTTGGAACTTTTTCAGCCATTATCGACTTTCTAAGACCTATTGGATTTTTTCAGACTTTTTGACTTTTTCCACATTTTTAGAATCACTCAACATTTTTGAATATTATTCGACTTATTCAACTTTCCAAATTTCTTTGACTTTTCCAAAATTTTTCGATTTCTTCCATTCTCTGCGACATATTTTTATTTTCTCACATACTTCAAATTATAAACATTTATCAACATTTTCAACTTTTTGAGCATTTTTTATCTTTCTCATCATTTCAGGAGTTTTCAAAATTATTTTTAGAATTTTTTAACTTTTTTTAGCATTTTTCAAACCTCTCGACATTTTTCAGATTTTTCGAAAATCGTTGACTTCTCGGTTTTCAACATATTTTGATTTCTTGTACTTTTCTTAATTAATTTTGAATTTCTCCACTTTTTTAAAACACTCAATTTTCCAATATTTTCAACAGTAGTGACGGTCTCATAATGTTTTGGAATTTTCAACATTTTTTTACTTTCTCATCATTTATTGAGGTTTCAATATTATTTTTAGAATTTTCCAACATTTTTCGAAGTTCTCTATTTATGTCGCAGTACATTCTTAAAATCTGGTTTTTTCGTAGTCCCAAAAAGTTCAAAAATGAAAACCTCGGAAGCTCAGGATAACTTAAGCCTTGCGGAATTACAATTTTTATAAAGGCCCCTTCAGACTACATGAGAAGTCATATAAAAAGTCATATGAGCTGTCAAATATGACAACTCTCATAGTGTGAACATGTTTATAATACACAAATGAGTTTTCATATGAGAAAGCATATGACTATTTTGACATTCGATTCAAGTCTATTTGAAAAGAGAAGTCATAGGAGTTTTGTGTCAAAAAAAATTGTTTACAAATAAGTCATTGGAGAAATAAGCTGTTTATAAAAGGCAAGTTATTGTTTTTTGTTAAAATAAATGATTTATACAAATAAAAATGTATTTTATAGATAATGGAATGGACTTAAGACTTAACTCTTCAGCTAATTGAGTTGTGGGAGCAACATGCTTGCATGTATGATCCAAAAAATGGATTATTTATTCAACAAGCACGCAAGAATTGACGCTTTGTCAAAAATAACAAGTGCAATGTCAGCTTTTGTTGGAAGCATCACAGTGGAAGACATAAAAACCAAATTGACGAATTTGCGGTAAGAATTGATACATCAATATTAATAGCAGAGTTCCGAAATATTCATCCATGATCGCTCGCGTACATTAGCGTGTACGTTTTAATTTTTGCTGAATCGACATTTTGAGTGCACATACATGAATATTCCGAACTCTGATTAATAGGTACAATAAAATAAAGATTGATTTTCAGAAGTCAATACAACCATGAGCTGGCGAAGATTAAATATTCGACGAGAAGTGGTGCTGGTACAGCTGATATATATGAGCCAAATTTATATTGGAGCGCTCAAGAGACGTATGCCGATAGATGATGTCTTGAGTGAAGAATCAAATGCCATCCGGTCAATATCAACATCTGTGTCCGCGAGGAATCATCCCAAAGATGTAGAGGCGTTCGTTGAGCACATCAAAGCAGAAATGTGCAAAATAACTAATGAAGAGCTTCTTGATGAGGACATGTACGAATTTAACAGTACAATGTTTCGTAATAAAAAAAAAACAACGTCTAATAAATTCTGTAAGTTGTGAAGTACTTTAAATGCTTCTAGTGTTTAAAATATATATATTTTCTCTAGACTCAAACTTATGCGGACAGTTAATTTAAGGCATCATTGGTCAGTGCACATCAAAATTAATTTGATAAAATTTGATGCTGGTTTTCACACATTATTTTTATTCCTGCATGTTCAATATGAAAAAGCTGATAGTCACAAATTAATTACACATGGTACTTATGCATACGTACAACATCCATCATATGTTGTTTGGCTTTAGTAATCAATCGCTATTGAAAATCTGTCGCTCTGATGTAATAAGCAAATTTAAATATTTTTTTATAGTTTGCGAACACCTTTATTTTGTTAATTGCATAAACAAATGTTATGAATGTTGGCAATTCTTTTGTGCTGAATTTCTTCATAATTTATTTCTGAACAGTCCCTAAACTAAACCGAGGTTAACTTTTTCGAAAGACAAGATCTTACTTCCTTTTTCCTACGAGCTGCCAACACCTCAGGTTGTTATACGATTCTGTAGAAACTCAAAAATAAATCAAGTAAGTAAAAATGGAATCATATGACTTGATGTCAAGATATATACAAAGTTTTGTACCAATTTCGGTATTTTAATTGCTTAACGCAGTATTTTAATGATTGTTTCACCAATTTTTCAGTTTGCCGTAAGCTAACATTGTCCAAAAATCGTGCAGCTTGGCGCATGAAAAAGAAAATTTTTCAATTGTTTAACAAGCCATAAAACGGCAGACGTAATCGCAAAATTCTTTGCAAAATATTTCATGTTAATACAAACAGGTAGATATTTCGTTCAGTTAATAAAATAAGGTAAATAGCATAATTCGTAAAATCTTTAGACGCATGTACCCTATGGGACAGTTGGTGACCCAAGCCTCTGCATCATTCTAAAATCGTTTTCTGCAAAAATTGAGAGCAACCCGTTCTAATGTTCAGCCTGACAACATGAAGAGTTAGCGTGGGTGATCGATGTCGTTGCCGTTATCAAGCTGGCAGTCAGCGAGAACTACTGGTATTAACGTATCATTAAATCGTCATATCAAAAACAAAAATGTGAAGAATCAGTAAAATGTGTGCTGAAAAACTATAAAAACCTAAAATTTGGAAAACTCATAATACAAAGTGCGCTGCAAAAGAATAATTAGAAAAAATATTTAAAAATCTATTAAAAAATGCATAAAATCGCGTTCTGTTCAAAGCATTAGAAGAAAAAGAAAAAAAAAACACATGAAAAAGAATTTGCAAACGGTACACGTTTAAAAAGTGATTAGTTTCTCCTAAAACAATTTAATTTACTTGCTTTAATTGCTTAAAATCACTTTTTGGTAAAAGTTCTTAAAAATTAATTAAAATATATATATTTACTTAAGATAAATTAATAGTGCAGAGTTATTTGATAAAAATTGAAATAAACATTTAAGTTCTAATCGAGAATCAAGTAAAAATAATAAAAGTATAGGGTAAAAAGTGTTTCTTTGATCAAATCAATTAATTGAGATCAATTAATCAAGCTTGATTTTGATTCGCACACGCATACATTCATAAATATGATTGAAGCTGATTTATCTATAATAAGATAATTGCAGAGAAATTTTCTCATAATTTTTAAAGACTTAAACAGCTCATCGGTTCAACGTCGACGAAGGCCTTCAACGATGGATGTTCGCAGAATCGAGAGAGTGAGTGAGTGAAATAACTACTTTATATTTTTTTTAATACGTTATAGATTAATATTGGTTGATCAAAACAAGACGAGATAATTTTTTTGCGAAAGCTATTATAGGCAAATTGCAGCAACAAGCATGTAAATGCGAATTAATTGTAGCCTCTTTCTCACTTTGCAGAAGTGGAGACTTTTTTTTTGCCGTCTACCAGAAAAAGTGTAGAGACCTTGTCGCTCTATTTTTACATGTTTGCTGCAGCTATGAGTTCTTTGATACATTTTTTTTTATTATCAGTTCTTGAATAAGCTTTTATTTACATAATGAATTTTTTTTTTGTTTGATTGATTGAATTCCTTTAATGAGATAATTACAATCAAAATGAAAATAAGTAATTCTTGGTAACAAAGTTTTGGTAATTTAAACGATAGTAAATGGCAAAAAGGAAAATAGAAGTAGAGCAAAACTATGTTATTTACTACTTTTGTACTACCTTTTCTGCCTTTTGGTACTATTTTGGTCTAAGAAACACTTATTTTTGTTTTTACTTTACGCCATCAAACTTATTTTTTTTCTATATCAAACATTTTGCAATTTTTTTATTGTAAGTAGGATTAAATGCTACCTAGAGTTAAGCGTATACATGCGTTTTAGTAAGAATATGCAAAAGGTATACATATCTTAAATTTAACTGTATCTTGAATTATTATAAATTGAATTTCATTTAATATGGTAAGAATGATTGTAGAATCATTTGAGTTTTATAATGAATTTTGAAATAAATAACATAATAATGTCGGACTAAATTCAAAGAGTTTTCCTAAGGTAATGTGAAGGGTACGGTGAATAAGGTTTGTTTTGGGGTCTTGCATTAAAGATTGGTGCATCGCAAGACCAATGGTAGGGTGGGTCAAGAGCACTATTATTGACAATGATTGATACCCACATTTTTTTTGTCTTACATAAAATTTATGATCGTTTTTTTTTGGGGATTTTTTTTTTTTACGAACGATCATTCCGGCTCGTTTTTTTATCAATTTTTAGGGAGTCTAAAAAAAAAAAATTTAGTATGTACGTATCTTTGGTAGGTTGAATTTGTCACGTACCCCACCCAACGACTGAAAGCTAGCGGCTTTAATGGCTCCCGCCTTTGACTTCTTCAGCCTAGAGAACACCTCACGGCTTCAGTATACAATTGTGTACAGCTGTTGTGAAATGGCTTTTTAAGCATAACATTAAGTACATTACAAAAAAATGGCGCCCAACGTGGGGCACACCACTACGTCTTTTAAACAATTGTCTTTCAGGAATGTGTCATTTTTAGGCTTTTGTTTTCTTGACTTGTGTCTCCACATAATGTGCATTCTTATCCTTCTGGTAAGTCTGTGCATAATTCCGTTAAGTAAATTTCAACATTAAAACTCGCAACAGTTTAAGTGATGTTATGGTGCATGTGATTGAATTGAATTTACATTTGTTAATTTCTGGAATTCGACTTTTTGGCAATTCGTCCAAATTGCTATCGACCGATCTGCTAACTTATGTTTATTTTTGTTCTATTATATTCGTCAAACTCAACTTTGGCTGCTAACATCCTTTAGTGAGTATGGAAATTTTAAGATTTTGGTTTTAATGAACAAGTTAAGCGTAAATTTAGTTTTTGGAAATACAGTTTGAGTTACTTAAAACAAAAATCTGTCCGAAATTATTTTTATATGCAATGCTATCTTCTAACAAGTTTATTCGCTTTGGTAAATTAATAAGATTTAGTTAAATTATTTATAGCAGTTTCTTAAACAATTATTTTAGAATTTCTTCTATCAATAGCCCAGCCTATTTGGAATCTCTATCAATCATTGTCAGTTACTTTCTCGTACCTTTCAATTAACATTACCGTATTAAGGAAAACCTTCACAAACATATAACAAATCGTTCAGTATTCAGAATTTTAGTTAAGACATTTTTTTTTATTTCTATATATTGAACTTTCGAATTACTTTTTTTTTGAAAAATGGCTGTTAGGCATAGTTCAGAAGATCTGCCAGCGTTGGTACCTCTCGCTGAATCTTCATGTACAATTTGTCAACAATCTCTTACGAATGGTTCAGAATGCATGATTACACGTTGTAACCATGTATATCATAAAATCTGTATCGAACATTGGCTTACGGATTCGCAAGAATGTCCGAATTGTAGACGCTCTTTGCAAGCTAACGAGTTAGTGCCAATAAGTACTGAAATACAACCTCGTGACACCAATTCAAGCAATGCCAATCCTAATATTTCTAATTTAATTCAAAACTCAGCGCGTAGTCATAATACGAATCGTGGTCGTGGAGCCATTCCTAAACGACATAACACACGCGGATTTAGGCGAAGAATTGAGGAGAGTTCAGCACAATCCTTACTTCCGAATTCACAACAAAATAATTTGAACCAGAACCAAATTAATAACCAAAATTATTCATTGCCTTTATTAGACTTGAATATGCCGTCTAATAACACTACAAATAATATTACTCATACGCCCCGTATCATTGCCAATACAGAAGCGATTGATTACAATCAAATTTCAAACATGATTGAAACAAGTTTGCAGCGTATGTTATCTAGTTTAAATTTGCAACCTAATCGTAATAACGTAACTGCTAATCAACCCGGTTACAGCAACATCAGACCTAATCCTAATTTAAACCCAAATGCTAATAATTTACCTAGACAAAACCCTTTGTCTACACAAAGAAATGTTTACTCAAATTTAAGCGCGGAAAAAGTTACTTCCATTATGCAGAATTGGAATGTAAAATTTGACGGTTCTACGAATGGTTTGAGCGTTGAGGATTTCTTATACAGGATTCGTTCATTGACGTCAGCCAGTCTAAATGATGATTTTCAGGCCCTTTGTAGTAATTTACATATTTTACTGTTTGGTAAAGCTAGAGATTGGTACTGGCGTTACCACAAACAGGTAAACCATGAAGGTATTCGTTGGGAAGCTTTTTGCGAAGCGATAAAGGAACAATATAAAGATTATAAGACCGACTATGATATTCGCGAGGAAATTCGCAGCCGAAAGCAAAAGCCAAACGAATCATTCGAAGTTTTCTATGAAACTATATTGTCAATTACTGATCGGTTATCCGAAAGCCTTTCAGATTCAGACTTGATTGAAATTATTATTCGAAACCTCAGACCTGACATTCGACATGAACTTTTGTATGTGAAAATTAACTCCATTGCTCACTTGCGAAGTTTATGCCAAATGAGAGAAAATCTCTTGTCTGAAGAAGCTTTCAGACGTAGTCAACAATCACGTAGCTTGCAAAACACAAATTTTGCTCAACGTCGTAATATTGCGGAAATTGATTTTCTTAAATTAACAAATGAAGATGAAATCCTCACTTCAGAAACACATTGTTCTGTTGATGCTTTGCAACAACAAGTTTCAAAATGTTGGAACTGTGATCAGGATGGTCATCATTGGCAAGACTGCTTGAGTGATAGGCAAATTTTCTGTTACGGGTGTGGTGAGAAAAATATGTATAAGCCACAATGCCCTAAGTGTATTGCTAAGCGCTCGGAAAACTTGAAAGCGGGTCCTTTCAAAACCACCCGAATGGCAACCCGTTAGTTTTACAAACCAAAAAACTTTTAAATAAATTGCCGGCTAGCTCAGGTAATTTTATTACAAATGAAAAAACAAAAATTACTGAAAATGAAAAAAATTCTAACAATATTAAAGTTTTGCAACGAAATATTTTGTCTGGTAATGAACGTAAGCCTATTTTATATCCTATTCGTCCATATCATGAACGATGGAATGAATATAATGCAGCAAAGAATAAAATTTTTAAAGATTTTCCTAGTTTAAATTATGCCAATAAAAAAATAAAAAGATCTACATTGCGTCTTCGCAGATTTTGGAAAGCTGTGAGGCTTACAAAAAAATTACTCGTCTCTTCTGTATTTAATAACAACGAAGACATGCGATTTTACGCAAAAGTGTCATTTTTGAATAGAACTGAAATTGGTCTTCTAGATACTGGTGCCAATATAAGTTGCTTAGGTTCTGATCTTGCTCTTGAAGATTTTTCTAAAGTAAAAACTTTTCGTAAAACGAATACTTCTGTTCAAACTGCTGATGGTAAATTTCAAAAAGTTTTGGGTTGGATTGAAGTCGACTTAGAGTATAAAGGTGAATTAAAGATTTTGAAATTATTCATTATACCATCGATTTCAAAGCGATTGATCCTAGGTATAGACTTTTGGATGCAATTCAATTTAGCTCCTAACCTCATTTCAGTAGATAAAATTTCAAAATTAAAAAACTCTGAAAATGCTTGCTTAGAAGAAGAAAAATTATTTCCCCTTACTATTATACAGCGTCAACAGTTAGAAGCGGTCACAACTCTATTCCCAAATTTTGAAATTCAAGGATTAGGTAGAACAAAATTGATTGAGCACCATATTGACGTGGGCGAAGCGAAACCAGTCAAACAACGCTTTTACCCAGTGTCGCCAGCAGTGGAACAGTTAATGTTTAAGGAAATTGACAGGATGTTGCAATTAGGTGTTATTGAGCCATCGACGAGTGCATGGAGCTCTCCGATGACAATGGTAATAAAACCCAATAAAGTTAGACTTTGTTTAGACGCTAGAAAAATCAACGAGGTTACGAAGAAGGATGCATATCCTCTGCCTAAGGTTGAAGGTATCTTCGCGAGATTGCCGAAGGCAAATCTTATAACGAAGATTGATTTGAAAGATGCCTTCTGGCAAATTAGTCTGTCTGCAGAGTCAAAACCACTAACAGCTTTTACCATTCCAGGACGCCCGCTGTACCAATTTGTTGTTATGCCTTTTGGTCTATGCAACGCGGCCCAAACTATGTCTAGACTAATGGACGAAATAATTCCACCAGATTTGCGTCACTGTGTATTTGGATATCTTGACGATTTATGCATAGTTTCCGAAGATTTTGAAACTCACAGATCAATTCTAGTAAGGATTGCTGAGAAATTTAGGCAAGCTAATTTGACCATAAATATTAGTAAGAGTGAATTTTGCGTTACTCAAGTAAAGTATCTTGGATATATAATCGGAAACGGAGGAATTTCGACAGATCCCGAAAAAGTAAATTCAATTTTGTCTTGGCCAGTGCCAAAAAACCTTAAACAAGTTCGAGGATTCTTAGGACTTGCAGGATGGTATAGGAGGTTTGTTGAGAATTTTTCAGATGTCACTTTTCCAATTACAGAAACTCTTTCCACAAAGAAAAAATTTTCATGGACAGATGAGGCTCAAATAGCGTTCGAAAAATTAAAAGTATTACTTACTTCAGCCCCAGTGCTCGTAAACCCTGACTTCTCGCGAAAGTTTTTTGTTCACTGTGATGCTAGTAATTACGGCATAGGTGCAGTACTCGTACAAATTTCAGATGACGGAATTGAAAAGCCCGTGGCTTTCATGTCAAAAAAGTTAAATTCTGCCCAACGTAATTACAGTGTAACAGAACGAGAATGTTTAGCGGCGATCGAAGCTATAAAACGGTTCAGATGTTATTTAGAAATGCAAGAGTTCGAAGTGATAACGGATCACTCCAGTCTTGTATGGTTGATGAAGCAACAAGACCTAAGTGGAAGACTTGCTCGGTGGGCACTGAAGTTACAAGCATATAAATTCTCTATAAGCCACCGTAAAGGCAAAGAAAATGTCGTGCCCGATGCGTTATCCAGAGTTCACTGTGAGGAAATCTGTTCATTAGGAGATATTGGTCCAGAAATTGATTTGAATTCTACTCATTTTAAAGACTCTGACTATGAGTTATTAAAAACGAAAATTCTAGAAAATCCTGAAAAATATCCTGACATTAAAAACGTTGACAAGTATGTATACTTTAGAACTGAACACTATACTGGAGATCTTGAACAGGACCAAAACGCCTGGAAATTGTGGATACCAGAAAAACTACGTTCACATGTGTTAGTGAGAGCTCATGAGTCGGTCATTGCCGCTCATGGTGGCATAAGTAAAACCCTTGACTTGTTAAGACGACATTTTTATTGGCCAGGAATGGTACGTGATGTACGTGATTTTATTAAAAATTGTGACGTGTGTAAGGAAACAAAATCATCAAATATTTGTCTTAGACCACCAATGGGAATGCAAGCTCAGTCCTTTAGACCATTTCAGCGTTTGTATATAGACATATTAGGTCCATATCCCAGAACAAAACTTGGCTTTATAGGATTACTCATAGTCGTTGATCATCTAACTAAATTTCATTGGCTCTGCCCATTAAAAAAATTCAACTCAAGTGCAATTCAAAAATTCCTATTAGAAAACATTTTTCATGTTTATGGAGTGCCAGCAGTGATTGTGAGCGACAATGGCTCACAATTCAAATCAAATGAACTTAATGCATTTTTCACTAAATTAGGAATTACGCATACGTATACTGCATTGTACTCGCCTCAATCGAATGCTTCAGAGCGAGTCAATCGATCCTTAATAGCAGCAGTTCGAGCGTATTTAAAAAGTGACCATCGTCAATGGGATGAAAATCTTACCGCAATTAGTTGTGCTCTAAGAAATTCTTTGCATCAGTCATTAAAATACTCCCCATATCATGCCCTATTTGGTTTCGATATGATCACACACGGATCAACATATTCCCTATTGGAAAATCTCAATCTTTTACAAGAATCCGTTTGTAAATTAAATCGTGATGACCAATTAGATCTACTAAGGAGAGACATAAGAAAAAATATTAAAGACGCATATGACAGAAATGCACAACAATACAATTTAAGAGCTCGCCCAGTTTCATACAAAGTAGGACAAGAGATTTTTAGGAGAAATTTTGCACAGAGCAGTTTCGAAAAAAATTTCAACTCAAAGTTAAGTCCGGTGTTTCTGAAGGCTCGAGTTCGAGAAAAAATTGGTAGTCACTACTATATGTTAGAAGATTTGCAAGGCAAGTTAGTAGGCACCTTTCACGCGAAAGATATTAGGCAATGATCATAAAGACTTCCATCTAATACTTTTGGCGAAAAACCAAAGTATTATCCGGTTTGTAATAAGCAAATTTAAATATTTTTTTATAGTTTGCGAACACCTTTATTTTGTTAATTGCATAAACAAATGTTATGAATGTTGGCAATTCTTTTGTGCTGAATTTCTTCATAATTTATTTCTGAACAGTCCCTAAACTAAACCGAGGTTAACTTTTTCGAAAGACAAGATCTTACTTCCTTTTTCCTACGAGCTGCCAACACCTCAGGTTGTTATACGATTCTGTAGAAACTCAAAAATAAATCAAGTAAGTAAAAATGGAATCATATGACTTGATGTCAAGATATATACAAAGTTTTGTACCAATTTCGGTATTTTAATTGCTTAACGCAGTATTTTAATGATTGTTTCACCAATTTTTCAGTTTGCCGTAAGCTAACATTGTCCAAAAATCGTGCAGCTTGGCGCATGAAAAAGAAAATTTTTCAATTGTTTAACAAGCCATAAAACGGCAGACGTAATCGCAAAATTCTTTGCAAAATATTTCATGTTAATACAAACAGGTAGATATTTCGTTCAGTTAATAAAATAAGGTAAATAGCATAATTCGTAAAATCTTTAGACGCATGTACCCTATGGGACAGTTGGTGACCCAAGCCTCTGCATCATTCTAAAATCGTTTTCTGCAAAAATTGAGAGCAACCCGTTCTAATGTTCAGCCTGACAACATGAAGAGTTAGCGTGGGTGATCGATGTCGTTGCCGTTATCAAGCTGGCAGTCAGCGAGAACTACTGGTATTAACGTATCATTAAATCGTCATATCAAAAACAAAAATGTGAAGAATCAGTAAAATGTGTGCTGAAAAACTATAAAAACCTAAAATTTGGAAAACTCATAATACAAAGTGCGCTGCAAAAGAATAATTAGAAAAAATATTTAAAAATCTATTAAAAAATGCATAAAATCGCGTTCTGTTCAAAGCATTAGAAGAAAAAGAAAAAAAAAACACATGAAAAAGAATTTGCAAACGGTACACGTTTAAAAAGTGATTAGTTTCTCCTAAAACAATTTAATTTACTTGCTTTAATTGCTTAAAATCACTTTTTGGTAAAAGTTCTTAAAAATTAATTAAAATATATATATTTACTTAAGATAAATTAATAGTGCAGAGTTATTTGATAAAAATTGAAATAAACATTTAAGTTCTAATCGAGAATCAAGTAAAAATAATAAAAGTATAGGGTAAAAAGTGTTTCTTTGATCAAATCAATTAATTGAGATCAATTAATCAAGCTTGATTTTGATTCGCACACGCATACATTCATAAATATGATTGAAGCTGATTTATCTATAATAAGATAATTGCAGAGAAATTTTCTCATAATTTTTAAAGACTTAAACAGCTCATCGGTTCAACGTCGACGAAGGCCTTCAACGATGGATGTTCGCAGAATCGAGAGAGTGAGTGAGTGAAATAACTACTTTATATTTTTTTTAATACGTTATAGATTAATATTGGTTGATCAAAACAAGACGAGATAATTTTTTTGCGAAAGCTATTATAGGCAAATTGCAGCAACAAGCATGTAAATGCGAATTAATTGTAGCCTCTTTCTCACTTTGCAGAAGTGGAGACTTTTTTTTTGCCGTCTACCAGAAAAAGTGTAGAGACCTTGTCGCTCTATTTTTACATGTTTGCTGCAGCTATGAGTTCTTTGATACATTTTTTTTTATTATCAGTTCTTGAATAAGCTTTTATTTACATAATGAATTTTTTTTTTGTTTGATTGATTGAATTCCTTTAATGAGATAATTACAATCAAAATGAAAATAAGTAATTCTTGGTAACAAAGTTTTGGTAATTTAAACGATAGTAAATGGCAAAAAGGAAAATAGAAGTAGAGCAAAACTATGTTATTTACTACTTTTGTACTACCTTTTCTGCCTTTTGGTACTATTTTGGTCTAAGAAACACTTATTTTTGTTTTTACTTTACGCCATCAAACTTATTTTTTTTCTATATCAAACATTTTGCAATTTTTTTATTGTAAGTAGGATTAAATGCTACCTAGAGTTAAGCGTATACATGCGTTTTAGTAAGAATATGCAAAAGGTATACATATCTTAAATTTAACTGTATCTTGAATTATTATAAATTGAATTTCATTTAATATGGTAAGAATGATTGTAGAATCATTTGAGTTTTATAATGAATTTTGAAATAAATAACATAATAATGTCGGACTAAATTCAAAGAGTTTTCCTAAGGTAATGTGAAGGGTACGGTGAATAAGGTTTGTTTTGGGGTCTTGCATTAAAGATTGGTGCATCGCAAGACCAATGGTAGGGTGGGTCAAGAGCACTATTATTGACAATGATTGATACCCACATTTTTTTTGTCTTACATAAAATTTATGATCGTTTTTTTTTGGGGATTTTTTTTTTTTACGAACGATCATTCCGGCTCGTTTTTTTATCAATTTTTAGGGAGTCTAAAAAAAAAAATTTAGTATGTACGTATCTTTGGTAGGTTGAATTTGTCACGTACCCCACCCAACGACTGAAAGCTAGCGGCTTTAATGGCTCCCGCCTTTGACTTCTTCAGCCTAGAGAACACCTCACGGCTTCAGTATACAATTGTGTACAGCTGTTGTGAAATGGCTTTTTAAGCATAACATTAAGTACATTACACTGATTATCAAAACTACCAAGAAGAATTGCCAGCTGGCTTGCCATTTATCAAAAGATATTTGCACGGGGATTAAGTTAAGTTTTAGTTACCAAATACATATTTGTTTAGTTTTCAAATCTTTAACTACAATTAAAGTGTAATTTGAATAATTAAACATCAAACTAATCAATTGTATCAATTGTAATAAAAGAGACTCTTAACAAAACAAAGCAAGAGTTATGTTTTCATCATTGCCCACTGTTGTGACTTGAAATAAATTTTTGTTTATGACATTACTATGAATTACGTGCACTTGAATGAGGAAAAAATTATGTGATAGGTGACTGGAGCTCATAGGACATATTTCATATAAAATTGTGATGGCAAATAAGTAGTTCATAAGAAAAGATTCTGAAAGAAAGAAAACAATGTAAAAACCATTTGGAAATTCCGAAAAAAAAGCTTTTTTTTTTGATTTTTTAGATGTTATTTAATGAAATAATAATGAATAAGGATTCAAATTACATATATATATTATAATATATTTATACATTTAAAAGTTAAATTTTTTTATTGCTTCCCACTGCCATGGAACAAAGCCAACTGTGTTAAAGTATGTGCAGAACTTATAACGAGTTAATATTCCAGTAGCTCCAGTGCGGTTGGTAACGGTGTCACAAACACTTCCTTACGCCACTGCCCAGGAGTCAAAGTAATATCGCTAGTGTTTTCTTTGTCAACTCCATCAATTAACGTTTTTGGAACAATATCCGATATTGCAGGAACTGACACGCGGAAGTCGTATGACAGAGCTCTGTATGTCTGACCTGTTGCCAGGAACCGCAAAGATATATGTAAGTAACCTTAAATGATAAATAGCTTAGTGAAAGTGTTCCTTCATTAATTCATTAAGTTATATGCATATGATTGGTTCAACTTTTCTCAAAAGATTACCAAAAGTTTGCTTTCGCATTCGTGTAAAATTTTGGAAAGAAATTTCATCCTCCCACTGAAGCTCTTTCATCACTAAATGGGAATGATCGCTGCCACTATTCCTTCGAAGCAGCCATTTTCTACTCCATAATTTTCTTTTCTTTTTTTCTTCAATGTCTTTTACTGCTATGCAGATTCTTGCAACATTTAATAAAAGAACAGCTTTTTCATTATTGTCCATTTCAAATACCTTTACGACGTTTATTCTTTAAAGAAAAACAATTATTTTGAGTTAAATAAATACAAAAACGTACCTGCAGTCAAAATTATTTTTTGAGATATGTCAAAGTTCTCTTAACATAAGTCATAGCAGTATGAACACAATAATATAAATCTTATGCGATTTGACATATCATATCCAAAGGCATACAAAAAATCATACAAAAAAGCATATGACTTCTCATGTAGTCTGAAGGGGCCTTAAGAGATACTGGTTAATTGGTAAACGTATGATATTATTTTTAAAAGAAATAAAGAGATTAAAACAAAGTTATAAAATTAAGCTTTGTTTTTTAAAATGAAACTAATTCTTTTTGAGTATTCAACTTTAAAGACATTGAAATAAAAAAACGTGACGTAGCAAACCTTAAGCTTAACTCAAGTAAGCAACTTCCGTGTAGTTTGTAAAATTTTAAAGTAAATTATGTTAATTTTAATTTTAACTTGGTTCATCACTAAAAGAAAAATGAAAAAGAGAGAAGAAAACAACATTTGTTTTTCTTTAGTTCTCGATTATGCCGACCTTCTCTTAATGCATTCAAGGTAAATCTTATAATAAATTCTGCAAGTAATGATGTTCATTTGTATTTTCATTTAAAAAAATTCAAATAACACTTGTCTAGTTGAGATCTATAAAGATCACCATGTGCTAGTATTGAAGTAAGACAATATGAACCAAATGTACTTTTGCTTTATTTTCTTGCGATTAAGTTGTAATTCGGAAAAGTTTCAAATCAAACAATGTCCCACATAAAATATTATGGAAAACCAAACGAATGATCAAGTTTCACAATACTTTCTTTATATTTATTTGAACGTTTTTGATTGTGAAAACTCCAAATACCCACCGAATCCCATATGCACACGGGAATCTTTAACATGCTCCTTTTATGAATCGGTTATATACTATTTTGAACATGTTGATAAGCATAAGCGCGGTATGGAACTAAATTGATGTAACTATATTTGCACATAGCACTATATATGAGACATATTGATATGTCTGAAACTTTGTATATAAGTAGCTCATGTTCAGAAATTTTGATATCTAAAATACTAGAGCCCAAGTCACATTACACTGGTTTCACGGACGGTCGAAAACGGTTAAGAAATTTAAGGTTTTGGTTAGAACTCATACTTATAAGCTTTGTAGGCAAATGGACGATTATGAGAGAAATTCCAGAAAATAGTATACTTTTAGCATTTCAAATATTTCATTGCTAAGGCATCTAAAGAATTTTCAGTTTTGAATGAATCACTAGAAAATTATTTAAAAATATTTAATAGCTAAATTTTAATGTAGTGATGATGAAGAAAACATCGCCTTTTCAAGGAGATATATATCATTGGGATCGAAAATAAGTATATAACCAATTTCCTATACAACTGTTGTAGTGAATGTCTGTCTCTTATGCAATAACTTATATTATTTTACTGACTAAAAACTTACTAGCAAATAATTATTTCATTTTCTCACGAGCTATACTGCCGTACTAAGCGAAAAAGACGTATCTCAAAAAAAAAATATCCGAGATTCTTATGGAATCGGATAGCTTAAGAAATTACGCGTCTAATGAAATACTCCAAATGTCGGCATCTTAGTTCAATCATATAAAAAATCTACTAAGAAAATTTCCTCTATCTCAATTTTACAGGTATTTCAACTAATTGACATAAGCAAAACATCAATTATCACGAAATTAATTTTTTTGAGATACGTCTTTTTCGTTTAGTACGGCAGTATAGGTCACAAAAAAATTCAAACATATGAAACCCTTAAATTCATGATCACCTATATTAAACATGAAAAACTTACATTAATTTAAACAAGTTAAGGTGTTATCTTCGGCCATGCCGAAACTCACATACCCTACACTGCGTTGAAAGTACCTTTTAAATAAATGTTAAAAAGGCGTTGAAGAGGTTGAATGAGTCGAAAAAAATGTGAAATGTTAGAAAGGTTGAAAGAGGTTGAAAAATGTTGGAAAAGTCGAACATATATGCAAAATGTTGAAAAAAGTTGAGAGAGGTTGAAAAACTCTAAAAAAGTTGAAAAAACTTGAAACAATTCAAAATGGACGAAAAAGTCGAAAAAATAAAGAAACTAATGAAGAAAGTTGAAAAAGTCGAACAAATACATATAGGATATATTGGAAAAAGTTACAGGGGGGTCAGAATACGCGAAACCGACATGTCTGAAATGTTTTTCAAAGTTTTTTTATATAAATCAGTAGCTGCAAGTGGTAGAAATTAGTGTACGGAAAAATTCTTTTAAAAAAATTGTTGTTGCAATAATTATGGCCAGTCAAAGTTTTCATGAACCTTTTTTTTAAAATGCTATAAGTTTTGAACTGCTTGACTGATTGTGACGAAATTTTTTAATTTCTGTAGATAATAAGTTGAACTTGTGTATTAAAAAAAAAGTTGCAAAAATTTTGCATTTTTGTTGTTAATTAGCAATTTTTCTATCAACAATTGAATTTTAATGACTTGCTCCGCCTCAAAAAAATCTGAAAAAAAATTACAGAGATGCATTGAACCCTTTCAAACTAGAATTCATAAAAAAAATCGTGGAGCCTCAATTAGTTTTTACGGTATAAATATTATAGTGGTACCGGGCGGACGAAAAATGCATAAAAATTTTGATGTTTTTCAAAAAAATCAATAACACTAGTTTACAAGAAAAAGGATCGGGTTTCTCATAGACTTTTTTCCATGTATTTTGGGCTTAGTTTCCAAAAATGGTAACCATTTTTTTTTTTCTTAAGAATCGTTTTCGAGATATCCCCAAAAAACCCCTTTTTCGGCACTTTTTTCATTTATTTGACTATATCTCGATTAATTTTTTTTCGACTCAAAAACGCTTTTCAGCACTCCAAAGATATTTTTATTTTCTTTCTAACGGTATGCTGTTTCCTAAAATCGAATAAGATTTAATGAAGTTACAAGCGCGCAAAGTTCAAAAAAACTAACTTTTTTAAAAATCTCTAAATTTCAACTGCTCCATTTGAATGAAAAATTTTTTCTTTTTCATATTTTTAGAATTAAAAATGAAAGACTATTCTTTTGCAAATATTTTAAGTATAATTTTGTGGATATCAGACAAAAAATGTAGAAGTTATTCGAGAAAACAGTTAAAAACTTGCAATAAAACTTAAGGAAAATACATATGTTTTTTATATAATTTTATTGCAAGTTTTTCACTGTTTTCTTAAATAACTTCTACATTTTTTATCCGATATCCGCAAAATTATACTAAAATATTTGCAAAGGAATAGTCTTTCATTTTTAATTCTAAAAATATGAAAAAGAAATTGAAAAGCAGTTGAAATTTAGTGATTTTTAAAAAAGTCAGTTTTTTTGAACTTTGCGCGCTTGTAACTTCATTAAATCTTATTCGATTCTAGGAAACAGCATACCGTTAGAAAGGAAATAAAAATATCTTTGGAGTGCTGAGCGTTTTTGAGTCGAAAAAAATTAATCGAGATATAGTCAAATAAATGAAAAAAGTGCCAAAAAAGGGGTTTTTTGGGGATATCTCGAAAACGATTCTTAAGAAGAAAAAAAATGGTTACCATTTTTGGAAACTAAGCCCCAAAAGCAAGTCATTAAAATTCAAATGGACGATTATGAGAAAAAGTCCAGAAAATAGCATATTTTTAGCATTTCAAATATTTCAGTGCTAAGGCATCTAAAGAATTTTCTCTTCAGTTTTGAATTAATCATTAGAAAATTATTTTAAAATATTGAATAGGTACATGCAAATGAAGTGTTGATGAAGAAAAATTGCATTATCACCTTTTGAAGGAGATATATATCATTGGTATCGAAAATAAGTATATAACCAATTTCCTATACAACTGTTGTAGTGAATGTCTGTCTCTTATGCAATAACTTATATTATTTTACTGACTAAAAACTAAAATACTATAGCAAATACTTATTTTATTTTCTCACGAGCTATAGCTCACTGAAAAAATTCTTAGTTAAATTCTTAAAAATCATCTTCAGGGACATGATATTCTACAAAAAATACAAAAATAAGAAAAAAAATTCATGATTTAAATAAAAAACCGGAACATGAACAATTTTTTTTAAAAAATATAAACATTAAACATCAATAAAAAGCTTTTTTCGTGACCTATAGCTCGTGAGAAAATAAAATAAGCAACAACAGATCAAAAATAAAAATTAAAACTATAGCAAATATTTTCAAATCTTTCAAATGAGATAAGTTCCATGAGTACTTAGACTTATACTTTGATTTGAGTAATTTTTAAATTTTTCTTAATCTTTTTTTCTCAAAAAATTTATCAGGTTTAATTTCGTGGCTATCTCACATTCTTAAAGGCTTGCTCACAAAACTGCTTTACTCTAATTTTACTGTTACTGAAGTTGAACTTTGGCCTTGGTGAGAATACCCATGCACAATAGAGAGTATTTTGAAGTGCTTTGTTTTGATTTGTGTAAGGCTCCTAACGTACCATACAAAAGGGATAAATTAAGCAAATCTAAATAGAGGGAAGATATTTCGATATGCTTAAGATAAGACAAAATAGGCTTTTGAATAATATATTTATGGGTAAATAATGAAACATTTTCCACTTTTAGGTTTTTAATTAATTTTCACCAAAAAAAAAACTTATTCCCAAGACATAAATGCATGACAAAAAATAAATTGAGGAATTTCGACACTGTAAAGCTATTCAAATATAAATATATAAAAATAAATAAAAATAAATAAATATTAAATTTCAAGAAACATTAAATTCCATAGCAAGGCTAAACTTATTACTAAAATGCACTTTTTTACAAAAAATTTTTTCTCTTTCACAAAAACCGCTTTGATGACTTATGTATAAAAAACTTTGGGATGCCATAAAACGATTAAATTGGGTCCTAAATGATATAAAAATATATATTTAAAAAACATTTGCTTAGTTACCCGAGTTTCATAGAAGTTCCCATATGTATATATTTCTAAAAAATGTTCACCTTGTTTACACTTATGTTGCTTTTCATATCTACTTGCTTATTTATAGCTGCCAGCTGTAATTTTGTCTCATAACTAATTACAATGAATGCCTATAAAAGTTATGACACTATAAAAAAACACACATTAAAACTTGACCTTGCTGACCCCTATTTGTATATTGAAGCGTCAAGAAAATTGTGTCAGTTGTTCATCATGTTGTATTTATGTTTAGCTTTAAATTTATTGCTACCCATATAGAAGCTAATGTTTATCAGTTGTTTTTTTATAAAGTTATAATTGTGTAAATAATTAACTTATATTTTTTGAAACAGTAAAATAAACAAACACTAGAAAATAGAGCTTTGAGCTCAGTTCAACTCTGTTTATTTAAGACTTACGCTCTTTTTGAGTTTGACTTTTTTGCAACAATTACCATTTAGGTGCGATATCATCATGCAAGTACTAAAGATATAAAATGATTTTAGCTCGATGAAAATTGTATGAATTTTGCTGAAATTTTGTTTAATGTTATCAAATATTTGCTGTTACAGTTTCAACAGTATTTTTATATAACACTTTGTTACAATACCATGCTACATTAAAGCTTTCTACTCTAAAGAAACAATCTGTGTTCAAATGTATTGTGAACGAAATTTTCACACATAAATTGAGTTGATTCAATATGAAATCATTATAATATGTATTGAAATTAAAAATGTATACAAAAAAATTGAAAAATATTAATGATTGAAAGTAATCATTCATTCCTTTTGATAAGGAGCTTAGTTTTAAATGCATCCCGCTGAAAATTAATATATTATCGATTTATGGGTGTTTAAAGCAGACAGTAGGACTATAAAAAAATTACATTCAGGTAACGAGTATTAAATGGCTTATTTATTTTTTAATTGATGCAAAATAGAAAACAATGTTATTCTGTATAAACAGGGTTAACAAATAAGGATTTCACCATGTGCATAGTAAAAAAATAATTATTTCATTTGAGCGATTTTGATTCCTTTATTGAAAAACGCTTATTAATTAAAGCTGTGTAACGTGCCGCACTCGTTCAAACAAACTCGAAACTATAGAATTTTTCAAACTCGACTTAACTCAGTTCGATTAGTTCAATCAAATCTCGTTATTTTGCTTATATTTGAACCTACGTATAAATCGTTAGAAGAAAACAAAAATTGCGGAGCGCATAGACAGAGGCGTACCGTGCACATTGAGCGCCCCTCTCCTGTTTTTCCAAATTGTAAACATTTTGCTGGCTAAAAAAAAAAAGGTCCTCACTTTTGTTCTTTGAAAACCATACCACAATTTAAGATTCAATTACCATATTACATACATATTCTTTTAACCCATATCGTACCTTTGATTCGTTAGCGAATCATGATAATTGCTCATGTTTGGAAATTTTTTTCATTATAATATAACACAAAATGCGAAGGATTTTATTTTTTATATTAAAGTTTAATCCATTGCCTTTTCTTTAAAAATTTGTTTTCTCGTGCCACGCCCACTTTTTAGGATTAAGTGGGCGTTGAAAAAAAAAACAATTGTTTTGGATACTTTTATGAGAATTAGTTAAAAATATTAAAATTGATAAAATGTGGACAAAACCTAAACAGAATAGATTCAAAGGGCCTGATGTTATTCTCCGCAATAAAAATTATGTATCCAGATTGTTTTCGTGAGCTATATATAGCACTCAATTATGATGATGCGTATACGAATCAATGGCCACTTCCCTTGGTAACTATTTGGCAATTTTTATTTTTGAAGATGTCAAATTTTTTGAGTAGGCCAAGCGCTAAAAAATTCAAAATCTTGTACAAATAACATTTCTCGATTAGGTCAAACGATGAATAAATTCAAAAAAAATTTGGCTAAGTGCACTTTCCGATCTACCTCAAACTTATTATCCGCCATTTTTTCCACTCAATTTACCACTTCATTACAAATTTTTAAAAAAAAAAAAACGCTGGATATTTTGGAACTATATAGGTTAAATTATTTACAAAATTTTATTGTTATGCTAAAAACAAAATTTTCATTCCATATTACGAGGATCACTTTGCCGCCTCCCAATTAGTTGCGCCGGAGGCTCAAAAAGTTTGTTACTATGATATGATAGCTTTCACCATTTACAGTAACCATCTCAAAAGAGAATTGTCAACTAGATCAGAGACCTTAGGTGATGGAGTTTGGTTCTTGTCACAACACCCCGAATAACTTGTCCTGCACTTGTCTAATGTTCAAGCAATATATAACTCCCCACAGTGACAATTTCAATAGTCTCTTTTGTGACTCAGTATTTCCATGATCTTTTGAAGAAAACTTCTGAATTTTGCCTGTGTGTTGAAGAAAAAGTACATTTTTAGATCATAGTATGTTTATGAGTACATTGGAGAGTCCCAACTTCAAGAAAAGTCTTGTAAATATACTTTCGGGGTTTATTGCCGAAAATTCTTATGCCAACACATTCGTTATACTTGGAGGCGTTCGTATACCAAGTGATGTCACTTACTGCAAGCTTGAGGCGTATCTTTTCCAAACTGTTCCTTATCATAAATTAAGCTTAAAATCTAAGTTGTATTTAGGTAGCAAATGAATTCAGTAATCTAGTAACTCTTCTCCTTGTAAGCAATGAATAGTTTTCGAATCTAACGCTTCTTTCACCCCATATTCGAAGTATGTTTTTTATCCCAACAGCTCAGAAGTCCTCTTAACAGAAGTGTGAAAATTGTATGTTGTCTCGTTCTCTTGCTTTTGAGAATTATAATGCCGATCTTCTTAAGATTATCTAGCTACAAGTATTAGAACTTTTTTAAGTTGATATGAGAGCACCTCTTCATTATGGATGGCTTGTTTTGATAAGCCGTGGAGCCGCTTAATTTACTTTTAAAGTTTAGATGAATTTTAACGGCAAATACATAACATGTTTTATTTGTCCTTTGGGAATAAAATTAAGTAAACAATTCTTACTGAAAACATACTTTTCAGTACAACAAATTCTATTGACCTGTGACATGAAGCCAAAACAGCGGAAGCTTATGTATCAGATTTGAACTTTAAACTTAAATTAAAGGTATTGTGTAGTTAAGCAAAAAAAATTTTTTGCACCATTTTCCATGGATTATTTATAAAGACTATTTTGTTTTAAATTTCACTATGTTAGTGCAAAAAAGTTTTCTTAACTTCTATTTATCTACATATATCGTTTATTAACTGCGACTCTGGTCTTAATGTTGCGTAAAGAATAGCTTACTTTTGCGAACTGCAATACAGGATATAATAATTCGAAGGAATTTCCGCAAAAAATGCGACTTAAAACAGTCATCGCTTAAAGCATTAAATGAATTTCTTTTATGCTTTTGCACCATTTTAATTCACAACCTGGCAACAATAAAAATCTATAGTACCTACATTCACTTTAACACATCCGTGTTTAAAAGTAACTCAAGTCAAAGATATGCGATTTCTTATTGAGATACAAAATAGAGAAAAAAATTAATTTCATATTAAAGCGTTAACTGTAAGAACTTAATTTTTTTCTTCAGTCTGGATGACTGAAAGACAAAGAAATACAACAGCGGCAACAATCAGCAAAACAAAAAGGCAATACGTCACGCCGACGCACAGTGGTGTGAAATTGTGTTTAGTTGAGCAAATTTTTTTACGCTCGAACTACAAATTTCAACAGTTTTCCGTTTCGATTTTTCTATATAGCGTAACCCCATTATAAGTCTCCTTTTTTTTTGTATTAGCAGGATTTTTGTTAAATTTTTCGGGATTAATTTTTTTTCATAGAGGATTTAAAGTATTTGAATCATTAATAACAATTTAAGCAATGGGTCAAATAAATGACAAGAAAAAAAGCTTATGAAAAAATACAACACTCTATATTAGAATCGACTTTGTGATATGAATCTTTCAAATTGCCTTCATTTGTGGCTTGAGTAACTTCTTTAGCGAATATAAATTTACTAAAAATATAAATGTGAAAAAAAGGGATGTTATTTTTTCAATCACGTCTCAGCGGCTGAACGAATTTGAATGTTTCTGAAGGTCTAAATCACTTCTTGTTATTTGCGCAAACAAGAACAAATATAATGCTGCAGTATTGTTGCTGTTTTCTACAGTCAAAAGCTGTTATAGCAAAACAATCGCTCGAGAAGAAAGCCAATCTACTACCCGTATCTTGGAAAAAATGTTCATAAAAAATATAAATATGTAGGACCTACATTGTAAGTAGGTACTTACTAATGAAATGTTCATTCGGATTTTTTTTGCACACATTTCTTGTTATATTTAATAATCAAATTTAATCGCACTAAATATCGAGCACCATTTAACACCCCCATCAACCGCTTTCACCCGGGGTGACAGCCCCCTTCACCTCTCCCCCATTGTTACGGCACTGAATATTAGCTGCAAGTTAAGTTATGCCACATGAACGTAGTTTCGAACCAAGCTTACCCGGAAGAATTTTGAAGGTAACAGCAAAGTCCATAATATTCCTCAGTTTGTATCAGGGACGTGAACCGGGTGAAAAATTTGGTCGGTTTTTGCACTTTTGGATTGGTTCGTCAAAACGGTTTTTGTTTTTTTGAACCAAGATTTCGTTTCGGTTCAGCGGTTCGGGAATGAAAAAAAAACTATGCAAATTTGTGTTATTTTTATTCAGTAACAATCCAAAAGAATATAGAAATATATATGTACATATAATTTGTGTCATACGCTATAAGTAAATAGTAAAAAGTTGGTATTTGAAAAAAAATTTGACTTGCAATAATCAGTTGAGATTGATGAGAAAAATATCTTCTAACAAGTCCTCGTCAATATTTCCCCGCAGGTCTCCGAGAATAAGTTTAAGGGTGGAAAATGTCCTCTCTGCTGAAACCTGGGTTGCTGAAATATCATAAATAACTTGAGCTAGTTCATATAATTCTTTGGCAGGGTAGTTATTCCAAAAGTTTAAAACATTAACATTATTTGAAAGCCGCTTTATGTTATCAAACGATTGATTTTATCTGTTAATGATTTATTTTTGAACTCTATCTCATTCTTCCCTATTTCTTTCAAAATTTCATCAATTTCCATGTATATAAAAAAAAATAAAACAAGTGGGGATAATTTGTCCATTGAAAATTGATCAGAATGAACCCTCGAACCGTTATAAAAAGTAGTTCGGTTTTCGGTTCAGATCAATCATTTGTCGAAAATTTCGGTTCGGTTAATGGTTCAGTTAATTATTAAAAAAAAGCGGTTTTCCGGTTCAAAACCGTTTCACGTCCCTGGTTTGTATGCTTATTTCCCTAAGGTCAAATTTCAAAAGAGCTTCTGCGCTATCGAGCTACTTACAAGGCATATACTTAATTTCTCCAGTACATAGGATCGTTGTTGCCATTCAAAAAACTATGTGTTGGTCTTTTATGTTAGGCTCAAAAAAAAAAATTTAGATTTACTGAATGGGCTATTTACTTAAAGTCTGCAGAAAACAATGGTTTATATATTAACATCAGTATTAGGGGTCTTCACACGCAGTCTTGTTTTTGTGTTAAAGTCTTAAAATTATAAAACAAAACACATACCCTGTGACTTCTTAACACATTTCCACGAAAAAAATAAATAAATAGCTCTGTTGTTGGGTAGTCTCCATGACATTATTAACATACAGAATTCACCTAAAGCGAAACTTTTGCCTTTGAATGAACTATGTGGAAAATATCACTTTGCCTACATTAAACCTTATTTCCAATGAAAAAACACCGATCACAATATATTAATGAAAAATATAGTTTTCGATTTCAAAATACTGTATTTCAAAGTTCATTAACTGTACAGCTACTTAATTCCAGAAACAATCTCACCACAGATGCTTACTCCAAGCTACTGTGCAGTGTTTAATACTCGAAGCAACAACGTTTTCCATTTTTTTTTTATTGAAAATGTTGTTTCTTTTTGGCGGTTCGAGTGTTGCTATATAACTTTATAACTAAAGCATTGCAAATCCGGTTCTTGTCTCATTTCTGGCTATGTTTCTTTTAATGACTTTTTAATTGTTTTGCAATATTTTTGATTCATTGACGTTTATCTTCGTTTTCGATTGGCTTTAAAACAATAAATTTTTTATAAGATTTTATTACTTTTTTTGCAATTACATATCTGATGTGTTTTTTATTCTATTTATTCTTGTTTTTTGCATTTTTGAAAAATTTACTTAGATCCTCTAGCGTAGGAGTCTGATGATGATATTCATAAGTAAAACAAATATTATTTTTAGAATTATATTTTTAAATTAATGACATAAGTAATGTCAGTTTATCACGAAATGGTAATAACCAGTTATAGTTTCTTTCTTAGCATAGCTCCCTCTCTATTTGTTTTTGTTTTTTTATAGCAAAAAATATCTAATTTTGAAAAAAATTATTAAATCAAAACAAAACGATCACTTAAAATCAAAAATACGTCACCTACAAAAATTATTTCACTTCATAAAAATAAATATTTTTTTTCTTTCGATGGTATTGAAATTTTTTTATATACTTAATAGACTTTTCCACGCAGACCAAAAGTCTATTTGAGCATAAATCTGAGTTTTTGACAGTCCTGGAGATATGAGGGTGTCAAAAGTCAATAAGACCTTTACAAGTTAGCAATATAATATGTGTCTCACCGTAAGGGAAGTTTACTGCGACTGACATTAGGCATGGAGATAACAAATGCCATAAAATCTCTTAAATACAACAAAGCAGCGGGCACAGATGGTATAATTGCCGAAATATTGGTAACTTCCCCAAAACTCACAACTGAACTTATTAAGTTTGCTCTTTTCCAAATTTAGCATAGAATAACGCAAACCTGAAGACTGGGTCATAGAACTTTATTGAAAATTTAAAAAAAAAATGGGAATTATTGCTATGCCAGAACTGCAGAGGCATCATGATACTTTCAATTCCGTCCAAATTCTTGACGAATATTCTCCTCAACAAAGTCAGCAAAAGTCTGAACCACTTATTCAGACACAAAACCCAGGTTTGCGTCTAATCAGATTGTGTACGAAGACTTCAAATGTATAAGAAACTTTGTGATCCTTTTGAGTTCATGTCTTTTGTGCACAAAGATTGTCCGCTACCACCACCACAAATATTTGTTCTGATAGGACTGGATGATGTGCTCAGCAGAGCTGTAGACATATTGCGGCAATTAGTGGACTTAAAGCCAACATCTAAGACACCTCACATATGCCTTCAACGAACATCATCACTAATCTCAAACTGCCCACCACATGCCGCCAAGATCCGATTTTCATTCAACTCAAGCGGTGAAAACGGATATGAAATGGATATATGTTTCGAAAATCATAAGCTTTAGGGTGATGGCAAGCATTGGAGTAACAACCTCAGGGCAGCAGAAAACACAGCTGTTCTAAGTCAATGTTGAAACGATCGCCAGAAACGGAAATATGAGAATCGGTGAAGTATTGGAAAGCATTGAAGACACTTGCTACTTACTGATCGTGCATGTTGGAAGAGTTTTCTGTTGGTTCTAAGCTCGATAAATAGACTTTAAATCAAATACACATAAGCTACTTTACACTTTTATTTCACTAATTGGAACAATTCTATAGATTTTTCTATCATTTTCAAAAATTCAAATTATGTCAGGTCTGTTAATTTAGAAAAAATGCAGATATCTTGGTTTTGAAATGAGATGATGATATGCGGTTTTGGCATTCTTTTAAGCAAAAAACAGTTCATTTACTTAAAATGATGTACCACGGGATCGGCGGTAACATAATATTTGAGGTGTTGCAGCTAGAATGTGGAAAATCGGTACGTTTTTACTTTTGTCCGGTCAATTGTCAGTTTTTTTTATAAAAAAGAAAGAAAAAGAAGAAAAAAAAATCACAGATTTGAATTCCCCGATCGATAGTTTCCCATACCCACTTTGTTGGAAAATTTTATAGCGTTTGTCACTTGCACCATTTTTTAAAGCCATATTTTGAAAAATGGGAGGGCGCTAATCCAGTTTTCAATATTAACCTTAATCCTAATAATAGGCCTTGTCCAGACAGATAAGGCTACTGTAATCCGCTGACACATTGTGAAAAAATCAAACAGTTTTTATTTTGATAGCTCTAATATATTTGTATATATTTCACTACATAAGCTATGAAGTTCTTTAAAAAAAATCTTAATCATCATTCTTAGTAAAATATTTTTATAATTATAATAGGAAATGTTAATACAAAACTAGACAAAAGTAATTAAATGTTCGATTATTTCAAAAAATTTAAAAAAAATACCCTAAAAAAATAGCTAAACATATTTTATTGCTCATTTACTTTTTGGAATTCTTTTGTTTGTTTTTAAAATTACGCAGAATTCCATAAAAACTATCAAATTATATTATTAATTCATTAAACCAAGTAATTAATATTCAAATTTTCTCAGCAAAATCAACTTTTTTATGAATTTTTTCCATAAAGAAACGTACTACAATATCCGCTAAATCCAGTTAGTCACACAAAATCAACAGAAAGAATGGAACTAGTTTTGTAGCCAACTAAACAAATTAAGCAACGTCAAGAAGTTTGAATTTTGATTTTGCCTTTGTTGTTGTATTTCTGTAAATAATTTTTTTTTTTTTTTTTTTTTGATTTTTGTTAAATTTTGTTATTTTTTTAGAAAGTAAAGTAGATTTTTTTTTATTTTTTGTTGCAAAAGTGAATTTTATTCTTGGAACTTTTTTGGCTTTAAATTTGAACTGGTTTTTCTCGTCCTATCTTTTAAGATAACGACGGCGATTGACAAATTTGTATGTCAAAGCTACTAAAAATTTAGTACAACATACGATAACCAAGTAAATTGTTAAAAAAGTTATTAATTTGAAGTTCATTCATAATACGCAAACTATTTATTGGTGAATAATAAAGAAAACATAAATAACAATAAGAAGTAAATTAAATAAAAATACAACTTTGAAGTATCAGCAATTATAATTTATATTAAAGTCATAGATTAATATTTTATTTTTGTTTTTGTTCAAATTAAATTTGATAAAAAAAATACTAAAACATCATGAATTAATTATATTGCATTATTTGCCAAACTCAAACAAACATTAAAATTAGGGTGTGTTCAAATTCAAATATAAGGATGTACTGCTCAACAAGATTTTCTGCAACGAATGGCGATAGTATTTTCTATGGTAGAATTTTCCGTGAATTCCGAATATCTTAATGATTTTTTTTTTCGATTGAACCCAATTTTTCATATATGTACATAAATGGCAAAATTCAAACAAATACACTGTTGAGAGATTAAACTTCATATAAATGCTTGTAAAAACTTTAATTGTCAGCCGATCAATTACAATTTTTATCTTTTGTAGAATAGAATTAGACAAAAATCAAATATACATACATACATACATAAATTTGTATAGAGACCTGTAGAATAATTTTCAATTTACGATACTTCGAAAAGAAAAAAAGATATCGATATAATTTCAAGTGTGTTTTGATGGAAAAGAGTCGTTCTTTTGAATCTCATTAATGGTTTCATAAAAAAATATTACCTCTCTATGTAAATTTTCTTCCAACATCTCAAAAAACCGTGATTTTTGCACTTTAAGGTTAGAATATTTCTAAAAACGGAGCCATTAGAGAAATTCTGACCTTGTATTAAAATTCAGCGCATAAAAAACCTTCGGAAAAGTATTTTAGAGTTTTAACAACATAATCATTGTTGCCTTGTGCTATGAGCACTACAGATCGATGTTAACGGATTTCTTAAGGCCAAAATTAAAACATGTGCTTTCAACAAGACGACACGAATGCTAATAAATTAAGCTTTCATATAAGCCTAATTAAAAAAATGGGTTTTTTTGAAAAACTTCAAAAAACTTTTTAAATTGAAAAATTTATCTAAAAAAAAATCTTAAGTATCGAAATAATTTTTTTGATAAATATCATGAAAATATCTATTGGAATCACTCTTACAATTCCTAATTTACAAATGATATCCAAGAACTGAACTTTCAAAAAAAAGATGTTCCTAGAAAAAATGTCAAAAATTACCTATTTTACACCACTGTTTTTTGGAAGCTAAAAACATTGGAGCAAAATGCACCAGGAACTTAATCGATCTCCACTAAAACTACAAATAACCAAAATTTAAACAAGATCGGAGACATACAAAATATTAACCTAGTACGCCTTGCAAATTTTATTCCATATGCGACACATTACAGCGGTTCAAAATAAAAACTTTTTGATTTTTTCACGATGTGTGAGCGTATTACAATAGACTTATATGTCTGAACAAAGCCCATTACTAATAATAAAATCATATGCGGTCTACGGCATTCTTTTAAGCAAATAACAATACATTAAAAACTACGTGTTGCGTGATCGGCGGCAAAATAATATGGGGTGATTTTGCAACTTTAAAGTACAAAATCGGAATTTTTCATTGTTTTCCAAACAAATTTCAATTTATTTATAACAAAAAAAGGAGAATAAGAAAAACCAATCACGGATTCTAATTTCTAGATCAATAATATCTATTTAAAACAAAAAAAAAATTTGAATCACCTTAATATGTAAATTTGTCGACTCCGACTCGAAAAAAATCAGGTCTGTTAATTTAGAAAACATGCAGATATCTTGGTTTTGAAATGAAATGATGATATGCGGTTTCGGCATTCTTTTAAGCAAATAACAGTTCATTTAAAATGATGTACCACGGGATCGGCGGTAAAATAGACTTTTTTACTTTTGTTCGGTCAATTTTTTATAAGAAAGAAAGAGAAAAAGAAAAACAAATCACGGATTCAAATTTCCCGATCAATAATTGCCCGAAAATTATATCCACTTTGTTGGAAAATTTGATAACCTCTGTGACTTGAATCATTTTTTAAGTCATTTGAAAATGTTGTCTGCATAAAACAGAGGGCGCTAATCCAGTTTTCAATATTAACCTTAATTCTAGTAATGGGGCTTGTCCAGACATCTAATCCACTGACACATCATGAAAAAATCAAAAAATTTTTTTTTTTTTTGTTCCGCTCAAATATATATCGTTGAGTGATTGCACGTCACAACTTTTTGAAACGATTTTTTTCGATTTTTTGTGGAAAATTTTTTAAGCTATAAATTTGATTCGAACTACTTTTCGAAACTGTTTTTGGCGACCTTTGAGCCCGAGTAAAACTACGGAACACGTATCGATGAGGACTTTTGGGATTTTGTTTATAGCCACGATAGGAAGGCTAATACGAAAATCCAGTTTCCCTAATTATTTCAAAGTTTTGATATTTTTTTTCTTTATTACCTGAACTATAGTTCGAGTGTACACTTTGTTTGCATTAAGTTAATCTGAATGACGCTTCATTTTAATCTAAGCTTTATTTTTCAGAGAGTATTTCGTGAAGAATAACCAACAAAATTCAAAATTGGTTTTAATCTAAGCTTGAACTTAGCTTAGACCAGGAACAGCCAATAAATATGTGGCAAATTAGGTGAAGAAGTTGACTGCAGTGATAACGTCAATAATGATCCAGTTAAATACACAATTCACAATTGGTTTTTTGGCTTTTTAGATTTAACTCTTCCCATTGCTAGCAATTTTTATCTCGTTGGAATTGGGTCTAACCAGATCTCAGTACTGGCTTCCAATATCGCAGCTTTTCACTAACATTAACAACTTTTACTGCGCTGCAGGATTTCTAAAGTTTGTCTTCTATTAAACAATATTTTTCTTTAATGATTAAAAATATTGTTTTCAGTAAATGATTCATTTTTATCACATGTTATGTCTGGTACTTAAACTTGATTATGTCGCTCTACGCTTCTTTAAGGAAGCGTTTTAAAGTAAATATTTTGTACGTATACATTTATATGAAGCAATGTCAGCACGACTTGGCTAATTCTCGATTTCAAATTCAATTTTTGGGGCCTAATTTAATAAATAATTTTACATAATTTTTTTAGCCAAAATATTTCTTTGAACTCAATCTCTATTAACTTGAATTCCGTGAAGAAAAAAAGTTATACACAAAGAACATGATTTTTTATCAAAAAAGAGCTTTCAAGAGATACTAAACTGCTCCATTATGCCTTCTCCGATCAAACAAAAAACTTATGAAACTTAATTTTCAAGGTTTCCTACAACTTATCAAAACCCGTCCCCATGAATATAATTTCGTTCCAGACTAAGGTATATTAGCCATACAAAAAAATAAACCTTTTTCCAATTATTTTACCCACGGGCTGGAAGCTATGTTACTTATGTCCATCATGAGATCTCGATTGAAAGTCAGATATCAAAAATTATTTGGTCAAATATTTTATCAAAGTTTGAAAAGTATCAACATTTTTAAAAATTCATTGTTTCATTTCACAATTTACATTTTGCTATATAGAATGTGACTTAAATTTTTTTTTTTTTGAAATTTTTTGACGTTTATCATGAACATTTTTAAAAAAAAATATACAATTTTCGATCTTAAAATTCAAGGTCATACTATAAATTTGGTTTTTTTTTTTTTCTTAATATTCACTTTTTAAAATGTTGTCTTAGTATTTCAAACAGTGAGCTGGAACTTTTTACAATACGTTGTGTAAGAATCAAAGTGGCAACTTTAATGGTTTTAGTAGCCGCGACAGCTTATTCTTTTGAAATCCATAAATGTTGCCACTCTGAATCTTGCACAATTTATAGAAAAATATTTAAGCTTTCTCTTTTCACTTTTTAAATAATAACTCAAAATGTCGATTTTGAGATGTTCCCAAAATTTTTATAAAAAATATAGCGAGCAGCGTAAAGCAAAAAGTCTTTGAGAAATACTAATGTTGAAGTTTTCAAAACTCTAAAACTTGTAAAGTACTCTACCAAATTGACAGATTTTCTATTTTTAGACAACCATTAATAATACCTAATAAATATTTTAGCTCAAAAGATTATTTGTGATTGACATTTCAGAAATCATGCGCTATATTCAGAGTATTCAGTACAAATTTTGAGTCTATTTGTAAATAATTAGTGTAACAACTGTCGTTTTTATTTAATAATCCAGACATATCAAATGACTGTTGCTAATAGGAGATTCATTAGACAATATTTCAAAAACAATTTTTATATAATTTTGACAGAGGCATTGGAAAGCGCGATCCGTTTTACAGCAACAGTCATACCAGTCTTACAACAAAAGTTATACAGTTCTGACTTTCGACAAGGTTCTACGAGGCTCTAGCCCCGACCTTCAAATTTCATAGAGACATCCCAACCAGCGTTAGATTAGTGTATTAAGGTAGAATCTGGGAACAGAAGAATTCTTTCTTTGCTCAACAATTTTATTAACATGAGACTAGGACCATGTAACAAACATATAGCCTTTACCAAGAGTCTCCCTAAAGAGATCACGTGCTTTCATACGACAAGATAATTAACAATCAGTCAATTTGTAGATCTTATTTATTTTTCAGTTGACACATTTTTTGACTAGCCTTAAGGTTTTTATTTAAAAATTTGAAGTGACAATTTATTGGCATTTTAAATTCATTAATTTTTTTCAAAAAATTTTTTTATTGCAATTAAAAATATTAAAATATTAAAGAGTTTCATAATAAAACATCTTTTTTTATAATCACACACATATATTTATATATATGTGTATATATTTATATTTTTTACATAGGCCTAGGTGCAGTTTTTCATCGAAAGACCTTGTCCCGCATCTCACGTAGTTGATAGCAGTGTTGTTTTTTTCGGCTAATTAAGCAGCTATTAACGGTTATGTTTTTTAATGGTTATTACTAATTATTATGATGTTTAATAATACATTTTAAGCTGTTAGTGCTGTCTAAAGAAAAAAATCAACACCGAATTACCACGCCTTATATAAAGCATTAATTTATTGAGATGTATACTTTTTTTCAAGGTTGTTTTTTGTTCAAAGAAGAGTAAACATTTTAAATAGACTTAATACTTTTCGCATAAAAAACAATTTATACTTTAAAGTGTGAGTAAAACTTCTTTTATTGTCCAACAAAAATCATCAGCACTCATTATCAACTCTTTTTAAAAGGTTACCATTCCACATTTTGTTTTGCAAAGTAATTTTGCGCCGTACTGTATATATATGTAGCAACAACTTTTATTTTATAACATTGTTAAATTTTTTGACAAACAGAATAAATATAATGCTACTTAAAAATATTCTTCAATAGTCAAAAATTCAGTTTTAATTTATTTATAATTCAATTAAAACTCACCAAACTTGTCGAAAATCTGCATAAAATTAAAGTTAATCCGAGTAAATGAATATATGAAGAGATTGTTAAAATTATGTTTTTTCGGTTCGTTTCTTAAATTTGTTAAATTTATTATTTTTTTCAGGTCAGTATGCAACTAGCCGAAAAATTTTATCGATGTTTTAATGATGATCTTTTGTGATTAATCCGTTATGTTGAAGCTGCACAAGTCATTTGAAAAGAAATAATTTGGATTTATGAAATTGGAATTGATTTGCGTGGTATTAACACATTTTTAAATTATTAGTAACTTATGTTTTTTTTTTAATCATCTTATCAATTTTTATATTTTTTTTTTCCATATTTTTAAGATTTTCGTCAATTGTTTTACTTTTGACACTTACTCTTTTTGTAAAGATATTTAAATTATTTCATATTTTTTAGCAATATTTTATTATTATTTATTTGTGTAAAAATGTTAAGAAACAAAAAATTAAATTAACGCACTCGCATTACAAAAAGAAAGTGAAATTTTTTTATGATTTCACATCTCGGCACTTGTGTTGCTCTTGCTGTTGTCATTTTTTTATTATCACTTTGATCTCTTTCTCTCTCTCTCTCTGTTTGCCTCATGTTTAATGTTTTTAATAGGCATGTCACGACGATATTGCAAAAGTATCGGCTTGCGATATTTCTAAATTCATCAAAAATCAATATATACTTTTTTGTTTGTTTTTAAATTTTTTTTGATTTGTGTATACAAAAACTGATTTAAATTTCTTGTGTTGGAAATGATTTTTACATGTATAAGAAGACCTATTTTTGAACAACTCTAGAAAAGTGTCTTTACATAAAAATCGCATATATGTATTTTGGATGGTTACGTAATATTAGAAAAACCACAAGACCTGTCAAAGCCTAACAACCTTATTTATGTCATAGATCAGAGATGCCAATGGGCTGGGATTGACCCGGACTGTCTGGAAATTTCATGTTAAGGCCGGGAGCCTGGTGGGAATTCAAAACTTTCTGACTTTGTTGGGAATCTTTGTTTAACAAGCAAGAAAAGAAATATCAACTTTTCACACAAAAAAAAATAATTTTTTACATTTTTAGCATAAACTATTTTTATTTAAATGGCTGGGATTCGCTTCTACTTGGTAACCCATGGACAGTAAAGATACTAAAGGGCATTGCCACGCACCCGCATAAATCAAACTCATCATATCTCACCAATAATTTCACGCAGATGAATGCGGCTTAATACATACATATATAAAAGGTATGGGTAAAACTTAGTTTCAATAAAAAATGCACTGTGACACGCCTACCCTATGAGAAAAGACCGATATTGTTTATATGGTCTCATATGCATACAAGTCCAGCATTTTGTTTTCAAAATTCAATGTGCGGATTAATTGTCTTAATTCACCTGCATTTTTCAGCGCTTGATAATTAACGCGGCCATATGTCGGTCACAGGCCCGACCTGTTCTTGTTTAAGCAGAGACTTTAACCAGATCAAACTTATCACAACACCAACCAAAAAGGGCAGAACAACGTCTGCCGCACCAGCTAGTCAGATAATAGCCGTGTTTTATTTGCTTTGGTTAAACCTAAAAGTGAATAAAACGCATAAGTTTAAACTTTTATAATTCTGCATTTGACCAATAGGTGGCATGACAGTGTTTGACAGAAATTCTACTTTAAATCAGAGCCAGCTTAATGATCGTGTGGTTCAACGGGGCCTAGCACGGTAAGGGGCCTCACATATCAGTACATAATTTTTTTTTTTCAAATTTTTGCTATCAAATGATTTCAAACTGTTGTTGTAGTCTCGCAGACGCTAATACCAAAGTTTTCTGTTGTTTCATCGCTGTTTTTATTGTTATTATGTTTTTCTATTTTAATATTTGGGCCTAGCGCTGACTGGGTGCCCAAGGCCTCGCGTGACCTAAGAAAGCTTCTTCAAAATTCCACCAAAGTTACCATATATTTTTGATAATTTTAGGTTTGTGTCCATGATGCTTCAAACTTTAGCAAAGACAAAAAAAGTTGAATCAATTGAACTAGAAATTGAGCTGGTTCACACATTTGTATGAGATTTTTTAACCAAAGCGAATAAAACACGGCTAATATTTATAACACTCTGTAAGAGTTATTGATTTTGACATTCAAATTAGAATACTTTCGTATATATTCCATCTGGGAGCATGCCCAGATAAATTAACAATGGGTCAGCATTGGCTAGTCCATAATTGATTTATTATCATTGAACTCAGGCTTGAGACTTGATTTACCAAGGGCCGGCCTATGCTTGGCATCCCAGAATTGGACCCAAAGTGGGCTGATGTATGGCATACCAAGTTTTGAGCCATAGTGCGTGGTGGCATCATATCCTGTATTTAGAATATGTTCTTAATTTGATTTTTTTTTTTTTTTTTCATTGCTAAAATTTTTCCTGATGGCATTTGTTTTTTTGGTAACTTTTATAGCTAAGCAGTTTAGTATTGACAATGTTCAACCGTATTTAGAAATAAAAGAGCAATGCATGTTTTTGATTCAACTCTGTCTTCAAATGAGTCCCATGTCAACAATATTACATGATGTATAAATATTATTGAATTGAAAAAAAACAACTCGAAAATTTTTGAAACTTACTTTGTATTTTTTTTTAAGTCTTCAAAAACAATTAGGAAAAAATTACTGTATGCATAAGTTACATTTCTCACTTAAAAATTCCTTTTTTAAGAACAAATTTTCACTTTATTTTCGTAAAAGCATTTTTTAAGTCCGAATATATAGATTATAAAATAATAAGACTTGGAATTTTATGATTCTTAAACTGAAAAATATAGTCAATGTCGGTAAATTCTCAAGCATAACGTTATTCGCCAGAAAATTTTGAATTATTGTTTTCCTCAATTCAGAATAAAAATGATATGTATCCTTATTTCTTACAGGTATCGAAGTGATACATCATATGTGCAAAACTATTTTCTTAATATTTTTTTGTTTTTAATTCACTTGTGCTAAACTTTATTATTGATTGAAATAATATTAAAAAATGACTGTTGCGAATGAATAAAAACCAAAAAAACCAGTTGTTATTCTTGATCGAAAAACTTGAAATCAACATACTTATGATAATTATTTTCAATCAATTATGGTAACAGTCTCCTCAGTATACTACAAATAATCGATATACAATATATCATGTGATAAAAGTTTAAGACCATTCCAGAGGCGATAAATATGTCTAAGCGACTAACAATCTCAATAAAAATATGAATTCCACGAAAGATCAGACTCCACTTCCATCAAGAAATGTATGTGATTTGTCGCAAAGAAACGGATGTTATCTGAATACATCGATATTTTTTCGACATCTCTGTTGCGTCTTGGATTACTTTGTTATTTTTTTATTTTATTGTTGATGTTGATGTAATACTTCGGGTTAAGTCACTCAAAGAAAAAAAAAAAGAGCAAACAAGAGATCACAGCCAGCAAAAGCCGGTAAAAACAGAATCACACTAAAAATAGCAGCAAAAACCGAACAGCAGCTTAACAACAATAACTTGTTGTAAGTAATTATTGTTGTTGTTGTAATGTTGTGTTATGTATGCATTCACAAACTTCAATTTTATGGCAAACAAAATTTAAGCGCAGAAGCCACAGATGAAATCTTAAGTAAAATAAAGCCAATTGAAAGCTGTTATTAACGACACCCAACACTGTTTTACAGTGTTGCCGCCTGTAGAAGTTTAGCATGATTTTGTATTAAATTTGTGACAGTAAAATAACTTTAGTTATTGGATAGGTTTAGTATGAAAGAATTCATAAGATTTTTCATTTTGGAGAAGAAGAAAAGTTACACACTTGGCAAAAATTGTTTTATGTTAGAAATACTACGTAAAAATAATGATGATCAATTAGCGTAATTGAATTTTTATTTTAATGCTGGAAAAGATATGGTCAAATAATTTAAATAATAATCACAAACATAAGTTGGTTTTTATACCCTACACCGAGGGTATATTCACTTTGTCCATCCGTTTGTAACACATAGAAGGAGGCGTGGCAAGTATGGAAAAGTATATATGTATATTCTTGATCAGCGTCACCACCTGAGTCGATTTAGCGATGTCCGTCTGTCTGTCTGTCTGTCTGTCTGTCTGTCTGTCTGTCTGTCTGTCCGTCTGTCTGTCTGTCTGTCTGTCTTTTCGTCTGTTCGTCTGTTGAAATCAGGTTTACGGGAAAACCAAGAAAGCTAATTGAATGAAACTTTCACACACAGGTCACATCTCCTTGAATGCGGACACGCCTACCGCCTATATGTATATATACCCAGGTCAATTTTGAAAAAAAGTGCAGCGATTTTGATGAAAATTAGTGATTTGATGCACATGTGAACAAGATTAGGATTAGGTTAGGTTTCAAGTTTTCAAAGCTTCCTACAGGGGCGTTGCACAGCCCTAAATTTTAACCTTTATACCACCATATCTCGTAAGCCGTGCAAGATATTGTTATGAAATTTGGTAAACGGGTACATTTCAAACTTATCTTGAATTGTGATAAAAGTGGGCTGAATTGTAAAAGTGAGCGTGGCACTTTTCAACAGTTAAAAATTTTGATTCTATACATCTCAAATGTGGCTTAAACGATTTTCATAAAAATTTTGGAGATGATGCCGCTGGAAGCAGTCATCAATACAAGCTCAGCCACTTAACTGAAAAAACTCGATTAAGGGCGTGGCACAGCTCACAATATTTATAAACGTTATATTAAGAGAAATAACAACGTAATCATTATGAAATTTAATAAAGCAGATATACTTGCTAGAAGGTATGTTTTTGCAAAAATTTGGTTCAATGGAGCATGTGGGCGTGGCACCTGCCTTACAAACAAAAAACGTTTACTGTTATAGATAGTGGGCTATGAGAGTAATCTTCATAAAATTTGGCTTAGAGGTATCGGCTGCTATGGGCTTTGAAATTAAATGAGAATTGATTAGATCGCAGTAGTGGGCGTGGCACCTCCTATATGACCATAAAGTTGCAATCGCTATATTGATTGAACTATTGCAACAATTGGTATGAAATTTGATTTAGGTGGTTTACTTGCTATAAGGTATACCTGAATCAAAAGTAGGCGAAATAGCACGAGTGGGCGTGTCACTCCCCATACAAGTAAAATACCTTAAGTAGCATATATTTCGAAATATGTGATCAATCATACTAAAATTTGGTGAAAGAGTGTTGCTTATAAAAAGCTATTTCTGGATAAAAATCGGATCACATTACACCAGTAGGTGTGTTACCGCCCTAAATTTTAAGACTAATTACGGCATACTACCTTGATCAAAAAGTTTTAGGACTTTATTTTTAAAATGAAAAATACAAGTTTATTCATCAAAATCGATATTGTCTCCTTCAAAGTACTCCCCATCGACTGCAATGCACTTATGCCAACGCTTGACCCAGTCCTCAAAAGCCTTTTTATACTCGACCGTCGGTATGGCCATCAGGGCCATCTTCGATTTTTCGATGACCTCTTCTCGGCTGCTGTAACGCGATCCGCGGAGCGGTTTCTTCAGGTGGCCGAACAGGAAAAAGTCGCAGGGAGCCAAATCAGGCGAATTCGGTGGATGTTGGACGGTATTCATGGAGTTTTTGGCCAAAAACTCACGAATAATGATCGCATTGTGCGACGGCGCGTTGTCGTGATGCAAAATCCACGAGTTGTTTGCCCACAAATCCGGTCTTTTTTGGCGAACTGCTTCACGCAAACGTCTCAAATAATATTCTTTGTTGACGGTCTGACCTTCTGGGAGGAATTCATGATGCACAACACCTCTGTAGTCCATGAAAACCGTGAGCATCGCCTTCTTTTTCGATTGAAAACGACGTGGTTTTTTCGGTCGCGGCTCATTGGGTGAACGCCATTCACTCGCTTGATGTCTGGATTGCGTGTCGTACTCGTAAATCCACGTCTCGTCACCAGTAATGATTCGTTTGATGAATGTTGGGTCGGATTCAGCCTTGGAAAGCATGTCTTTTGCGTCATCAACGCGGTCCCTTTTTTGCATGAAATTCAATTTTTTTGTAAAAAATCGAAACCACACACAAAAGTAGATGCACACAATACGGCGTCACTTCAAGAAATGTCAAGCTGTCAAGCTGAAAATTTGACATAACGTCCATGACACTTCTACCAACACAACAAAAAAAAGAGAATTGAAATCGGACGAACGAGAGCGCCACACGGTGACGAGTCCTAAAACTTTTTGATCAAGCTGGTATATAGCAAATTATACAACCTATTGGGCTAAGATTTGGTATGTGGATGTCAATGACGAATATGATTTAGTAGCCCAAAAGTAGGCGGAAGTGGAGAAGTGGGCGTGGCACATTTAAATTTCTTAGTTTTTATTCAATTTTTTTCAATATTTTTCATATTCTTTTGACTTTATCAACCTTTTAACTTTTTCCAATATATCCCATATGTATTCGTTTGACTTTTTTTTTTTTTTGTACTACTCTATATGTATTATTACTAGCTGAATTCGAATAAATCTATAGTAAGAGCTGCTCCAACAGTTCAAAGTTTTGAAATAAGTACTTAACCATTCACTCAGAGAAAAATGACATTGCAAATGTAAATTTTATTTTTGCTATAAAGTCGCAAATCTTCAAATTGATTATAATAAAAATATCTTTTTTATTACACAAACAATTTTAAATTCATTTTGAATTTGAAATGTATTCAAAATAAAATTTTTTTTATTTCAATTCAATCGTAAAAATTTTCAAATTGCATTTTGATGTTACAAAGTATTTTTTATTTCACATTACATACTTCATCACTATAAATCATATATAAAATCCAATCATATGAAGAATCCAAAATCTACTCACACCCTCACACACTCAATGGAAGTCTAATGTTCAGATAATTAACCATTCAAAGCATGATAGGCGGAGAGCCCGCTGTAGAAAAGTCGAGTGTATAAGATTACAAGATGGGATGTACGGGAAAGATAGTGAGCCATTTTGGTAAAATTAACCTACCAGGGTTGCCTTGCCAAAGTCTGTTTAGCCAATTTTGATGTTTTAATTGAAACTGTATAATATTATGCCTCAATATATATACTCGTATATCAAATGATAGAACTCGAAAAGGCCTAGATATAATATAAAGGGTTGCATTGTTGAATCCTGTTCCCATCATGAGACATAGCTCGAAGAGCCTAACTAGAATATATCTTAAAAATAGGTTGCCACCCATTTGTAGGGCCAATTTTTCTTAGATGGGTGGCAATACATGTTCGGGACAGAATTCGACAAGGTAAAGGATATTTTTCACATAGGCTCTCGAGCTCTATCGCTTGGCATACATATCATGACCCAGAAAACCGGTAGCAACCCATATTTGGGATAGGATTCAAAAATTCAACCTTTATTAACCAGATCTTTCAATTAAAAAATAAATATTGGAAAAATATAAATTTGAATATTGTTAACAATTTGAATTGAAATATTTAACTGACCTATAGCCTTTGATATTGTATTTAGACTTCTTCGAGTTCTATCATTTGACATATATTTTGAGGCATAATCTTATACAGTTGCAATTACAACAACATACATATTTGGCTAAAATTCCAACTGATAGTTGGCTGATAATCGAAATAAGCGTCAGTCGCCAGAGTTTTGGTGGTTCAGGTTGTGAGAAACCGACAGGTGAGAAGTGAATTTTGTTCAGTAATACTTAATTTTGGCCATTTATGCGACTCTGTTCCTCCAGATGGGGCATATAAGCAAATTGGAAGAATACGCAGATAAGACAAGTTTTTTCTTCGCTACCTGCCGGAATAAACTAAAATAAACTAAAATGTTTCCTGTAGTGCCCATGTTATGCTGACGTTCGGTGTTTGCCGTGCTTCTATCATATCATGTTCACCTAAGATATAGTATTGCATAGCTTGATAGTTTGTCATCTAATCCTTTTCATGAAGACTTTTCTGTATCCAAATTGAATTCCATGTACTGGACCAATATCAGTAATCGCTCTTTGTTTGTGTTGCTAGATCTTGTTAAAAAAATCTTTTTATCAAATAAAATTACAAAATACTGCTAGCACTGACTCTTTCCTCATTAAATTCCTCGCCAAAATGTTAGGGAACAAAATTTGCGTGATACGTCAAAAAACGCTCCCCTAAAAAGTAATGCCGATAACCTCATTTTTCAGGGAATTTGTTCTCATTCTCCAAAAATCTTCCACGGTCGCAAAACAGGGGATTGGAGAAAAAATCCGAGGGAACGTTTATTCATGATAGGGGTGATTGTTTATGACGTCTGAAATATAATCGACATTGAAATTCGTATATTGTGAGTTAGATAATAGTTATTACAAACAGAATATTATGCATTGCTTATAAGATATTAAAAATTTAATTTAGTGGATATAGAACATATTGAAAATTAAATTAATATTGAATCAATACTGGAATATGTGTTATTGACTTATTTATGCTTGATATTATGTTTAATTTAAATTATAATTATAAGCAAATTATGTGCATATATTTGGCAAAGCAACGCTTAAATTAAAAATTGATTATTATGAAATTATTTATATGCTCAAAGCGTGCATGTCATAAATGTAAAGCCCGCCCCTGGCCATCAACAAAACTGCACACACATGTTGCATGCAAAAGTACAGAAAAATAAAAGTGTTAAAAGCTGAAGAGAAAAAAATTTTATAAAATTCAAAACCACAAAAATCGACGTAATGTGTACGTTGATCGTTGGACTTGGCATACAACCAACGAAGAGGAAAATCATAAAAATATACTTCCACATAGATAGTTTATTTATATTAAAGTGTAGATATGAAAACATGAAAAAAAAACCAAGTCAAAAATAACAAATATTACGTTATAACGCATAAGAGTAAAGCGGAAAATGCGCAATCGCAGCGCCAGATCGATACATCAGACAAACAAACGTTAAACCTGAAAACTAAATACAAAAGCCAGAAAGAGACATAAAAGGAGAAATGTAAAAAATCACGAGAAATACGAGTGCTGGTGTTTAAAAAAAATGGTAAGAAACGAAAAATGTTAACAGCAGCAGCTGTTGTTGAAACTCAACTTAAAATTAGCGTCTTTGATGCAGAAAAAAAAAGTGCAAAGCAAGAAAAATGTGATAAAGTAAAAGTGAAAGAGGAGAAATAATACTTGTCTACCATGCGTCTGTCTTGCCGTCTACAAACCGAGTACAACGGTGCACGATCGAGTGAATACACTGAGATGATTTTTATTTTAAAAATAACGTTAAGTTTAATAAATAGCAGTAGCTTAAAAAATGATTCATCTAAACAGAGGACTTTATGTGCTGCATATTTTTATATGCTTGCGAGATGGGCTATGCATATGAACCCCTCTTGTAAATGTTTTGTGCATGCATTGTACATCGAACAGCCTTATTATGTATTATTTAGGATCAATTATAATATGGGGCATTTCAGGCGAAGTGGACAATGCAAAATAAATGAGATTTGGAAATTTGTTCATATTCGGCTTAGTTGTACTTCAAGAAGGTGTAAACACTTCATTTATTTATTTATTTTTTTCATATAAGGCTTAGTTGTCAAGTTGTGGACTTCCAAAAATTGACGTAATGGATTTTTTGAAAGCAGTTTTTCGAACTTAACAAAATTTTAATAAAATATAAAACATTTTGATTAAATAGGAAATTTACTGCTCTTTTCAATTATGAAATCAGATTGGAAATTTGACTTTTTTTTTTTTTTTTTTTTGTGGAAAACCGGAAGTGAACATTTCATCTCAAAATTGAAATAACTTCGACATATTTTTTATTTTACTTATTTTAACTTTAAAATAAAGCATAAGAGATATACGAATTAAAGTGTCACTTTCTTAAGTACTTTTATTTATATGTATATCTCCTTAGCTAATAACGATCACGTTAAAATTTTTTTTGTGAAACATCTATAAACATAAAGCCTTTTTTTAAAAATAAAATATTTGAAAAATATTGAAGTTACTGAAAATTTGATTTAAAATTTTTTCTTTCGGTTTTCTTTAGTTACATAAAAAAATCTAAAATTCAAATTTTATTGAAAAATTAAAAAGAACATCCTTTTTACTAGTTTAATCAATATTGTTCATATTTAATTATAAATTCCTTGATTCCAATAACAGCGTTCAAAAATGACGGTCCTTAAACTTCGCCAATTCTTCAGAAGTCCATAACTCGGCAATTAAGCCTTATACGAAAATAAAATTATCTGTACACATTTATGTCTACTAAACAAATTTCACGACCTCACTTTATTTTCATTGCCCGCTTCGCCTGAAATGCCCCATATGTCTTCTGAGCTGAATGTGTCAGACGAGTCGTAGAAAAACATTTTCCCGATCCCGGTGCCACTTTATACTTAAGATCAGGAGACATCAAAAATTTAATCCGGATTAATAGCTAATTGTAAGATACCTCAATTCTCCAGCAATTATTTTATACAGATGAATAAAATTTGTTATTATGTTTATAATGGTCTGTGGAAGGCTTTTAACACAATTTGGTTTGAGAAAAAATGGGTGACGCCACGCTTACCCACATAAGAGAAAAACCAAGTTCATCATATGTCATAAACTGTTTGGCGCAGATGAATGAGACTTGGTACATAGTATACTAAATAGACGGGTAAAAGTAAGTTATAATAAAAAAAAGTGGGCGGTGCTATGCCTCTAATATGAGAAGAATCGAAACTATTTTATATTATCTCACATTTAACCCTTAGCGGCACCATGGGGTCGTGAACGACCCCAAGAAAATGTTGAAATTATTTTTCGAACTAATAAATGCTCAAGTTTAGCCTCATGTAGCATACACAATTTTCGAAAAATATCCCTAATAATCATTGAATTTCATAAAATAGAGTCATCTCAACACTCGTTCACAGCTGTGAAGCCAGGAATTGAAAAATCCACTTTTTTATACATTTTTTTTTCAACGTGGGGTCGTGAAAGACCCCAATGTGCCGGATTGTTACAAAATTAAAGTGGTGCCGCTAAGGGTTAAGTCCAGTACTGTATTTTTTAATTCATAATATAACTGTCCACTACCAATGTTCAATTTCAAAATTCAATTTCATCATTGAATTTTTTTGCACTTGACCATTTTTCGGTCCCCTTGCCTAACCTCTTATAGCGCCAACGACCTCTGCTGTCAACAGTTTCTTATTCAAGGACTTTTACTAAACGGGGTTTCAGTAATATTCAATCAGTGACGCCAAATCTAAAAAGGAAGTAATTTTGGCTAAAAGTGGATCTAAACAGTTTTATTCTGCTGCTCCTCATATTTCGATGACCTTTTTTTTGAACCTAATGTCTTAAGCAATACTGCTGTATTTTTTTTTTTTTTTTTTGTATTTTATGATAAATTTTTCTGCGTGTACGTACAAGTAGTTTTTTCCGGCATTTTTTTTTTTCACCATTTCAAGTCCAAAGAAAGTGAAATTATTCGTAATAGTAGCGACAGCTGTAGTGGAAAAAAAAAAACAACTTAAAAATAATTCAAGTAAAGGTGTACTCTTGCAGATAAAAAATGTACGGCATGTAATAAAATGCAAAGCGAGGGCGTGTTTAGGTACGAGTAGGAGAGTATGGATGTCTTGAATGTGTTTAGGTGTCAGGTGCCGGAAGCTTTTTGAGCTTAGAGATTTGCTGCTAATGTATTTCAAGACTTTACATACATTTATTTATTGCAAAATTATTATTAGCTAAATGATTGTTTGCACTTTTTTTATGAACTCTTTATTAAATATATAAAGCTCAATGTGTGTGTATGTGTTTTTTATGGACTCCTAAACAGTTCAACAGATCGAAAAAATATTTAGTAAAAATATTTCTTAAGGTTTGGGGAAGGTTCATAGCGTAGTTTGATTTGGATAAGAAGAGCAATTATACGCCACCCATATGCAAGAAAAATAAACATCATCATATCTTATCAAATATTTGATGCAGATGTATGAAACTTGGTATCTATATAAAACATAGAGGCAAATGTAAGGTTTTATGAAAAAACTAGCAACTCAGCAACTACTTATTTGACGCAAATGGATAAAATTTGGTACATACGTTTATTATAGTTTGTAAAAGGTTCTTAGTGTAGTTTTTGGAAAAAAGGGTAATGCCCTTGCAATGTACGCTAATCGAAAATTACTAAACGAAGACATTTATTTCTTGATCGGATGGCGTCAACAGTTCTTGCGTAAGCTTACAACTGATCCTAATTTTTTAATTCAGTCTGAATAATATACAATTTTCCACAAAAAAAGATTAAGTGCATTAATGGCGTAGGTACTCGTATGTACAATAATTATATTCAATCTCTAAGGCCAAAACTGCTATTTATGATTTTAAATAATACAAAATACTTGTGGTACCCGCAAATTCGCACGCGCACTCTCCGTTGTTTTTTCATCATTTAGTTACTCTTTAAAATCACATTCTATATTCCCTCTTCAAAAGTAAAAAAGAAAATTGAACTTCGAAGCCATATACAAACGGTAGAAATGAGAAGAGAAAAAACTTGACGAAAACTTAATCCTACAGAAAAACATATTTTTTTAAAAAAAAGTAAAAATAATTAAAATCGGTTCAGTATATTTTACGACAAAGCGTTACAAACCATTTTCATATTAGCAATTTTATATAAATAGTATGGATAGTATATATATTATTTAAATAATAGGGCGCTCTGTCATCTGCGCTCGAACCTCACACACTTCACACACTTCGCTGAGCTCAAGAGCTCTAGTGCGCGCTTCTCAGAATTTTGTTTTCTTTTTCATATTTCAAAGACAAAGCGTTACAAAATATTTCCATATAAACCATTTTATATAAATATAGTAGATATATTATTTAAATAACAGGGCGCTCTGCCCCCTGCGCTCGAGTCTCATCCCCTTTACACGCTTCACTGAGCTCAAGATCTCTAGTGTGCGCTTCTCAGAATTTTGTTTTCTTTTTCCTATTTGATGATACAGCAAGGTATACATTGAATTTGATTTTTACAAAAATAACGTTTTTTCCGAACTTTGACTCAAGAATCCGCCTACCTAGGAAGCTGAAATTTCGACCGTTTAGGTCCTTTGATGCAAAATCGGTTATTTTTTTTTTTTTTTTTGAATTTCATGCTTATATGTATGTAATATTATTAAAAAATCAGTAAATATGCAGGAAAAAAAATGCTCTGGAATTTTGTTGTTATGGATATTAACTCTGAATTGCATTGCAAATAAATCCCCATTCAAATTTTTGTTGTAACTCAACCTTGCACTTGAACGTGGTTAAAACCCACCGTGTAGGGTCTGCGGGTAATTAATTCCGACAACCCTCTCCAAAGGAATGCGAATGAAGTGTAGTAGCTATTGCATATTATAAGATGTTAATTATTCTCCATATCGCTATATAGGATCGTTAACACTTAGAATTTAAGAAGAGACCGATGCCAATCGAAAACTTTCTGAGACTCTGTACTCAAACCGATGTGTCAGCGACCGCCTCATCAGTTATTCCATCTACGAAACTTATCATTATCAGCAAATGGTGATGCATCCGGTAGCACTCAGCTGTGCTCCCTGTTAAGCAGAGAAAAAATCGTGTAGTCGCAAACTGTGCTAATTACTAATTATTTTTATTTACTAATTATTAGTATTTTAATTTTATTTATTATTAATCAATTATGCTTAGTTTCACATCCTTAGTTTCACATTCTTCTGCTGCAAAGTCTAAATTCTTCTTAGACGAAAGTTCATTCAATCTTTGATATGGTATGTTAGTTTTATTTCCTTTTTTATACCAATTCAGGTACAATTTAAATAAATTTTTAAAGATACCGGAGAAGCTGTTTAAGTTTGCAAATAATTTGAATCGCAAATGGTTTAATATTATTTATAAAATGTTTGTTTTGATTTGCGAAATGTTGACTTGGAAAATATTTAATTCAAAGTGTTAAACCTGTATTTACAAATACAAAAATCTTGATGATTTAAGCAATTCCTAAACGTAAATGTTATTTTGCTTAAGCATAAAAGATAACGAAACAAAAAACTACAACAATATTTGATAAAAATTTTATTATAAAAAATAGGAAACAAATCAACAGCTGTTGTTGCAGCATAAAAACTTGAAATTTTTGGCGTTGAATTAAAAAGCACAACAATGCAAAAGCGTCAATATATCATTACTGATTGTATTTAATTATAAAAATGATGAAGCCAAAAAACTTTAAATATTCATAAGCCACGATATGTGTGATACGAATATGTTATTTGTATGTTATTATAAGAAAAAAGAACTATGAAATACAAAAGGAAATACAACTCTAAGTTTCTGAATTTTCAAACCAATGACTTAAGTCTTTTGCAAACCAATTGATAGTTTATTTATTATTCTATAGTTCCGATGCTATTAGCTTTATTGGATGCCAAACACAAGAAACTTACTCTGATGATGAATTTTGCTTCCTAAGAACTTTTTATTTATAACTGCTTGCCGTTTCGTTAGAAGTTTAAATTTTTTTTATCGAAAATTGTAGAAAAAAAGTTTTAGCTTATTAAAGCTACAGAAAATATATTGAGGAACTATATGAGAATTGATGAAGCTTTGAAAATTCAGAAGGAATGAGATATTCATTCCAGCTATGTAGGTGTTTCATAAGAACAAACACATGCGATAAATGGCAAATTACATATGAAACAATGGTTTTGAACTGGAGTAACAATCAAATATTCCTGAAAGAGTACGAATACATAGCGAATACCTTCACCTTCAGTTAGGATACCTTAAATACCTGACGTAACTTTATTCGGCAAAATTTATCAAAACAACGTTCATGGTTATATCGTGGTTCAATGAATACTGAAATTTTTTTCTTTATTTCTTATAACGAAGTGTTCTTCTTCTATCTTCTTTTATGGGATAAAATTATCACTATATATGTACATTATTTTTTGTCAAGAAACCTTTACAAATAAGATTGTTTTTCAATAAAATATTAGGCTGATTTTGAGATTGTGATACAATCAAAAATATCTTTTATTGGATATATCGAATGCCGCACATAAATGGTGTCAATTTTGTCAAAAACAAAAAGGTTTTTTTAGATATTCATATTTAGTTTGGTGATGTTGGCTAGCCTAACAACACTACTGGTTAACATGGATGTTGGTCAAGCAACGATAGCTCAAATATCGAATTTAACATATTGAAAGAAAGAAAAAGTCAGATTTATTGCAAATGCTATCATCTATCTATCTTTCGTTATTCATTCATAGATCACATTTTTTTATCCCACCAAATAAACATACTATGTGAAGAAACTATTTTCAATACATCACTTGAAAAGTATGTTAAATAACAATAGAAGAAAATACAGTTGAAACTTTGTATCTTGTTCGTTATTAGCTTATTGTGGTCGTATCTGCTTATTTATTGCGTGTTGCAGAGAACTTGAAAACTTTTGTTGAATAGTTTTCAAATAAATAAAATTGATATTTATGTCAATCAATATAATCAATCATTTATATATGTTTGAAACCTATCCATTTCAAATCGTGCAGGTTTGACTGACTTCAAATTACGGAATTTGTTACCGATAAAATATGTTGTTTTTTGGGAAATAATAGGACCCTTATTCCTCCGATTTGATTGAAAAACATTTTTTACGAAGCTATGCGCATTTCAATTTTATGTGTCAAAAATTGAAAAACAGGTGAAAAATTTTTCAAAAAAGCGGCATCTTCATCTAAACCAAAATAAATAATTTTTCTCCTTTAATTCTAACTTCTTACTTTATCTCAGAATCTTTGAGAAATTTTGAAAATTGTTGGAAATTGGGAGTGTTATGTCCTTTAGGAAATAAACAAAGTTCATTTTATCTAAAACTCCACCTTTTTCACTAAAAATTATATGATATATTTTTACTAATATGAGAAAAAAATTATGTAAGTTTCATGTGGGCTAAAAGAAATTCGAGGTCAAAAAAATTTTTTTCTCAAAATCGAATTTTCAATTTTCAAATAAAGCACTCTCAATGAAAATATTTTAATATCCCAGCGGCAAATATGTTATATACAACATCGATGAATAGCTATACTCATTGTAGGCAGTAATGCTCACAACCCCAGCAACAACTGTAAATGCTTTTTACAAAGGGATGGCCGCTTTGTAGACAGCTTGCCTACATCTCTATATACAATGTGTAGCAAGGAAAAGGCAGATTGCCTTAAAACATTGCTTACCAAGTGCCTGTATTATTTACCGAGTTGCCTACATCTCCACATACAAAGTATGCAGCCAACAGGCAAGACCTCTTACATCTCCATATACAAATCGGACAGCAAACAGACAGACTGCCTACTACTCCATATACAATGCAGGCAGCCAACAAACAGACTGCCTACAACTCTATATACAAAGCAGGCAGCCAGCAAACAAATAAACAAAATATCACAGCAACAATTTCATTTGTGAAACATACAACACAAAGGGTATAGCTTTTCATATATGAAAATTCAGAGTATTTCATCGATTTGCCGCTGGGTTCTTATTCTATCTGCCTGTCTGTCTGCATGTCGGTCTGATTGCCTGCCGGTAGAAGAAAAAATTAAATCGAATTTGATACACAAACTACACATTCAAACAAATCTCGTAGGATTGAAAATAGACGTAATCAGTTCACCTATAAAATGATATGTTGTGAAAGCTAACTCGCTGTAGTCACATTTCTCTCAAATATTTGGAATAACTCAGACAAGCTCTAAGCAAAAACATAATGAATTTGAAAAAGTAGGCGTGGTAACTCCCAAACAAACAAAAACTTGATAAAGCTATGCTGAGAGAATTTTTTAAGGTGGTAAAGTCAAATTTCACACAAACAGTGAACGTGTCAATATAGGATATGTAAGTTTTGGGCTGAAAGGTTTTTCATTTACTAGCTTACTTTATTGGAATAAAAATTGCTGAGAGCACTCTTAAATTTTCAAAATTTTATTCATTCTTCTGTTTCTAATGAAAGTACATATTTATATTCCTAAGAGTCATTTTTATTAGAAAGCATTTTATTAAAATATAAAGAAATAATAATAAGCATTTATTTATTTTTGTGAAATTTTTCAATCGAAACTTCAATAGCCTATCGAAATAAGATACAACATTTATATTGGAGACTGATTAATAAGCTTACGGAATATATTATATCATATGGGTTATCCCAAAATTTTCTAAGAAATGCAAGATTGTGGTTATAATGAGAAAAATTTTAAAAATCGAATCATCATTGATGCCAAGTGTGTTTTAAATAAAAATCTGATTTTTATTGCCAATACATATGCTTTTTTATTTGTTTTATTTTTCTTATGAACTTGCTAACACTTAATGTTTGATACTTAATTATTTTCTATTTTTTTTTTTCTTGTAATAGAATTTTATTGAGCTTGTTTTTCAATTAGGAACATTGATATTCACATTTAACATGTTATTCTGAAAAGTCATTTAACACTACATTTACTATTCAACTAGTCAATAATGTATAAAATTTAACTTCTTGAAGTTTTGTAAAGAATTAACTAAAATATGTTAATAAATAAATAAATAGAAATAACTACTGTACAAGAAAAGCACTAGCACTAAGGCCTTCGGCTTTCTGATATTATTGATATATTTTATAAAAAAGTCTTATTAATTTTATTATTTTTTTTTAATTAGCTTATGCATATTAAACATAGCTCGAATTAGAATTTTATTAATTTAAATTACATATTCGGAATTTGAAAAAATCTTAAGGAGTTATACCTTGGAATATTTACTAATTTCTAGTTTGAGTTCCATTAGGGATAGGTTGGATTTTACCTCCTTAGTAGAGGAAAATTATTGATACTAGTGTGACCAACCTTAAGGCTAATAAAATCTTTACGGTTTGTGTAACGTTCCAGAAATTTTCAGAAACAATACGTAACGTACCAAAAATGTTTCATTTGAAACATTGCAATCGGAACGTTACATAAATCTTCCATACATACTATTTCAAATATAACACTTCACATGCAATCATTCTGAAGTGTTTCTGAAAGGTTTCATATTCAACGTTTTCTGAACCTTTCAAATTAAATCTTTCTGACACTTTATAAGCAGAATCCTTAACATATAATCAATCTGAAGTATTTTTGGAAGGTTTCAGATTTTATTTTTACTGATTTTTTTTTTAAGGACATCTCGATAAAATGAATAGAGAATGCCAATTTAAGCTTTTTTTTAATTATAAATCATAAATTTTCAGGGGTCTACTTTATTCTTTTGGATCGTTTTTTTCCTAATGTCAAAATTTTGCAATCGTAAATAATTGAAAAGTAAAAAACTAAATATCCAGTCAGTACTACAAAAATATTTCCAGTTACTTCCAATAAGTCAATAATGCTACTGCAATTTTTCATAAATAGAAATGAAAATGAAAGATTTCTGAAACGTAACTGAAATTTATAAGATATCATTAGAATGATTGCTGAAAGGCTTACAAAACGTTACATGTCGAGAGGGCAAGTACCATATTTTTTCTCTGAAATAAGCGGAACGAAATGATAATACGTTTAAGGTACAATACAACGAATTCAACTAAAAGTATAACGTAAAAATAGTGAAATGAATTGAAATGAAATTTTCTTTGAGCCCCCTTTCCTCTTGGTGAGATTTTACTGGAACTCTTTCCGCTATTTTGACTCAATTAATTAATAGACGCCCACTTAGCAGTGTCTTTTGCTCTACCCGAAGATAGTAAAATGGTGATTGTCTCGTACCGAAGTTTGCGTTCTTATTAGTTTTTTTCATTTCTGTGGACTCCAGCATTTTATTTTTGCTTTTGTTGAGCACATTACGTGTTAACATTGATAAGTTTTTTAATGCTCTAATGATAGAGAAACTATCTTCAAGAACTGTTCCTTGGATTTAGAAGCTTGTAAAAGCACTTGACAAAGTAATGAGGATGAAGCAGTACTGTCTGTATTAATTCGCCGATTGAAATGAAAACTGCAAAATTGTCTACAAAATGAATCTTGTGGTAACACTCAGCGATAAGTTCCAAAATTTAACATTTTCAGTAAGAGGATCTTGGCACATATTTTGAAAATATACTTAAATGACATAACACTGCGATAAACCGTAAAAAAAAAAAAACAAAACAAAAGCACTGCAAACAAAGAGACGTAAAGAGATAAAACCAAAAAAACAATAAAAATAGACAAAAGGGAAGTATTGCGGTAAAGCAGGTCAACACAGTATAACATAAAGTAAAAAAAAAAATGCATTTGTGTGTTGATATTGCTTTTGTTGTTTTTTTGTTTTTAATTTATTTATTTGCTTTGTATTATGACTGCTGTTGTGAAAACTCCCACATGTGCGCGAGTTGCTAGTAATTTTTTGTGTACTTTTCCGATTTAGATATTTTTTTTTTTTTTGGTATTGAATATTTTGAAAACTTTCAAAAATTATAATTTATTACATTTTAATTGCACCATTTAATTTTTATTTCAATTTTAATTGGTTTGCTTTTTTAATAAAATGCTTTTTTATCTATTTTTACAAATCTCGGCACAAAATGTAAGAAGAGTAGTTTCCGAAATATAACGAAAATCTTAGTTGTATTAAAATTTTTTCGAAAAAAATTTCTTTCACAGCATTGTGCATCACATTATGAGTACCAGTCGAGTACAATTTCAATCAAACACTCAAACTTATACACCGTCACGAAATGCATCAAAAGTTGTTTAGACTTTATGAGCATAAGCACGATTACTTGCTTGGAAATATGGAAATACTTGTTTTGAAACAATGTTGAAAAAACTTTTCCTCACTGCAAATATTTTTTAATTTTATTATTTAGGAGAAAAACATTTTTTTTAATTTCATTGAATTTATCTAAACAAAAAGCACTGAATAAAAAAAAATTTATTCATCTATTTCAGTATTTTATACACAATTTTTTTTATATTTTCAAATCACAATCACATATTTTTAGGAAAAAACTTAATTTATTTTTAAATTTTCTACTCTAACTTTTTATATATTTTTAATATATTTCTTTTAAATTTTATAAATCTTGAATATTTTTTCTATTTTTATTATTTCTTTCTTTTTTTGTAACGTTATTTGTAATACACAAAATAGAAATTAATTTTTGATATTAAATCATTTTCAAAAAATTTTTCACTTTACGTATTACGTTACACCTTACGTTATATGCTACTTCTTACGTTGTGGTATATTACGTTGTTTTACCGCTATTTCAAAATAAAACGACAAATTACACGTCCGCCGCTATCGATTGTTATTACTTAACTGATTTTACGATTTTACGTTCAACTTGTGCTTTCGGGCAACGTTTTTGTAGCTTTTGCGCACGCTCAGATGCCTCTCGAAAAATGCCAGCTGTTGCGCAGCAGCAGCGAAACATTTGTTTAAATAAAATTTCATGCGCCAAATTGTTAGCGAGGGAGCGAGCGAGCTTTTTTAGTGCTAAAACTCTTATTGTTTAAACACAATTTAAATTTTTTATGCGTACTCGTACTATGCTCTCCGCTTCGTAATCTCGTAACTTTACTCTTTCTTAATTTTTTTTTTAATCGGTTTTTTAAACAATTTTTGTATTCATAATAATGCGGAAAATTTGTTGTTAATGAAGTCATTTTTTTGTTTAATTTTTTGCATTTATGCTACGTGTTTTTTTTTCTTCTTCTTGAAAAGCTTTGCTCATCTGCACAAACAGTGTAGCGCAAAAGTTTACCGATACCTAAAACAGTTTACTACTATTGAAAAGACTTAAGACACAAACTTATATGCATTGCTGCTTTAGTCATACGAAAGATTTAAGTCACGAACTCGATCGCAGCGCACTCGCGTACACAAATATTGTTTATTTTTAGTAACTTCGATATTGTGTTGTGGGCAGCAACTTTAGCTATAAACTTCAAATGTGCTAATTAAAGGGAAAATCCTATTTCGTCATTAAAGCAATGACTTATTGGAAACTAAGGTGTCATCTTTATTTTATAAGATATTGCTACGTAATGGAAAAACATCGCATTAAGCTGCAGTTGCCTAAATTGTAAAATTAATTTATTGCAAGAAAGTGTCATTTGATTCTCATTAGCATGTCATTTTGTAAATGATTTTAATTCAAGAAAGCAAAGACTATGATTTGTTGATTATTTTGTGGTAATTTACGCCATAATCCATAATATTTTTGGCTGGAAGCATTCTATTGAAAGCTTCAAAGATTTTAACGAGACGATGTCTTCTAATTGATATCATTAAGATATGCATAGAAGCATTCAAAACTTTAAGTTGTTTTTCAAATATATCGAAATTTGTTCAAAATAAAAGTTTTGTGAAATATTACATTTTAAAGACACAAAATCTGGAGCAACTCATTTTATTAGAAAATTTTTTTTATCTCATTTTTTCCATTCAAATTTCTAAGTAATAGATGGACAGCTGGCTACATAAAACTGCACTGATCGATTATAGTCGATATGATTTTGTATGATTTTTGTTTTATAAATTTCCAATGACATTGTCGTAACTAGCGTCCATTTTGCAGAAGTCGCATTGAAGGCGGAGAGCGTGGGTGGACGGTAAAACGAGTTAAGTTTTCTTAAAAAAAAATAATCAGATATAGCTCTGAATCTGGTATAGTATTAGGTTTTGAATATACAAATGACAAGAAAATATTCCCAGAAGAGATAAAACAGTAAACTATAAGTTGAAAATGAACTTGTTAGATATAGTTCTGCAAGTTTGTTTACTGTAAGCTTACGATACAATAGACGAATGATAAATTTGCAGAAGTTAAAAGTGAGGCTAATTGGCAAAAACGCCTTTGACCGTCCACCCACGCTCTACGCCTCCGATGCGACTACTGCAAAATGGAATCTACTATTGACAATGTCATCGGGAACTTATAAAACAAAAATCACGACTATATTCGATCAGTTCAGTTATATGTAGCCAGCACTTACCAAACTTAGAAGATAGACGAAAATTTACTTTTAAATATATCAGGGTTGCCAAGTTGAAACGAAAGAATTCCCGTCCTTCCAAAAATAAAATAATTTTTCCTTTAAATGGTAGGTAAAAATTAAAATTTTTTGTGGGAAAAAGTAAGAGAAGTTGATGACATTTTTTTTTTAATCTTAAGCCGCAAAAATTTTATTTTTGTTTGTCGAAAAAACTTCATGTCAGCTGTTTTTTTTTCTCACTAAAAACTAAATTTAAGTACATTAAAGAAAAATCATCCAATTTACATATTTTTCAGAGGATTTTTAATTTTTACTATGCCCCCATCTTTGACATAAAATTCGAGGCCTGGCCTGGTTAAATCCGACCACTTGGCAATCCTGAATTATATTATTTTGAGTTACTTTCACATAAATTTTTGTGAAGTAAATTCGACCTATGTAGCATGTCATTGATCGAAAATTATCATTCTTAATGTTGGCTTAATATATTTTGCCTTATAGTACTGTGATATGAAAATCACATCTTTTCGTCTTTTTCACATCTTTTCGTCTTATATGCTTAGAGCATCCCCCTGACTTGACACAGCAATTTTTGCAGATTTATTCACATATTTTATTCTTTAAATTTAAAAGGCTCTCAATTTTTTCAAGTTACAGAGCATCTCTTGGAGACCTAAATGGCCACGTGTATCATTCATTATCGAGTTTATTTACTACTGCGATTTACAAATTTTTCAAACTTAGAGAATATACCGGCAAAACAATTATGTTAGGGTATCTCAAAGCGATAACGATGAACTGTAGATACTAAGAATCACAAGAAATTTCATCAGCTATAATTGCTTCACCAAAAATACACTCTTTGATGAATGAGAGAATTATCGGCCTCTATTTCCAGGAAATTTAAGTGGCCAATTGAATTAAATTGTTTACGCCCAGCAGTCGACGATAAGAAAAAAAGTCACTCAGTCTTAAAGTGGTCACTGCATATATGAAATTATCATAAAAATACTTACTGAGCAAGTAAGCATGGTATCTTCCATATAAAATCCTTTAAGCAAAATTCGATATTAGAAACTTTGGGAGACACCAACCAACAATTGACTCAAATGGCTTACAAAGTTGAAAAGAATCAGTCTTCAGCCTTCTCAAAAAAAAAAAGTAATTATTTTATCAAATGGTAAATAGTTAAACTTTTTTTTGAGAAGAAGCTTATGACCTTTTTTTTAAGTACATTTCAACGAATTCATCGAATTCCCGAGTATTTCAGAAATTTTTCATTTCCTATCAGACCCCTGGCTTTGACATGGAATTCCGGCCACTTGTCAACCCTGCTTGCACCACCCATGCAAGAAATATCTTTGAACTGCTAAGTTAAGTAAAGTTTTATAGTAAACCTAGAACTCTTGGAGTCACATATTACTAATTGGGAGTATTTTATCATTCTTCGATTTGTACAAAATTTCTCAACTTTTTGATAATTCTTCGCATTTTTTTATGCTAACATTACGAAACAGCAGTATATTCATACATCATACTGCGATTGCTTACTCTAACCCTTTTTTAAATCTTACAAGCCAAGCGCAAGCCTGGACAAGAATTTGGTATATCAATTAGAAAAAAAATATCACAAAAACTTCATATAACTTAGTATTTCGTTATATTTAAAAACATTGCCAAGAAAAAATTACCTCAATTTGTTAATTAAAAATTAATAACAATTAAAGCCTACAGCCCATCAACTGTCAAAGTCATGCAATGATAATTTGTGGCATGCGCTCAAAATTAACGAATATTACATATCAAAATCGTCTAAAATTTGACAATTTATTACCATTTTGGCATATCATGCACATCAGCGTCTAAGTCCATAGCAATAACAAAAATCACCAGTGTCATTAGCAACAGCAATAGTGACAACAACAACACATTAGATGTTTTTTTTAATTATATGCTGCGGATACTTTGCTCAAACCTACCTACCTAATTCAATTAATAAACAATTTAAAATGTTGCTTTACACTGCACCAATCTTGATATTCAATCGCTTTATTAACATTTGGTTATATTTTCAAATGCACTCATTATATGAATAGTTAGTTACTCCGTTAATAAGGCGCAGCTGCGGTGCACTAACGTAAACTGAGTTTGGGTTTGTTTCTAACGATGATGTTTGATGCAAAGAATTAAGTGACAAACGCTGATACTAAATTAGATAAGCAATGAACTATGAGTAGTACAAATTTTTACCAAAGGTGCCACAATGTAAAAAGTTTCTCGAGATTTGTTTGATTACATAAAACTTGAAACTGAGGCAGAGTGGGGATTTGTGCATTAGATTTGACACTTCATTGTTGTATGTGGTAGTGGGATAAAAATCTATAAGCTTTATAAGTTTTAGTGTTAGTGAAAACTATAGCCCGTTACAGCTAAGCTTTTATTGGAAGTCAAACCATTTTACTACCAGCATAATGGAATTTAAATTCCACCATCACGAAATACTTAGTGGCATCGAAATCAGTCTGATTTTCATTGATATCGGTTTTGTGTGGTGATTTTAAAAATAGCTTTCACACTGGAATTGTTGCGATTTCATTGACATTAGTTTTCTGCTTGACTTTAGCTAATCGTTCGATATTAGCTGACTTCTTTTTGTTAGTTATTGGTTTCGTCAAAATAACATACATTGTAACACAAATCTATAGTAATTGGCGAAGGTAAAACAATTACACCACTTTCAAAAACCTTTTTTCAATAGTAGGTGATACCACGCCTCTAATAGGAATATTTTGTTCCACAGCTATACGGATGAACCGATTTTGATGATATTTTGAATAGATATATATTAAATCCTGAGAGAAGGTATTTGTGTTTAGGTAGGCACTTCCACGCCCCTTATATCCCAGGAAAATATGTTTACACAGCGTATTAAATAAACCGATTTTGATGAAATTTGGTATGGAGTTAAATTGAACCCGAAGGATGGGATAGATGATGAAACATGATGCCATGATTTTAATTTTTGTGAGCGATGACATTCAATCAGATAAAATGGTACTGAGCTGTTTTGTATTGCCACTAAATGGTTGAATTTCAAACAGTGGGTAAATCCTATTATACTCAAATCGCTTTGAGTTTCCATTTTACATTTGCTTATTTGTCGTATTTTTTTTTTTTTTTTGTTTTGACTTAACAGACTTGACATAAGTGATAAAATTGAACAGTCCTGCCAATTCATTCACAATAGTACCAGATTTCAACCAAAAACGATTAGACTTAAATAAAATTGACATTTGAGAAAATTTGGCTTAAACTTAAATACTTGTGTATTGAAAAAGAGCAAATATTGTCTCGATTTTGGCCACAAATCGAGATACTTACTTGTATAAAAATATGTCAGAGTGAGTTGCGTTTTAGACAGCATTTTTTTTTCTTAGGCTTACTGTTTCGATATCGAACTTTTCTTAACGCAACGTTTATTCGTACAAAAACAGTCACATTTTTGTGAAATCTAAAATCTATTTATTAAAAACAATGGTAGATCAAAGTATAACATTTGAAAAATATCTTAAAATTTTTCAGGTAAAAATATTGAAAACTACGGCAATGGCAGCAATTATTTGGAAGCGTCTCAGAAAAAATTAAAATTGCGGTGCCCCTCATATCTCGATGCTGTATCATCTGAAATCAAAAAAAAATTGTTTTCGTTAGCAGAGCTGTGAAAAAGTGCATTCATTTGCAATTGAAATCCATTGAAGTCACTGCCAAAATACAGCATTCAGAGTGCTGCTATTTAAAAATAAAGCCACCTGTAGACTTCATTGCCATAATCTTGCAGCCGTTTCTATCACAAAAGAATGCAATTATTTTGATGACGTCATGTTTTTGATTGGAATCATGATTGGAATAATTTTGATTGCATTGAAGTCACCTCAAATCATTTTTAATTCTTTGCAATCACTTGAAGTCGCTGCAATCACTTGAAGTCGCTGCAATCATTTGAAGTCACTGAAGACACTTGAAGACATGTGCTCTGAATTAAATCGAAAATCTACACAAATATCTTCTAAGCATACATATAAAAGTGAATGTGTGTACATATGCATGTATATATGTATGTATATATGAGTTAATTCAGAGCAAATGACTTCAAGTGTCTTCACTGACTTCAAATGATTGCAGCGACTTCAAGTGATTGCAGCGACTTCAAGTGATTGCAAAGAATTAAAAATGATTTGAGGTGACTTCAATGCAATCAAAATTCTTCCAATCATGATTCCAATCAAAAACGTAACGTCACCAAAATAATTGCATTCTTTTGTGATAGAAAAGGCTGCAATATTATGGCAATGAAGTCTATAGATGACTTCATTTTTAAATAGCTGCACTCTGAATGCGGAATTTCTCATGAGTTAAAATTGAAAATGAATGCATTCATTCACAGCTCTGTTCTTTATATAATCAACTCCTGTCCTTAAACTTGTAGTACACAGTTCCAAGTATATGAAGAAAATGCGATTGTCAATAAATAGCGATCACGTCATCTGAAGTTCATGTTCTTGATAAAATATGTTGTGAAGGAGTTACTTATGATCTAATACTACGTATACATATACGAGATTATTTCCATTTGCGCAATTATCGCGTTAGTCTCGTTCAAAAATGCGTGATTATGTAAACAAGGTACAAAGTACTAGAACTACCTGAAAAAGTTTTGGAAATCGATGACCAACTGATTTTGAACCTATTTCTATGAGCTTTTTGAGGTAATTCGGAGATAGCTTGATGGATATAATTGAAGAAGTTGTTGGTGAAGTATAAGGAAATCGTTAACAAAATAAATTTTTTTCTTCTGATTCAATCGGCATTTCGGCTGGCATCAAAGGTCTTCAAATAATTTATTTTTTAATTTTATTATTTTTTTTTTTTTCATTTTAGTCTGCGATTCTCAATAGTTGTTAAGATTTGCTTTTATGACTTTTTGTTATTCCAACCGTTTCGTTTGAATTGCAAAATAAAAATCAAAGAATCTTGACATTCCGCATTACAAAAACCCGGCAACCCTACTTCAAACACTTCTTGCAATGAAACTTGAGACAAGTTATCACAATTCAAGATCGTGATACAGCTGATAAAAGCAGCAATAAATTTATTCTATGCTGCCAATACATGAATATCACAGTGACAATGAATTCATCGACTTAGTTTTTTTGCTTTATTTTCCTTGCATTTAATAAAAATTACAAAAAGTTCAAGTTTATTTCATTTAAATCTGAAAAATTTCACCTTTCAATGAAACAAACGATAAAAAATCAATTAATTTTAAATACATAAGTGCGAGCAAATAAAAAACTTATTGCATAGTAACATCAAAGTTAGCAAGTTTTTATAGCTACAGTCGCTCAATAAATAATTCTAACAATTGCATTCTTTTCACACGACTATAATTGGCTGGCAGACAGACATGCAGTCAAATACCGAAACATTATCTGTTGATCTTGTGCCATATATAAATACGAGAATACGAAAATACGAGAGTTCATTTTATTTTACATCTGCTGCGATTTATTGCAATTTTATGTGCCACATGATAGCAACAGCAAATGCTGCTAATATTATTGTTGTTTTTATTATTGCTGTTGTTGTGACTTTGGCGTTTTCAATTTCAATTGCACTTGATCCCATTAAAATTAGCATAAAAATACAACTCGTTTAAAAATGTGCTGCTGTTTATTTGCAGTAATCCAGCGGAAGCCTTTTAACATTTTAATTGATGCTGCACCTTATTTGGGCATTTATTCTATCGCACTTAACTAAGATTAGGAATGTAAATGTTCTCATACTAAAAACATTAATCTTAGCTTCAATTTCTTCACACATTAAAACGAAAAACTTAAGACACGAACTTGAAGATCACAGTGTAATGAAAATCTTTCATGCTCTGTATTACAGATTATTAAATTTTTGTTCGTAACAAACTTTTCTCCGGTATTTGAGAGCAATAAAGTGAGCTTATTTTTTAATGAAATAATTCTAACTGACTAACATTTAATATTTTTGCTCAATTACTTACATAGGTCAGCAAGGTTTTGTTGTTGGTCAACTGGCAGCGCTGGATTGAGGTAGGGCTTGAAGGGGAAATAGCCCCGGGCCCCAACCTCAAGAGGGCTCTCATTCGGTGTTCGATTAAAGTTGTTTTAGAGCTCTGGACTCTGTGCTCTAAGCGCCAAATTTTTTGCTGTGTCCACAAATTCTATGTTGTAGTTAATTATTTCATAAAGATCGAATTTAAATATCTTTTTTAACAAAAAAAATGCACTTTGACATCCTTGGGCTTAGGCAAAATCGATTTCTAGAAGCCCAATATTACACGTACTTAATATTTAAAGTTTGTTTATACCTTATCAATTCCAATATCTTAGAAATATAAGAAAGCATGGCAATCGATCGATATTTATTGCATGATTTAATGGGGGTAATTATCTTGGCCTTTTTCCATGCCTTCAAGAAACACGAGATGGTTATCACTTTTTCACAACTACAGAGACAATATGTTTGTGCAGCTTATTGGGACATATTTTTGCAGTGTAAGGGGCAATATGTCCGAGAATATCGACAGAACTCAAAGATTTTTCAAGTATGTAGACTGTTTTTTTAATATTACTTATCTGAAAGCGGAAAGTAACTCCGTCGCGAAATGGTAGTAGTACCTGCAATAAGGCTTTTATGAATATTGGATAAATTTCATTTATTCTTTCGCATTCGACTTGATAATTATGAAGCTATTAATTTGATTAAATTTTGTAAATTTCCCAGCGATTGAAAGCATTGTCACCTTGCAATATTAAATTTTCGTTGGGAAACTATTAACTATTGATTTAATAGTTATTTTCTTGATGTATACAAATAACAATTAAGAAATCCTTTGATTATCTCAAAACCTTGAAGTGATATTTATAATGCTAGATTCAAATTTTGCTTAAGAAATTACTTAAAAATGATCCCCAGTTGACCAGCAACATTCACGGCTCCCTCATTTGCAAGTCTTTGCTATTCATTTTTAGTATTAAAATATAAATACTTTTTATATATTAAATTCTAACACAGAATATATCACATTAAATTATATCTACAATGACGCTAAATTGTTAGACACAATATAATTTAATATTTGACCTTGAAAAGGGACTTCAGTTATTGTCATCATTTTCGAATTAAACAATCATTAAATAAATAAAGAAAAAATTAATTTCTTATCCACATATGTACATTAGGGTGATTCAAATTTTTTTTTTTTGCTTTTTTTTAAGGTGCTGTTGCTTAAAAAGTAAGTTTATGATATGAAGAAAAAGTTCACGAAATTTCAGCTCTGTAACTCAATTTTATAAGGTGGCGCCGGAACCTGTTAGTTTTACATGTAAATTGTATGGAAAAATTATTTTTTACAAAAAAGGTATCTAAATGAATAGGTGATTAGTGTTGTTGAGCTGAAAAGGGTCGTTTTTCGACGTAATTTTTTACGCTGAATCCGAATTTGGCCTCAGAACTAACCCATCATGTCGGAATCCTGAAATATTTGAGGTTAATTACCTGAAACATGATTTTTTTTGTCTACTTTCGAGGTCATGTATAGGATTCAAAGAAAGTTGATCAGCTTATTTTTAACAAAAGCATCAATTTGTACCATCCTTGCCCTTTAAAATGAGCTTTCAAGTGGTGATCTGTGATGCTTCCTTGCAAAGTTGCAGCCATTTCAAGGTGACATGAATTTGAAACCCGTTGGTTAATATTGTTGGGTTGCAACCCTTTGTAGGGGATCCAATTCATGTCACTTTAAAATGGCTATAACTTTGCAAGGAAACATCACAGATCACCACTTGAAAGCTGATTTTAAAGGGCAAGGATGGTACAAATTGATGCTTTTGTTAAAAATAAGCTGATCAACTTTCTTTGAATCCTATACATGACCTCGAAAGTAGACAAAAAACATCATGTTTCAGGTAATTAACCTCAAATATTTCAGGATTCCGACATGATGGGTTAGTTCTGAGGCCAGATTCAGATTCAGCGTAAAAAATTACGTCGAAAAACGACCCTTTTCAGCTCAACAACACTAATCACCTATTCATTTAGATACCTTTTTTGTAAAAAATAATTTTTCCATACAATTTACATGTAAAACTAACAGGTTCCGGCGCCACCTTATAAAATTGAGTTACAGAGCTGAAATTTCGTGAACTTTTTCTTCATATCATAAACTTACTTTTTAAGCAACAGCACCTTAAAAAAAAGCAAAAAAAAAAAATTTGAATCACCCTAATGTACATAAGTCATACTAATTGCCGGAAATATAAACTTAAGTATCATAGTAATATTTTGACACATAAGGAAATTATTATCGATTGACAACATTAAGTTATCACATTTGACAAGTCATCGCAAAACATTTGCAGCAATTAAACGCAAAAATTTCTCACATCATTAATCAAAATTCTAAGATAAAAATAGTGAAAAAAAAAACCTGTTGAAATGGCAAAATAAAAGACAATATAAAATTAAAAAACCAATGCTGCCAACTGTTTGCGCACATGCGTTACCAACATGTGATCACAATCACGCACGCGTTTCTATGCCCACCCAAACAGAGGCCAATGGCAAAAGTCAAATGTTTTGTTTTTATGATGGACAGGTGCACATAAATTTTTATTGAAGCCGATTGTTAAAATAAAACAAATAGTTTTTATTTTGGCAATGGCGTAGTTAACTAAAGGGTTTTTTTTTTCTTTTTTTTAGATTGATAGAACATTAAATTGAAATGGAACGCATATACATATATAAAGTTAGTTTGATTCCAATTTTTGTTATTTTTTTTTTAAAAAGGAAGATTATGGAATGACGTTTATTATTCATGAATTTCAGCATATTTTCACTACGGGTAGTTGTAATAAATTGCTAACGATTAGTTGAATTTTGTACTACTACTTAAGGCCTTATTTCCTAAATAAGCCGAATTTTTGGTACTTATCAAAATTCAATTTAAAATTCTATCATTCTAAAAAATCACCCTTTACATTTACATATATTTGCAATAACAACATAAAACAAATACCCCAAAAATTAGCGCTTATATAATAAAATCATGTCATTTTAATTTATATTTTTGCATGTTACCATGATGGTGTGCGCACCCAGCCATTTAAATTGTAACAATAAAGTTGCGATTTAAGTTGTTATTGTAGCTGTTAGTTTAATTATTTGCAAATGAATTTGATTGCCACATTGTTGTCATGGCTGCACACTAGAGTGGATTTTGTTTGTTTGGTTAACAATATTGTCCGAAATACACATAGTGTACCGGGACATTTTTCATAATGTCAAAAATTTGTGTTTACCCTTTTCCAATAGATTGGGAATATTTTAAAATGATTCAATTTAAACACGCCAAAAAGAGCCGAGGACGCCAACAGTTTTTTCTATACATTTTTCATTTTGAAAAAATCCCGAAAAATCTTGATTCTTTTCTCCTCAATTAATGAAGTGAAAATAAATAAAGAACTTCAAAAAATATTCCATCGAAATGTTCTGAAATATATGTGTTTATTTAAAAAGCCACAGAGTATCAATGTACCGAACAAACGTCAAAGCTATTCTTCGATAAAGGAGTCTTTTTACATTAAAAAATTAAATTTTTTTCTCAAAACAAAACATCAGACCCCAATCAAAATTTTACCGAATTAATTTTTGAGATTGCCAAGTCATGTAAACTTATCGTCTCTGCTGTAATATTTATATAAAACTTTCCGAATACTTTTGACCAGGCACCGTAAATAATTGTTATTATCAATAATTGAGGATGAAAAAAATCTCAATGAAGAAAAAGATAAAACGTGAGTTAAAATATACAGACCAGTTTTTTGTTTGATGAGTAGTGTAGACATATGAAATAATTTTTAATTTCATGATTTTTATTTTAAAAATCAAAAATAATTGTTATCTTGGATTTTGATTTTTTTTTAGATCCAGATTTAGTAATTATGGATTTTTAGATGAAATATATCCTTTATTTTCTATTTCTATTGCCGGGGGCGTTTTGCACCTATAAATTCTTTTGCACTGACCTAGGAAGTTCAGAAATAGATTTTTTTTTTTACACTCACTCTGCACTACTCTTCGGGTAATGCGAAATCTTAAGATACCGCGCAATATTCTTCGAGTTTTGCATTGCTTTTTGACATGTATGTAATTAATACTTATATTATTATGTTAATCAAGATTATTCGTTTTTTTTTTTTACTTATTCGATACTTCTCGACTTTGTCGATGTCTTAAATTGTTTTAAATAGATTTCGACCTTTTAAATTTTTTTGCCGCGTTTCATTTTCATTTTTTATTGTGTTTTTAGATGTCTTTCGGCATTTATCGATTCATTTTGAAGCTTATTGAAAAAATTCTAATGTTCGCAAGCTAAAGGAAAAATCAAATATAAAATAAAATCGATAAAAAACAGAAGCTATCATCATTAGCTTTTCATGGAAAAAATTAAGTTTCAAAATGTCGGTTGTTTTGGATCTATAAGGATAGAAATTCAAAATTATAACAATTAATTTTGATCTAAAAACATAAAAATCCATAATAACACTTATTTTTGATTTATAAACGTAAAAATGTATAATTGCAGTTATTTTTGATCGGAAGATATAGAAATCCATAATAATAATTATTAATAATAATATATAAATAAAAATCCAAAATAACGATTACTCTGGATCGAAAAAAATACAACTCTACTTATAACGATTATGCAGTGATTCTATCATAAATTTCATAATCGTTGTCGTCCCTGCTTTTGACCACTTAATTATAAAATGTAAAGCCCTGTTCGTGAAATACATTTTTAATTATCATATTAATCGGTAAAAGTCAAGTAGCAACGTAGAGAAATATGTTAATTTGTAACAAAACAAAATCTAAATAACCTATGACAGTCGAAAAGTATCGAAAAATATCAAACAAATTGATGAAAGTACAAAAATGTCGAATAATATCAAAAAAGTCAAAATATATTTGAAAAACATTGAAAATGTCGAAAAATATGGTAGAGCATTGAAAAACTTTACAAAAATCACAAGGTAGCTAGAAAAACATTTAACATTCTTGGACTTTAATATCTTAATTTAATTTACTTAGTGGTCAAAAAGGAACACTTCATTTGTCGAAATCGGCTCAGTTGCTATAGAGCTACGAGTACGTATTATATCGTACTCGTGTCTTCGTTTCACTTGGTTCTTTTCCGCTATTGCGATTTCACTGTTTCCATATCGATATGTCCCTTGAATTTAAATTTAGTTCCTCTAAATAAGTTTTACTTCAAAAAGAGCTTGTATATTTTTTTCTTTTACAAATCTTTAAAATAGATCCACCCTAGAGACATTCCTACCACTTAACTGCTACCATTGCCAACTCGCCCCTGAGCAGGCGTATGCTAAATTGTTTTAATTAGCAATTACGAAACTAGTTCGACATTTACAAGCAAAAAGGTTAAACTACATATTTGTGGCCTACTGAACGACTGTCTATTAGTTATCTGAATAAAAAAATATAACCTGTATTTACAGGAAGTTATGATGTTTTACGAAACTCCTTCCCTGCATTATGATTAAGTATGGAGTGCTTTTCCTAAAAAGCCTAGTCATTTAATTTTCAACAAGCTCTTAAGTTCGGATTTCAAATAGTCTTTGACTTAAACTATTCTCATACATACATATATACAACAATGGACAGCATTCTTTCTTTGAAGGTTTCAAGAAATAGGTTTTCGATCGAAGTACGAACTCATTACTGGTAGTAGATCACATTGAAATTTTAATTAAAGCTAGATGAAGTTAACGTTAGGAATTTTGGTTCGAGATAAAAAGTCTATGCAAAACATATATTGAGCATTAAGCTTGCATTTTAAAAACTTAAAATGTTCTGCAGAATTAGGGTTTTGTACATATACATATTGTACAAATTGAGAAGTCAATTTAAGCGGTTTAACGTTCATTCGATTATTTGTTTCAGCAGTATACAAAAAAATAAGCGATATCCCTGTCATGCTCACGAAGTTAGTTTAGGATGGACAAGAATAACTGAACATAAAGCTTGAAAGGGTGTTGTTATCTTTGACCTTGCCTCACCAACCCTATAGCTTCAAAACGCTCTTTTTCAGAGTGTTCTATGGCAGTTGGTGCCTAAAAGGAATATTCAAAATATCGATACATCTTTCATATTTAAAATACATACATGAAGAGTTATAGTATGAGCTTTTATGCTTCACAAATTGCACTTTATGTACATTTACATATTTAGAGTTGTAATAGGTAGTAACTATAATATAGCCCAATAGCTCGCTGTGGAAACCTTGAATGTATAAGATTACATGATGAAGTGTACAGGAAAAATAGTCATTTTGGATAAGCTAACTAGGCAGTGTTGTCTTAAAAAATCCCGTCTCGATGCCAGAAAATACTAGAATTTTGGACAGTTTTATTTTTTTTTTTTTTAATTAAAAGTTATGTAAGTCGAAGATCCTTAATAGAATATATATGTGACCCATGCCTAAGAAAGACGGAGAGTGTCTGAAAATCGTTTTTTTTTTTTTCATCTTATAGGAAATTTCGTGCTCTTTCACGTTGGAGTGATCTCAAGTTGATCCCAAGCTTTCTTTTTGAGTTATAGGCGTTTTAAGCCTGAACAACAATGATTACCATTTCAAAATTTGGTTAAGTCAACTGATAAGACAAAAACGTTATAGGAACGATCATGCATGCTTGCACCGCAATAGATCGAAAAATGTATAGTGAAATCATGCTGCCAGGCTGGTGGTGACTTTGCACAAACCTTCCGTTGCCTTCCTTTCACCCATTTCAGCGGTTGGCCTCAAACGCAATGACATGAAAGAAAAAAACATGCAAGGAAAACTTTAAACGCGTTTTTCTCAAAAACCGGTCTTAGACACTAACCGTCTTTCTTGGGCACAGGTCTATATGTAGGTTTGCCTTGTCAAATCCTATCCTAAACATTAGCATCCACCCATATACATAAGAAAAATAAGCCAAAAATATGGGTTTTTGACCGGATTCGACATGAAGGTAAAGCATGAAGTATTTGCAAAAAACAGGCAATTTCAAATCATTTCAAACGTACCTTTGTTTTTAAATAAAATGATCGGAAAAAAAATTATATTTTTAAGAAGACTTATCTGAAGAAGAAACCACACCCTAGCAGGTCTTTTTATATAACTTTCGTTAACAAGGCTTAAAAGTATAAATAAAATGTATACTGTGTTTAGTTATAGCCAGGTCTTTAATTGCTAGCTGTATAAACGCCTGATTTGTCTAACGTTAAGATTTTCTTAATCTTAAGTTATTCTTTCGTACTAATTTCTTATAAAAATATGTAGATATTTAGTCAACCAAATTACGACAACACAGGGAAAGTTTCATTGTAAATTTGAAAATTTTAATTTTTGGTAAAAACATAATATATAAAATTGTAAAAATAACATTATTACATTAATAATTTTTGTATTGAACTTTTTAGTCATTTATACAACCAACATGAGAAAGATAACAAGTGGATCAATTTAACCTGGTAATTGGTGACATATGTTTCGGCTATTACCACGTATAAACATATTTATATGCATATACATAGCCTCATCAGACCAGTTTTGGTTAAGTTGTACTGAGAATCGAACACCCGACCGTATGCATTTTTGAATTGCGAACGGCCGCTCTAACACTTGAGCTATTGGGTATGTGACCTTGATGTGTACAAAGTGCGTGTTTGGATTTCGCACGTATTGTTCCATTTTTCTTGTTATCTTTCTGAGTTATGTTCAATACAAAAATTATTAATATAATAACACTAGTTTACAAAATGATTTTTTTTTTCTGTTCCATTGATCTGAGTTTACTTTTCTTATGTAGATTTTCCTGCTGAGTTCGAAAATGAAAATGAAAATTTTTTGAATGGTACAGTTTTCGAGATATTGTGGTTTTTACACTTTTTAGACCTCTTTTCACTTTGAAACTCATATCTTGAGCTACAAATGCCCAATTTCCTTTTTCTTGATGTCTTATTAAAGATAATAAAATGACAAATAAACGTGTGTAATTATATTTCTTATTAAGAAAGTGGTTCAAAAGATATAGATAAAAATAGACCAGATTTTAAGAAAAATCAAATTTTACATTTGATTCTGTGGCCACGAAAAAATAGAAATAAAATAAAAAAAAATAATTTTACTCTTTGCACGTAGAGTTGATACCTGTACGCAAATATTAAAATATTCCACAAGAAAATCGACTGTAAAATAAGAACGTTAGAAGCGATTGAATGAATGAATCCAAATTCGACATTTTATGAATATATTAATTTTTTCGACAATTTGTTGAGCCTAATCTTTACAAAAAGATTTTTCTCATGTACCTTTGATAAGAGGATACTTTTCTTATGTACTTTTTTCTGCTGAATTCGAAAATGAAAATGAAAATTTTTTGAATGGTACTGTTTTCGAGATATTGTGGTTTTTTCACTTGTTCGACCTCTTTTCACTTTGAAACTCATATCTTGAGCTAGAAATGCCCAATTTCCTTTTTCTTAGTGTCAGATTAAAGATAATAAAATAACAAATAAACGTGTGTAATTGCATTTCTTATTAAGAAAGTGGTTCAAAAGATATAGATGAAAATAGACCAGATTTTAAGAAAAATCAAACTTTACATTTGATTCTGTGGCCACGAAAAAATAGAAATAAAATAAAAAAAAAAACAATTTTACTTTTTGCACGTAGAGTTAATACTTTTACGCAAATATTAAAACATTCCACAAGAAAATCGACTGTTAAATAACAACGTTAGAAGCGATTGAATGAATAAGTCTAACTCCCACATTTTTTGATCATATAAATTTTTTCGACAATTTGTTGAGTTTAATCGCTGCAATTCTCTATATTGCTTGGTGTTTTCGTATTATAAGAATAAATTTGCTTAAAACCTTCAATAGCCCTGAAAATAAAAATGCACCGGTTACTGTGGAAAAGGAACTATGTCCAAAAAACCACATTTATTTGCACACATAAGCACAGGCTAGCACAAACAATCATAATATACAACACAAAGTTATATATATGTATGTATGTACTTAGTTGTGGCTTTTGTGTTGTCTTCTGTTGCTTTTGGAATCCGTTTCTCTAGTGAGGAACCATACGTAGTCTCCCAACATTGCTTCATCCCAAAACCCTTGATAGCGCCGCTCAATAGTTTTAATTTGTTGGTGAAATCTCTCACCGTGTTCGTCACTTACGTCACCAAGGTTGTCGGGAAAGAAATTTAAATACGAATGCAATAAATGGATTTTCAGAGACATATTTACGCGTGATAAAAATAAATTTAATGGTAAAAAATACACTAGAATATTAATAAGAATGAAATGACATTCCGTACCCATCTTTTTGTAGTTCTCCAGCAAATCGGTAATAATTGCCTCTTAGTCAGGGCTTTTATGGTTCCCAAGAAAACTAGTAACAACCAGCTGAAATGAATTCCAGGCCTCGTTTTCAACCGATGTCAAATATATTGGAAAATCTGTGCTTTTCATCAATTTTCTTATGTCTGGACCATCGAAGACGCCTTCCTTAATTTTAGCTATAGACAGCTTAGGAAAAAGAGTTTTCAAGTATGTGAAAGCTTGGCCTTCTACGTTGAGGGCCTTCACAAAATTTTTAATAAGGCCAAGTTTTATATGTAACGCTGGAAGAATTATACACTAAGAAAAAGGAAATTGGGCATTTCTAGCTCAAGATATGAGTTTCAAAGTGAAAAGAGGTCAAACAAGTGAAAAAACCACAATATCTCGAAAACTGTACCATTCAAAAAATTTTCATTTTCATTTTCGAATTCAGCAGGAAAAAGTACATTAGAAAAGTATCCTCTTATCAAAGGTACATGAGAAAAATCTTTTTGTAACGATTAGGCTCAACAAATTGTCGAAAAAATTAATATATTCATAAAATGTCGAATTTGGATTCATTCATTCAATCGCTTCTAACGTTGTTGTTTTACAGTCGATTTTCTTGTGGAATATTTTAATATTTGCGTAAAGGTATCAACTCTACGTGCAAAGAGTAAAATTATTTTTTTTTATTTTATTTCTATTTTTTCGTGGCCACAGAATCAAATGTAAAATTTGATTTTTCTTAAAATCTGGTCTATTTTTATCTATATCTTTTGAACCACTTTCTTAATAAGAAATATAATTACACACGTTTATTTGTCATTTTATTATCTTAAATAAGACATCAAGAAAAAGGAAATTGGGCATTTGTAGCTCAAGATATGAGTTTCAAAGTGAAAAGAGGTCTAAAAAGTGTAAAAACCACAATATCTCGAAAACAGTACCATTCAAAAAATTTTCATTTTCATTTTCGAACTCAGCAGGAAAATCTACATAAGAAAAGTAACCTCAGATCAGTGGAACATTTTGAGTGTAAACTAGTGTAATTATTAATCTCAAAACAAACCAAAAAAATAACATTATTACTATTATTTTAAATGCAAACAACTTTAAATTCATTTCAAACTCGTAAAGTATTGAAAATTACATTTTTTAATTTTACTTCAATCGTAAAATACTTCAAATAGTATTTTGAAGTTGCAAAGTATTTGAAATTACACTTTTTTACATTACATATTTTGTCACTCTGAATCATACAATATCTAAAATCACTTAAAATCAATGTGAATTCTTTTTAAATTTAAATCATTTTTGAAAATATCTTCAATTTAAACATTTTCGGCTTTTGCGCTAAGTCCTAAGCGTTTATGGTTGAATCAAACATAAAATTATTATTTTTTTTTTTTTCATGAGTGCTTTAATTCTGCATGCACAGCGTGAGCAGTATTTATAATATAAATTTTTTTTTTATTTTTATTTTTTTTTTTAAATGATTTATTTATGCTAAAAAGGTGGCTCTTAAATGACTGTGATCTTTTCGGAACTTAACTTTTTATACTAAATTAATGCTCTTTGGATAATCTTATCTACTTATCTTATTGTTTCATTGTTTTGCTTAATATAATAGATGTTTTGTTATTTCATTTAAGTTTTGATTTTTTCGGCTATTTATACTATGGCTTCTTATAACTTAATTTGTTTTGATTGCTCTTTTAATAACCTTCAGCAATTTTTTTTCTATTGAAATTATACCCATAACATCCGCATTTTACAACATCGCTCAAGAATTTACTCTCTGGTTTTTTTTTCATTGTAATTTAATACAATTCTTTTACGAATTTTATTTAATTTTTTTCTTATAAGTCAATTAATTGCCTATTCATCTTGTTATTTTTTGGAAAAGAATATTTTTAGCTACACAGTGCAACAAAAAAAATATTAAAACTATACAATAAAATACAAATTAAATTGTATACCACATATTTAGATCTTGAGCTATGTTTAAGGGGTTATATCTCCCTAATTTTTTTATTTTTCCATTATTTTTTTATTGCCTTAAGTCATGCCAAAACAATCCTGGAATCAAAATCTACAGCGCCCAAGTACCGATTTAAACTCAAAATTTTTTTAAATCATTTTTTTTTTTTTTTCAAGAAGCTTTGATGAAGATGTATAGCATTTTGAAACTTCGAGGTGAAACGACTTTTTGGCAGAATCTGCCATCTTTTAGTCTAGAGCTAGTTTAGGCCAATTCTTGTGCTTATGAGTCATTCGATTGTTTCGATTCGATTAAACGCCCAAGAACTGTTAACTAAGCCGACAAAAAAAAACTTTTTTTTTTCGGATGAACCAGTCTCCAGATATCTTGCACACCGCAAATTTTGAGGTCTATCACGGCATTGCGCTTGTCTAACTTATCGACGAATATTTTTTGACCAAAATGTTAGGAATAAATCTTGAATAGTTATACTTTAATAATGTAAAAAAATGTTGGTCTAAAATCAAATGCAGCTCCAAAAAAATTTTTAAAAAAGTTTCTTTTTATTTTTCGAAAAACTCCCGGAGGCCCTTAAATAATTGAATTCCACATCCTCTTCACGAAATTTCTTAATTTTTTTTGTTAGAGCTTTTCCGAACCACTTAAGTGTTTTTGCGAATGGTATAGGAGTTGCCTTTTCATTAATTTTTTGTCCAAAACTTGTACAAGTTATTCCCAGTATTTGTGAAAAATTCACAGTATCATATAATAAACCACAGTAGGTAATCTAACCTAACCTGACGTAACCTAACCTAACCTAACCTAACCTAACCTGACCTGACCTGACCTGACCTGACCTGACCTGACCTGACCTAACCTGACCTAACCTTACCTAACCTAACCTAACCTAACCTAACCTAACCTAACCTAACCTAACCTAACCTAACCTAACCTAACCTAACCTAACCTAACCTAACCTAACCTAACCTAACCTAACCTAACCTAACCTAACCTAACCTAACCTAACCTAACCTAACCTAACCTAACCTAACCTAACCTAACCTAACCTAACCTTAAACTTAAAGTACAGGCGAAAATCTCAAGCAATTTAAATCAATTCCGAAATGAAATAGCTTTTAAGTGGAAATTTGTCTATAATTAAGTAAATGGAAGAACGACCACAATATTTTCATGCGAATTCGGGCAATATATCTTATTCATTTGATGAACATGTATTTTCATAAATTAAAAGGTAATAGCGCCCAAAACTTTCACAAAATTGTGCTAAAAGTTTTGGGTGATCTTACACACAAATAGCTGCCCAAACGGATTTCACGACTCCTAAAAATATTTTTAAAAATTGCTTAATTGCACAGTGTTATTTCAACTACTTATTTTACAATTATTTAATCGTTCTTTTTAATATTTCTTTGTATTTTTCAGCATATTTCTATATTGAGTGCATATTCATCCGTTTGACGTTTAAGTGGCTCATCTGTCAAATGCTCAGTATACACAGCGTGCTTCGCCTGTCATTTTTGAATAAAATAAAAGAAAAAATTTAACACATCATCATTTTTCAATCTTTTTTATGGCATTTGTTCGGAAATATTTATTATTGTTATTATTTCTTTTGTTTTTGTGACGTTTACAAGCACCACTTCTTATTATTCTTGTTTAACGCGCTTTTTTCATCATGTGTACCTTCTAGTTAGGTACATACATACATACAAACATACATATGTCTGTTTTTATGGTTGAAGGTCACTTTTCAAGTCTTAAGTGCTTTTAATTTATTGTAATTTGCTTAATTTTTATTTTAATTTTGATTATCTTCTAAGCCGATGCCTTTTGACGCTTTTTTGCTTAATTATTCATTTAAATCATTAGTTATTTTGACAAATGTCAAAAAAAAAATTTATTTTTTGCTTTTTTTGATAGATGGATGCTATCTTCGATATCCGAACATCTTTTAAATAAAATCAAGTTTATATCAGTTATAAACTAATTTGTATTAAGAAACACATCTTAGTGCTGAAATGATCCAATTATTCAGCGTACATAAAATAATTCATTTAGAAAGCGTAGACGTTGTTAGATTAGGATTGGCTTGGTAATACTAAAAAGTATTAATATATCAATATTTTTTTATTGTTATAATATATATGTATGACTATATAATTCATAGGCGCCGCTCAATTTTTGCGGACCTAACAAAAAAATTCATTAAAAAAAAAGTCCAAAGTAGGGCATCATTAAAAATCGAAGCTATTTCTTGAGACCTTTGGAAAAATTAATCTCTTAAGCTACTTAAATTCCTATGACCAATTTAACCTTTAAATGCAGATTAAAAAAATAACCAGGATGTGCTAAACTATAACCTTTTTGGCAAAATTGATGAGGATAACATCCTCTTTCGGAATTATACTGTAAATATACTGTATCAAAAGCACTGTTGGACTGTAGTATTGTACCCAGCTGCGGCTGGATGATACCAAAACCATACAGGAACAGCTACTATTTGGCAATTCTGTTTTCGATTGCATTTTTCGTGGCTCCTTTGCACAATCCATAAATAATATTCTCAACGAATTTTCTACTTTTTCAAATTAGAAATTATATCTTCACAAATCATAAATTAAAATTTTTTAACATCAAAAATGTTCTTTGTTTTCACCAAAAGCATAGATATGCCTAGCTGCTCGATTAAGGAAACTTGAGGAAATATAAGTCAGTTTAATATACAGAGCTGTTGCTTGATGGCGGGTTTCCAAGACTTCTATCAACCAGTGGTGTTTATGGGTAGAAGGATTGTTATTCATACGTAAAACTGCCAAATTCTAGGCTACCTTAAAATACTTATACTTAGTACAATAATTTTATTTAATGAACACTAAATTACTTCAGCAAATTGTAATTGTAGTTCAATAAGGTATTTAATACCAAGTGAATATCTGGTAAAAGTATCTAACATTGAAATATCAAATGTATAAAAAAACAGTAAGAATTCAATTAAAATGCGTAAAAAACACGTTGACATTGCAAGACCTTGAAATTGAAAATTATGTTTTTGACCGCCACAAAGGTGAGCCACCAAATACTTCTACTGCTGAATAAGAAAAAAAACTTCAGACACAAAACGTTCGAGTGTCCATAACAGCAAAAATATCGTTGCCATATCGAGTGCAATTCCAAAATAAAAAAACCAACAGCAACAAATTGTCACTTAATTAAAACAATATCAAGTGCTGAATTGTCAATTTCAAGTGTTTTCTGTTTGCACTGTCTCTTCATAGACATTTTGTCACCTTCGCGCTAAAAATGTTAACAATTCCAAAATAAATAGTTGGAGTAACTCTTATAAAATCTTGAATTCATTACTGATTGATTGAATGAACATTACTTAATATAAACAAACAAAAAAAAAACTAGTGACATAAGAAACTTTGAAATGTTACATAGAAACAAAAAAGCATAAATGAACAATTCCATTTATTCAACAAGAATTTATTCGCAGAGCAAATAACAAAAAAAAAAATTTTGACATTAAGTGTCTGTCTTTCCAAATTTAAAAACAACCCGCTTACATGGTAAGCATTCAATTGAAATTCAGTTGAAGAAGTTTGCATTGCCATAAAAAATTGTATAATTTGTAAATATGTAATTGATTAAAGAACATTGACCCTCATCATACAAAACGTATGACAATGACATAATATCTTAAAATATATACACAGTGCGACAATTTTCAATGCAGACTTTTGTCATAAGACACAAGTATTTCAATATTTTTCAAAATTCTTTATTTATTATTCAAAGTACTCTTTTTAGGCATCTACACACTGTTGACAGCGACTTAAAAGTGATTGATCTCCTCAGCAAATCACCTGCCTGTTGTTGTGTCGCCGCTACTTTGGTGGTTTCTACGTTCTCAAAAACAAAAACCTTTGAGCACCAGTTTCGGGAATAAAAGAAGCCACACGGTGGCGTATCAAAATGGCATTGTATGCAGATGCGTTGTCGTGCAACGTAGAATCGATCAAAGTAGCATCGAAGGCACTACCGATTGAGGACATGTTTCATCAATCACTTTGAAGTCGCTGTCAACAGTGTGTAGATGCCGAAGGGTACTACTTTGAATAACAAATCTAGAATCCTAAAAAAAAAATTAATTCTTTATGCTTTCTGAGGAAAATCTGGGTGGTGGTATTTACGAGCATATGAGTTTTCGTATAATTATTAATTTGAATGAATTTCAATAAATTCTTGTTAACTACAAAGCTATACTTAGCATAATACACTTAAAGTACTTACATAAAAAGATCCTCACTAGAGTCAGCGAAAAAATAGTACCTCGTAGCCGGAAGCAATTGGCAGGGTTTTATTCGAACAGTTCGTGTATTGAGTGCATCATCGGTAACAGGCAGCTGGACTTTTAACTTTCATCAACTACAGCACTGCCTTTGACAACGTCGCCCGAAAATTGCATCTCGAATGCAATAAACAGTCGAGGTGCAGCATCCTATATCACTAGACTGCGTTTATGGCTTAACACGATGGTTTCAAACGTAAAGTGTTACAAAACAGGAAACTTACTACCTCTGTTATGTCTGTCTCAGGTGTGCGCCAAATTTGTCTACCGTCGCCAATCTTATATCTAATAGTAATGGATAATGCCCTTAGCAGAGCTATAGACTCCACGAATCGCTGCACTCAGTGGATTCTATGAATTCAAGAAAGCAACTGAATGCCAGTCTTCCAGACTGTATGCTTCGTGAGTAGATAAAGGCCACAAAAAGGTACATTTAAGTGTGGCGTTACTCAAAGTTGCAGTATTTGCAGCATCATTTATTAAAAACTCGTAGTGCAATAAATTGTCGTGAACTTATGTTAGTGATATTAAAATATATTGCACTGATAGAAGTGAACAACGTCAAATGGGCGTGGTACATTTCTCAAAAAAAAAATTCAAGACAATACATTGGACATTTTTTTAGCAAAATTGTTGATTAAGTGAACAAGTAGTGATGAAATATGAGCTAGTTACGAGAACGGGTATATTAGAGCAATGAAATTTTTTATGCATTTTACTAAAGTTTTTCCTGTTTTTCTTCTCCGGGTGGAAAAGGTTTGTTATGTGCTTAAACAACTCTTCGAGAAAGAATGCACTGTGCATAAACTAAAGAGTCGTAAGCTTAAAATATGAATTTTTGGCTGCAAATTCTTACACCTGCGCTTAAAAAGGTTCCACCTTCCGCTAGCTTCACTCACCAACCCCCGCCCCCGCATACTTCGCTTCACTCGTTGGTTCTTTTGTGCGTTTTTCAGAATTTTTGTTTTTTTATTATATTTGACAACTTAATTCTTTCTTTCTTTAATAATTAAAAGTATGCAATGGAATTTTACCTTTATTTAACAACCAAAAGTTTGAAATGGGAATTTTGTTTTCTTCTTATATGTGTTTTTTTTTTTTGTTATTTTAGCTTTCTTCTTTCATTGTACGCAAACTTTCTGACACCGAAAACTTTTTTATATTATGCTTTTCATTTTCATAAAAAATTTTCCAGCAAAAAAATGTTTTTCTTTTTTGAAATATTATCAAATTTACAACTTAAAAAAAGTCCTGAGAAAAGTCCTTTCAATCAATGGTTTTTCAAAATAATTCAATTTAACCACATAAAAGCACTTGTAAAAGATGTTTTCCACGTTCTTGAACATACATATAGTATATTCAAACCAATAGCTTCTTAGCATATTTAAACATCCATTGTGAATCATTGATGTTTTGAAAATTTTTTGTTCATATTTAGATGAACCACAAAATCATTTAATGCTGATTTGTGAACAAAAATTGAATTTGCGAGTCCATTGATTTGATATTAACTGAATATAAGCAATTTTACACATGACATTTTCAAAGAACAATAACTTATCTAAATAAAAATACTAAGCAGTGTCAGCCTTGCATCATTTCCTCATTTTAAATGAAAACTCTGATGCTCCTGCAATTTTATATTTCTTTGGTTTTCCACTAAATGTTTGGATAGCGCAACTTCCTTGGGGTATATTTGTTTTTGTATAGATATTTTAAATATAATGCGTAAAACACCCTAATGTACCTTCATATATTTAATGGTTTATAAGTCTTAGTACATATTACATTCAAAGTAACTTGAATGCCGTGGCATTAAACCAGCGAACATAATTTGATTTAAAACACTTCCGTTATCATCATATTCTGAAATGAATTATTTATGCCACACAGTCATAACAGCTGATGTGATGTGACTAACTACATACACTTCTTCAAAGCAATGGCCAACAAACTGACAACTTTGACGCAATTCACTCAATCAGTTTATCAGTCGACGGACATTCGGTGAGTTTTGACAGCGCCAATCATTAAGAAATCAATTTGCATGATAAACATCATACTCATGCGTACATCGGTATAAAAGTCACATTAAAAATGACATTAAAAAAGTTTCAAAACCAGAATTAAATACTAAATGGAAATACATAGATAATGGTAAAGAAATAAGAAGAAACCAAACAAAGCATAAGCATTAATATTAAAATAAATCAAAAGTTTAACGAACTTTAAAGGTTTTGGATTGTATGACAAATCGCAGTAGGAATCACTTGATATATGTACCATGGTGTTAATGATGCAAATATGCAAACGATAATTACATAAAATGAATAAAACTAGGCATTAATTTGATAAAATCAAATAATATTACTAATGATACATGATTATCGACGCAAGAAAATATAGTAAATTTAAATTTAGAAAATATACAAATACAGTAAAAGATTTTAAGCGCAATTACATTTGCAATTCTCTTGCTGTCTTATAACTCTTTCGAAGATTTATCTTAATTAGAATCCAAAATTTCTGAATTGGTCAAAACTCTGGGTAGTAAATTGGATTCACTTTTTTTCATACAAATTGATCATTTAGCATTTATAAAAATGCCTTTGAATAATTAGATATTTCTAAATCGGTCTAGAATATCAGAGTATGTACAATATACGAATAAAGGTCACAAAACGTTTTTGAAGCACTCATCAATATAAGTTTTGGAATTTATTATACAAAACAGCTTTTTCTCAGTACACAGAAGCATATGGCCTACCAAGCCATATACTGCTCCGGAAAATTTATGCTTTACTTTGAATTTTATCTGAAACAGACTTTTCGTAGAAGAAGTATGAAATTTGTGCCCAGATCAAAGATCGTATTTTCATTACACTTGTGCTTTTTTCGGTACATTTGCATCGTGAAAATCGTCGACAATACATTCGAGAAGTTTTCAGTACATTTGGCCTATTTTCAGTACATTTGAACAATTTCTAAAAAAATATCATCGTTTTAGTAAATTTGTCGAGAATAATGCCTGAAGTAAGCTTTGATGACCTTTTTTTTAAACTCTCTATTCAGTACGTTTCCACAAAACCCAAATGCCATCAGATAGCCCAGATAGGCTTTTGAAATCTACCTCAACGAATTTTTCGACGGCCAAAATGCATATTTAGTCAGTACCCTTTCAGTTGACTTCGTCTCTTTGTCAGTGTCGGTAGTGTTTTTAAGTGTATTGTGATTTTGTTATTATTTTCTAATAATTTTTACTCAATTAATAATTAATAAATTTTGTGTTTAATTTAGTGTCGTTTCTGAAAAATTGCATGATTATATTAATAATTTTGCTTTAATTTTGTGTTTTGTTTATTTTGCGTTACACACAAACATACATTCATGTTAATATTAACTTACTTTCTGCAAATAAAATAAATCAGTGTAAGCAGTGCAACATTTTTGTTTTTGATTCGCTTTTGTGCTTTGTTCGTATACAAAGCTAAACTTGAAACTCTGTTGTGTTTGTTGTTGCTGCTTAGCGGGTGAATTTTTTGCTTGATTTTTAACCCTTTTTGCACTACTCTAAAAATATTTTAAATTGCTTTCTTTTTTTTTTTTAAATTTCAAGATGGATTATTTTTCCTCTGAAAATTTGTTAGCTTGCTCTCTAAGAGATCAGTGCAAAAGCCAAAATATATTGAATTCTATGTTTTCCTGTTCAGGTCCCTGTGAACAGGTGTTTCATGCATCTTGTGTAAACTTAGCAAAATCTGTTACTGATTTATTATGCTCTGTCCATTCGGGCCTGCAATGGTACTGTCCATCTTGCAGACCCCTTTCCCCGTCGGTCTTTTACGAAAAAATTAAGCAATTTGGGGAAAATCTTAACAATCTGAATAATAATTTCAGAGATATTCTTAACTATTATCCCCAAATTGAAAAAAGCCTTAATGAGGCTATTTCACCGGATGTTAGTTTGCAAAATAAAACTATTACCGAGGCTACTATGGTTTTTGCTTCCACTCCTTCGATCTCCACTTTACCTAAACAAGCTATTTCCTTAAAAAAGAAAAGAAAGTCTAATAAGAAATTAAATAAGAAATTAAATAAAAATCTGGGTAATGTGGGGAGGGTGGGCGGTGCGGCCGTCAGTCGTGACAAAACTCCCGTGGATTGCTCTCTAAATACCTCTTCACCCACTCCCAATTTTCCCGCTATAATCTCTAGTAGCAATCTTTCATCTCCTTCCTCCACTATAAATAATCCTCTGTCAATTTCGGCTAATCCGCGGGTGGATGTTGCGATTGATAGCTCTGTGCCTCCGGTTTCCCTGCAGGCATTACCAAGGTTAAAATCGATTTTTATTTCACGACTGCATTCCAATACTACCTCTGACAGCGTTAAAAATTTTATCAGACAAAATTAAATTATTCCTGCCGACGCCTTCGTTTCTTGCAGGAAACTCGGTAATAAACCAACTCATGCGTCTTTTAAAATAACAGTGGCATCTTCTCATGTTTCTGCCATTCTTAAATCTAAAGCATGGGTGGATAATATCTATATTTCAGAATTTAAATCGAAAAAAAATGATAAAACTGCACGTTCCAATTCAAAAAACTGAAACGGCTATCCCTTTACTATCAAAATGTAAGGGGTTTGCGTTCCAAGACGCAAGATATCTTTTTATCAACTCAGAATTTCTCTGAGGATATTATCGTGTTTACCGAAACTTGGTTAAACAACAGTTTTCTCAATATGGAACTTTTTGATAATAGTTTCCATGTTTTTAGAAGAGACAGACACTTGGAAGATCTTTCTTCTGTTGGTGGAGGCGTCTTAATAGCTATAAAAAATCATTTAACCAGTTCATTAGTTGAAATTGCCTGTGCATCTAATATTGAACTGTTATGTGTTAAGGTCACACATTGTAACTCTAATTTATACATTCTTAACACTTATGTTCCTCCAAATAGTAGCGCAGATGTCTACGAATGTCTTTCGATGGCCGTAGAATATATTATTAATGAACTAGACACTAATGACGACATTTTGTTGTTAGGTGACTTTAATCTGCCTGACCTAAAATGGACTCCTTCGGACGATGGTACATATTTTTATGCATCTTGTCCAAAAACTCGACAACAACAAATTTTTGTTGACGAAATACTTTCAAATTTACAACAAGTAAGTTGTATAACTAATTGCCATGGACGACAACTTGACTTAGTCTTGGCTACAAATAGTAGCAATGTTATTGTAAGAAATGCTATCCATGCTCTGTCTACGGTAGATTCCTATCATCCACCTTTGAGTATTGTGTACCAATCTGAAAATGAAAATTTGACTAATGCATGTTCATCCATTAATATTTACGAATTCAATTTTAAGAAAGCTGACTTTTTAAAATTGAATGAAAACTTAAGAAATAAATTAGACGACTTACTCATTTTTTTTAATAACAATACATTTGATGATTGCATTAAATTTTTCTATGGTGAACTTTTTTCTGCCATAGCATTGTCGGTTCCATATACAAAAAAGTACGTCAATAATTCCTCGTACCCCTGGTATACAAAGGATTTGAAAAAAGTTCGCAATGGCCGTAATAGGGCATGGAATAAATACGTTTGTAGCCAGGACCGTAATGACCTTGTTGCTTATCAGCGACTGTTTCTTGAATTTAAAGATATGTCAGCTTTGGTTTATTCTGAATATTTGAATAAAATTAAGCTGAATATTCTTCAGGACCCCAAGAATTTTTGGGGTTTTATTAATTCTAAAAAAAAATCTGACGGGTTTCCATCTGAGTTTAAAACAGTTGATGGGCTCACTAGCGACCCACAAGTTATAGCCGGGTTGTTTGCTAATTTGTTTAATGAATCGTTTTCTACGGATTTATTTAGCCCTGAAATCAACTATTTTGAATATATGGATAACGACCCTTTAGTTTCGGTTAATGAGATATCTTTCTCTCCTGACCTCATAGAGAAATATATTTCATCTGTTGATGATGACTTCAACTCCGGGCCGGATGGTATTCCTGCGACAGTTTTAGTAAACTGCAGCTCTGTGCTGAGTCAACCCCTCAGTATTTTATTTAATAGATCAATTCAAGAAAGCTATTTTCCTAAGTTTTGGAAAAATGCATACATTAGCCCCATTTTCAAGAAAGGGTGTAAAAATGATGTTTCAAACTACAGGCCCGTGGCTAAGTTATCATCAATACCGAAAATTTTTGAACATATTATATACGATCAGGTTAAGGTGTGCTGTGGTGAAGTCATAACAACTCGTCAGCATGGTTTTGTTAATGGCAGATCTACAGTTTCTAACCTCCTTGATTTCACTTCTTTTGCATTAAGCTCTTTAGACTCTGGTGGGCAAGTTGACTGCATCTACACTGACTTCAGTAAAGCATTTGACAAATTACCACATAATTTGATTTTGTTTAAGCTAAAGAAGCTTGGATTTCCCTTAAGTTTTGTCAGCTGGATTGAATCTTATTTATCTGATTGCTCGTATCAAATAAAATTTAGGAGAGTGTTTTCCTCCCCATTTAGCGCGACATCAGGTGTTCCACAAGGAAGCCACCTGGGGCCGCTCCTGTTCATTTTAGCAATTAATGACGTTACACATGTTATTAAAAACTCCCATCTGTTAGTATATGCAGATGACATGAAAATTTACAGGAACGTAAAGGGGGTTGGTGACACTATTCTACTTCAGTCTGACTTGAAATCCTTTGAAGTTTGGTGTTCTAAGAATAACTTACATCTTAATCCTGATAAATGCCAAGCTATGATTTTTACCAGGAAGAAAACTATTGTGGAATTTGATTATAAATTAAAAGATAAAAATATTTGTCGTGTCGATATAGTCAAAGACCTAGGTATACATTTTGATACTAAGTTGACTTTTAATGAGCATATTAATCAAATTTGTAAAAAATCCTCATCTCTGCTTGGCTTTATTAAGAGGTGGGCAAAAGAATTTAATAGCCCTTTAGTAACGGTGACTTTATATAATACAATAGTGCGCCCTCACTTAGAGTACGCCAGCCAAGTATGGTCACCATTTTATAATATTCATATAAATAGAATTGAAAGAATTCAAAAAAATTTTATTCGTTTTGCTCTCAATGGCTTAAATTGGGTTGACCCTTTAAGCCTTCCTCCTTATGAGGATCGTTTAAAGCTATTACATATGCAGTCTTTGAGCTCGCGTAGAAATATTGCGGATATACTTTATCTGCATCAACTTGTAACTGGGTCTCTTGCTTCACCAGAGCTTCTTAACTATATACATTTTAATAGTAATCGGAGGAGTACTCGTAACTCCTATCAGTTATTTTATCAACCGGTTAGTAGAACTAATTATATGGCTACAGCTCCTTTTAATCGCATGACAACTCTTATTAATAATTGCGAAGTTTATAACATTAGCTTGTCAAAAGGTCAACTCAAGCTTAGACTGAAAACTAACTGTAGCTAAATTTGTAGCTTAATGGTGGTGTGAATTTTTTGTTTGTGTTGTTCGAGCCCCACAGCATGCTGGGTAAATTTTTTCTAACATTTATGCCTTGGACCACGTGCATTTATACATATAATTATTTTAATATATATATGTCTATTCTTACATGGTGTGAGTGGGTATGTTGAGAAAGTGCGATAAAGCTAAGAAAAAATTATAAAATAAATAACAAATTAATGTGCATAATAATTTTTTCTATTCCATTTTTTATTGAATAAGCTTTTTACTTGGTATAAAGCTTCAATGCTAAATAGCTAAGAAGGCTATAATAGCTGTAGTAGCTAAACTCTATTATATTATATAACTTTCGTGCTCCCTTTTGGGCAACCAACTGGTATTCATCGCAATCATTTAGTACTTTTTGTACCTTGTGTGCTTTCAATTTTATTTTTTTTTTTTTTTTTTTAAACTTCATTTAATTTTATTGAATCTTCTCTTGAGAGACTAACAATAAGTTTTAAAATCTTAAGCTAAGTAACATTATTATTGTAAATGATGAATATATAATTTAATAATACCCTTGTCTGCAGAAACAAAAGTTAGCAGGGACATATACTTCTTATGTAGTAGGTGCAGCTTGTGTATGGCTCAAGAGCGAATAACTCGTTGGAGCATAGGCATGGATGCAGCGTACGATCGCGTCTCTCCAAATTCTTTACCAGCCGAGACGAGCGAGGTCCCGGTCTTTGCTTGGTAGCTGAGACGAGCTAGGTCCCAGTCTACCCGAATGGGAGTTTCGAGTACCACAGAAACGAATTGTCTTCGTGGTCGCCGAGACGAACTTGGTTCTGGTCGACCACGTTGGGAGTGATTAGTGCCTCCAGGACGTTCTTGAAGTGGTAGTCGAGACGGGCTAGGTCCCGGTCTAGCACCCAAAGAAGACTGAAAAGACACTGTTTCAACTCTTTTCCTGCTACACTCTCCAATTCATCGGAAAGCGGACGAGGCGTGCTAGGTTCCGGTCTCAGACCCTCATCGGAAGAGTAGATGGCGGCGATAAGTTGTCAAGGTTTGTTTGTATTGGAGGACTGTGCCCAAGACGAGCTAGGTCCCGGTACAAAGTCCACATATGATTCTTGATGATAACGTATAGTGCCTCGGAGGGAGGGTAAGACGTTTGAGCTGTTTAGTTTGGTTTGGTGTAAGTGACTTGCATAGAAGGACGATCCTTTCTTTCTAATCTGGAGCGACCCTCTATGTTTGTTAAATTACGAGCCAATGGGTTCGGATGATTTAGCAACCTTATGGCGTAGGTTTGTTTGATTCTGTTAATTTCATCTTTTACCATGGGGATGCATAGATCTCGGTGAATGTTTTCATTCCGTATATACCATGGGGCACCTGCAAATATTCTTAAGATTTTGGACTGAGCCCGTTGTATTTTTTCAATGTTTGAGGAGCTGGCGTTACCCCATAATTGGATACCATATAACCAAATTGGCTTAATGATTGTTTTGTACAAAAGGATTTTATATTCAAGCTTCAAAAGGGAACGATGATTAATTAACCATTGAAGACAAGTTACTTCTCTTTTTTTATACTGTGTATAATAGATTTCATAGTACCAGCTCTGTCCGCCTTATCTCGTAGTGTTGAGATTATGCTTGAAGAGTTGCTTCATCACTTTGGGAGTGAAAACTTGGGTTTTCAGCCTGGATAATTTTTTTTAGAACATGTAGACCCTTTTTTGTTATTTGAAATAACTTTTGATACATTTTCTTTTTTTTTTTTTTGCTGCTGAAATAGTTGAATATTTTAATGCTAGTTTTTAAAGATTAATAGACAAAATCAGTTTGCGAACTAAAATAGACCACAAGCATTAAAACCGTCATACTTTTAAAATAATCTCTCAGAGAAAAATAATTACTTTGTTTAAGGAATTATTCCTAAATTTAAGGAATAAGCGAATTTCAATAAGTACTTCTCCTTAATATACATAAGTTAGATATGTATCTTTGATATGTATGTTAGATATGTATATTTTTCTTGGCATCAGAAAATATTGCTGCTGTGAAATATAGAGAAGAGTCTCTACAATCCATAAAAAGGTATTATAATTTTAAAGCTAAATTCGCGCTGTTTGAGGAGAAATTTACTGTTCCGTTAGGAGTAAATTTCCTCAAAAAAAGTATTTTTGTTTTTTAATATACTTAAATGTAATTTGTTTTATGGCAAAAGCTTATTGAAACCTTTGAAGTTTTTTCTTCCTTTTCAATATAAAATATATGTATATCTGTTTAGTAGTTTTTCCATCAGTATAAGCATTGGAATTCTTCTATCTTCTTATAAATATCTAATTCTATACAACACACCCCTCCTGAATGAAATATGAAATTATTAACAGAGTCTAGGAAATATAGTAATACATAAGGAATCCAATCAGTAGTGATCCAAGTAGGTGCCTCATATCTTTGAAAGCATTTTAGTGTGTAGAGTATACAGACACACACGAAACATGCCACCTCACGTCTTGTATGTGTTTTTATACTGTACATAACAAAGGTCTAAAAAAATGTCTCGTATGTATCTTTATACTGTACATTATAAGTGCTGTAGACATACAAGTCACTTGATAGACATGCACAGATAGCCTAGTGAATAGCATGTGGGACCATGGATCGTTTCTTTCAAAGATCTTTGAAAGACATATTTAAGTCTCTTTGAAAGAACTCTACTCAGGACACTTGTCTGGGAGCGCACTCTTTTTAAAGTCATTGTAAGGTGGCTTTTAAAGACCTCAGAAAGATACTTTACCGAGCCTCTTCAAAGATAACGCAGACGTGACCAAGTCTTTAAACGCTAAATGGTTCTTTTATGTAAATCCCTATAAGTACTTTCTAAATATAAAATGTTGGCTCTATATTTGTCTCTGAAAGTCCTGAAAAAAGAAGCTATTACACCTTTTGATTTTTGCTACTAAGTAGTGGAGTGCCTTTAATTCTTATCAATATTTGCCCGATTCACGTACTTTCGTGTTCCTACTACTACATATCCGTGAATTCTGCTACCGTGAGGTTTTCACTCTAGTACTTGCCAATAGACGCAACGCGTATGTAATCCATATCAATTTTCATTATTTGATTTGAAAGGAAATTGTATTTATAAATTGTTGCTGTTGCAAAACAAAGTTTCACAGCAGTACAGAGAACTGACTTCGTGCTTAATTCAAAGATTTGGAGATTCATTTTCTTTGACAGAAACAAAAACTGCTAGAGAATACGAAGCTGAGCGAAGGGATCTTTCGCTTTGTTGGTTCTAGCGTAGATGTCCTTCTTGGTGTTGCCGTCTGGTATTATTACGCTAACTAAAGCTATCAGCTTCTTCTATACTGGATTCGCCTATCATGAAACTATTCCCAGCACTGGTTGAGTGAATGGACATGCTTTTAGTTTTATTATTTACTGATTTTCAGACTATTTGCTTTGATGTTTTTTTACATATCAGTCTGTTTGTTGGCGAGGAGACATACATACATACATACATACATACATATGTCATCGGATCCATCAGTTTCAGCGATCATTAAAGAAGGCTACTCTTGCTCGGCCATTAAAGTATTTTTCTATGCAAGTCCCCTTAAAACAAATAAATTTACAAAATTCATGATATTCGAAAAAAAAAACACTTAGAAAAATACAAAGCCATGCAAGCGTGTCATTTTGAGCGACTAGACATAAAACACTTGAAAACTTACACGTTGAAGGTTGACCACTTCTTAATAACTTGGCTGATTGCTTAAAAATGTCGGTAGTCAATCAGCAACACGTCATATAAACATTTTAAGAAAAGATCTTAGGAATTCTTCTATTAAGAACTAATTTCTGTTAAGACTTAAGCATCAATTTGAAATAATAAATAAACAATTGTGTGAGAAAATTACGTTTACTCTTCCTGGTATGAACTACACTTTTTAGTGGCGAATCATTAAAGAAATCAAAAACTTTATATTACAAAATATAAATTTTTTAATTAATTTTATTAAGTCTATTTATTTATATATATTTATTATGTTCATATTATATGTTGTTACTATAAATTAAAATTAAGTTGTCAAAAATCACAAGGAAAAATAAGATACATCTGCTTTTAACATTTTCAGTTGTATCTTTTTATGTTAACATTATCGAAATATTTAAATTCAATCAAGTTTTACGTTTGCACAAATACAAAAATTTTGCTGACTGATCAATCATGGATTGCGGTGGGATGGCGCATTGATGAATCTACTTTTAAAATTAAACAAGAATTTGGAATTTTTGTTATTTGGCAACGTTAATTTATTTTTTAGCAGAAAACTTTATGAGTAACATAACGAATACGAGAACTTAGGAATTTTTTTATTAATTGATAATAAATTTGATACATTGACCCAATGTGAACAGCTGTTAAGCAGCGGTCATGCACCCAAATTCTTTGGAGATGCGCCAAACTGTGATTAATACGCAGTTATGGAAATTTTTTTTTTACTGCTGAAATTTTTTAAAAATTTCTTCCCACGTAAAAGGTATGAAAAAAAGCGACTGAGTAAAGGTGGTGTGTGTTAACGTTTTTTGATGCATCGCGAATTCAATGGTCGTTCGATAAAAACACAACATAATTTAAATAAGTAAAGAAATCGATGAAAGCCGAAATAGTCACACAACTTGATGAAAGACAAAATGTATCGAATGGTGTCCGGAAAAGTCAAACAAGTCGAAAGTATTGTACCGTATCAAAAATAAGGTTAGACTATTATAGCAAGATTTTAACGATAAGTATTGCACATTTTCGAAAAATTAGTACAGGTTGAGAAAAATTCAAAAGCATTTGAGAAGTCAACAGAAGTCTATAAGTATGAAAAAGTCGAGTATAAACAAATAGTATTGAAAATTCTTAGCCAGGTCGAAAATTATGAAAAATACAAAAAAATTTTTAAAAATACCGGTAGTTTCCAAAATTTATAAGGAATCACAGAGTATCGAAAATTTTGAATAGTTGCGAAAAATAAGAGTAGGTATGTGGAAACCAATAATAATGTAGATTAGTTTCTATATGTCTATAAAAAACGTAGATAAGTGCATATGGTTGGGAAGGGTAATTAAATAAAATATTTAACATATTTATCTATTTTATGATTTTTTTGAATATCCTCCCTCCTACAAGGTAAAACATCTATCCTGAATTAAGAAACACCATGGTTGAAGGGTGTTCTCCGAAAAAAAAATCGCTATCATGGCCGGGCTAAAATGACAATTTCGCAAGGCTTCGTCAATTTTTTTTTTTTTTTTTTTATTAAAGCTAAGACTATCTTGAATTAATATTCAAGGTGGAACAATTAAAATACAAAAATTACATTCAAGTAAAACAAGTTAATGTGTTGTCTTCGGCCAGGCCGAAACTCACATACCCTACACTGCACTGAAAGTACCTTTTAAATAAATGTTTAAAAGACGTTGAAGAGGTTGAATATGTCGAAAAAAATGTGAAATGTTAGAAAGGTTGACAGAGGTTGAAAGATGTTGAAAAAGTCGAAAATATATGTATGCAAAATGTTGAAAAAAGTTGGGAGAGGTTAAAAAACTCTTAAAAAAGTTGAAAAAGGTTCAATAATTCAAAATTAATGACAAAGTCGAAAAAACATAGAAACTTATGAAAAAAGTTGAAAGAGGTTGAAAAAGTCGAACAAATACATTTAGGATATATTAGAAAAAGTTAAAAGGTTGAAAAAGTCGAAAGAATATAGAAAATGTTAAAAAAAAAACGAATAGAAATGAAAAATTTGAAATATGCCACGCCCACTTTTCCGATTCCGCCCACTTTTGGTTCAATAAATTATATTCGTGATCGACATCCTCATATTATATTTTAGCACAATAGCTTGTGGTATTTGCGATATATGCCGCAGTTAAATTTAAAATTTAGGGCAGTGACACACCCACTGGTACAATCCAGCCCGGTTTTTATCCAGAAATAGCTTTCCATAAGCAAACCACTTACACCAAGTTTTAGTATAATTGCTCACATATTTCGATAAATATGCCAGTTACCGTGATTCATTTGTATGGGAGGTGCCACGCCCACTGGTGTTATTTCAGCCACTTTTGATTCAGATATACTCTATAGCAACTGAACCACTTACATTATATTTCATAGCAATTGCTGCAATATTTCACTTAAAACAGCGCTTATAAATTTATGTTAATATGGGAGGTGCCACGCCCACTGATGCAATCCCGTCAAAATTCATTTATTTTTAAAGCTCATAGTAACTGACATCTATACACCAAATTTTATGAAGATTACTCTCATAACAATAAACGTTTATTGCTTATATGGGAGGTGCCACGTCCACAGGTACTATTGGACCAAATTTTTGCAGTAAGAGACCTTATATCAAGTATATCTACCTCATTAAATTTCAACCTGATTACGTTATTAGTTCTCTTAATATAACGTTTATAAACATTGTGGGCGGTGCCACGCCATTCAAAGAGTTTTTCCAGTAGAGTGGCTTAGCTTGTATTGATGACTACTTTCAGCGGCATCAACTCCAAAATTTTTATGAAAATCGTTTTTGCCAATTTTGAGACGTTCGGAATCAAAATGTTTAACAGTTAAAAAGTGCCACGCCCACTTTTTCGATTCCGCCCATTTTTATCACAATTCAAGATATATTTGATATGTGTCTGTTTACCAAATTTCATCGCAATATCTTGAACGGCTTACAAGATATGGTAGTATAAATGATAAAATTTAGGGCTGTGTCACGCCCCTGTACGATCCTTTGGAAACTTGAAAACTAGCCTAATCCTAATTTGGTTGACATGTGCACCAAATCACCAAGTTTCATCAAAATCACTGTAACTTTTTTCAAAATTGGCCTGGGTAAATATACATAGTGTATGGGCGGTAAGCGTGTCCGTTAACCGATTTCGCCCATTTTCAATAACAAGATGCCTGCAAGAAGGTGTGACTTGTGTGTGAAAGTTTCATTCAATTAGCTTTCTTGGTTTTCCCGTAAACCTAATTTCAACAGACGGACAGACAGACAGACAGACAGACAGACGGACGGACATCGCTAAATCGACTCAGGTGGTGACGCTGATCAAGAATATATACACTTTTCCATACCTTCCACGCCCTCTTCTATGTGTTACAAACGGAGAGACAAAGTGAAAATACCCTCGGTGTAGGGTATAAAAAACATGAAAAGTGACATATGAAGTTACTTATAAAGTTACATACAAACTAAAGGTTTTTGAATTTTAATTGTTCCATCTAGAATATTAATTCAAGATAGTCTTAACTTCAAGAAAAACCATAGTTGAAGAGTGTGCTCCAAGCAAAAAAAAAAAAAGAAAACGTGGCCGGCTGAAATGATAAATTCTGTGGAAATGCACATAGACGCAGTGACAAAAGAAAATCTATATTGACTTTCACGGCAGATCAACTATTCCTACAATCATTTCAAAATTAGTTTAGAAGTATCTCCAGCTCTTCAGAAGACTTCCACAAAACACAGAGCTTATAATATTTGGATGTTAGGGCATGAAATAGACGAAGAGCCCTCTGTAGAATAGTCGAGTGTATAAGATTACAAGACACAAAAGTACACGAGAGATGGTGATGCATTTTAGTAAAACTAACCAACCGGAGTTGCCTTGATAAAGCCCATCCCGATGCCCAAAAATGCCCGAATTTTGGTCAATTTCAAATTTTATTCTTTTCATTGGAAGTTTTTTATTGAAATCTATGCCAAATAATAGAACTCGAAAAATTTATAGAAGAATATATAGGGATGTCTTGTCTATTTGTTTTTAATTAAAAAATAGGAAAAAATTGTTATTTACAGCTAGAGCGCAGCATCTGAAGTACATATTTTTTCTCAAAGCCGTTTTTTAAAAAAATAAACAAGTGAAGTAATACAGATACAGACCGAAGATTTCACAATTCTTTATGTATACATATACTTATGTACTTAATATGCTCTAAAGGTGACAATTTTAAATACCTCTAACCTGCTCTTATAACAAACGCTTGGAAGAACATTTTGCTTTATTATTCGTATTAAAACTTTCTCCCAATATAGAACGACGTAAGTGGAATTACCGAGCTACTAAAATTACATGAACTTATAACATTTAGACCACACTTAAACAAAACAAACAGTTAACGAGAAATGTGTGTATTTTCCGAAATAATTTAAGTATTGCTATATTGATATTTAAATTAATAAATTACGCTGCTATACATAAAAATAACAAAGTAATAATAAAAGATTTGTATCTCAAAGTTCTCACAAACTGTTTTAAAAAAAAAATATTTATGAAAAATTCAAGAATTAAATAATTATATTTTTACTCGCATATAACGTAAAATATCGCTGCACTCAAACCGCGCTTGATTACAAAACATAAATAAACTTGAAAGATACTTACTCGCACTGGCATAAAAATTTATTCTTTACAATATTAGCCATCAAAGTGTCAAGTATAAAATATCTTTACAAAATATTTTTATTCATCGAATAACAACAAAGTAATTAACTGCATGTGCAGTGTAAAATAATGATACGAGTACGAGTAGCAATATGTAGATTTAAGTATTCTTGAGATATACTATCAAATAATCTCTTATGAATGCAACCAACAGCAGCATCTAACGGATATAATTTATAAGTTCCAATTTAATGCAACTGCAAAAACTTGATGCTAATGCTGCTGAAGGGGAAATCGAACAGCACTTAAATGCAAAGACCTTGAAATACTTGTACCTCATGTTGCTATGTTAATGTGAAGAGTCATGTTGCATGCTTGAAGTGTACGAGATATACGGACTATGTAACATATACGGAGTATTTCAAGCATGCAATCTGAAGTGGGTGAATTATGCGTTTAATATATTTGTTCATGGAAATGATGCAGTTTCCTCATTACAGTTTTAAATGCACTTAAAAGTGTCATAAAGTTAGCGGTTATATTAGAATAAAAATTATAGCATAATCATAACATAAATGCGTATTTATGGTTTGAAAGTCATCGTAATTTAAAATAAGTTTTTGTCAAGGAGCGGTACTTGACCTTAAAAAAGCACTCTCGGACCTTAGGCTCTCTTTAGAAAAAATCACTTTACTGTAATCGATATGGAAAAGCTGTAATAGAAAATTTGATTTATGGAATACATTTGGGAATAACACGGAGATCTTTTGCGTATATGTGTGGAGCCAAAACAAAGACGTTATAACGCTATTTCGTTCCCTGGTATGCTGTTTATGCGATGCTAGCACGTCCTAAATTAGAAAATAGAAGCGCTCGTCAAGAAATGTATGATATCAAAGAGATTACAGGGTCAATTGCATTAAAATGTAGAAGTTTTTGTTTTGTTTACTGCTGTGATTCTTAACAGATCAACGCAAGAAACATTACATAGTAGGCTTGTAGAACTACTATACTTCGGCTAACAAAGTTTACTGATGATATGACGTAGCGGTCATTGAAACTAGTATAAGCAGCTCGTTGCCCATTTTAATGCATTTTGCGCTTGTAATTTTTTTGTTGTTTTTTGCACTAAAAGTACTGAACAAGAAGCTCTGTACAAAAATATTAGAAAATAGAATTTTCCATCATTTATCGTCTCAAAAGTCCTTTGAATAGATCACTTTATTTTTAATACTAAGCGAATTCATAGAGGTACTTTTTCAAATGTGAGTCGTGTCAAAATGTCATGGTATTTTTATTCAGTATTGTTTGACACTTCGTCATGGAAAGACTTGTCTCGGCACAACTTCTATAAATTGTTCAGCTGTATTTCGAAAATCAGCGTGCTATGAAAAATGTGCATCGTGTGCTTAGAGCAACTAATGGTCCATTTAATCGTCCTTTCGATCGCTTTAACATCGATAAATTCCAAAGTCAACTTTCATTATTAGATATGCGATCAAATAGTTCACATCCAGCACGTAGTAGAGAACATAATAGCGTGATGAATCGATTCGGCGGCGCTGCATACATATAGGCTTTTTCCTTTGGGGCTACGCAAAGTTCAAAGTTCGCATGGAGAAGCCGGCTACAATCAAAGGATCGGAAGACAAAATTACTCTCCAAATTAATCGAAATGCCGGAAATTGGAACTTCAGAATGGACAATATTAGCCGAAGGTACGGCCAAAATTTGCAAAAACTATTTTAACGAAATAGATTTTAAGAATGGCTTAAATATGAATAGGTGAAACTTAGGACCCGTTACAACACATATAAGTTTGAAATAATTATTTTTAATTTTAAATATTTCAAAAGAGTTTACCCGTAAGGCACAGAAATTTCAGATCAATTATACTCAGCATAAGTACCTAGAAGCGCATATAACACAGGCACAAATATATAAAAATCTGAGCCGGGAGCCAATTGCTTACTGACGGAGTGCGCTTCATCCTATATAATTATATTAACTAGTTATTGATTTTACAAGCTACGTTAATTTAAAGTGCTTGTTTTATTGATTTCTTTTGTACAACAAATCATCCGAGTTTCGTTCAAGAAGCCAGCAATGGTTATCAAGTAACTGGAATTGACCGAGCAGGCCGGCAATATCATCAGGCGTGGATCCAGGAGGGGGGGGGGGGGCATGGGGACACGTGCCCCCCAAGGACTCAATATGAATCATTGCAAATAATGAAATAATGAAAAGCCTTCACTACAAGCTTTCCATTTATCTTTTTTTGTTATTGATACATGTTTATAAATTCAATAATACTTTAAAAAAAAGCTTTCAACAATACATTTAAGAAATCATTTATCAATGTCCCAGAAAATAAGTAGTTTCTAGACTCCGATGATTTTTTTCTGCAAAGTGTCGGATTAATATTGGCAAAAGCTAAGCCGACAAGCCAACAATAGTAAAATTATCACAACTTTTGTGCACTTTTTTTGTTTGGACTGCTCGATATTGGTTTCTTTGATTACTTGTAGCGTTTGCAGGGCAGAATTAGCATCACGAAATTCTTTTTTTTTACAGCAAGTATGCCACAATAAAATTTCCCTTTCAACTTCTATGGAGCTGCTATTGCTTAGATCTTCACCATAAATTAGAGCAGCTTGCGAAAGTTCTTCGATATGCCGTTTTGCATTATAAGCAGGTATGAGACATTCAAGTGGTAAAATTTTTTGCCATATACCTTTAAATCTTACCCCCGAGGAATTCGTCATATGGTTTAAATATGGATGCTATAAAGCCATAATTTTCTATTCACTTACATAAAACTGTTAACACCAATAAATATGAAATTATAAAAAAATTTTAGAAAAGTAGAGTCAAAAAAATATATTGGCAATATGATACCGTCATGTATTTTAAAATAAACTATATTTACTGGTTCACATGAACTGATACACATGTAATATTAGTAAACATGTAGGATGGGAAACGCCTTTTATTTAATTTATGATGTGTACATTAGACATGTTCAAATAAATGTCATGTTCTACAATTCTTTGGGAACACTCGATTTTCGAAAATTTATTCATATTCGAGTATATCCTCATTTGAAAAAATACTCCTGCGGTTGCTACCAGAGCTACAACATGTTCAAAAAATATTTGGAATTTGGCCAAAAAAAGAAAGATTATTTGATTTTTTCTTATTTATAATACTTTTTTTAATTATTTTTTTTTTTTTTCAATTTTCCTTATGTACACATAAGGATATATCAAAGAAATGCTTACCGCTATTTTTTAATCGTATAAAGGAAAAAATCCATGGGCTCTAAAATAATTAAAAAAAGTATTATTAATAAGAAAAAATCAATTTTTCTTCAGTTTTTTGGCCAAATCCCGAAAAACTAAAATTTTACAGCTCTAGGTAGCAACCTTAAGAGTATTTTTTTTTTATTTTTCAAATCGAAAACCGAGTGTTCCCGAAGAATTCTAGAACTTGTGACCCCCCCCCCCCCTCCCAATCTTAAGTCCGAAATCCGCCACTGAATATCATGTCATAACCGGGGGGCTCGTAGGAATCCAAAAATTTCTGAAGTAGCCGGGAATTTGACGAATTTTGTTAATTGAACTGTAGCCCAGGAGAAAGCGACACAAACAATTTACTCATGTGCGCACTTTTCTAAAATACATATTTAGTTAGTTAACGATCGACTGTACACCATTCCGTCAGTCTGTCACTCACATGGTGAAACAGCGGCTCACAGGGGAACCGCATTAAGTTTCTTGGAAAATATCTCGAGCGATCGAATGACATCATTTTCTGAAGAGTTCTTGATAACCAAATTTCCCACTCTGCCTTGGATCCAACAGATATATCATAAATCAGCTGTGCAATTAAAATAATTTAAATAAGAAAATATATATTTTATCAAACCATATAATTTACTTAACAAGGCGATAATTTCGTATATCTATTTTTAGCAAATTTTCAATTTAATTGTCTAACATAACATTCATTCATAAAAAAACCCAACTTTATAATGTAAGCGCATTAAAATGCAACATCAATATACTCGTCGCTATTTAGATAAACGTCTTTCTGTTGGCATGCGTGCTTGTTTGATTTTTGGTATATCTTTGGTTTTTGTTTATTTGCATTTGTATCTGTATGTTTTTGTGTGATTTATTTCACACTCGCCGTAAAAATTCCTAAGCAATGAAACAGACAGAACACACAAAAAAAAGACTTCACTTCGAAAACAAAAAAATAAATTGCTAGCTACCGTATGAAGTTGGCTTTTCTGCTTGTGGCTGACTCTGACAAACTTGTTGGCGCTGCCAGCTACTCACAGCTAATGAACCACAAACAACGGATACGTTAATGAAGCGCAACGCTATGAAGCGTAGCTTAATTTCCGAGGACGGTCAGTGTACCAAAACCACCAACACCAACAGCAACAGCAACGTTAACAACAATACTTAGAATTACAGTGGCTACAACAAAGGCAGCATAAGTAGCAACAAATTGCTTTGCAGCAGCGTCTAATTGTGGTTAAAAAATCTTGGTTGCATGCGTTTCAATTTTTGTTGTCATTCAGAGCACGTGTTTTTTTGTTTTTGGTTTTAAGAAGTGTTTTTTTTTTCGTTGTTTCTAGATCTTCAAAAAACAAAAAACAAATGTCACTTTTTTTATTTAAAGTTGAATAATGAGTCATATGCATATTAAGTTGCAAAAATAACATCAGTCAACAAATTATAATTTTTGTAACCCCCTATTACTTGAAATTAAGTTCATTTATAAGGTGTTTCACAAGAAAAGATTATTCAGCATGGCCGCTGAAAGCCTGAAGGATTTGAAAAAGTCTTTTCTTTCGAACACGCTAGCAATTTGGACTCCCCCCAAACTATTCGAATTTATGTGCCTCAATGGTCAGTAATGTGATCATATTGCATTAAAAGTGAAATAATAAATACATTATAATTGAACTTATATTATTGCTTTTTAACCCAACACTGTTCAATATTTAATTGACAGAATGTTAATTTCAGAAAGTCACATTTACTCTAAAAAGTATTACTTAAATATTAAAAATGAATGCCTTCTCTAATTAGTTGAACTTTGTGCTATCGGCATATATTTTTTGTTTATTTCTTGTATTTACCAACCTCAAAAATCGTGAATTAAAAAATTTGTCTCACTAATTTTTACCCCATTCAAGTGAATTTGTATGCCGTTGTATAGTTGCTTATTATTCTGTTTGTTGTGCGTGTTTATGCCTTTTGTTTGTGTTCCTTTTTTTGCCAAAATGTAAAATTCATTATGAAAAAACGTACTTAAATTTGCACAGAAAATGAAACTAAAATTTTTAAATCGATTTTATCGTTTCTTTATTTTTTGGTTGGCTACGCTTATTTTCTGGAACAAGCGCTTGATTGCGTTTTGATTGAACAACGCGTACGTTGACCGCAAAACGTAAAATATCCTTGAAAAAAAACATTCCTTAGCATGAGTAATGTTATATATAATATCTTTTGCAATTTTGATTTATTTGCAAAAAAATGTATAGTTCGGTATGTGGAAAAATACCCAATTGTTTTTATTTAACATTTTTGTAGTTAATCAGAATCATTTAAGAATTTTGAATTACTTAAAGTATTTGGTATAGCATGAATTTGCGAAAATGCAATAAATTGTTGGTTAATATATTGTTTGGTTGATTTATCTGTGAAATATTTTTAAGAACTCGGGTTCCTTTTATAAAAAATCTTATTTGCTAAATAATCTACTTATATCATCTTTAAAATCATTTTAAATTCACATGAATTTTTGAAATAACGAAACTAATTGCCCGTCATCATGTCATGTATCACACCTTTAGACTTTTTCCTTTGGAGCTACAGAAAGTGCAAAGTCTACATGAATAAGCCGGCTACGATTGAAGAATCGAAAGACAACATTACTTGCGTCATTTGCCAAGAACCACTCGAAATGCTCGAACGCATCATCGAAAATTGAAACTTCAGAATGGACCATGTCAGCTGCAGTTACGAGCAACATTAGAAAGAAATTGCCTTTCAAAATAAAATGTAAAGAACGGTTCCTATGTATGTCCGATATAATATATCTATATATAAATACGCAATGTGTAAACGGTTACAACGCTTTTTCACAGCCATAGCTCAACATAATAGCTTATTTTTTTTTTTTTTTTTGTTGGAAAGGTTGTGAAGAGAAGGAGGACATGAATACTTTTTGTTTTTCAATAGTAGGCGGTGCCACGCCCCCAACGGGAAAAACTTTTCCACTGCTAAACTAATGGACTAATATTAATAAAGTTTGGTTTGAAGATAGATTGAACCCTAACATAGATTATTAGAAACTCTGATTTCTTTAAAGGGGCGTGGCATCACTCCTAATGGAAAAAACGGTATCACGGCTGTGCCACAAAACCAATTTGATGAAATTTGGTATGTAGATAGATTGAACCTTGATTAAAGATATATGTTTTGAGTGGCCAGTACCACGCCCCTAACAGGTAAAAACGTTTTACTGCTAAACTAATAAGCCGATTTTGATGAAATTCGATACAGAAATAGATTGAACCCTGAGGAAACGTATATGTTTAAAGTGGAGGGTACCACTCCTTCAATAGAAAAATATGTTTTCACAACTTCACTAATGGATCGATTTTGATGAAATTCGGTATGGAGATATGCATATTGAACTCTAAGAAAGGTTAGAAATAGGGACAGATCAACATTTTAGCATGAATTTTATTTTTAAAAGCGATGACAAAAAATAGCTCTTTTTTGTATCAGTTTTTAATGCCACAAGTAGGGTTTGTAATCCCGTGCTATATTTGTAATCCTGGGATTTCGGGATTACATTTATCTAGTCCCGGGATCCCGGGATTGATTCCGGGATTTTTAAATACCTGTTCTTGAAAAATATTAACACATTATTTTAGTAAAATTTTAAGAAAATTAAAAACTTGACACATTCCAAAAATATGTTTATAAAAAAATATTTATTAATTTATAAGGAAATTCATTGTTTAAATGATATTATACATACTTAATTATTAAATTATAAGGAGTTCATTCATTGTTTGAAAATTAATAGTAATTAATTTTGTATATTTTTAAAATACGTTTTGAGGAAGCAAAGCACATCCAAAGTTTCATCGCCCAAACGATTTCTTATTTTAAGTAGTTGCGAAAAGTGCAGCCGCAGAAAAAGCACGTTCAGACTCTACGCTGGTAGGTTTAATAGTCATTAAAAAATCATAGGCTCTTTGTAAAAAGTCACCACGTGTTCCCTCATTTACAAACAACAGCATTTCCTTCTGAATTTTCACTGATAGCGTCTCACATCGAATTAGTATCCTCGGCAAATGCGTTTTTTTTATAGCTTTATTAAGTTCGTCTGAAATAGATTCAGATGGAGACTCGGAAACAATTTCGAGAGGTGCCTCATTTAAAACAGAAAGTTCAACTTCAGATTCAGTCTCATTAGCTGTTTCTGATGTAACTGGATTTGAAGCGTGTAGTCTTTCGAGTAACTCAACTATTAATTTACGGCATTTTATTGAAGATGGAACTATTACTATGTATATTTCAGATTTGGATTGAACGTTGATTCTACCATTGTGCAGATACTGAAGGATACCACTTATATCTGTTCGCCTTTGTTGCGTTCGAAGAATGAGAGCTGAATACAATTTTTGACTTATCACGTTGTTAGCATCTTTAAGTTTTTTTAACATAAAAGTTATGGCAACATCGGCTGTGAACAAATTAGCATCCCGACGGCAAAGGGCTTCGACTGTAGCTTTTACTGGGATTAGCACATTAATGATATCAGATACCATTTCAATCTCATTATTGGATAAAGCCAAAGATTCACCTTCAGGTAGACTTAGTATGTCTATTAATGCCTTTTGTATACAATTTTTCAATAAATAGACGCATTCAAACATTGACAAAAGACTGTTCCATCTAGTCTTGCAGTCCTTTAGTAGAGCCATTTGCTTCCCAAATTCGCAGCAACCGAACAAAAAAAAAATCCAAGAATTTCTAATATGAAAATAGTCAAATCTCAACTGAAAAAATTTAAATTAAAAAATGTTGAACCAAATACGATTTTTTTACAAAAAATTTTAAGAGGGGCGTGAGTTATTTTTCGTTTTAGGCATAAAAAAGTCAAATCCCGGGATTTCGGGATTGATAAAAACTGTGGGATCCCGGGATTACAAACCGTAGCCACAAGTATTTAATGCTTGAATTTCATTCAATAGGCGAACTCTAATTAATAATAAATATGGCGATTGTGGCGAATGAACGAATTTATTATTTCGATCTAATATAATCGTTATTTTTGGACTTTAATCTTTTTTTCTTTGACAAAAAATATTCGCAGCTTTGATTTTTAGATGGAAAATATTCGTAATATGTAAGATTTCTATTTTTTAAACAAATATAACCGTCATTTACAATACAATGTAATACTGAATAGCTGAATTTTTCCGATATAATTAGATATAAACGGACAAATTTATTGTAAAATTAATAAAAAAATTTTTCGAAGATTTTCGATAAGTTTCGATACCTTTAATGATTTTCGATAGTTTTTGAATTCTCCGATATGTTTCGTTACATACATATCAGAGATTATCAGTTTTTTTAAATGTTTTTATAGTTATCGATAGCATACGGTTTTTCCAAAATTTTTGAGTTTTTCGATGTGCTTAGTTATTATTCGATATATATGAAGCACTATCAATTCTTTAATTTTTTTTTTCATAGTTATCGATATTTTCCAACATTTATTGACTTTTTCAATATTTTTCGTTAAATTTTAAATTTATCGAAGAATTTCAAGCACATCGAAAAATATCATTTATAGTTGAAAACCATCTAAGAACATCGATAAGCATCGATAAATTATCGAAAATATTCGAAAAGTTTCAAAAAATATTGAAAAAATAGAAGAGTAGTGCAGATTGCGAAGCTAATATATATTTATAGATATTCTTCATAAATACAAATCATGAGTTAAATTGAAGGTCCCAAAACTTCCGCCACCGACAGAAATCTAAAATGACGTAAAATATAATTATAATTTTTGATTGAAAAAAATACAAATTCAAAATAATTATTATGCATTGATTTGGAAATAAATTCACAAAAATTCAAATCACGTGAAATTTCTACACGTATCGTTCGTTTCCAAAGAAATTATTTATTTTATGAAATATTAAATTTTCATCATATACACTACAATATTTAGAGCTATAACTAAAAATTGATAAATTTTTCATGTACAGATAAAGTTTCTGGAGGGAATTAAAGATAATTTAGCTGGTCATATTTTCTATCAAATTCAATTTTTCGTAACATTTTCCTTGAACTATACTATAAACAAGACAACCAATTATTAGTTTCCTTTTAAGTCCTCTAAATTGAATTCGTGGTTTCAACTTTCATTCCGGTCGACATCTTTGGGAAGGTTCTATGTAACTTAAAGTTTTTTCAAGTTTCATTCAACTCCAAACTAAGGTTCTGGTGAACTTTTCATACATATTCATGTGTTACAAGTTAATTTATTGCATGGAATTAGTGATGGAACTTGTAACCAATTACGATCATTAAAAAACTTTAATTTTATATAAGAAATTGTTTTTCTAAAGCTATGTGCGAAATTCCTACGTTTTAGCACAATCGGTCTTATGCATTTTAAAAATGCCTAAATGTTCTATATAGCCATAAACGTTACCACTCAGAATTTCGCATTTTCCATTTTTTTATCTAAATATATTTTCTGTAAATACTGCACTGTAAGCACAATTTGAAGCAATTTAAATTTCTTACCCTTATTTACTTTTTTTGTTTAGTTTCACTGCGCTGTTAATAACTTTTACTTTCAATGATCTTATAATTAATTTAAAAAAAAAAAATTAAAAATAATAAAATCCACACATTGCTCGAGAATCACTCATGGACGCATAGGTCTTGAAAACACACTCACTTGAATCAATGCGGGATTTCACGTATTAGTCATGTCGGCACTCGCTTCAGCAATATACAAATCGAGTTGTTGATGTAGAACAAGTATCGATAAATTAAATGTACCACAAATATTGTTGTTTGTTAGTTATTCTTTCTACGCTCTAACTGTAGTATATATTTATTATTCTCCTCTAAGTGTTGCTTATAAAATCGACGAAAAACAACGTGGCTGATGCTTACTCAACCGTTAAAGCTTATGATATTAATTTTAAGGGGGCGGGGGCAGTCAGAGGCGTGAAAAATAGAGCATTATCAATAATTTTTTTTTTTGTATTAATTTAATTTATTTAGAAAAAGTGACAATATGGCATCATTACATTATGTTTCAACTTAACTTGACGAAAGTTTAAAAAAAAAAATAAAAATTAAAAAGTTATAGCTGGCTATGTTGGACCCTGTCCCATACAGAGTGCCTTGCGGTCACCATCACAAGTCCTTAGAAAATCTTCTAAAATCAATCGGATAGGAAAAATTAGTTATTTATATAAATAATCTAGTGCCTGATCTATGTTTTTTTTTTTAAATCGACAAAATGGCGGCCTCAGGAAATTTACCTCCAGACTTTCGGGAAAATACCAGCAATTAATTATTCATAAAAAACCGATATTTAAAAAAAAACTCCTTTGATCATGGACTAGTTTTTTATGTTTTTCAAAAACTGTGGTCACCAGTTCCGAAAACATAATTTTGAGAAAACGCATTTAAAGTTTTACACTTGCGCTCCGGAGCGTCCGAGAGCCCTTTGGTAATTGCCGAATAACTCTAAAAGGAATTGTCGGATTGACTTCAAGTTTTAGCTTAAAATTTGATGAAAGCTTTCGGTGTAAGACTATTGGCCTTGGAGAATTATTTTCAAAGGTGTAACTTAGAACGATATCAATTCCATCCAAGGAAGGTCATCCTAAATTATTGCAGAAATAACGGCTAGAGCAGGAAATACGCAAATTGGAAAATGTTGAAAAGAAGACGACACAAGAAGAAAAACTTAAACAGTTAAACAGGGACAATAATTTATCACAATTTGCCGCAGCCCGCGCATACGAAAGAATTTTAAAAAAATCTGTTGCAGCCGGAACGGAACATATAATACATATCTATGTCAAAAGCTAAGACCGCAATGATCTAGCAATTTAGAAATATATCGATTCAAACTTATTATGATTAGAATAGGAAAAATTTGAGCGATATCTTCGAAGCATGATGTCATATTAAGCATGAACTTAGAAACTATGGACCTTAAATGGAAAAATCGATCGATCATAAGTCTCATTTTAAAACCCTGCTTTAAAAATTATATCAGAAACAAGTTTGAAGTTTGTCAGTTTTCAAAACTTCGTATTGGTTGGTTTCTAACTTTGTAAATACATCTAAAATTGCAAATCAATTGGAAATTATTTCTTCATCATCTTTTTTCTACATTGAATCAAAACATACTCCAGAAGCATTATTTTCTTCAATTAGTTCTACTTCAGCGGAATTGTATTTAATTATTTCAATACACAAAATATCGATACATTTTCAATTTGTGCACCTATTACATATTACATCTCTAGGGGCTGAGTGAGTGACTCAAGTGACTTTCATTGCTGTACTCCAATGGCAAATTCCGCTACTACAATAGCAGTCAGTCAAGTTTTGTTTTTTGTTCCGATGCAATCAATGCAATAGCAACAGTAACAGCAACAGCCAACAACACACTTGCTGCAACAATTTAATGTGGCTTGCAGCTTTGCATGCATATATTTCCTGATTGTGGCGGCTGCTTTTGTTATTGCTCACGTTGTTGTTGAGTTGGTGGCATTGTGCAATAAGTGGCGCAAATGCACGCACCAACACATACATATGCACCCAACATGCATACAAGTTTAGTTTTTAATTGCACTCAGCAGTCAAGTGGTAGCAAGAGCAATTAAAAATAAATTTAAAATAAAAAACTTTTATAAAATGGATTATATTATTTTTTTTTTTTCAAAAATCTGAAAAAAAAGTTGCTCACAATTTAATATGCAACAAAATCTAAAAAAGCAGCAACAATACATTGAGGTAAAATTATTACGAATTGACTATTGTGCTGCTGTCCTTAAAATGAAAACTTTTTTTTTCTATTTATGTATTTTTTCCAAAAAGTCGTATTTCTCTGTAAAACTCACACAATGCTTTAAAAAAAAATGTGTCCTATTTTGAAACCTATCGGACCCTTACACAATCTTACTTGATTTACTTAAAAAATAAGCTTTAAGTTAAGAACTATACTAAGCCTTGAATTGTAGAGATTAAAAACCTATCGATTTTTAATTCAAAAACTTCATAAATTGTGAATATTTTAATGTAAAATGTGTTTATGTCTACTGTCGTAGTTTTAAATTCAAATAGGACATAAAAAATTATGCAAATGACCCGGTTTTTGACTCAATTAGCTAGATAATTTGATGCAATTCAGCATATAAGTAAAAATGATTTTGGACACATTAGCGCTGTAATTGGCCAATATATTTTATGCAATCAAACTTTTGATTACTTTTTCGAGCAATTGAGTACTGATGTTTGAATTTCAAATAAAAGAAAACATATTTTAAATTACATACATTACTATTAATTTAATAAAAAATTTGACATACAATTGATACATACACTGTTACTCTCTCAAGTAATTTTACTAACAATTTAACCGAAAGTCGGATAAAAATGCATGCAGTAGTTTTCGGAAAACTGTATATATCGGAATATATCTACTCTCTTTCCACGATAACTTGCGATTGAGGATTATGGGTTTTAAGCAAACCTCCCTGCCTCACACTGGCTACTTCGGTATAAGAGCTTTTGATTTGCTTTCAATACTAACAAAAAATAGCTAAGTACTTTCTTTCCCCGGTCACTTAAGTCTTGAAATTTATGGTTATTTTTTAGACAATAAGACATCCAATTGCCTTAATTAATTTATCTTAAACTTGAGAGTTTTATACTCAATCTTGAGTCCTATACTGCCCAAACACATAAATACCTATCTTAGAACACCATTTTAAAATGTTTGTTTTGTATGGTAGGAGCTATACAGTCCCATCCACTTTTTGTTCTATGCATTTCTGAGCCATTCCTAGTACATATTTCTGACAACTATGGTTTCATTTACTCAAACAGCATTATTCATATATTAAGATAAAGTAATGTCATTATAATACAATATAGAATTTCTCAACTCTCGGATTTCTGTGAAATCTCGAGATAGACTCAGATTCATATGGATATTGATGCGTTTCTTGTTGTTCGTTAGTTTACTTACATTAAATTTTTAAGAGCTATTTCAGGTCAGTGCCGTATAGTTACCTAAGGTCGTTGGAAAAGATCAGACCAAATATTCTAGGATTCAGTATTTTGAAAAGAAAGCAGTGGCATAATAAATTCTAAAGTCTCCTCTTCATCTTCGTAAAAACGGCCACATCTGTTGTGGTGCAACAAAGTTAATATAAGGGGCAAGAAAATTTTAGTCAATCTGCTAGTGTTGCTGTTGAGAATTTATTCAATAATTTTCTCTAACAAGTAGTTCCTCGTCTTTTCTCACTTATCGGCTATTGCATTGCCTTCAGTGTCACGGACACCCATAACATTCATGTTTCAAAGTTATCACTGAGGGTTTGTAGTTGATTAAAGCATCGAAAAACCGATTTCAATTTAATCTTACAGCTTTCCTAGAGATTTCACATGAAAATGTATGTGGTTGTTGCCATTACTAGCGTTGATATGCTCCGTTACCATATTATTCGCCTACAGCCTGAAAGATGCTACTATTCCATCTTTTGTAGAGAGCTAGTTTTTGGCATCCTGAAGAAAAATTTCAATGGGCACGACAAAATCGTAAGACAGAATTTTGAGTCATTTGCTCACAAAAGTCTCATTTTACGTACACTGGCTTATTATGTATGTTATCATATGTTATCATTTTAAAGTATCGATATCTCGCTTGGTTTTCGACAACATTGTTTTTATGCAACATTCTCGATTTGTTTTAAAGAGTTCTATCAAAACTATTTTAGATCGCGTCGTCACAGAAATCATAATTTCCTCAGAGGGCATCTCAAAGCGTCCGATTAAAATTTATGTGGTGCTGCGATGTTTGGTAAATGACAATATAAAAAAAATTGAATATCCATAACCTTAACTGAAGATTTGTGGGCTTTTAGAAGCAACATTTTTAAAACGGACTTGAAACGGCTATTTTGAGACTAATATATGGCTCTTTCTCGGAACTCTGATTTTAACACATTTTTTCTGAAGCAATTCAAGGGCAGCAATTTTGCCAGGATATCATTTTAAATTTGAATAAACGGATTAATATATGCCGCCGAAGCCATGGTGAGTATTAAGCCGATTTTATCATTCATATATAATAGTCATCAAAGGAAATGTATTTTGAAGTACTTGATTAGTTACAAAGAAAAAAATTATGTAAGTCGTGATGGGCAAGCTCTACAGGGAAAGCTTTCTCGACATAATAGCTACATACAATATTATTCTTCGAATGAGCAACCAAAAATTCAGTAGGAAAAATTAGTAGTTATTTGAAGAAAAAAAAATTTTTTGAATTTTTATTTGCAAATCTTAAAGAGCTCATTGAAATGAAAAAATACAAACTTTTTTAAGAAATTAAATTTGATTTTCGCATCAGTCTAATTTAGTATATACCAAACAAAATTCAAAATATTTTATGTAAGCCAACTCTAAGTCGACTGCACATTACATCGTTATAAACATTACACGTATATATGTATACTCATAGATACTAACAGCTTACCTTCGTTTAAACATTTGACCAACGGTTGGAGCCTTTGGCTTAAACCTTGCATTTCATAAGATTTTCTTTCATTACAATAAATTTTATGCTACATTTTCTACGTACTTTGTTGTTGCTATAGTTTTTTTTTAATATATATCATGTAAACAGCTTGGGTTTGTTATTTTTTTTTTTGTATTTCTAACTTGTTAGTTATGGAGATTGTAAATTTGTCTTGCCTAATTGTTGTAATGCTTCTGATATAGAAAACAAAACAAAAAAATAACGAGGTTATTAGAGAAACAAGGTGCCAATAAGAAGATTAATTATACTGTGGCATGAAAAATTACAAAGTTAACTATTAGTATCTTAAGGCAATTTTTTTTAACAAGAAACCACTTAGACTAAAGATGTTTTCATGCTTTATTAATTTAGAAATCTATAAGTTATTGCAAAAAATACTGCAAATTTGTAGAACATTTGCCAAAGCCCTAAACTTTACGTAAAAATTTTGTTCACAAGTGTGCAGCAAATCTGATGTTAGGAGAAAGTCACACTTCGATAGCATGTTGCTAATAAATTAGCTATCTATATCTTAACGTGTCACAAGCGACAATTGCCGAAAACAATTTATTGCTCAGATGGGTATTTCGTAAGCTGACTCAAAATTGCGCTCAGATGAAAATTTTTCAAATACCGTGAGAATCTTTTCCACAGTGAAACAATATTTGTTTAATGGTCCAAAGTATTAATTACTAAATTTAAAAAAAAAAATTGCGATGCGATCGCTGGTAAAAGAAAAATAAAATTCAAAATCAAGACAAAGTGAGTTTTGTCGTGAAGCTCTCAACTTGCAAAAAATGATTAAGTCAAACTTTGATTTCAGTAAGAATAGTTTTTTATAAAATGTCTCGTAATCGTCCAAAAAAAGGTTTGAAGCTTTAATAAGTATTATGGACTATTAAGTATGCTATATCTTGTGTCTAGAACGTTTTTTAAGTATATTTTGTAGTTTGGAGATAATACTTTGTTACAGGGTCATCGCAACACCAACCCGCTGCCTCCAGAAATTTTTTCAGAGGGGCAGTGTATTCATTTTGCCCCCCTTTTCGGATATTTACATTTTTAGGACTCTGCAAATCTTTTTATTAATGTAATTATCTCACATCTTGGGTCTATCGAAATGTTACAAAATGAACATTTAAGAATGAGTTTATTAGTTGAGCCTTAAGAAAAATTTCCATTAGTTTGTGAGTGTTAGTTATAGTCACATCAATAGTATCGACAGTTTCTAGTATCGACGACATTAGTCGAGATAAGAAATGCATACTCAATAGGAGCGTACACTTGATCAAACAATTCATCAAATTGTTAGTCAAACAATTTGACCGACAAAAAAATATATGGCGTTTGATGAGAATTTGAAGATGTGAACGTTCATCAAATTGTATGTAGTTCAAACTGTTTGATGGCAAACAAAATATTTTGAATTTCTGCTTGTTTGATAAACAATTCGACCGACAATTTGATGGTGTATACGCTCGTCAAATTCTCTAGTACATTTATGTCACTTGAAAAAAGATTTCAACCAGTGCACATCGTGCGGATAGTGCAATGCTAGGCGGCTGTTATTTATTTAAGATAATAGAAGGATGTCTTATTTTTTTTTTTAACTGTGGGTAAAGGAGCTGATGTTGGCAATATTAAAGTATGTAAATTTTTATTCTTAAGTATTAATTCTATATTCTGAGTGACGACAAAACGAATTTATCGGAGGCGTTTTAGTTTCAATTATCCGAGGCTTTTTTAGTCTTCATTGGAGTGTTTTTTTTACGTGGCGGGTACCAAACCCTGCGCACAACCCAGTTTACTTCCAGGGAGGACACGCTGCACACATTCGCTCACTATCTCAGCGGATGCGGAGATAGCTACCCAGATGGAGCCGCGGGGAGGCTGTGTGTCAACTTGCTAATGGTTGGCTCAGAGATCGCTCTGGCAATCCCCAAGTGGAAAGCAATCAGAAACTTTACTCTGATCAACCAAAAGCCAATCCAAAAATTCTTCGCAAAATCTTCGGTCCTGTTCACGTCGGCGACGACTACCGTATTCGAATGAACCACGAACTGTACGAGCTCTACGCTGACATTGACATAGTCAAGCGCATCACTATTCAACGTCTGCGCTGGCTGGGACATGTTGTCCGTATGGACGAAGAAGCTCCGGCGAAAAAGGTGTTTGATGCGGAAGCCGCTGGGCGACGACGAAGAGGAAGACCATGCCTCCGATGGAAAGACCAAGCCGAGGAAACCCTATACACGCTTGGTGTGAATGATTGGAGAAGGCGTGCGCAAAGCAGAGGCGCCTGGAGAGAGCTTTTGAGGTCGGCCGTAACCCGGTAACGGGTTGTTATGGCCACCCAAGTAAGTTTTAGTTTCAATTTCAAAAGCAAAATTCTTCTGAAACTATTTAAATTTTGTCTCTTTTTTTAATTGGTTTTGTGGACCTAAAAATTACCATTTGCTGTTGTGTTCTTGAAAATGACTTTTCATTTGTAATTTTTTTTAGAACTTGATGCTTTAGTCGTTAGAAAATATACTACATACTTGATGCATACAAAGAAAATGTATCCACTGAAGAAATTTTGGAGTTAAGACTGGGCAATTTCTCAGATGATTTTGAACTGACCAACCTCCGTCCTCAACTCCAAATATTGAAAAACATGCCTGGCAATAAGCCAACGTGCTGTCCTGAAATCGTTGATCAACTTCGGAAATCATCACACACAACGAAACACCTTCTAGATCAAGTTTATCGACTGATCAATTTAAAAATGACAGTACCAGGTTCAGCAGCTTCTTGTGAAAGGTCATTTAGCGATTTGCGACGGTTAAAGACTTATCTTCGTTTACAAAAGACCCAAAAACATCTTACCCTTACAACGCTTTTTTTATATTTGTAAGGAAAAAACCGGATCTTTAGATTTGCGAAGGGTTATGAAAGAATTCATCTCGTGAAGAAATCGAAAAGCCATTTTTGGAAACATTTGAACAAAACTTACTTTATCTTTAATCAATGGAAATTGCAACGAATAAAAAAACATCTTCATACAAAATTTTCTTTATGTCCCGTCCTAAAGTATAGAATATCTCTTTTTTTCAAAAAAATGTTAAGACCTTTTTTATTAGAGTTTTCTCCCCCATGAAAAATTTCGTTGCGACGCCTCTGCTTTGTTAAATTTGACAGCCTTGTGCAATTTTTTTATAAAAACAAATGCTAAACGTATTTTATTACCGTATAGGATTTTATAAAACTTTTTCAGCTCTTAGCCTCCATAGTCCTGTACTGCCTTCAGAAGCGAAAAGGGCGTATCTCATAGAAATGCGTTTCGAGATAATTGATATTTTGTTAATATCAATTTGCTGAAATACATGTAAAATTGAGATAGAGATAGAGAAGAAATCTCTTAGGAGATTTTTTATACGTTTGAACTAAGATATCGGCATTTGGAGTAGTTCATTGGACGCGTAATTTCTTAAGCTATCCGATGCCATAAGAACCACGAATCAGAATAGTACCTAAAAGTGATTAATTGTTGAATAAATAGCTAAAAGTTGTTATACACTTCAAGCTATTTTTTGAGTTTCAAAAAATAAATATATTTTAATTTTTTAATTTAATTTTATTTCATAAATTAGCACAATAAGAATATAATTCTTATATAAATCTTTTATACATTTTAACCTATTATGAAATTTTTAACCTTCAAATTCTAAACCAGGACGTGCGAACAACGTCCTCTTCCAGAATTATAACATGGTGTAAGATTCATTTTAAAAATCTTATATTTTTCTTTTTCAATTTTTTAACCAACAATTTTGAAATTCTCTACAAGAATAGCTTTTTTGGAAATGAGCATAATTTTCAAAAAAAAAAAAAAAATGTGTCTCAAAAATATCAAAATATATGTAAAAAAAGTAAAATTTCTCACATTCAAACATATATATTTTCAAAATATTGCTGTATTTATTATTGCAAGGTATACATCTTTTTCAAGTGTTTTCACAATTAAAAAAAAAAACTCTCAGAACTAATGACAGCTTAATACCAATTAAGATGCCTGCTCATACTTGAGCTAAGCTACCGGTTTTAGTTCTGTACTCAAGTACAGAAAAACCTTTCAAATGATTAAGATCAGAAGCGTGATGAAAATAATCAGCTACATCTGTAGAATTTTAATGCCAACTTACAAAAACTAAATTATTCAACAGAAAACAGCTGCTGCCACCAATAAAATGAATCGCTCCGATAGATAGTTTTTGTAAATAAAATTCAAAAACCAATTTTATTTTAAATGTCAATGTCAGTGCTACATTTTTTCATTGTAAAATCAATTTTAAAATGTTCTTACAAAAAAATAACAACACAAACAAATCAACGAATTGCAATCAAATTGACAAAATCAATCAAATCAAAAACGACAACACGTGTTTTTTTCACTCTTCACTCCAAACGCGTTTACTCGTAATTTATTTAAAACGTTAACCCTAAACGACGCACGTTGGCAACAATGTAGCGACAAACTACAGAAATTTATTCAAACGCTATGGGAGTCACTCACTACATACACAATGCAATGAAAAATTCAAAAAAAAATTCAAATTAAATATTTTTTTTTTTTAATTTTTTGGTGTGTGCCATTTCCGTTTTGGTCAACATGCACACGCAGCAGTTGCGGTTGTCCTTCAATGGGGTCTATTTTTTATGTTGTAGGTTTTCTATCAACACTACAATAACAATACATGTGTAATTTGTTGACACTTGGTGATTGTGGTTGCCAGCATTTGTAAATAAATCAAAAATTATTTAATGTTATTATAGAAATGAAATAAATTATTTCCATGCACTTTTTTTGTCCTTTAAAAAGTTAATTGATATATTATTGGAGTTAAATATTAACATTTGATGATATCAAAGAGAATGTAACTTATAGTACAACAAATGAAGGTTCATCTTCCCGAAAAAAATTTCTCAGTAGATACAGAAATCCAAAAATATATAAAAACCACATTCTTAGATTACCATCGGTTATTTTAGGTAAATTTATGTAATTTTGCATTTAATTGACTGTTTTCCAGCTTATAACCGAAAATAACCAAAAAAACTCATATCAACTTAATCAACATGAACTGTTTTTCGGCTTATTATAGAAAAATCGTAAAAGGCAAAACTGCAACGTATTGAGCTAAAAAAACTCTTTTCCCATGGACACATGTTATTGGTTAATTTCGTAAACTGTCAATGAGCACACATTTGCAGGGAGCCTTACTTTTTGATAAGTGTTTGACATCAGTCGAACATTATTTGGTTACACATATGTATCAGATATCGCTTATGTTTCTCTAATTATATTTAAAAAAAAAAGTTATTACTTAAAATTAGTACTTAAAAATGCCCCAAAATAATTCTTATTCCTGACACAAAAAAATGGTCAAAATCCGTGTTTTTGACACATTAATAAAAAAATTGGGTCGAGCTTTCTTTTAATCAAATAACTTACAGTGAATTCAAGTTCAGCAATCAAAACACTTTTAGAGCTGGAAAATTAACTTTGCCGAAATATACATACGTAATTCAGTCCTACTATCACCTACTCTGCCATCCAAGCGACTGACTCGTAGTCTTACTTATCAATTATAAAAAATAAGTTTGTAATAGGCATATCAGCAATTCTGCTATCAAATCTCTAATATTCCTTCTAGCTGTTGCCTACACAAATACTTGCTTCTGATCAACACAATATTGGAAAAATTTCAAAGAATATCTGTGGCTGAGCCTTAGCAAATCCATGTGGTACTTCAGTTCCAATATGGCAATTACCTGTCCTACTATAAACGATTAAAATCTTTACGAAAAGATATAATTATGTTCCCAGCCTTGCATTTTATAGTTGTAGTCTTGATATGTATTCAGGCAGTACCATTTGAAACTGAGTCAACTTTTGGAGCGAACTTATTAACTGCTGGTGGATCTAAAAACCAATGTGTGTAACTAGATAACATATTTCAAACTTATTGTTTTAGTAAAAGTTTCCTCTCTTTAGTGGGAAGAGTAATATTTTCCAATTATGACTAATGATCTCTTCAGGTATACAGCTTATTCAAAAATTAATGGCGTGCCTGGTACAAGAATTTTTGGCAAATAAGCTTGCGTGAACTTATCGTTAACTTTGGACCACTTGCTCCTCAATGAAAATGTGTGGGCTTGAGTTATATGCCTGGAAGTCTTACAGAAATCAACTCGATAAAATTATTTAAGCTCCGGAGTTTCAAAGTTATTTTAATGTAAGTAAGCAATAGAATAACAGAACTTAATAGCCATTTCATCATGAATCTATCTGCAGGTTGCTTTATCCAGACAAGGCTGGATAAAAAATACTACCGAATAGGATGAGCCTTGAGCCGCAATTTTAACGAAACAGACAGTTTTGAACTGAATAGAGCTTTTTTGTAATTGACATATTTTTTGTTTGTGATATCTCTTTTTTCTTAAGCAAATGATGGGATGGGTCTAAAACAAATATTTAGTATCATCTGCAGCAGTTTAAAGCTGGTTGACATTTGATCAACGTAGTCCGAATAATATCTGAACACGTTTCGGTCCCTTTTTTGAAAAAAAAAAACTGATGTCTACACCAGTGATGGGCATGTAGTGTCCCTATCCGCTCTCATTGCCTGTTATTCGACGCATAAGCAAGCGAAAAAAAATTCGCGGAATTTTAACACTATCGAGGCACAGGCTTGAATTCAAATGAAAACACAAATAAAACACAAAGGCATAAGCGACGGCGCCGCATTTTGTCTTGACGAATGTAGCAATTGTTTTTATTGGTAGTGTAGTTTGGTTTTTTTTTTGTGCTGTTGGCAAATTTGGAAATGACAGCAAAAAAAAATTAAAATTTTATTTGATGTTGCTTGATGTTGTTGTTTAGCCCTTTTGTTGGATTTCCATGCCCACCACTGGCTTACACCATTCGATAGGAATATCACTAGATTCAGTTTTGCACTAATTGCTACGGAAATATTGAAATTGAATTCAGAGTATCACCAAAGGTGGCCCGGATAATAGTAGGGTCTATTTTGGTCCGATATTTGTATAGATTAACTCTTCTCTATTTGTGGCAAGACCCTGGGCTCTTCAGGGTACCAGATTCACCTCATGTGATGTCCGAATTCTATTTTCTACCTTACCGTATCAGTTAGTGAGATAATTTCTTTCGAAAAGATTTTTATTCAAAAATCCTGTATTCCTGTCTCTCTGGTGTTGTTCGAAGTCCATTTTCAACTTCTTCATATCAAATGGTTCAAGAAAATTTCGCAAAACAGGGTCTTGAAATTTTTCTTTCAATTTCTTCTTATATTTCCTTGAATTGGAATTTAATGCCTAATGGGAATCAAAAATAGATTCGTTACTTCAATGAAATTACAATTTTCTAATGTCTTGAGTATAAGAATTCAACTTTTAAGTCCAATTCCCTGAAATTTATATAAAGTTTTTCAATTCAAAGTTTTCATTGAGCTAATACTTCAATTCCTTTTCCATGATACTGAAAAGTCGATTTCAAATTCCAACAAATGAAACGTAATCATGAATGCATGTTAATTTCCTTCTTCTTCTTCTTTTTTTTTTGTTCTGACCAAAATATGGCAAAATGCATGGAATATTTTTTCCCGAATATGCAAAAAAGTGTAAATCCGGCAATGATTTTAGAAGAAAACACATAATGGAACGTGCTGCATAGTTTTTGATTTCAATAAAAATGCATGTTTTATATTCAATTTTTATTTGTTATTCGAGATATTTAATTATTTCAATTTTGTTTAATTAATTGATTAATACATTAATATATGTTCGTAATTATTTATATTGAAATTTTATTTTTAGTTAAAAATGTTATAATACGTAAAGGGTGATCAAATCAGAGCGCCGGACTAAGTTTTTAATATTCAATATTTACTAATCGCAGCATTTGACAGATGTCATCCAAAAAAATTTTAAGAGCTGCCAACTGTATATGTAATAAATTGCACTCTAAATACAATATTTATAATACATTAACTTCGTGATTTAAAAGGGTTAAAGCCCCCAAAATGTATGAGTATGCATTTAAACTCTGACGAACTACCGCAATTGAAGTACCACATGTCTGCATAAATCGCTTCAAGTGACGAAAAAGTCATTGACGCCTTTGAATTATCTGCAGTAGCTGATAACTCTATTTGGGCTTTTTTATAGAAATGTATATATTTTTTTATCTGCGATATTTTTTAACAAAAATTTTTTCCATTTGCATGCAAAATCAAATTATTTACCACAAAAAACTTGAAACTTTTTTTTTTATATCGTTATAACGTAAAAATGTGCCTACAGCAATGTTTTTAATTTGTTGTATAGGAAGCTGCAATCAATAGATGATTCACTATGCGAATATTTTTTCGTGTTGTTTTTGTTTTAAATCAAAAATGCGTGCTTGCAGTCATGTTGAACAGATTTTTGCACACTTCAACTTAACTCCAATCAAGTGGATTTGTATTTTTTATAAAGTGTTTTTATATTTGATTAAGTGTTTTTTTACGAAAAAAACGTGTAAATTGATATTTTGATAGAGATAGGAATTTATGATTTCAGCAGCTATTTTAAATATTTTGGTCAACCGATGCAATTATTTACTTAGATTTAATTAATTCTACTGAATTTATCTTCGTTCACCAGACTTTTTCAGAAAAACAGCGATTTCAGTATAAGAACTTGAAACCTCATATACCGATAGGTAAAGCATAGAAATTTGCAGTCGCATAAGTTTTAAGGTTGCACTAAAACTTTTTTAGACTTTTTACATTTATAAAACATTAACATCTGCATAACAAACTAACTTTCATTAATGTCCTTATTCCTCAGAATTCATCAAATCAACATCACACTGAAACTATGAGTAACATGAAAATGCAACCATGTGTAACCATATTGCTGCAGCGCAAGTCCTTGATTTTCATATAATTTTTCATTCTAAACAACTAGTTAGTGACCTACAATTATTGCTGCTACCTTAAGTAACTAATCAGTAGCATAGGGTAAAGTATGCAAGGTGCTTGTTTCAAGATTTTTTAACAGCAATGGAATATAAATACTTTACAATAATACAAGTATATACTGAAATAACATTTATATGATACGACTAATCATATGTTGTTTTAAAGTATCTTATTTTATGTAACTTTTTAAAACTTTTACTTAACATTTTAGGGTAAGTAAGGCTTTGACATAAATCACGCATTAATGAAATATCACATAATTTTTAGACTTACACACAGCATACATTTACTTTGTCCTTTTGTTTGTAATGCATACAAGTGGGCGTGATAGATAAGGAAATATGTTTATATGTTGCCGCTAAACTAGTTTTTAGCATAAACTAGTTTTTACTAGACCAAAATAGATCATCAGAAGCGTGTTAGGATTAACCAGTTACGCTTAGGAAGATTTTAGTATGTTAGGGTAAGTGGGCGACTCAAGGCTTACATCCTCCAATATGTCCAACACGGGTTTTGGATATATGTAACATACCGGCGTTAGATATACCATATCCGGTCTGTTTGCAAAGCCCATGTTGGACATAGTGAACTGCGCCGAAATGCCGTCGCGAACCCAGTATTGGACATATTGAAGAATGTAAGCTCTGAGCTCTAACATACTAAAATTTCAAAACAATCGGGAGTGAGTTCGCAAGGTAAATAATAACCACACATCATCCTAGGCTAAGATGTTTCATCCTAGCACGCTAAGTATGAACTGGTTTGGCCTAGGAAAACCTAGTTTATCCATAAGACTAGCTTGGCCGATAATATATATTTTTTTATTGGAAGAGAAACTAACTTCTAATGAATTAGACAAAAAATGCTATCGAAATCTATTGAACAGTTTTTTCGAAATGCTGTAACATTGAAAACGTTGATATCTATTAAATTATACAGGCTGCACTTAAAGGAAAGAGGGCATACCTCTTGAAACTCCTTTTTAAAAAATTTTAGACTTCAATTTTCAAAATGCTGATACACTGATACAGAGTTCAGATATTTTAGATTTATTTAACTCAGTGTAATTCTCCAAAAGCCTAAGCTTCCGGCTGCAGGGTATCAGCTCCTAGAGTGAAATATAAAAAATATGATATCACTTAATTTCCTGGTACATGTTTTCATCATAAAAAAATAGATATCTGAAGATCACTTATACCACCGGCAGTACATAATGTACTTATGACGCAAAAAGAACAAAACAAAAAAGTAAAGTGGGTGCCTACTAAATTACTACAAGTGAGTTCTTTCGATAATTATAAAATTATAAAAAAAAAACTTCATGGACATCGTGAGAAAATATCGAGAGATGAAATTATGGCGGTGACAAATGAATTGAATGGTGAAAAATTTATTGAGCAGAGAAAATTTTGTTCTGTGTAAGCGGTTCAAATACTTGGTAAAAAAATTCTGGCGAATGAAAGCACTCGCAGCGTGATGTTTGAACTAAATGATATTTCATAAATATATCAAGGCATGTCAAAAAGTATCGAATGGAATAAAAAATATGGCAAAATCCAAGAGTACTAAGAAGTTTAGATAAATAATGAAAATGTTGAATAAAAGTCAAAAAATTTTTAAAAACTCGAAGGCAAAGATGAAAAATTTTGGAAAGCTTAAAATTTATTAAAAACTATTGGAAAATGAAGTTAAATAATGTTGAAAATACCGATACATGTTGAAAAAGTCAAGAAATATTGGCTTAGTCAAAACATATCGAAAAACTTGAAAAATGTCATAGATTGCCAAAATATATGTAAAAATTTTAAAAAAGTTAGGAAATCTTGAAAGATTTTGGAAAAAAAAATAAGTCAATATCGAAAAATATTGAAGTAAAATATTAAAGATGTCGATAAAATTCGGAAACGTAGCGATATGCTTTCTGCGACACCGTTGCTTTTCAGTGAATTTGCTTCAGCAAAGATTTTTCCACAAACCCGCCAGTAAAGATTTCAAAAGGCTCTTTAACTTTAAAATAATCGATTCACAGTTTCTGTGTGTACACTTGGTCATATTACCCTAACATTTAATAAAGAATTTTCATTTTTACATAAATAATACAATGCTTAAGCATGTTAGTGTACTGGAAACGTGGGCGCTGTTTCTGTTGGTTTTATATTTAATTTTCATAGCACGATTTTGCTTGAATGCTGTCCATCAATTCGCTCCACTGATTATGAGTGCTATCGGGCGGTGTCGGCGGTATATACTCGATGCCTTGTGACTTGAACTCAAAACTAACAAGCTTTTCTCTAATTCTACTAAGGTCTCCAACTATGTATACAATTTGCTTTTTTTCTAAATTTATTGACTGTTCGTTGGTAATTTTATTGTTCGTTTAATGGTGAAGTTCAGATTTCGCAATGAACATATTTATTTGCATATATCATTATAATAAGTACTTGTTGTCGTTTATATTTTTATTGTAAAGAACTAATTACTTCATTAATGTGTAGAATAAATCTGCACTAAGAAAAAATTAGGTACTGTAATCATTTAAGTTTAATATGGAAATTAGGGTGATAACATTTTTTTTGTTTTGTTTTTATTTTTATATATATATTTCTTGGAAATGATATGCTCTGCAAAAGTAGTGGAATTGCCATTGTCAACTGATGAAGAGCTGTGCCAAAGGTATATAAAAAAATAACATCACAAAAATGTGCTTACTAAAAGCGGCTATATGGTTTTCTTGGATTTTAATAAAGAAGAAATCAACAATTATTTCAAAAAAATACATCAAATTCCACCTCCAAGAAAAGGGTAATATCAAATGAATTACAAGAACAAGGTTTGTATTTGCAACAAATCCATGCAAAAAAGATGGAATTTTTCACAGGATTGTGAAAATGGTCAAAAATATGAGAAATTTAAAAAAATTATCAAATTGAAGCAGTCAAACAAAAAAATTACCAACGAGTCCAGCATTCATATTAACAAATATCGTAAGAACATTTTATTTCCTTGCAGTATCTGTTAAAAAATTCACCAAATTGTACCGATTCTTTGTGAAATCTCATTGTGAAAAATTTGCTATATGGTAATATATGCCAAGTTTTGTGCACAAAGTCTTAATCCATGGATGCGAAGTTGTAAAATATTTTGATTTACCATTAGATAAGTGGACTTTCACTTTTGTGGGTGAAACTAAAAGTTGTTGTACTTAGTTAAGAAAATATACTAAACATTTATCTTCTCTTGCACGTTATTTATCTGAAGAAGCTTAAGAAATAACTCACAAACATGTATGATATCTCGCATGAAACATACAAGGAAAAGCTCGAGGGAAATTACAACTACAGATTTGATTACACTATTATTAATAGCATCAAATCTTAACTTATCTTTGAGAAGAAAAATTATATATAAAAATAAGTTAAGTGACGTGACGTGGACCCTTATTTAAAATACTATATTAATAGTGAAAATAATGAAGAAGAGACATATAAGTAATTTAAAAAACTTAATATAATAAATGTATATCTGTAAAAAAGAAGAGAATGTGTTAAAGTCTTTTCTTTCAATTTACGTGAAAAAATTCACTGACTTTTACCGATCGCAAACTTATCAATTTTCAAAATACAAATCGATGTAAAAAAATGTATATAGGTCCAAGGGAGTACCTCCTTGGGCGTAACCGATTTCAACTTTATTCTACACACATCTATTTATCTACTTTTTTAGCATTCTAATAGAATTTCGTTAAGATCGGTCAACTTTTGTAAGTACCTCTCATAATCTGCTCTGTAATCCGCGTAGTTTCAATTACTTTTTATTTCGAAAACTTTTTGATGAAGTTTCAATTTCGAAGAGAAATTGAAGCGTTTATAACGTAAATTCAAGACGTTTTACTTTTCGCAGTATAATTACATATTTTTTGACTTCAAACAGCTTTATATAATATAATAAAACAAATAAGTAAACAATTTTTGTTTGTCAAAAATATATGTTAGCCAAGATGCCCAATTAGGGATTTTATCTTATTTGAAGAAATTTCTATGAAATTTTTTCTTATACTCTATGAATTTCATGGGGCTTATTAGGTATTCTATTTCCACTTATGAAATAAATCAGGTGGCATCAAGGACAATTTTTTTTTCGAACAATTCTTACTCACATCATGATACAATAGCATGTCAAATTACTAACACAAGCAAGATAAGCAGTTAATTTCGAAAAATGTAGATTTGTGGAGTTTTTACTTGTCATTGGAAAAATATTTTTGTAGTTGAACTTTTTTTATTTTAACAATATGTAAGATATTCCATATACAACGAATAAAAAAAATTACTTGGTATGATAGGAAAAACCCTGGAGTTTAATTGTGTGTAATTTTTTTCTTAAAGTTCATCAATAAAACAGCTTTAAAAAAGCAAAACGCAATGAAAATACATAGCTCATACTTGGAAGTTTTACATACTTTTCAAAACGTTGCAATTACGCAATCTACTTTCGTACGAATGTGGAATTTGGAACAGCTCGGCTAGTTTCAAGATATAGGTGACCGATTTCAAATATTTTTGAAATTTTTCATAATTAGCTTATATTAAACAAGCATACCAAACCTCATAATCTCATGAAGGAGTACTCCTTCTATTTTTGACCAACTTGTGTATGGACTCAGTCTACTGTGCAACCCCTTAAATACATAAAAAAACATAAGCGCAAAGTGAATAATCCCAGTGTGTAGTGCATAAATATAAAACTTCTAAAGCATAAATTGAACTATAATTGTGTCAATTTTTATAAAAGATTCCAACACATGCTTATATCAAAAGGCCGTAGCCATCTATAGAACTCGAAATGCTTAAGTCACCCCCACCTTCGCAGTTCTGAGAATTTGATTATATTATACGCTCTCTTTTCCCTACTGATTTGAAACTAACGTCTCGAGCCTCCTGAACCAAATCAAATATAAATTGTGCAGCTGCCTTAAATTTACCATATTTAGCCAATGACCACTTAAAGTAATTAGCGTTTCTAATTTATAACATTTTTTAAATTTCAATAGCCTTTAATTTTTTGCGGAAGCTAAGTATATGTAGGTATGTTTTAAACATAAGTTTTTAAAAAGTACACGTCTTTATCAGCATACAAAATAGGAAATCGAGAATTTGATCTTACGATGATTTCATCAAAAGTTTGAAGGAAAATTTTATCCATCCACTTAAGGGGTTAAATGACTGTAACGGAATTTTTTTCAACTATAAAAGGGTACGTAAAGAATAAAAAAATTCTTAGGAATTGTTACGCAACTACATGAGAGTGTTAATAAAATTTTATTTATTAAAAAAATATTATAAAATGGCTGCGCTACACGCCTTCTTCCGAGCTATTTTTTCGCTGCAGGGCTCCGCAACGCACACTGTAACGGCCTTAGTTTTAAGCTAAGAGAAAAAAAATTATGTTGTGTTGTGTCGAGTTATGTTGTGTGCCGTTTTCCAAAAACGTGTTTTGAGAAAAACGCGTTCAAAGTTTCACGTACAAAGCGGAGCGCTCTGACACGCTTATATGAAAATGTTAAAATTTCAATATAAAACATTTTCTTTTGACATACACCCTGATTCTAAATAGGTTAAAGTATTTTTTAAACTGAAAAAACAAATCAGTTTTTTTAAGAAATTTACTGTGACTTAACCCCTTAAAGCCAATTGTTTCCTTTAGCAATTTTAATAATTTTTAATTCAATCAAAAAATAAGTGAAAACAACTTAGCTATACACGCACATATATAAATTACCTTTACCATTGACCGATGTTGTTGTACCTGCTCCACCGCATTAACTACTGGTTTTGCATTAACGTTCTTACCGCTGAAGGTCATAAAGGTTAGGTTAATAAACTTTAATTGACCGCACCGCACTGAGGCAAGTCAGTCAAATGAGAGTGAAATCAGTTGTTATTTTACAGAAGAAAAAAACAGTAAGTAACTTAACAAAAACAATACAAGTGCTTAATTGTACCCCTAGCATGAAGCTTACTTCTATACTCTGGTCAAGGTGTTTGCAATATTTTTTTTTTTATTCTCTATTTTGCTGTTGTCATCTTTTGTATTTATTGTAATTTTGAAGCGTTAGAAATTTTTAATTACCATACATGGGTACTCAGGTGTCATATTTATTTTGCATGCACAGATTAATCTATTTTTGTCATTAGCCATGACACGCAAACAAAAGACTTAAGAAACAAACTTTTAGCCTCTGTTGTACATTATTTGCTCAATCGTTTGTGACAAAATTATTCTTGATTCACTTACAATAGTTTTTTATGTTGAATGGCGATCTCATTTTTAAAAAAATTCATCGGATGCATACATGTATGTATGTATAATGGATCAAGTACCTAAGTTACTGCTTCTGTCGTCATGTAAGCAATATTCTCTTAAAAATTTAATTGACATTTAAAGCTTACACCCTACCATGACCTTAAAAAGTCCAAATAGCTGAACACTTTCATCTCTAAAGACAAGGTGGCTTTGCGCATACTGCACCACATTTTGTTGCATTTTCTTGTTCCTTTCTCATTCTCAATTCATCATTAGAACAGCATACAGTGGGCTATGATTTTAAGTAAATTGACGACAAAAATATATTATTCAAAAATATAATGTTGGATGGTTTAACAAGCAAGTTATAGTTTATTCGATCAGATTGATATCTTGAAAAAAGTGGTCAAAAATCTAAAAAAATGGTATGTATCAAGGTTTGAACCATTTTCAGTAGTAAATTATAATTTTATTATGTACTAGCTGTCCGACCATTATTTTAAAGCTTACTTACATCATCAAAAGTTTCCACATAAAACTTAGTACTTTTGCTTGAATAGTTTTCTTATCATAGCATTTCAAATTGTTTGCTTGTATGGAAGGTGTTGTGCCCAATTGTCAAACGCCACCTACTTTTCGAGCAGTACTTTTTGGTGTCACTAAATGGTTTTATGCCAAATTTTGTTAAATTATCAGAAGTGTAGTACTATCTCTGGCATCCCGCATATTCCACTCTGAATGCGAATGTCATTTTCTGTCGCTTCATTAATATTCAAATATTGGAGGCAAATATATTTTCAATATATTAGTAGTTTAGTGTAAATTTGCAGCTGATTTTAATAAGAGTGCAAAAATACAACAGCAACAACATACAACCTGTGCGTAATTCAGTGAACAATTTTGAATGTTGCTGTTAGCCAAGTTTTTTTTTTTTTTTTGGTAGCTGCCAACCTCTTACTGCCTTTAACTATGTTGACTATGCGGAATAAACAATTAATGCTTAAATTATAGTTTGCAAATAACAGCAGCAAAAACAAAAACACAGCGATAACAATAATTGCTAACTGTTAGTAGCCACTTGTTGCTGCTGTTGCTATTGCCTTGTCACAGCAATAAAATCTTGCTGACCTACGTGTAACTTTTAGTTCCTCAGATTTTTATTTACTGATACTCAATTGTGTTTTGATTGTAAAGCATAATTTAGAAGGGTAAATAAAACATTTTTCGTTTTTTTTTTTAATTTTATGATTTGGACCAAGTTTAACCTACATCAGTCAGTTGCACGGTGATTGTAAAATGAATGAAGCGAAGAAAAAAAATAAATATTAATTTAAACACATTAAAAATATTTATTTAAAATTACTATCAAATATGTACTCGTATGTTAATGTGTAAGCGCAATATTTGAAAAAGGAGTTTGTTTAAAAATTTAGTTGATGATTTTCACAACAGGGATGACAGCGTGAGGTCGGATTTTGTTTTATAAAATAAGCTTCTAGTTATGAGAAGATCCAATTTTGCGCTGATCTCCACCTCATATGTTTGTCAATTATAGCTCATCAATCAAATAATAAATAATAAATGATTTTTTTAATTTCAATTAACAGTTTTCTTACGATTTTCGAAATAACAAGTTTGCTAAACAACATTTTCTTCGGCAAATACAGTCGGTGATCCAATAAATAACTTTTTTCAGCTCATAACAGAAACAAATATCTTACATACCCTAAGCCAGTGGTGGGCACGTAGTGTCCCTATACGCCCTCATTGCCCGCACCGTTATTCGACGCACAAGCAAGCGAAAAAAATTCACAGAATTTGAACGCTATCGAGGCACAGCGTTGACTTGAATTCAAATAAAAATAAAACACAAAGGCATAAGCGACGGCGCGCCGCGGCGCCGCATTGTGTCTTGGCGAATGTAGCAATTGTTTTTGTTTGTAGTGCAATTTGGTTTTTTTTTTTGTGCTGTTGGCGAATTTGGAAATGACAGCAAAAACTTTAAAATTTTGTTTGTTGTTGCTTGATGTTGTTGTTTAGCCCTTTTGTTAGATTTCCATGCCCACCACTGCTCTAAACAATTGAATTATTTTGTTTCAATTGAAATTTGTGGATCATAAGTCTTAAAATTTCAAAACTACCATCAGTGAATGCTTTTTTTTAAGCTGGTTATCTTGTCAAATGCAGATTGTATTCGCTTTAGACGCAATACTTTCCACTTTATTTGAAAAAGCTATTTGAGCAATAAGTAGAGAAGAAGACATTTCGGTTGAAAAAATTTCAGAAACAAACTCCACTATTATTAAACACTGACCGTTTCCAGAGAAGGCAAAATTGTAAAGAAAATAGATCAAAACCCCAACTTCTCGCCCTTAAGAGCTTAGAAAAAAAATTACAAAGCCACGAAATGAGCGATAAATTAATAACATTTGTATTTAAACCCGCAAAAGCCCCATAGAAAACTTACAAAAATAATTTAGAAATCAGATGCGCAATAATGGAAAAACGATATGATAAGGCACTGAAAATTCAAAATCGGTCAAACACTGCTTTTAATCTTCTGATGACTTTTATTTTTGATTTTTTTTTCGACAAATGCTTTTCTTACATACCTGCATATTTTTTTTGTGAAATCTACAGTTCAAATTTTGTGTGATAAGTCCGAGTTTGTGAGGAGGTGAGCATATGAAAATTATAAAAATAATTGCGTAGTGGAAAGAGTAAAACATCCTGCGAACATCATAAGCAGGGTTATTTTTTTTACTTATTAAGAAAAACTTTTAGCTATTTTGATCTATTAAAGTTAGCCTCGATCTGAAAACATATTTCAAAATTAAATTCCTCGATAATATGACGAATAGATAAATATCTTCAAGAAGATTAGGAATCTGCAATTTTTCAAATTTAAAATATGGTTCTTATAAGAAAATTTGTTCATCAAATTCACCAGTTGATTAGAAAACTTACTACGAAGATTTGTTCCTTTCTTTAAGCAAAAGTTGTGCATGATGTGTTCCAGAAGCTGTATCGACTGCAGCGTAAAATATGTATTAGGCTTTCAAATTAGCTATTTTTTGCACTTCTTTTTGTGTTCTAGTTAAAAAAGTAAAATTCATTCGATTTCTTCAGAAATTGCGGCTACCGATTTTTAAAATTTTATCATTTTTGAGCATCACTCATGACTATCGAATACGTAGGCATAGGGACTGAGACAGAGCAGAGCTTATTGCTTACTTTATAAAATATAAAGGTCAACATGATTAAGTTGGAATGGTGACTGAATAGCCACGCGTTATCAGATAGGTTAATACTATTAACTTAATAGTGATACCACAGCATCTCAGATGTTGAGTCATATTAAAATGTTTATTCTGTTGTGTTACCACACATTCAATTTTTGAAAGTGAAGGCTTTGGATGTTGTTGAAAAGTTCAACGCCAATAAATTCTTCAAGCTCGTTTTAGAACATCAATGCAAGTATTCTATATCTTAATTTGCTGAAATGAGGGTATGACTCTCCAGCTTCATTGCAGCTCAAACATCTGCCCTACAAGACAGTTTTCGGTTATAACTACATGAGTGGTGAAATCTGGGTTATTGCCCATTAATTAACATATGAAGAATAGTACCAAAAGTATAGGCGTAGCGCTTCAAGATGAATTGAAGTGCTACTAATGTTGTAAATGACTAGCGAATCAATGAAAGGATTCCTTCGTTTTCGCTTCGTAGTAAAAAGGCCAAAAATGTTTAGTTATTCTGCTTACTATGTATCGCTGAAAATTAAGAAACTCAATAAATGTTTCAAAAGTGGAGATATATTGAGAAGTGTTGAAAATGTCGAATAACATTGAGAAAGTCGAAAAATTGAGATATATTAAAAATAAATGTCTAGGGGCTGTTCATATGTTACGTAACGCCATTAGTATGGGGGGGGGAGTGTGGAAAATGTGACAGTCTATAAATTTCATATGTTTTTTCATATGACAGGTTGTAACACAAGGGAGGGGGGAGGTAAAATGTCAAAAAAGAGGGTTACATAATATATGAACAGCCTTTTTGAAGTGTAAGAAAGTCAAACAATTTTGGGGAATTGTATGTAAAACCGAAGAAAACGTCAAATAATTTTGAAAATATTGAAATATTTTAGAAAAATGAAAAAAAATCGAAAAATAATGAAAGAGTTCTTAAATTTTGAAAATAAAATGTTTGGGAAATCCAAAAATTTTAGGCAATCTTCACCAGTATAGGTTTACTATCAGACCCATTGTTCCATACCCTCCAGTCAACAACACAGCCCCTTCCCCGAATTTTCTTCTACATTCGCCGCCAGTGTTTTCTGTTATTTCAAATCTTATGCATCTTGATGACATTTAAAATTATTAATAGCCATTTTTTGAAAAGACGCAATCCAATTATTCGTGTGCTTGCATTGAAACCAATGGCTATGTCAATAAAGTTATGCTTAGTTGAACTTTTTTACGATTTAATACCATATGATATATAGTGCACGTGTCCATGACAATGACGTTTGAAGTTATTACTTTTGGGTATTTTATATGAACGACACGTGAGGTTCGTCACACTAACTGACTGCGTTACTTACCATGGACATTAGCAGTGCATGGCGTATATAAAACAATTCAAATGCCAATTCACCTGTGTGTCGTTATGTTGTAAATATGTAATTGATCGGAAAGGCTTAATGGCTAATATAACAAATTTACACGCATTGAAAATTGCACTTGACCTTCAATTAATGTGTAAAAGTTTACGTACTCGTAAACTTGCCAGAGTATGAGTTCGCTCATGTACCTATTTCACTCAGTCATAGAGTTTAAAATTTGTGCGTAATTAAATAGAATTCGTTTTTTTTTTTTTTTTTCATTTTCTTCTTCGAACTTCCAGCTCAATTTGAATTTGTAATTTAGTTTTTTTTTTAGTTTTATCTATCAAGGTAAAAACTGTGTTATAATTACACAGAAATACATTATATTTATTTGCACTTTAATTCAAGTTTAATGTTGTACATTTAAAGTGAATCAACAACTTCCTACTTCAGAATTAATGGACATTTGTGAACTTGTTGGCAATGTAAATACGAAGCAATCAATTTAATATCTTTATCTAATTAAGATTTATACTTATGTTTGCAATAAATTGCTAGAAGAAGAAGAATTTCTATTTCTAAGTTTTATTCTTTTCTACACGCATCACTATTTAATTTTTATTACTTTTGTGGTTTATCAACAATATTTGTATAGTTTCGAACGGATAAATAGAAATCGACGAAGGAAGACTTTTGACCCATCTTCTTCGACATTTTGTTGGTGACGCCGTTGTAAATCAATGGGAATCACTTAAAAGCTTGTAAGTGAAGTAGAAATTAACCATCTCTCAAAAAAAATTATGTTTTCCTTTGATTCCTCTTAAAATTAAAGGTTTCGATTAACTGTTAATGCTAATGTTGTACTTTCAATTAAATTATAATAGCAGTAAAATTTTCCGCTTGAAAAAATGTTTGTATGTGAAATTAGTCTGTGATATTAATCTCTTCTTTCATACTAATGCTTTAAAGTTTAAACAGAATACGGACGGGTTGGCGGGAAATCGTCAACGATTATCCGTTGTCATAATAAAGCTTATTGAACATTTTTCAACACTTTCGACGGAGACTCAATGCACGTGGTCACGCTACGTCGGGCAGCATTTGGCAGATCATCAAAGTAGAATTCATGTACATATTCATATGGAGCTGAGGCCAGAGAAAGTGAAGATGCGTAGAAATCGCTCAGAAAGTAGACTTGAATTCTACTTTTTCGCGAGTGCACATGTTACTTTGTTGTCATATTGAAATTTTACATTTTACATTGACCTTCCACTACTATATAACATTTATCGATTTTTTCATTATTATTTTTTCATTTTCAAAAATTTTTCAACTCTTGTAACATTTATCGACTAATTCAACAATTTTTGATTTTTCCTAAATTTTTCATCCATTTTAACAACTATCCTTCATAGCCCACGTACTTTAATTTAAGAATCTAGTAACCACTTTATGAACAAGAAGTTTATTCTAACCTCAATCCAGCGCTCATGGATTTTTAATGGACTAAGTTCAAGTGTAAATCGTAGCATGAATAGGTTTGCATATGACGAATTTCAAGTTTGTCCAACAGTAGGATGAAGAATTTGCGGTACACATCATGTGCAACACGTATTTGGACGAATGTGGACACGATCCCCACCTTTACGTGAATGAACACTAGTTTTTGTTGAACCTTTCCATGGTTCATGGAAGATCACTTAGTTTAAAAAGACAAGACTAGTTCACAATATAACTATTTCAATAATCAATATGGCAACTAAGATAACAAATTAAAATACATCTGTCACTTAAAATTACTGATGCCAGATTAAAGGTGTCTCTCCTAGATGTAGGAAAATTTGAATTACTCTGGAGTATTTTCGGTATGGATTATACATATGTATATGGTAGAATTATTAAGGAAATAATTTTTTTTCTATATTCATATGATCTTCTCAAAAAATCATTTTTTAAGTTAAAACAATTTGTTTAGTATTATAAAAATTTAAGGGAGAAATTGAAACTTATGGGAAAATATATCTCTAATCATTCAGCGAAGCCCTTATTAATCTGGCAATACTGCTTGAAACTATTACTAATCAGCTGACTTTGACAACACCAAAATTTTGTTAGTTTACATTTGGCGAATTTGTGAATCACGCAAATAAAATTAATAAAATCATAGAATCAAAAAATATGGAAATAGCTGATACATTTTACAGCAAAGATGAATATGTAGAAACAGTAAGTTCCTTCTTGTTGGCCAAATAATTCAAAGTCTTAATAAGTGATGACATCATTTATCCAAGTAAGATATTGCATATGTGTACCTTTTTCAGGCTTCGGGCAATAAGGTGAGCCGTCAGACTGTACTTTGCGGTTCACAGAACATCGTACTCAATGGCAAAGTAATTGTGCAAAGTGGCGCTATCATACGCGGTGATTTGGCGAATGTGCGAACCGGACGCTACTGTGTGATTAGCAAAAATGCAGTGATTCGACCACCATACAAACAATTTAGCAAGGGTATAGCTTTCTTCCCCATGCACATTGGAGATCATGTTTTTATTGGTGAAGGAGCTGTAGTGTCAGCAGCTGTGATAGGCTCATTTGTATATATTGGTAAAAATGCAATTATTGTAAGTATGAAGTAATCGAATTTCTAGTGAGCATGTAACTTTAAAAAAAAAAACTTCAGGGAAGACGTTGCGTCTTAAAAGACTGCTGTATCATCGAGGATGATGCTGTGCTGCCACCTGAGACTACTGTAGCCAGTTATATGCGTTTTACAGCTAACGGCACCATCGAGGGTGGACAGGGAAATCCTAATTTTGTACCTGCCGCAATGCAAGATCAAATGGTCGACTATACAAAGTCATTCTATGAACATTTTGTACGCTTACCACAAGCGGGTTAGGTTAAGAGCGACATTTTTATTTATATTCACAATTTTAAAAGATTAAAAAGTAATTTAAAAAAATTCTTCATACTATTTTTTTATTTAAATATATTTGCAACTTATACATAACACCTAATCGATTAAACCAGCTTCGCAGTCGTACGCCGCATGTCCCATTTCAAATATTGTAAAAGTCATGCCTGTACGTCTTGCAATCTCATATGCTGTTTCCCCTGAGTTATTCAGTGCTTGTGCATTAATATTTGGATCTAAAAACAACACCGTCGCCGTATCACGACAATTGGATACTGTGGCTGCAACATGAAGCGGTGTCTGTTTTCCCTCTGATGGTGCATTCACATCAGCACCGTTTTGTAGCAGCAATTGGGCACATGCAGCATTGCTCCATTTGCAAGCTGAATGCAGTGGTGTCCATCCCATTTTTGTGAGCGCATTAGGATTTGCATTATGTTGCAACAGCAGCTTTGCGATGTCCACAAAGTTGTTATAGCAAGCTCTACAAAAAATTAGAAAAAAGTTTGTATCCAAAAATAAGTGCTTATATTTCAGGGAAATTAATCCCTCTTATTTCGTATTATTATTTGGAATGTAATTGAAATATCGGTATTATCAAGTAAAAATAACATTTCATATTTGTGTGTCCTGTGAAATCAAAACTATCGATTTCAACTCTGCTCCCCAAAGATAGAAAGCCAAATATCCAAGAAACAAAATTTTACAGAATATAAAAACAAATTTCTACATCAAGATAACTTCTTGCTTAATTGGATTTAGAACTTTCTAATAATATCGAAAACTAATTTTACACATTTAGAAAAAATTTTAAGTTAGAGTCATTTTGCGAATCAGGACAGAATTTATATAATTGGAGCATGTTTTAGACAAAAAAAAATAAGAATTTATACTCTTAGTCAACCAAAAGAGAGATAATTTGCCTACTTAGTAATTTTTTTTTGTCAACCGGCATTCTATGTACGTTTAAAATTAAACCGTCTTCAAAACATATTACTACATTCTTACTAAGAGAAAAATATCTACCTATGCAAGGGAGTATAACCATCATCATCTACAGCATTAACAGTTGACGGATCCAACTTGAGTACTTCGCGCACTTCGTTGATTTTATTTTCATTGACAGCCCATAAAATCATGCGCTCAAGGCTGGCTGAAACACACACCAGAAAAAATATTAAATCATTGCCAATAAATTCGAAAATGCATTATCACTACTACCTTGCGGATTTTTGTCCTCCTCTATCAACTCGTCAGCATCCTCATCCCAGCCGCTAACAAACATTCCGGTAGGCACTTTTGCATAGCGTAGTTTATCAATTTGAGAACTCTCCTCATCAGAATCATAGTCGCCCATTTCTTTTTTATTGAAGTTAATTTAGTTTTTCTTTTTTAAATCCTAGTATACAAAATTGTATGTAGAAAATTGAAAGAAATTATTTTACCTAAACGACTTGCTAATTTCTTGACGTTTGGCGTTCATAAATATAAATAAATGGCGAAATAGTTCACAATAGTGCCGTTGCAATTTTCCCTTGCAACTTTTTCATTTTCAACAATAAAAATAATCTTTTATAATATGGCAACACTGCGTTAACAACTTTGACAGCGCTAAACAAACAACCTACGCTACACAACAAACAGCTGTTCCTCTATTCCTCATAAATCTTCAATTTCAAAAAGTCACCGAACATTTGCTAATATTTTTACAGAGAAATTGTGCATATATACTTTTAATATCACTTATTTGGAAATAAAATCATGTCCTCTGAAGCAATAGCGCTAGCAACAAATGCTGACGATAAAGAAGACAAGAAATTGAATGAAATTTTCGTGCAGGCATGGCATACATACGAGGAATTGGAACAAACTTCATTACCGTTTAACAGCACAGAATTTCAGGTTTCTATAATTTGTGTTATTTATCTAATACGTATAATTGAGAAATTTTTTTTTATAGGATAAAGTAAAGACAGCTATGTCTCATTTAGAGGATGCAACACGTATTGTCAGCCAAACTGATATGTTTAGTTCCAATGAGTTGATCGATGAAGTCTCCACAGAATCGCTGCAATATCTGCTACTACCATTCTTCTTGGGAAAATTAGCTTTAAAACTAAATGGAAAAGATCGTCTTAATGTTCTCGAGGTAGCCGAAATATATTTCAAGTAAGTCGTTCTTGGCACCGGCTTAACTTAATCATCACCGCTATCCTATGGGGATCTAAAGTTTAATGAACGGAGATAATTGAAAAAGCTTTACACGGCTGCCAGTAATTTCGATACGGAGAGTCGTAAAAAGAATATACCTGGCAGCCGTGCAGGTCGAACCGCGGTCATCTGCGTAGTGGACGGACACGCTAACAATTATGCTTTCCAATATCTTAATAATGCTGAGTAATTAGACTTGAAATCAAAAAGTCGTAGCTATTTGAAATTGATATGTTCAAAAAAAAAGTTAAAACAATTTTCTCATGTAACTACTCTAGTTTTTGAGATATTTATGACATGCACTTTGCATGTATTTTTTATATTTTCATTTTTCAAACAAAAATATCTTATTAACTAAAAAAGTTAATGAAGGATTGTTCAAAATTTAACTTTCAATGTCATCAGATATCCGGTAGAGCAGATCTGTGTAAACAATATTGGCGATCACTAATTCACAAGGTGAAAGTTTAGTACGCTCTCCATGACAGTTTGTTTCAAGAATTGAATTTTTTTTACTTTGTTTTAAAGGTTGAACTCCGAATCTTCCACTTAATCGAATCTTCATTAATTTTAAATATGCTTAAAAAAAAGTGGAACTTTAAGTCTCTTAAAAACTTAATACGGAAGGATAATGAAGGAAAGTAAAAAGAATTTGAATGTACCTTTTAGAAATGAGCAATGATTTTTCCATTACCAAACTCAATTTCGGGACAAATTTCAATCACATTAAAAAATTTAAATTGCCGCAATAAGTTTAACGTAGCATAAAAGCTGACCCCTCAATGTCCGAAATTCGATAGCACTTTGTCCCCCTCCCTCCTAGCGCCGTTACGCAATATGTGAACGATCTCTAATGTATCTATATTAAAACTCACCCTTATGACATGTTTTTAAGTTCAAATAATCGCCCTAAACATTTTTATAAACCTTTGGTGCTTTTTTAGCCTTACTGTAAGCTTTTCCTTTTGTTTATTTTTTACAGAGATTATCTACAACGTTGCGAGGAATACGAACTTGGTGATGGACCCAAAGATAAAACCGTTCAACAAATATCAGCAGTTGCCTCTGATAGCAGCAAAGCTAACGAATTGGCACAACTAATTCGTGCTGCAAACTCACGTAATAATAAAATTTCACAATTTCGTCGTAAGAAAGAACTCGAAGAACAAATTAAACTAATGCGCGAAGCAGTACGGAATCAAACAATCGATGATGAAGCAAAACGTGAATTTTTTTTGAACTTCTTGAAAAAGAGTATAATTGATGCCAACGAGGAACTTGACAGCCTTAAACTGGAAAAGCAAATAGTTGAAATGCGCAAGAAGGTGAATATGTCTGTTGAAGCATCTCAAGATGAAAATTCAGCTACGTACTCTCAATCTATGACTACACAAAGACCTGCAACTAGACACAATTATTCACAAGTAGCCGGACACTCACATAGCCATCATGGGCATTTCCATAGCGAACAACAACGCCCCAAACCTTTACAGCCATTTATAATTACACGCAATGCTGCACAAAAGGCTGTTTTCGGCATGGGTTATCCAAGTTTGCCAGTAATGACAGTTGGTGAGTTTTATCATCAACGCGTAGAGGAAGGCATTTTCCCAGATGCAGAAAAGGTTGCGAAAATGAACCAGGCACAAGTTATCGCTGCTGCCGAAGATCCCAATGAAAAGGAAGATGCTGAGAAGGCGGAAGTTGAATTGCAGGTTGAAAATGAAGATCCCGAATATTTGGCACGCATACGCCGCATGGATGAATATAAGGATGTAGTGCGTCGTGGCGATGGAAATAGACATAATCGTAGCTAAGTTGAGCTCGTTTTTATACGTTTTAGCACATATTAATTTATTTGCCTTAATTTAACATTACTAATGAGCAGTGCACACAAATTATGGTATTAACAAAATAATTCAAATAAAAATCTTCTAATATGGAATTGTAAGTTTCTTATCTGAGGTTGATGTACTATGTAAGCACAAGTAACAATATAAATTAATCAATTTAAAAAGAAAATCGGTGGAAATTGGAAACAAATTTAAGCATTTCGCACACAAGTCGTCGCGTAGTCGTACACGTAATGCAGCATGTATAAGACGATTTCGCGACTCTGGAATTCTACACACGGCTAGTCGCTACATCACCTATATTAAACGAATCCAATATCACGGCCACTTATTTTGCACTTCAGAGCAACAATTTTTACATATTGGTATATAAGGAATTATACAAAAGCTTGCTGCAGTATAACCGCCATGATTATAATATTCACTTTTCACGCGAAGAATGCGTAACATTAACTAGGGTCAGACTCGGTAAAACTTTATTTAGTGTAAAACACTTGTTCACAAAATCGGAACCTATGCAGTGCGATTTTTGCAACTCAACGATGACAGTTCAGCATGTGTTGTTGAACTGCCCTTTGTCCAAGTGCAATCAACAATTAAATACTTTACTGGATTGCAGCAAAAGAGAGTCTATTAATTTTGTTAAAGAAGCATTGATGAAACACAACCTATATTACGAAGTGTAGTCAACTACCGGTGCAACATGGCCTCGCTGCCCTGCACCATTCCATATTTTATAAATTAATTTGTAAAATATGTTACAATAAATAAATAACCGCCATGACTGAACGCCTGTTGAAATGCCGAGTACGCATAGTGCTGATAACTCGTGTGCGAACTTATTCAGACTTGTATATACTCGGCACGCTCTCGTACTCCGTGCAGCATTTGCTTTGCGTACGCTACGATGACGCGACGACTTGTCTGCGAAAGACCTTAAATGCACGGCAGACGCAAAAAAAAACCGTTTTGTCCAGCGCTTAAAAACTTCCGATATTTTTCACTTCTGTTACTGCTTCAACTTGTGCTTCCGAAAATCTAAAAGTTGAAGTCATAGCAGAAGCACAAAATTGTCGCTGATAAACTGCAAAACATTTCGGCAATTTTCGTTTTGGTCGACTGAAACTGTTGGAGATGTTGCAAGTTGAAGCAGCAGCAGGATTATAGCTTTCGTAAGTTTAAGCAGCATCAGTTTTTTAAAAGTAACAATTCGCTGGCACTAATGCTTTCTCATGGTTAGTTGAATCATGATGCTTTCTTAGGGCTACCAGATGACCTGCCTACAAAAGTTGTGTATGTCAAAAAATTCCAATTTTGGAATGAAAACCAAAAATTTTTTTAGTCCCATAAAAATATTTTTGATGAGCAAAAAAAAATATTTGAAATAACTTTTTTTTTACAATGCAATCATGATTTCATTACATCGAAAGTAACAAAACCATCCGAAAGTAGTGCATTTCAAGTGAAAAGTAGCACATTTACTTAGGGCTACCAGATGCGATACTAAAGTAGGAAAAGTACTACTTTTGCAAGGCTTTGCTACGTTGTTTTTGGTTTTGCTACTTTCCATGTTTGTAAAATAAAATATTTGAACTGAAGTGATGACCTTTTTTTTTTTTTTAGTTATTTAAATTATTGTTTTAATTTGTTAATTTGCTGGGGTTTTTTGTTACGAAGTGAGGACCTTTTTTTTTTTTTTTTTGCTCATCAAAAATATTTGTATGAAATTAAAAAAAATTAAGGTTTTCATTTAGAAAATTCCAATTTTTTGATATGTGCTACTTTTGTACTAAGGCCATCTGGTAGCCCTACCTATGCTTTCTGTTTCTTCTTTATATTTTGTTTTGATCGCTTGCATGTGGAGAAACAATACTCAATACCCCATAATTATAGTCGCAAAATCAAGAGCGCTTTGAGTTAAAACATGGTTTTTACCCAAAATCGAAAATACAGAGTGACACTAGCCGTGTTTTATTTGGGTTTGGTTAAACCAAAATCTCATAGAAATGTGTGAACCAGCTCAATTTCTAGTTCAATTGATTCAGCTTTTTTTGTCTTTGATAAATTTTGAAGCATCATAGACACAAACCTAAAATTATCAAAAATATATGGCAGCTTTGTTGGAATTTTGAAGAAGCGTTTTTAGGTCACGCAAGGCCTTGTGCACCCAGTTTGTGCAAGGCCCTAATATTAAAATAGAAACACAATAAAAATAAAAACAGTGATTAAACAACAGAAAACGAAAAGAAAACTTTGGTAATAGCGTCTGCGACACTATAAAAAAAAGTTTGAAATCATTTGATAGCAAGAATTTGAAAAAAAAAAAACTATGTACTGATACGTCAGGCCCCTTACTGTGCTAGGCCCCGTTCAACCACACGATCATAAAGGCGGTTCTGATTTTGAAATTGAATTTCTGTCGAACACTGTCATGCCACCTATTGGTCAAATGCAGAATTATAAAAGGTTAAACTTATGCGTTTTATTCACTTTTAGGTTTAACCAAAGCGAATAAATAACGGCTACTATAAAAAAAAAAGAAAAACTTGCATTAAACTATGAGAAAATTTTAAAAAATAGATTACCCAGCGTAATTGACACAAAATATTGTAGACACAGTGAACATAAGGAATAATAAAAAACTCGAATATACAAGGCAGCGTGGCGAAGTGGTTAGGACTGTGAACTCACAGCTCACAGTGCGTGGGTTCAATACTCGTAAGTGTAAATGTTTTTTTTTATTGTGATATCAATGAAAATAAATTTAAAACGTGATTAATATTTAACTGGAAATTTTGAAAACAGCTCTTAATAAGGATTAAATAAAGTAACAGTTTGATGATAATAGCCGTATTTTATTCGCTTTGGTTAAACCTAAAAGTGAACAAAACGCATAAGTTTAACCTTTTATAATTCTGCATTTGACCATTAGGTGGTATGACAGCGTTTGACAGAAATTCTATTTTAAAATCAGAGCAGGCCTTATGGTCATGTGGTTGAACGGGGCCTAATGCGGCCCCGCATTATGTACGTATCAGTACATAATTTTTTTTTCAAATTATTGGTATCAAATGATCTCAAACTGTTTTTGTAGCGTTACAATACCAAAGTTTTCTTATCGTTTTCTGTTGTTTCATCACTGTTTCTATTGTTATTATGTGTTTCTATTTTAATATTTGGGCCTAGCACTGACTGGGTGCCCATGGCCTCGCGTGACCTAAGTACGCTTCTTCAAAATTCCAGCAAAGTTGCCAAATATTTTTGAATAATTTAGGTTTGTGTCTATGATGCTCCAAACTTTAGCAAAGACAATAAAAGATCAATCAATTGAACTAGAAATTGAGCTGGTGCACACATATGTATGAGAATAAAACACGGCTAATGGCTAACATTCGCATCACATGAATTACATAATTCAATTCGAGCTGTCAAAGCTTTGATGCGATACAACACAATGATGATGCAGATGTGTTTTACCTCAATCAATTCCATTATTATTAAATGTCTGGCATCATCGCTAACGTCACATTGAGCACCATGACACTTAGCTATTTGACAGTACGTCATCCATTTTCAGCAAAAGAGAATCTGCCGAAAATATAGTCAAAGGAAAAAAATAATTCTTGTTTAAATTAAACAAAATTGCCTCCATTTCCAATTGTTAAATAAACACAAACTTAACGTGCATAAAATGCCACTAAAACTGGACATCAAGAGACGCATTACATCCCGTTCGGATCGTGTTAAATGCGTCGATCTACATCCATCGGAGCCATGGATGTTGTGTGCGCTCTACAATGGCCACGTACACATCATGAATTATGAGAACCAACAATTGGTCAAAGATTTCGAAGTTTGTGATGTTCCTGTGCGTGCAGGACGTTTCGTTGCCCGCAAAAATTGGCTTATTACTGGTTCAGATGATATGCAGATCAGAATTTTTAATTATAACACATTAGAAAAAGTGCATTCATATGAAGCGCACTCAGACTATGTACGCAGCATTGCAGTGCATCCAACGCAGCCACTTATTTTGACTAGCAGCGGTAAGTTCTGAAAAGGGCATTTTCGTTTAATGGAAATTTCTAGAATGCAGAGAAATTTGGAGTTTTGGCCTAATTTCTGTTTTTTATGTTCCACACAATTGCTAACAATGTAGACTTCCTTTTTAAGTTTTTTTTTATTAAAAAGATTGGATATAATTATAATGTGCACAGATTAGTGCAAATAATTTGCATATTGCTTATTCTCTTGCGCAATGTACCAGCTGAATTCTTTCATTTCAACATATTTATTAATTGATATAGTAAAAAATATACTACCCGAATTGTGAAGTTGGCAACAAGATTTATAGTCTTCACCACTTACACAACATAGGTATGTAGTTATAAACTTAATCTTTTCGAATCGTATTCAGTCTTGTCTAGGTTAAGGTCCTATTTAGACAGTTGCGCCTAAATACTATTACTATTACATACTTCATATAAAACATTTTCCAAAATTTCGGTCAAGTATTTTTTTTTTTTTTCTTTTGGACAATTTGTCTCATAACAATCAATCTTCTGGCGATATGTATGAAAATATCGAATATATTTGCTTGTCCTCTATTTTTTGTTTAATTAGAGTAACATAAAAACTGGCATGAGACAAAACACACGCTTAATGCAGAGAACTAAAAAATAAAATGCGATTTTCGTATTTAAAATGTATTGAAAAAAAAAATACATGTACAAGACCTTTTTCTAGTTTTGGCAGAAAACTTTACATATGTATATACCTCCTTACCCTCTAAAAATAAAGAAATATTTCATTTATTTGCTCCGGAAAATTTTAGTAGAACAATTTCTATTTCATTTATTTGCTCCGGAAAATTTTAGTAGAACAATTTCTAGATCTTCTGAAAGTATAATTAACTATCAGAATTATACCCCTGCGCGGTTTTGTTATAAAAAATGTTTTTAAAAAGTGCCGATTTTAAATTTAACTGATCCTCGATTTGGACATTATTTATTTTTTATTTAAGTCCTCAATTTGAAAACTATTTCAGTCAATAAAATAAGAAACTAGAATTCTATTCTATTAAAAACAAAAACAGTCAATAAAATAAGAAACTAGAATTCTATTCTATCAAAAACAAGATTGGTAATAGTAGACATACTTGGGGCAGATCCAACACGCACTCAAAATGATAGAAAAAAGTTTCCGTTATGTAAGACTTCACATTTGAAGCCTTCGTATTAAGCTTTGATGAGGTTAATGATCTTGGGTGCTGAACTTTGCCTGTTCAATGCATAATGGATGCATTTGCGACCGATGATGTGAAAAACGCTGCTGAAGGAAATGAAGGTTCAATGCAAAGAAGCCTGCCAGTAATTTTTTTGCTTCTCCCTAATGAGAAGGGTATATATTTGCTTGATCAACGCACGATCTGTTCGGGCAAAAACCAGCTTAATTTTTCTATATAAGTGGGTGGCTCCAGCTTCTCGCTTACTCAATTTTGGTTACAGGTTTCTGTCGTCAATAACTTTAAAGTTAATTGTTGGAGTATTAACTTGAAATTTTTCCGAACGTCCTCGATTTGTCATCTGATAGTCTTATATAATTGAACTCTCGTTCGCACAACATTCTAAACTTTAATCAATATAAAATATTATTCTTATAGATGACATGCTTATTAAGCTCTGGAACTGGGATAAAATGTGGGCATGCCAACGTGTTTTTGAAGGTCATACGCACTATGTTATGCATATCGTTTTTAATCCCAAGGATAACAATACATTTGCTTCTGCATCATTAGATCGTACTGTTAAAGTATGGCAATTGGGTAGCAACTTTGCTAATTTCACATTAGAAGGTCATGAAAAGGGTTGCAATTGTGTCGATTACTATCATGGTGGCGATAAACCATATTTAATCTCTGGTGCCGATGATCGTATGGTCAAAATTTGGGACTATCAAAATAAAACATGCGTTCAAACACTTGAAGGGCATGCACAAAATATATCAGCAGTTTGTTTTCATCCTGAATTGCCAATTGTTTTAACTGGCTCTGAAGATGGTACCGTGCGTATTTGGCATTCTGGTACTTATCGTCTAGAAACTTGTCTTAACTATGGCTTTGAACGCGTTTGGACAATTGCATGTATGCGTGGCACAAATAATGTTGCACTTGGCTATGATGAGGGTTCAATTATAATAAAAGTAGGCCGCGAAGAACCTGCAATGTCTATGGATGTGATTGGGAGTAAAATTGTTTGGGCTAAACACTCAGAAATGCAGCAGGTAAGCATATAGAAATTATTTAACAATGCTTTTTTAAATACTCTCTTAATAATTTTTAGGTAAATTTGAAAGCACTGGCAGATGGTACTGAAGTAAAAGATGGTGAACGATTGCCCGTGGCTGTAAAAGATATGGGAGCTTGTGAAATTTATCCACAAACTATTGCGCATAATCCAAATGGTCGTTTTGTCGTTGTTTGTGGCGATGGAGAATATATTATTTACACTTCAATGGCTTTACGAAATAAGGCATTCGGCTCAGCACAAGAATTTGTATGGGCATTAGAAAGTAATGAATATGCTATACGTGAAAACAATGGAACAGTACGCCTCTTTCGCAATTTTAAAGAGCGAAAAAGTTTCACACCCGAATATGGCGCGGAAAATATTTATGGTGGTTATTTGTTTGGTGTAAAAACCTCATCCGGCTTAGCGTTTTACGACTGGGAAACATTACAATTAGTTCGTCGCATCGAAGTGCAACCACGTCATGTATTCTGGAATGAAGCTGGAAGCTTGGTTTGCCTGGCTACTGATGAGTCGTATTTTATTTTGTCCGTTGATACTGGCGCAATTGCTTTGGCCTTGGAAACGAAGCAGGGTCTTGAAGATGATGGTATTGAGAGCGCCTTTGATGTCTTAGGTAAGTTTTGTTTAGTTACCTAATAAATAAGACGGGTCTCAAAATAAGGTTTTAGGTAAACTTTGTTTGATTGGTTAAAAAAATGTAATGCTTTTTACTAATAATAGAAACTTCGCTCGAAAAATTTTAATAGTTAATGCATTTATTCAAATTATGAACTCGAACAATTTCTTATGTAATATTTTACTATTTATGTTATTTGTTACAGGTGAATTTAATGAATCTGTCAAAACCGGTCTATGGGTAGGCGATTGCTTTATTTACACAAATTCAGTCAATCGCATCAACTATTATGTTGGTGGTGAAATTGTTACTATTTCTCATTTGGATCGAACGATGTATTTACTTGGCTATGTACCCAAAGATAATCGCCTATATTTAGGTGATAAAGAACTGAATGTTATATCATTCTCTTTACAACTCTCCGTATTAGAATATCAAACGGCCGTAATGCGCCGTGACTTTGAACGTGCTGACGTAGTTTTGCCCACAATACCCAAAGAACATCGTACACGTGTAGCGCATTTCCTCGAAAAACAAGGCTTTAAATCGCAAGCGTTACAAGTATCCACAGACCCAGATCATAAATTTGATTTAGCCCTGCAAATTGGTGAGCTGGAAGTAGCTGTCAAATTGGCACGTGAATCGGAGAATCCACAAAAATGGTCACAACTAGCAGATGCCGCTTCACGAAAAAACAACATGGCACTAGTCAAAGAATGTATGCAAAAAGCAAATGATTTCAGTGGCTTATTACTTTTGGCTACAGCATCAGGAGATGAGCAAATGTTGCAAGAACTCGGTGATAATGGCTCCAAACAGGGGCGCCACAACATTGCATTCCTTTCATCATTCTTGCGCTCAGATTTGCAACGATGCTTGGAGATTTTGATTGAGACAAATCGTCTGCCCGAAGCTGCATTCTTTGCACGAACTTACATTCCCAGTGAGATGTCACGTGTAGTTGAATTGTGGCGCGAAGAACTGACCAAATTTAATGAGAAAGCCGGACAGTCACTTGCCGATCCGGAAAAATATGAAAATCTCTTTCCAGGATTATGCGAAGCCCTGCGTGTTGAGCAATTTTTACAACGAACTGAGCAACAAAAGTTGCCTGCACGTGCCGTGGCACAATTGCCATTGAATATTGAACGTAATCCTTTAGAGGAAATGCTAGCGGCAGAGCAGAAAGGAATTTTTGAATCAAATAATAAAGTAAATGTACCAGACTACAAGAAACACGATGATTTTCTTGGCAGTGGAGATGAAGTCAGTATTACTCCCTTAGTAGCAGTCGCTGTTACCTCCACTATATCTGATGATACGCTTTTCGCTGACGATGGCGATGATGATTTGGATTTGGAAATTGAGGGTATGACATTAGATGATAATATCGACACGACAGACGTTAACTTAGATGATGATTTCCTAAGTGATGATTGAAGTAATTTTGCAAGCTAGTTTATTCTATTTTTTAATGGTACGATTCAAAAACAGTTTATTAGTTTACTCTCACTCTTTATTTTATGTGTCTGCATTTACTAAAACTTTCCGACGTAAGATTGCTCTAATTAAAAACTCATAAAATTATACAAAACCGAAAAATATAATTTTTAAAGATATACCAATGGGTAAATGCGATTTTATCGGACGACTTATTAAACATATTTAAACAGTAGTTCCATTAAAAATGTAACATTAAAGTTATACAAAAAGATTATTGTTCATTAATAATATAATTTGAAGAAAATATTTCGCTCAATGGCTAATTGACAAAAAATACCACAAATTGAAGGAAACTATAAAAAATATATATTCATAAACTGTAATTAATTACTAATAAAATATATAAATTAATCATTTATTTTCAGTCTTGAATTTCTTACCGGTTTTATTATATGCACATACATATTTGTAAATCTGATCCTTAACCTGTAATATAATGGGTAAAAAAAATTAGGTTTTAAAGAAATTTCGACGTAACCTAGCTGGACGGATCAATCGATGTTGTCATTCATGCAAGTCTTACAGCACGATGGATCATGTGAACTGCTAACAGATTTTCAAGTCATTCTGTCTGGTGCTGCCATATTTTTTAATAAATTTTAGTTAAACGACACTAAACTATTAAGCTAAAATCGCAATGCTGCGTTCGGTCGGTCGCGCTTTGGCCAACTTTGATCGGCGTTTGCAAAACTTTGCTAAAATGTACGATATTGGCTGTCAAAACGCCCGACCTTACTTTTTGTAAATCATAATGTTGCGAGCGTCTGTCATTTCAACATTGTCAGTAAAAGGAATTCTATTTGTCAGTTATTTGCTTAATTTTGTCGTGCTTTTTAGTTTTGATTGTTATTTTCATAAAATAAATAGATTTGAACGAAATGGATAATTTAGTTGACCTTATTTTGTCACTGCATGAAGCGCTGAGCTGAAATACTGAAATCGCAATGCCGCGTTCGGTCGATCGCACTCTGACAGCTGAAGTAGAAACAATGCATGCTTATGCTGTAATCTTAAATGCGACCTCAGGCGTTGAGTTGCATTTTATCGTAAATACGATCAACGCCATACCCGAAGTTCGAGTAGAGCTACTTTCTACTAGAACGTGCATTTGACACTTCTCGTTTACCCAGCGTTTCATGTAGTAATAAAATATGGTCCACTAAATTATTCATTTCGTTCAAATCTATTTATTTTATGAAAATAACAATCAAACCTAAAAAACACGACAAAATTAAGCAAAAAACTGACAAATAGAATTCCTTTTATTGACAATGTTGAAATGACAGACGCTCGCTACATTATGATTTACAAAAAGTAAGGTCAGGCGTTTTGACAGCCAATATCGTATATTTTTATAAAGTTTTTCAAACGCCGATCAAAGTTGTTCAAAGCGCGATCGACCTAGCGCCGCATTGCGATTTGAGCATTATGTACCATGTGTTAAGTCTTAATCACAATGATAACAAGACGATGGGACGAGAGCGAGACTTTCTGTCAAAAATATATTCACTTAGTGATGCATGTTTCACGCGACGCGAGCTAAGATATATACGGCTTTTTGACGTTTTCTTTATATAAATTTTATTTTCGTGCTTTTATTAAAATTAACTTTATTTAATTTAGCACAACGAGAGAATTTTATTTTCTGAAACATTATGAAGAGCAAAATAAAATTCAAAAATACGAGTAATTTTGACATTTTTAACGATTGTCACCTCGCTTTCGTCCCGTCGTTCACAATCTGGTTCAAATGATATTGCAAAATTATGCAAATGCAAATCTTTGTTTCCCCTGTAGGATAATTCAAAAACTCACAAAGCCATAAAATTTTAATTTGAATGAACATACAAGTTAAATTGTATCATGACAATTTGCGCATTTTATTTTGGGCGATCTTTTTTCCAACTTTTTTTGATTTATGTTGACTTTTGGAAATAGCAGTACATATTTCCATTTCGCATAACCTTTATAGTCAAATCATGAATGTACAAATTACAATGCAGGAAATTGGTATCACTGGTTGCAAGTGGAAAGAACTGTCAAATCCAAATTTGACATTTCATATTTGGGAAAATTCTTCAAAATGCAACGTGCTTCTACAAATTTTCCAACACGTGCACAAAAAGTTTAAAGAGATTGCAACGTTTTATGAAAAAACCTAATGAAATGTAAAACACTTGGCAGTTGAAAGAAACCAATATATTTCAAACAAAATATTGCAGAAAATAGAATCAGTTAACTTTAACCACGCTTTGTGAAAATCAAGCAACGAAAAAATATAACGTAGTCCCGTGTTGCCGTCTACGACATTGTCGAAAATTGTGTAATTCATAAGTAACCAACTAATCTTTTAAAATGTCTGTGTTCAGCGGGAAAAGTAAACTTTCCTCCATACTGAAGCCCTATTCTCCGGCGGAAAGAGAACGAGCAAAAATGGCAGTCTTAAATAAAGTTCGCTTTCAAATGCCCAAAAGCAAGGGTGTAATTGAAGCCGTGAATGCTGTCATCGAGGATAATAACTTTCAGCCGCTTTATGATTTTGTTAACTATTTGAAATCGATTGAATTAGATGTAAGTTGAACATAATCATAGTACATACTATGAAAAATATTGGGGATGAGCTTGCTCCTATTCTGTTTGCATCAAACGATATTTTTCTTACGAGGCTTTTATTACTGATAAATAACTTCAATAAATGAATATACAGCCCTTTCATGGTTGGCTACTATCTCGCCGTTTTAGTCGCCGAGTAAAAATTGACTTTATAACCATAAACACAATTCTTACTCGGCAAGATGATAGCCAACCATGATGGCTGATAAGCTAGGAACCTCTAAATATGATTCAAGTTTTGATAATTGTAATGTAAATTAAGCACAGGTATACTTTAGAGCCCATTCGCGAATTTCGTTTGCTCAGTGGTAATAGAGTTTTTTAGCAAAAAAATGTCATTACATTTGGATCTAGTTTTCGAGATATACCTAGTCATGGGAAGTTGCGGATATAGCTTTTCTAAAAATCATTTTAAGTTGGAAACTCCTGTAAGAAACGGAGGTGGAAGTGTAATGGTCTGGGATTTTTTCTCTGGTCATGGGATTGGGTCAATTCTTTGGATTGAAGGAATTATGGATCGTTTTATATACCTTGACATGCTAAAAAATGTGATTTATGTGATTAAAAGTAATTTTCGTTAAATTTTCAAAAATAGCTTTTTTTAACCGTGCTAAATCCAAGGAAATCGTGTAAAAACTGAAATAACTTTTTTTTTGTTAGACCGTTTTAAATCAAAACCGTGTAAAAACAGAATAGGGTGTATAAACTTTTATTTAACGGGAAATGCATACACCCATGTTGATATTAAATTATTTTTATTTCCTCAGGATATCGAATTTTTTCACATCATGAATGATGCACGGAAAGTTGTACACGTGCTCAGTCCAAAATTTACAATACTTGTTGAATGCTTACTTTCTTTAAACTGGATAAAACGCACCATTGAAGCTGTACAAGCCTATACTGAATTTTGTATTGCCGTTATGGTTGCGCAAAGCAAATACATTATTTTTGGAATAAATAACCTAATTGCACTATGGATACCAAACGATGCGGATGCAGCTTGTTGGCAGAATGGTACACCGAATACACAATTACACAATGAATTGCAGGCACTTCATAAACTGCTTGAACGTATACTCGATGCAATACCAATGACTTTTGACGTTATGCTCAAGGAAATTAATAATTTGTTTCCATACTTTAAAAGAGAGTCTCATATTGTGGCTGGTTTTATGCATAATGTTCTCTGGCTTATAGAGTATAAGCCGATATTTACGGATTTCGCATTGAACCTATTGTTGAAAAGGTAAGAGGGGGCTTAAGCTTTTCGAGTAAGCCTGACTAGGAGATCACGAATTTCGAACTAAGAATTTTGTTTCATTCTTTTTTTAAGGTTGGTAATGTTAGATGTCAATGCACCGCGCAATGAAATTGAAGAAGAGGAAAATGAGGAATGCGACGATGAGAAAGATTTAATGGACGATGTCGATGAACTAATTTTTAATATAGATGACTGTCCTAAAGGTAACGAAAACTAATTTTAAAGTAATAGTTCAATGTACGTACAAGTTTGGCTTAAATCAATTATCTTTTCTAAAAACGGCTTAGAAATAAGAATGCATTTCTTTAATTGTAAAAAATTTAACAAAAAAATACTGAAGAACTCAACAAAGAAATGACGGAACGATAGGTGAACGTAATATTCATTGTTTTAAATATAAAAATACTTAAAAGAATATATGTAATAGTCGAACGTGACATCTCATTACCCGAACCTTCCTACTGTAAAGTTGCCAGTAGCGTTTGTTAGCGTTTTTTCGGATCGAGTGGTCTATCCATTGTCAGCGTTTTTTCATAATCTCAGTTGAGATAGCCAAATGAAGATCGTAATTCGAGATCGTGCAAGGCCATCAATTCCTCAATATATATCTCAAGCAGAAATACAGAAGTTTGTATTCGTATTGAATTTAAATATTCGCAGTTTGATCAGTGTTGAAATTATGTTGGACTTTCATATTTTATGGAGTTGTGTTAAAACACTTCTCGCTTTGTTGATTCTTGTTGCTACGTACTCCAATGTGCTTATCTAGGGTCGCTTCAATTTGACGGATTCGGGCGTTGTCACGCTATATTTTTACTTGATAAGCCAACTAGTTTTCGTTACAATAATAAAATATTGTGTGTACATAAATAAAAATATTAGGTTTTAAGTTGTGAATAATTTAAAAACATCGATTTTTGGTCAGAAACTCCTGTTACGAATACTGACTTTTTTTTAAATGATTGATAAATTTCAATCAATATTGCTCAAAAATGGCTCTAACGATTTTAACAACATTTTTAAAAATTATATTTACATAAGCTAAGTTTCTATTAGTAGAACTCATTGAAGGGCTTACCTTACTTGCGAACACATGTTTTAGATTGATCTTTACGTCTGCGATCAAAAAAGGAAAAGACAGCAATAAGTTTATTTTATGATTTTATAAAAAATTAAACTTAAATTCTTTTCTTTTTGCGTAAGAAAATTGGCTTTCGCGGTATAATGAAAATATTTTCATTTAAAAAAATTTTACGATATACAAACTTTTCAGACATCAATTTTTCTTATAGAAACTGTAGCCGAGGCTAAACCAATGTGTCATCCAGTGGCACATACCTTAGACATTTGCATGGAGAAAATGTTCACTTTTCTTGATTGTCAACTATTAAACAACCTTGATATGAGTGAAGATAAGAAAATAATGCGACAAACGCGGGCTGCAAAATTTGTTAAGGCACTGCTGCAGACATTTGACGATGTTATACTCTCCTGCCATAATTCTCACCATGTACAATTTTTGCTATTTTATTTAAGTAGCCTTAAGGTAAGTGCCAAGGGAAAAACAGCATGAAATGGTTTTTTAAGAGTTTTTTTTTAATCCTAGAATACTTACGCTGAAGCTTTTTTGTCTTCACTTTGGAATAAGATCAAAAATCCAAGTGTCTCTGCTATTATACGTCAGGCTGCCGTGGGTTATTTGGCTAGTTTCTTGTCACGTTCAAGATTTTTGTCACTACTGTGAGTATTTAACAACATAAAATATTTGAATTTTTGTAATTTGTATTTTTCTAAATTTGTTAATTAGAACCGTGAAACACTATCTAAAAGAGCTTTGTAATTGTGCACATCAGTATATACAAAGTGGTGATCAATATCGATCAAATGGTTCACTAAAAGCTAATTTGGTTTTCTTTTCTATATGTCAAGCAATTTTTTATGTGATAGCGTTTCGGAGTCGTGATCTAACTTTCGATAAAAAAAGTTTATTGTTCCTACAATCTCTACAACTTTCCGCCTTGGTCAATTGCAATTTAAATCCTTTGCGTGTTTGTTTGCCGGCTGTGGCTACAGCCTTTGCAGGTGTTACACGTGCATACCAATTAGCTTATTGTCATGCAATACTGGAACGCAATGCACGTCGTAAACTGGCGACAGTATATGCGAATGAAATAGCAACACCAGAAGAAACATTAGATACTTTCTTTCCATTTGACCCGTATTTGCTGAAAATGTGAGTTGAACTCTTTTAATATTAACATTTTAATAGTTATTGTACTTTTTTATAATATGTTAGCTCTGGCGAACGCATCTCCCCTCATTATCTGCAATACCAAGCTAGTGATGCTGAAGAATACACTACTTCAACACAGAAAACGGCTGAAAACCGACGGAAACGTGGCGACTCCGAAAAGATTGATGATGTAGACGATTTTTTATTTCTCGATAAGAGACAAAAATTTTCTGACTTGGCAAAAAGCCAAGAGCGTGAGGCACAATTTACATATGGACTTTCACCGGGATTTCATCTGTAAATAATTTATCATTATATAAACTGTTTTGAAATATTTATTAAAAGTAGAAATGAAGCTATGTAAAGTATCTTGAACTGTAATTAATTTCTTAAGCATACTAATAAGAACAATTTTGTAAGTAGTTTTTTCAAAGTTACATTAGAGACACTTTTATTATAGAGACTTTTCAATTATCCTTATTACTGCGGCACTTGCTAGAAAAAATAGCCTCGTCAAATCATACATTTTTGAGCAAAACTTGAAACAGCTATATAGTTGGAGGAGAATGTTGCCGCGAGCGGGATAACTGAAAACTCTCTACTATGTGGGTGTGTCTGGTTATATGTTAAGAAAACAATCTAGTTCTACTTAACTTTTTATTTAACTGAATAAAAAATTGTAGGTATGAAATTAAACAATACTCTTAATCATTTTGTAACCTAAGTAGTACATATTTATATTTGTTTATGTGCAGCTTTGATGTGTGCTTTGCGATGCCCAGAAGTACGAAATGTTTTTTCACAGTGTTCACAACTAAATGGACGCTCTCCGGTGTGTAAACGTAAATGTAGAACGAGAACTTTTTTTGATGCATAACGCTTACCACACACTTGACAATCGTATGTAGAACGCTTTTGCGCATGCGTTAATAAATGTTCTTTTAATGTAGATCGTAACGCAAAAGACTTGGAACATAATTCGCATGAAAATGGTCGCTCTTTAGTATGCGTTCGTAGATGACGCTGTAAATCGCTAGGTTTTTTGAAACTACACTGGCACATGGAACATAAATTCTTTTCCCTACTTGAAACGTCATTCTTAACGGTTTGAAATGTGCCGGCTGCTGATGGCATAGCTTCAACGGTTATATTTTTGTGTTGCTTATGCCTACGATATTTTGTAAGCATTTGTATTTCGATGAATTTTGGTGTTGTTGATTGGTTTTTAGTTTCCTGCACAACAAGCTGACATACTTTTGCTGGATGATGTTCTGCTGCAAGTTTCGAATTATTTGGTTCAAGCAGTGCCCTTAAATGTAGTTTCATGTGGCACTTGCAGTTTTCTTTAGTTTTGAAGGTTTTTTCACAATAGATACATTTGAAATTTTTTATATGATTATGTATGAGCATATGACGTATTAATCCGGCTTTTGTTGTAAATTTTTTTTCCACACAGTTTTTACAAGCAAAATGTCTACTGTGCGCTGTATGAATTTTAAAATGTAAGTTTAGTGCGCTTTTGGTAGAGTAGCAACTGAAATTAAAAATAAGAAATTACAATTTTCAATGAAAAAAAGTTAAAGAATTACTGCTTACCGGCCACAATTGCTGCATTTAAATTTTAACCCTTGATAGTGCTGATGCTTTTTTTTATGCCACGTCAAGTGTGATAACTTTTGCAATTTAATATCACTTTTATTACTTTGGTTTAATTGTGTTGTTAGTTGAGTGCATTTCAAGTTGTCTTTATCGATTGATTCGCTTATATTTGTCGGTTCTGGCAGAAGTTTGGTAAGAACTTCAAGTTCATAGTCTGACGTGACGTGCTTATGTGTCGAAAACATTCCTAAAGTGCTAAAAGTACGTGAACAAATCGAGCAGACGTAAAGAAAACTATGCGTTTGAAGATGTAATCTGTAAATTTAATAAAGGAGTTATTTATTTGAATTTGGCTATCTTTGTAAATAAATATTAATATTAAGATTTGACTGTAGGTTAATACAAAATTAAAAAATGTATCTTTTTCAACTTCTAAAGGGATTAGCTGCCTAATAAATATCACTTTCAAAATATATTTATGTGTATTATAAAAAATTTTAGTACTCATATGAGATCATAATCAACTCAAAAATATTATATATGTATATTATTTTATACATAATTTTAAACTTAATAAGCCTATACTCATAAATACAAAGTGATATATGTTAGACAGCTAGTCCAATTAAAAGCCAACGCTCTAATCCAAGGCATATATATACTATTCACCAAGTTTCATTCAAATCCCTTGAGCCGTTAAGATGTAGTTAAGGAAGGAACATCTATAATTTCGCATATATAAATGAAGTATACTAAATAACTTCTTAAAAGTATATTTTCTGATAGACAAGGATTTGACAAGTCGGTGAAGAGCTCTTGTGGCTAAAGTTTATGTCTTTAAAGGTTTAAGGGATAATTTTTTAACATAGAACGCCCAAATGTGTTTTGAACTTGATCTTTATTGTTGATTTTATTTTCTCATTTACTAACCTGTTATGCGAATCTAGCTGACGAATTGAATCGAATTTCTGTTCACATATGTTACAGATGTATTGATTATTTATACGGCCTTCGTCTTCGGAAGATATACCATGAACTTTTTTATGCGCTTCCAATTTTGTTTTTGTAGCAAATGCTTTGCTGCAGTGTTCACAATTATAAGGCTTTTCGTTTCGATGTCCGCGGCGATGTCTATTAAAAATATTAAAATTTTATAATTTCTAACAAAAAATCTAAATTGAAGCCAAACTATATATATTAGTCAGTGTATACCTTAGACAGCATACCTACGAAAAAATACATACATACATATGTATCCATCCATATTTAAAGAATAATTACTGCACACTTTTTTTTTTAAATTTTGAGCATATTTTGAAACGAAACATCTCAAAAACTATGGGGAATAGAATAAAAACTCAGGATCCATTTTGTTAAAAAATGCTTTAATTTTATGATAAAAATAAAGAACTTTAAATTAATTTGTTTAATTATTTTATTTTTCATTAGTGTTTCTCAAAAAAAAGGATCGATTAAAAAATAACATATAAAAAAATCAAAAAAAAGATGTTATGAAGTTACATATTTTGAGAAATATTTTTTTAAATGAAAAAATAAATGTTCAAAATTTAATTATAAAATAAATTGAAAACATTAAATTTTTTTATAAGGTTAAAGCCATTCTAAACAAAAAAAAGGTTGAATGTTTTTCATCCTATCCCCTATAATTTTTGAGATATTTCAATTCAAAAAAAGTTTGTTAGGGTAAAAAAACTCAAAAGTGCAGTTATTTACAGAATGACCGATATACATACATATGTAGGTCGAAAATTCACTCATTTTTTCGGAACATGGATCCAAAACAACCTTAAGGGGTGTTCCGGGACCTCTGATGACTTGCAAAACTCATTTTCGACTTTCTCCATCGATTGCTTCGAATAAAAATAGCAGGAAAAAAATCAAACTTTTTTGTATGTTAAACTGAGTTGCATTTTTTGACAGAACTCCATAACCAGCCTTTGAACTTTGCTTAAATATTTGGGCGCTCGTCAAATTCAAACAACGTTTATGTTTATTTATCACATTTTCGCTTAGACAGTAGTTAAAGCACTGAGAAAAGTTAAATGCGTGCTAGTCATTGTTTATTAATATGACCTTACGTGTCTGAAGAAATTAATTTTTTGAAGTATTTATTTCATAAATCCTTCCAGTGCAAACTTATAAAAAAATACTTAATCAAAAAAGTAAAATTTATATTCTATACCTTATCAAGTCATACGATTTTCTAAACTCCTTTGCACAGTAATCACACACATAATAAGCTATGCCATCATTACGTTTTATGCATTGCACATCAATAGTATAACATTTCTTCAACGGATTAAGCTTATCAGCTACTTGCATTATATCTGTCGCAGAATCATCAACAATTGTTAATGTTTGTACGGTGTCTGCAACCGATGTTTCATTAGCTATGCATTCTTTTGTAGATGTTTGCATTTTTACGGATTCAGGTTCCATATCGGCTTGAAGTTTCTTCAACTCCAACAAAACATTTCGTGCTAGTTCAGCTGCATCATCAACAGGCGTTTCATCGTGAAATGCGATTTCCAGTTGTGCTAAGCGTGCTGACTCCGATGTAAGATGGTTTTTCGTCTTGTGACGATTTAAACTGTTGAGCTTAGTAAAAGTGCAAGTGCAGTTATCACAGACAAATCTATCTTTTGCTGTTGAACCTTCTACTGGATGTGTACGTCGTATGTGCGAGAGCAAATTTGTTTTCTGTGCAAAACTGTTTTTTTAATATTAAATTTTATGACAATGATTTTCTTATATATGATTAGTTTTACCTAGTTTTACATTCTCGACATTTGTGTAATTTCTCACCAACATGCTGGTGTTGATAATGACGTTGCAACGTTGACTTTTGTGAAAAACTTATCTTGCAGGATTCACACTACAGCTCAAATCGGTATGTAATTTTAGTATGTATGTACATATATAAGAAATTATAGCACTTTACCTGATAAGGTTTTTCACTCGAATGAACAATAACATGACGTCGTAGTAAGCAGGGTTTATTAAATTGTTTGCCACATTTATTACACTCACATTTGCCATTGCTAATAACACTAAGTTTCTGTCTTGGGTGCTGCAATAAGAAAAAAAATAATTGCCATATGTTTACTTTAGCCCCCATTCCCAAGTTGTAGGAATAATAGGATAATAATTTCAGAGATATAACCATCAATAAGAATTGGGAACCGATCGACTGATAACCAAAATAATAATTTAATAAGTTACAATATTGGTAAATGGAATTTTACCCTATAGTTTTCAAGATGTGACGATTTTTCTGAATTTTTGAGCTTTTTTTTTTAAAACCGTTTTTTTTTTAAGAAGAAAATTGGGTTAATATTTTAATGTGATGTATGTATATATCGTTACATTAATAAAAAAAAAAGGTCCTAACTTTTTTCAATTCGAGTTTTTTGTAGATTTCAGTAGGTTACCCACTAATACACCATTGATAAAAAAAATGTGTGTGCTATACGATTGAAAAAAAAGCAACTACAAGCAAATAAATAAAAGCAACAACTCACTTTAACTTACAAAACTCTAATTTTTATTAAGTTTTTTCGTTCTCCTGTAAAGTAACAAAAATGGTAGATGGGGCCTTTCTATATTAACGTAACGATATGCATATTTAGCATGCTAAGAAAGCTTAATTTTTCCCCTTTAATATGATACCTATATCAACGCATTTTTTTTTTACCGAAAAACAAATGCATTCAATAAACTCTTTTGAAAACTATGTATATCCAATTCTGTTTTTACACGGCTTTGATTCAGTTCTTACACGATTTCCTTCGATTTAGCACGATTAAAAAAAGTTAGTTGATTGAAAATTTAAAGAAAAATATTTTTATTAACTATTATCTTTTAATAGTTTAGTTGGGGAATTGAGTTAGAAGGTTAATAGGGTTGAAGGATATGGAACTAGTCCCCTTTTTTTCTTTGTATGTACATTAGAGCGGTTCAAAATAAAGACTTTTTGATTTTTTCACGATGTGTCAGCGGATTACAGTAGGCCTTATATGTATGTCTGGACAAAGCCCATTACTAGGATTAAGGTTAATATTGAAAACTGGATTAGCGCCCTCTGTTTTAAGTATTAACAGAACTGCCATTTGTGTTTTTGGAACTATTGTGTTTTAACTATTCTATAGATTTTTCTACCATTTAAAAATTTCTTTTTATGCCAGTTCTGTTAATGTAGAAAAATGCAGATATCTCGAGTTCAAAATAAGAAAATGATATGCAGTTTACGGTATTCTTTTAAGCAAATGACAATACATTAAAGATTATGTAACACGAGATCGGCGGCAAAATAATGTGGAATAATTTTGCAACTTTAAAATACAAAATTAGAATTTTTTCAATTTTTTCCGGCCAATTTTCAATTTTTTTGTATTATTCATTTAGATACCTTTTTTGTAAAAAATAATTTTTCTATACAATTTACATGTGAAACTAACAGGTTCCGGCGCCACCTTATAAAATTGTGTTACAGAGCTTTTTCTTCATATCATAAACTTACTTTTTAAGCAACAGCACCTTAAAAAAAAACAAAAAAAAAAACGTATCTACCGTTTAAAAACAGAATCGGGTGTATTTAATTTCTTTGTTACCCCAAAAATTTTTCAGTCGTTTGTCTCGTATGCAAATTATTTTGAAAATTTGGGTTTAAGGAGTGGTGCTGGAGGAATAGTGTGAATGGAAAAAATTTGTCTTTTCATGAAAAACAACTTTGAGACACCGAATCTCTCAGCCGTGAAATAATAAAGATTCTAAAGCGTTCGTAACCGTATCAATTACTAGTTAATTGAACGTTATTTCGAAACGCTGACATGACGTGATGTCAGATTCGAGCTCAGCGACCCCAAATTACTTTGAATTGACATCAGTCGATTTTCTTTCAAATTTTAGGTCTTAAAACTGCAGCAAGTGTTATTAAATTTTTTGGAAAAAATAACGGTTTTTTAATTTGGTTTAATTAAAATTGGCGAATCATAGAAATGGCCAAAAATATGATTTTTGAGTATTTATTTATCTGCATAGCTTACCAACTTTGTCATCCTTTCTACTTTTCCATCAACACCAGCATAGTGCACAGTGTTCATGTGATCTTTTAAAAGCAGCACATATTCGAATTCTTTGCAACAGTGATTGCACCTGAAGTTCTCACTAACAGCGTGTTTCTTCAAATGAGTCCTTAGCGCTGTCATTCGTTGGAAGCTTTGTCCACATTTTATCAAAGGACATCTGCCGGGCTGTGTAGCTAGTTCTTTTGTTATATGCGTTGCAGCATGTAGTTCATAGTTTAGCAATTGGTTGAAACTGAGTGAACACTTGTCACATTGATACTCTTTAATGTAGATATGCACATCTTGCTCGTGAATTCGTAGTGCTGTGGAGCTGTCAAAAGTTGTAACTGAAGTGCAGTATTTACATTGATTATTAATTAAAGCGCTTGATTCTTCAAGTAAATTGGCAGTTTCCGACATAGAAATTGTACTTTTTTTAAAAAAAGATTATACTTTTGCAGAGACGACTGGACTTCTTTTTTGGCCACATTGGTTGTCAATTTTTTAAGAGAGAAAAAGGGAGTTACCATATGTTGAAAAATCAATTTTAGGATCTTCTCCTGATTTGTGGGTGTTTTTATTTTGATATGTGTGATTTAGGTATGAAAATTGTGTATTATCACCGCGTTCCAGCACAATAATGTGTTAGTACAATTTCTTGTAAATTTAAATAACCAATTTCATTTTTAGTTTCAATTTATCTTTCAATGTATACTAACTATAAGGTTGCAACCGTGAAATAAAGAATCAACATAATTGAAGTTTAAGTACAATTTTACACCTAAGTTTAAACTGTGAAAGAAGCTATTAGTAAATTGTTCAAGGTTTAGTTATAACTTGCATATTATTTTTAACATGATGTGAACCATTCATAATTAAGTGTTTATTTAAGTGCAAAATTTTCTCGCTTCCCATTAAATTTTCCGTTAAATGTTTTAAAAGCTTGCATTTTTGTGACACAAAGGGTAGAGTCTATAAATTAATCGCATCTTTTTCAAAACTTTTTACACATTTAAATGAAACAGTCCGCGCAATGATTTTTGTGTCTCAAAACTTTTAAGCTATCAGTACCAAATATCAAATAGTACAAGCCGGCGTGAATTGTAATGGAACAAAAAATAAGTGCAGAAAATAATAAAAAAGACATTTCAATTGAAGAAGTGGAGAAAAGCTCGCCACCTTATGACAAACAATTTAGTGGTTATTAGACGTTAACATAAACTAACATTGTGGATTGGTGCGACCTAAACCGATAGGAAATCATGAAGGGGGTGGTTTTATTTTATTTAATATTTTCTGATACTCCACCCGCGTATGCTCCTTTGTCCAATCACGTCTAATCGCCAACTTTCACAACTATTGAAACTGAACTCAAGTGTAGTGTTAGAACTGAATGCTGAATGTAAATTTTATTTTGCTATTTTGTGAAATTATGAAGTTAGTTTAGTTCAGGAGCTTTTAGAAAAATTAAGGCCCAGAACCGCACTAACAATTTTGAGCCGATTCCAAACTGCGATTGCTTACTAATTGGCAACCAATTAAGTTGTCGGTGATCAATTAAAGTTTTGAACACTGACATTAATAAATTGGTGTTTTTTAATAAAAATAGTATAACTCTTAAAACATTATTAATTTTTGCAATTGTATATATCTTAGAACTCGCACTGGTGCCTGCAAAACTATTTTTATGCTTGTGGTATATCTAAACTGAACTCAAGTGTAGTGTAAGAACTGAATACTGATTATAAATTTTTTTTTGGAACTGGTTTACTTTAGCTGACATTGTCCAATTTTATTTATTTTTGTAAAAGGGGATTAAAAACAAAAAAATATAAAATTAAAAAAAAAGAGTCGCTCGCATCTAGTATCGAAGATATAGACATTGGAAGTTGCAGATATAGCTTTTGTAAAAATGGTTATAAGTTCGGAACCACTGAATAGAAAATGCAAAATTGGTGTCATAAGAAAGATAATTTAATGGCCTACAATAAAGGTTAGTACAGTTTTGGAATTTGACCAATAATTTAGGAAATATTACGACTTTTCTGAAATGTTGACCAATTTTTTTTTTAAAATCTTATTTTTTCCAAAAAATGTGTTGATGGCCTAAAACTTTTTTAGCATGTTAAGAAAGCTTAATTGATTCCCTTTAAAATGATATATAGCTTGCTGCAAATTTTTTATATTTTTGCCCTTTTTAAAGAAAAACAAAAAAATTTATTCAATGAATTCTTATGAAAACTATGTTTTTGTGGACAAAAACAATGAACAACAACAACAACAACGATTAGTACACCTTCAACTATTATTATAAGACGATTCTCATTATAAAATAATAAGGTTATCATATAAATTAAAAATTTTTTAAAATGTGAAGTTATGTTGAAAGAAAGGAGCGAAATTTTTAAGTTTTACAATGAGAATGGTCTTATAATAATAATTGTTGTTGTTGTTGTTGTTGGTTTTTTATTGTTTTTGTCCATAAATACAGACATTTCATAAGAATTTATTGAATATTTATTTTTATTTTCCGGCAAAAAAGTGGGCAAATTCACAAAAATTTTGAACAAGCTATATACCATTTTAAAGAGAATAAATTAAGATTTCTTAATATGCAAAAATAATTATAGATCATTGAAACATTTTTTGGAAAAAATAAGGTTTTTCAAAAAAAAAATGGTCGAAATTTTAGAAAAATAGTAATATGTATTTCCAAAATTATAGGTGAAATTTCAAAACTTTGCTCACCATTATTGCAGGCCATTAAATTATCCTCCTCATGACACCTATATTTTTCATTTTATATTCAGGTGTCTCCAACTTATAATCATTTTTCCAAAAGCTATATCCGCAACTTCCAGAGCGACTTTTTTTTTTAATTTTATATATTTTATTTTTAAATCTCAATTATCCCTAAAAAAATAAATTGATTTGGAGAATGTCAGCTAAAGTAAACTTAAGCCTTTTTTTTGCAATTTTGTGAAGTTATGAAGTTAGTTTGGATCAGGAGCTTTTAGAAAAATTAAAGCCCAGAAGCGCCATGAAAAACGACGTTGGACTTCTGTACAAAAAATTAAAGGTCATATTTTATGTATCTATCTCTACCCTGCCTTTAAGTACGGCATCTCGCAGGTCCCATGAGATCATTTAATTTCTAGTTTGGCAGCATTCAGTGTACTACTTTGACAATTGCAAACAGCTGATCTAAGAAAATCGAATATTTGCTAGAAATTCCTGAAAATTTGGAGAAATTTCACTTTTTTTACATTTTGTGCAGTGATAAATTAATAAATAATTGTAAAAGCTTACACAATATTAATAATTTGAAAAACTCGAAATGCCAATTTTGTAGTTTGCTAAATTGCAGGAACAATTTGAAATATAATTATAATAACTCGAATATTTTTTTTCTAAAATAGTTAATTCGACAATAAATTCCAGGACAAGGAAGCAAATAAAATATATTCAAACGACAATTACATTGTAACAACAGCCAGCGAAAACGCATTAAATAAAAATAGCGGTCTTGCTGATCACAAATCGGTTGCCACAACAGACGACGACGCACATTTGTTAGTGCAGTGTGTGAAATGACACATTCCTTAGTGCTAGTGGTGTCCCATCGGAGTGCCCGAGAATACTCAACACAAGATGTTGCCTATTAGTTTTTTAGTTACAACAATTGCCATAATCCGTAGCAAACGCAAGAAATGAATCAAAATGTTGCTGATAGTTTGCCAACGTGGCGTCTGTGGGGAGAGGAACATGAGGAAAATTCTATATTTACAGTATATTTGAAAAAGGTGCGTTACCATCAACCCACCCCCACAGTACAGGCCGATTCTGACGATGAAATTTCATACCTGGAATGGGAGACTGTGCGGGTGCGCTTTGTAAAAGCAGCAACGCTACCACGTCTTGTTGAAGCCTTGGCTACCGATGACGGTGAATTGGAATCAACATTTATAAATGTATTTCTCTCAACATACCGCACCTTTGCAACACCAATAGAAGTTCTTAATTTACTAATAATGCGTTATAATACATTGCACGATAAACATATGCAAGAAATCGAGTCTTATCAAGAAACAAACGACGCGAAATTCGATGCCATGGCATTAATACATGAACAACACAAACGTACACTAGTCTCTGCCTTGCACGTATGGTTAGATGGATTTCCAGAAGATTGGAACGAAGAAAATTTGCGTCAAATTCTAGCGTTCGCTTCAAAACGTTTGCCACGCTCTGAATTACATGTTAAAGTATTACATCGCTTAGAGCGCATTTTACGCCTGCAGGTCTATGGTGATGCAAATAATCACTCATCATGGTTGCAGCAAACGTCACTATTTGGTGCATCAGATTTACCAGAAACATTTGCTGGTCTCTGTTTGGCGCCTGCCTTTCGTGGAGCAACACATTTTCTACATGCCTTTCGCTTTCCTAATGTGCCAGTGCGTCATTTTGCCGAACAACTAACGCGCATGGATTCCGAACTATTTAAACGTTTGATACCACACCAGTGTTTAGGCGCTACATGGGCGCGACGTGACAAAAGCGGTTCAGAGAGCGTTGTTGCCACTATCAACCAATTCAATGCTGTACTTTTTCGAGTTATCTCGAGTATATTAATTGAAGCGCGTCTCAAGCCACAAGAACGTGCACTGAACATTGCTACATGGGTGGATATCGCTCAGGAATTGCGTTTACTGAAAAATTTTTCGTCTCTTAAAGCAATCATATCCGGGCTACAATCTAATCCCATTTACCGACTTTCAAAAGTTTGGGCAGCTTTACCAAAAGAAAAACTAGAGATCTTTAATGAGTTGGCTCGCATTTTCTCCGAAGATAACAATGCTTGGGCACAGCGTGAAGTGCTTATGCGTGAGGGCACAGCCAAATTTGCAGAGAGTGTTGGGCAGCATGATCGGCATATGACAAAAATTATACAAAAACAGAGTACACAAACATCTCATGGCACTATTCCATATTTAGGTACATTTCTCACTGACCTTACAATGATTCATGCCGCTATACCCGATTTTGTGGGTACCGAAAAATCGCTGATTAACTTCGATAAAAAACGTAAAGAGTTTGAGGTACTAGCACAAATCAAATTGTTACAAGGAGCTGCAAATACTTATAATCTACGTGATGATCCAAACTTTGATCGTTGGTTTGCTTCGATGTTGGTGTTGGATGAACGAGAAGCACACACGATTTCATGTCAGTTGGAACCACCACCACCGTCAAGTCAGAAGAAGTCAGCGGCAGCAGTATCACCAAATGCTTCTTTGGCTACTACGACTACAACAGTATCAACGAATCTCAGTGGCGGCAGCGGTCATCGTAAAACTGATTCCATTGCTTCAAATTCTAGTAGCGGTGCTGGTTCTCAATTTTATTGTGAATTTAATAATACCAGCAATAGCATATCACGTCACAACTCTCTCGATCGTGAATCTCATTTGCCTAACATATCGTTAATGTCTGCTTCTACCAGCAGCATATCAAATCTATCAATGAATTCTAGTAACTCGGGTGGTCACAAAACGACAGCACACACTCCCAACCCTAAAGCTACGACCAATGGTTGTCGAACACCAGATGTTAATAATTTGACTACATCGCCTATTATTAATGCTCAATTGGTACAACCAGAGGGTGCTAAACCAAATCCAGATTTTTACATTATACGCGTCACATATGAAACTGATAATATTGAACGTGATGGTATTGTTCTCTACAAAAGTATCATGTTGGGTAATAATGAGCGTACACCACAAGTTATACGCAACGCAATGATGAAACTTGGTCTAGAAGCTGATCCTGAACAGTACACTTTAGCGCAGGTGCTGCCTGAAAAAGAATTGGTCATGCCACGCAATGCTAATGTTTATTACGCAGTCAATACCAATTACAATTTAAATTTTATACTACGACCCATCAAAGACGGTAGCTAGTGTTTATTGAAAATGAGCAAAAGCAATACAAACAACCCAGAGACCAATAAGATATTTTTAGGGTGCTTTAATCGCATATAACAAGTTGAATTTTAAACACGCAAATTTTAACATTAGAGAAAACGCACACCTTGCTGATTTTTAGTTTTGTCTGCATGAACACAATATATCATAATAGAATCTAATGCTAAATAAACATTGATTGTGTATATTCTATATGTATTTGAATGTTTGATATTATTAACATTTTTGTTATAACTTAAAATATTATTATTTTTTTAAAATAAGCGTAACATATATGTTCTAGTTTAGTACATGTTTTTATTTGTTGATTTTTTAATTTATCATATCACAAAAAAATAAATTTTATATTCATATTTATCGTATAATAAATATATCCTGGAAATAACAAATTAGACTCGAATACAATTTGTACACAAATTAATATAGTATTTATATGATATACAATATGATAATATATACATACATATATACATACATTAATTGAGCATTATGATGACAATATAAATAAATTGTAAATTATTGACAATTTTGTTTTCAAAAAAAAATATCTATTTTTATTGTAATAATAATTGCTGAAGTTATGTCAAGAAGTAAGGGGCTGTTTATATATTTCGTAACGCTGTTTTTCGACATTTTTGATCCACCCCTCGGTTACAATCAGCCATAAAACCGAACTAAAACTATCACAGACTGTGGCTTTGTAAAAATATGGGCATTTCCGCCAAAAGGCCAACCGGTTAAAACCAGTTCAAAGTGGTTAAACCACTTATTACCTGCCATAACGCAACATAATTGCATAGTTTTTTTTGTTGGAAAGCTTGTGAATAGCTTTTTCAATAGTAGGCGGTGCTACGCCCCTAACAAGAAAAAACGTTTCCACGGCTAAGCTAATGGAACGATTTTAATGAAATTTTGTTTGGAGATAGATTGTACCATAAAAAAGGTTAATAGAGACTCGAAGTCCTTTAAGTGGGCGTGGCACCGTCTCTAATGTTAAAAAACTTAGCCACGACTGAGTCGCTACACCGATTTTGATCAAATTTGGTATGGGGACAAACTGATTCCTGAAAAGAAAAATTTGATTTTAGTAGGGCGACGTCACGCCTCTTACATGAAAAACGTTTAACAGCAAAAAGAGAAGTTTTATATTCTTTTAAGAAAAATATCTACTTCTTCCTCTTTTCTTTGTTAAAATTAATCTCACTAATTAATTTAATAAATATAAACATTAAATTTGTTTTTTTATTTACTGTATATATCTCAAATATTATTATTTATATAAATATTAAAGTCGTTTTGAAAAATTGCCCAAGTGAACCAAAATGGAAAATATGTCCCATTCGAATGTATATTATGCCTTTTAAGAAAAAAAAAATAAATAAGATTTTTTAATCAAACGAAATCTATTAAAAAGTTATATTATTCCATAACATTTTTAAATTAGTCGCATTAAAAAATGTTGCCATGTTTCGCCGACTTCTGCTTTTCTATAGATGGCCATGAAAAACACTTCCGTTTTTTGTCCCGTTCGAATGGCTTTTTTATTGCCTCTATCTTGGAACCAGCACTATGTCTAGCAAAGGGCTATTCTTTGAAGTAACAGAAGAAAATAAAAGTTTTCCGTCCCGTTCAACATGAGAGAAATGCACATATACTAGAGTGCACTCGAAGCCACTCGCCACGTTGCGAGTCTATCGAGCCCTTGTGCACAAAAACTACAAATCGAAACACCAAATAGGAGAGTTGAGTGCTGCACTTGCAAATAAAATGCTCTGCAGGCTTAAGTCGGCGTTTACACGAGGAAAGTCTGAGAGACAAAATCTTGTCCATTCTCTTTTGTGATTTTCGTTTCGAGTTTGCAACATATGACAAATTTTTTACCTCGTCCCTTTCGCTTTTCCCCTCTTGCCTACAAACAAGGAAACTTTGCGGCAAGACTTTCCTCGTGTAAACGTTGACTAAGCACCCGAAGTTTAGTGCATTCGGAAATTTATATAATGATCGAGTGCACTCATGCATACATATGTATGTGTACATACGAGTAACTTAAGCAACCCGCTAAAATTATGTTCCGGTAAAGTGTCAACATACATATATAAAAAGTGTTCACATAGTTATATAAAAAGTAAAGTAGCTCATGAAAAATATCTTAAAAAGTTAGGTAATAAACATTTTCGTTGATTTTAACTTTTTGCAATCCTTAATCCTTAATTAGTTAAGGTGGGCTAAATAAAAATAGGCATTATAACAACAGTTCATTTACAGCTGGCCCTTGTAAAAAACATGTCTAATTACCAAAAAAATAGCAAGCTAATTTTTACGGATTTTAACATGGTGTTTGCATATTGACCGCTAACCGCGACGTATCTAATATGCATGTATGTATTTATAATTTTTTTTCTTTGTATTTTGGGGTTCTTCATACTTGGGCATTTCTTAAATCCTATAAAAATTGCCTTCATATACATATAGGGCTACCAGATGGCGTGCCTACAAAAGTAGCACATATCAAAAAATTTGAATTTAGTAATAATGAAAACCAAAAATAAAATTCCAATTTTGTAATGAAAACCAAAAATTTTTTTAATTCCATACAAATACTTTTGATAACCAAAAAAAAAAAAAAAAAAGGTCCTCACTTTGTATGACAAAACCCCAGCAAATTAAAAGAATATTTCAAATAACTTTTATTTTTCAATGCAAACATCAAAAGTAGTACATTTCGAGTGAAAAGTAGCAAAGTAGCACGGCCTTGCAAAAGTAGCACTTTTGCTACTAAAGTATGCCATCTGGTAGCCCTATTCATATAGTATCCTGATAGTAAAATTTTATATCAATTGACTAGTTACCTTTTACCATCAGTTTATACAGAGCGTTAGGAAAATACTGGCAGACATTTTTGTGTGCATATGATTTTTTCTCACACTTGCTATTTTAGGCATTGCTGACTCTATGGATATTTTTTTTATGCATTGGAAAAAATAATCAGACACGATTTCGTGGCTATCTTTTTGGTTATTCTTCAAAGGCTAGCCAACATTACTGCACAATCAGATTTTACTGTCACTTAAATTGAACTTATGGCTCCTTGAGGCCAGGGAAACATTTGGTGGTAGTGAACATATTAAAAAAAGACATAAATTGACACAAAACGCTGTGAACTTATTTTATTTTGTGCGTAACGAACAGTCAATTTAAGCTTTAAGCCTAAACCAAAATAGACGAGACATAACGAGTAAGTTCGAGTGTATCTAAGCCAGGGGTCGGCAAAATTTTATTTTCCATAGCTCAATTGAGCTAGAATACATCACACGCACCAAATTTTGCCGACCCCTGATCTAAACCCATGTTGATAGCCAAAATGAACCTACGTAATTGATCGAAAGTGAACGAAACATTTTGACGAGACGAGTTGTTCCGTAAGAACCGAACTTCAAAACATTGCTACTCGTCATAACAGCTTTTTCGGTCCGTTGGTTAGCGTAACATTTTGGGTCAAGAGTCAAAACAGACGAAACGAGTGCAAACGTTCGTTCAATTGCTACCGTCTCGTCACGTCTATTTTGGTTAAGGCTTTAGTCGCGGAATGATGGGTATGCAAATGAAATTATTTTTTTTTTTCAATATATCCCTTAAGCTCTATAGGTACATTTGTATAACGTGAAATTAATTTTCTCAAACATTTCAGAAACATAATTTCTCTTTGCCCTGAAAATGAATCACAATTGCCTCTACTTCATTATCGTCCTCGTAGTTGTTTTTTTAGGTAGGGAAATAAATACAAATCGCTGGGGACTAGATCGCAGCGTTATGGTTGGTGACCTAGTGATTCAATGCCATGTTTGTGAAGATCTTCCATCGCAGCTTTGCTCTTGTGAACAAGCGATGTCAAGGTGGTTGAGTAGAATATGCTAAATTGATTAATCTGATACAACTACTAAGGCAGAAAGTTTTTCAGGCGAGCATCTTCCAATATAAGTTTTTCCAATTTTTATCCGATTCAATTTGCCGCCCTGGGCAAAGATCGTCTTCTATTGAGTCTTGGCTTAGCTCAAAAAGATTATCCAATTGTAAATCATGGTTTTACCATGGCAGTGATCTCCGTAAACAGCACCTATCTCACTCAATGTGGTTTGAAGAGTTTTTTCTTGCTAGGTGAGTAATTTAATCACAACAATTCGGTTTGCTACCAATTTGCAGTTCACTGCCGGAATGACTTCTTTAAGGGATTGAGCACATTAAGAATGACGTAAGAGTATTGAAATTCGACCTATATAGTCGCAATAAGTTCCGAATTAACGTGATACAAAATATGTAGACATAGCACCCACCTTCATTCCGCGGAAATTTGGACTTTCCCTCGCATGTAGCTGCTTAAAGTTTTATTCAAAAAATGTATGTGATTTGATGAGACTAGTTTTTTTTGCAAGGACGGTTTTAGCTAAATTAAATAGATGTGATTTGACGAGACTAATTTTTCTGGTAAGTGCAGCTTTGTCATAATTAAATAGGCCTTAAGAAAAAAGTTTCAGATTCTGCACAAAATATTTTTTTTAATTGAAAATTAAACGAAATTTAGCCATGTGAACAGTATTTTCATTGGTTAATTATATTAAGGCTCGAAATTGTCTCAATAGCTCACTTAAATACTAGACCATTGAATCTGCCAATTTCAATAACCGCACCAAAATAAATTTAATTACTCTTCTATTCAGGCATTTTTACAATAAATTTCATAAAAAGGGAAAATATCCAACGTTAAGAACCTTAAAAATTAATGAAAATATTTCGAAATCTATATTGAATGACCAACTTATGCCTACAACCACTATTTTCTTCTCTTATGAGATATGTAGGTTGAAATTTGAGCAATCCTGTCCACATTAATCTAGTTTTTTTTTTTGCACTCCTTCGCATTCCTATACCAAATTGCTGAGTATTTAATTCGAAAAATGTGACTTATTCTTAATTTACCAGACTTTTAACCTGAATTACAGGATTACAGTGAAGATTTATAAAAAAAGTTATTGTGATACGATTTTTTGCAAAAAATCAAGCAACGGCTTCCAACAAAAACGAATCATAAACTAGGTCTCCTTAGAATTTTACAACACTTATAGGTAACACGCCTATTGTTTTCCTGAAGCATCTTTGCACCACCTAATACAACCGTAAACTTTGTTTTATAACTATTCGTTATACCTATATCTTGAACTGCAGGCTACTACAAAAATATATTAGTTTTTTACCCGATTTTGGGTATGTTCCATCAGGGTTATTTTAGGCATAATCTTTTACATCCTGTATTCCTGATTATTTTTTTGAAATTCAACCATTTGCTGTAGCACTACGAGCAGTATTATAAATACTGTAATTTTTTTGGGTTATTGAATAGATAAGAATTTTAATTAAAACTTAATTTTTTACATTAATATTAAATTAAATAAGCAACAGCAGACGCTTGTGCAAAATCATCCAAGTTCAATTTTCTTTTCTTAAATAAAATTTATTTAATCCATACACATAAAAAATTAAACGATTTCTTATTGCTCCCACTTTGACCAAATGCGCTGCATTTAAGCAATGAACTCATATGGAATTGGAGCAAGAGCAATGGGCTCTTCTAACTTCTTGACGAAATGTGCCCTTCTTGGTTGAGCAGGTTGACGTTTAAGACTCACATAGATGTTCTTCTCTTTAGCATCCTTAAGTAGACGTTCATTTTCCTTGACACGACGCAAGAAATCTTCACGGCACTTGGAGTGATGTACGTGTTCAATACGTACATTGATACGCTTAGGTAGAATCTTTCCGCGCACACGTTTGTTTACGATAACACCAACGGCATGTGGGGTGACATTGAAGATGCGACCAGTCTTGCCGTGGTATGCCTTGTAAGGCATACCCTTCTGTACGGCTCCGTGTCCTTTAATGTCAACGATGTGACCATTCTTGAATACACGCAAATAGGTACCTAATGGAATGACACCATGTTTGCGGAAGGGGCGAGAGAACATGTCCCTAGTACCACGACGATAACCTTTAGAGTTGGTCATTTTGTATTTAGTGTTGGCTCCCTGCAAGAAATCAATTAATTAACAATCAATTTATGTAAATATAATGCACGACATGTTGATGCACATTATATGTTGTAATTTACAGCAAATTCTCAACGAATTTCTGCACATTTTTGATTATTTTCACTTACCTTTTAGAATATGACGTCCACGCGGTCGTGAAATTGGGAAAAAAGAAAGATGGCGCTGGTAAGTACTGCCAGGTGCAAGCCTAAGCATCTTGACATATCTGGCGTCAAAGTTGACAAAATTTATTTTTTTCATTATCAAATTATTGATCAAACTGTTTCCCAAACAGTTTCACAGAGTAAGTGTACACATGATCACATTTAATATTTGTTCTGGCCACCTAAGAAAAATATAGCCATTTCGAACATAGTTACACAGTTTCGCATTAATTTTAACTTTAGAAATTTAAACTAAAACGTTTCTGATAATAGTAATAATTATAAATAAATTGGACCAGTGTTACTAAGATTAACATAAAATTTACAGTTTGCTAGAAAGCTTTTGATTATTTAATTAAATCCAGAAATAGTTAGTGCTATAGTAATTTTGTTACATGTACTTGTATGCCAACGCAAATATAGTATTATTATAATAAGTATCTATTTAACGAGCGTAAGTCCAACATAAATATTAAGGTATTATATATTTCTTACTCAACGGCTACTCTAAAATTCAAAAAAATTGAAAATTGACCTGTTCTTCAAACAGTCAGAGGTAGTCAGACTTGCAGAATCATATTTAGTCCGAAAAGTGTTTCTACAATCGAAAAACCTGTAAGTGAGAGCGAAGATGAGAGAATAATTGAGCGCCTCTTCTTGTCCAAAGCTATATGATTTATGCTTTAAGCACAATTAGAGCGGTGGCGGTAAAGCGGCGACGAATAAACGCTGTAAAAAAAAAACGCGACGAAAAATCGTTTGAATAAACACAATTGCGGCGTACGACGAACGACGGAAAATTCAGCTGTTTTTCATTTTGTAATTTATATCAATATTTTTTTATTTCAATAAGTTATTTTTAGCTATTTCATTTATTTAAGTTCGTATTTCAAACGTAAACAAAAGAATTGACACAAGCTGATCGGACTGTGAAATAGAATTAAATCTAAACCGACGGCGAACCGTCGGCAGCTCACCAGTCGTACGCCGCAATTCTGTTCAATTTCAAATGATCAAGTATGTTATAATTTTTGACAGCGTATATTCGTCACCGCTTTACCGCTTCGCTCTAGTTGTGTTGAAAGCATTATGTGTTGAATCAAGCTTATAAAATTGAATTTTTTTCTCGCACCACATTGAGCACATTTGACGTTTATTCTCGGACTAACTGTTCAACCTAAAATGGAGTGTTGGGCGTTGACTTTGCCAGCGCAACGCTTTTGAGTTGAGCGCTGAACCTAAATAAGAGCGTAGCGTTAAATGCCATGTAGAGTTTATTTGTTTACTGTTTGTGACAGAAAACAAAAATCAACATATGAAAATAAGAAATTAGCTGCCAACGCTTTGTCAAAAATCGAAATACGTTGGCGTTAGAGCGTTGCTTATTTCGGTTGGCTTCATATAAAAAGTATGTGCATGAGAGAATTTTGACAGCAAAACGACGCTGGCGCTGGTTCCATTTTGTTCGTTGACGTGGATAGACGTGTCCCGTTTTCGTGTCGCGTGATATCAATTAAACTGAAAATTTAATGGCGGCTCCCTTTCACGTGGTTTTTATAACCGCATGAAATGTATTCAGATAGTATCTTCGGCATCACTGTTTGAAAAAAGAATTTTTTAAGATAATTTTAATTATCGACGTTTAGTAAAAATTTTAACGATTAAATTTCCCTTATGGAATGCACGCTAAGGACTACAATAAAAACCTCGTGTTTCTCGTAGTCCTTTTTTAAGTATATATACCTTTCGAAATGTCTGGTATATTGTGAGAAGAAGAAGAAGAAAAGACGCTGGCGCTCCAATTTAGGTTGAACAGTAAAAAAGTGGCTCATTGTCTTTCTTTACTTTTTATATTTTTTCTCCCTTTGACAGAGCACAGTTTGACGACACTGTAGAAATTCATATTATGGTGGAAAGGCGCAGCGCTTAATTTTGTTTTCTCTCATTCTTTCATGTAAGGAGTTATGTATCACATTTGACTTTCAACTATTCTCATTTCCACTTCCGGTTACTTTTTGTTAAGAAAAGTTCTCTGGCATCGCCAAAATTTGATTGAAATTTTTGCGCACGGCTTGTTACAATTTTGACGTTTCTTCATCAGCTGTTGACATTTTGGATGACAAATCTTTTTTCATTATTTTCGAATTAATCCAAAAAAACACTGCTTAAATTTCTACGAATTAAAATTATCTTTCATAAAATATAATGGACCAATTTCAAGGACTGCGAAAAACTTTGTACATTTGGACACGAACTGAAAATTTGGAGAAAACTATTGATCAACTAAAAACAATAACCGGTGGTGAAGTTGTGCTTGAAAATGTGAATCGTTTATCCTTTGGTAAGAGAATAATGGGAATAAAGGTTCTCAATTTTGTAATGTTATTTCTATTTTTATACTTGTAGCATCTTATCCCAATGGCAGCTTTGATCTAATTGTGGTCGAAAATGCACAACTTACAGACGCATTTGGTAAACTTCTGCAGCTGTTAAAACCAAATGGGAAATTACATTTGCTAACATTTGTGGGTACAGCAGAAAGCCTTAGTCAAGAAGTAAAACTATCTGGCTTCATTAATGCTAATGTAGTTGGTGAAACCTTGACTTGTCAAAAACCCGGTTATGAGACTGGATCAGCGGTGAAATTGTCGTTTGCTAAAAAAGAAACTCCTGCAAAGACTGCTGTATGGAAAGTGAATGCAGATGAAGAGGATGAAGAACTAATTGATGAAGATGAACTATTGGATGAGGAGGATAAAAAAAAACCTGATCCAGAAACATTAAGAGGTAGTTCTATGGATTGATGCCACATTTTTGGCTAGTTACAGCAAAAATTCCTTATTTTCTGAGTAGCAAGGTACTTCGATATACTGAGAAAATATAAGGCAGATGGGTTAACTAAACATGGACCATTGTCATTTGTCAGAAGTAGTCCCTAGCACCCCTTCCACGCACAAGGCTAAGTTCCATCTTTACGATTTTAAAACGAGTAAAAAACAACACACCTCTGCTTTTGAAAAGGAATTGAAAGTATAAGATCTTATTCGAGTCGTATGCTGAATTTAAAAATGTGAATTATTTGCCATCGCAAGATATCCTTTGTTCTTTATTTTTCATTTTGTATATTAACGATATCACTAATTTATTTACCTGGTTGAAATTTTCGTTATACACATAAGCGAATGATTTACAATTTTTTGAAGTAATCAGTAATTTTTTATTTAATCTTGAAATATTTATTTCACAATATTATATATTCCTGTTGATTGGTTCGAACGTAATCGTTTTCCGATTTCTAAATCATCACGCCTCTGGATGTTATCTCCAATTCGAAGAACAGCCACATTTCATTATCCTTAAGGCTTACTCTTTATTTGCATTTTTTAAAATGTATAGTTCAGATTTTAATAAGTCTTATACATTAAATAATTTGTTAAGTCTTCTATTGAAGTTATAACACTGGTCATCCAACAACTTAAAAAAAAACCAAAGCACCAGACTTAAAGTTAATCCCATCTTATCAGTGCAACTACGTCTTCCTCTTTTCGAAAGCAACGCAAAATCTAACGTGCAGTACCTCTTCATTTATATTATATAGAGAAAATCAAGCATATATATTGTCATTATCGGAAAAAAAGATGAGTAAACAATCTTGCTAAAAAATGCTAGCTTTTTTGTAACAAAAAGGAAACCAAATATGTGATAACTTTAAATAAGAATGATTGCAAACTAGAAATCGGTGTTTTAACTAGACACTGTATAATTTGTCACCATACATACAGGGTGAGCATAATACATAAAAAAGAAACTACACACACTTTGCTACTGTCTTGCTCTATCCAGGCGCATCCAGGTCAATCCATAAATTGGATTTCAAAAACGATATTTTCCAAACAAAACAATTTCTTTTAAAAAACTGAAAAGTCATCTAACAAAAGAGTGTTTGTGGCATCACTAACACCCTAACCTAGCCTAATTAAATTTGAATACCCTAACCTAGCCTAACATGGCACATATTTATATAAATTTTGTTCAGATCCTACGTTCTAGAGTTATAGGATAGTAAACCGTTCAAGTTGTGAAATACTCTCAGAAATGCTTATTTTGATTAAAATTATTCTAAAAATAAATTTCCATTTTTTCCCTAGTTTGCGGTACAACGGGTAAAAGAAAGGCTTGTAAGGATTGTTCATGTGGTCTAGCAGAAGAGCTTGAAGCTGAGAAAAAAGGCAAAGAACCAGTTGAGACACAAAATGCTAAATCCAGTTGTGGCAGCGTGAGTATTCATAAAATGTTAAATGTTTTTGATTTTTCATCTGCATGTTTTTATCTATTGCGACTTCAACTAACTTTAATAAATGCCGTATATACCTAAAAAATTATAAAATTAAATGTTTTCATAACTTTATAAGATAAGTAACGCATACAAACCTTCACAAATGCTTAAATTTTAACAATTCACTAAAAAAATTTAAAATGTTTTGCTGTTTATGCTCTTTTTTGTGGCATTGACGCTTTTTAAGAATACACTTACTATATTTGATTGCACGTTTTCTTAATTTTTGGTCTATTTGCAGTGCTACCTAGGCGATGCTTTCCGCTGCTCTAGCTGTCCTTATTTGGGAATGCCTGCTTTTAAGCCCGGCGAAAAGGTTGCACTCAGTGGAAACTTATTAAAGTCTGATATTTAGTACAAGTAACAACAATGATGATGCAAGATTTCCAGTAGAAAAATAATATGTACCGTACACAAAAAAATAAAATTAATTAAAAATAAGAAGGTTTTACTTTATTATTAAAAAAAAACATTATATTTCTTAAACTAAAATACATAAGAAAATTTTCACAACACTAATAAGCTGCTGTTTTCTTATACGCAAACACACCATTCTCAAAAGTCACACGGTGTACCCCTTATTAAATCACGATTTCTGCCCATTAATATACGATAGTTAACTGCAGATGGATCTAATTCCTTATACAAATATGTAGGCATCTTATCAGATAGCACCCACACAGTACCATCTCTGTCAATTTTCAAATCATTTGGAAAAACGAGCGTATGCGAATCAGAGTCGATTAAGCCTTGTGAATCTGTATTATATGGACGTTTGATATTCCAACAAGCGATTGCATCCTTATTAACTTGCGTATAGAAGATAACACCGGTTTCCGCGTCAAAGACTTCAGCGGTCGATTGTCCATTCATGCCACGATCACCAACAAATTTAAAGTCATAGTAGGCTTCAGGTCCAGTGACATGAGTTTGATTTTGTAGCACACGATTCGATACCTTGAACTCTTTTGTCGATGCTAAAGCATGGAAATAAATATCACGTGTATGATCAGGTAACATGGGACCAACAGCCATGCCGAAGACGCCGTCAGTCCATTGGAAATTAACGCCACCAACATTGAAGTCACCATGCAGTGGTTCAAAGTGGAAGAAGTTATGTTTGACGCGCCATGAACGATTCTCACGGAACGAATAGACAACGACACCGTAGGCGCCCAAATCAGGAACATAAGCGAAGGCGTTGTTACACTCGGAACGTTCAGAGTCGACAATCTAAATGATAAATAAGAGACAAAAGAAAAGAGACACAAATAGGAAAAAAAGGTTTTAGTTTGTAAGTGAATGAAAAAGAATAAATGGTGTTTGGAAATGAAATTGTATGATGTAGAAGCGTTGCTAACAGATATAAATACAAGTAATAATGGGATATGATTTGCAGTTTTGAATAATGTTTTCTTCTATAAAAAGTAAACATCAAATGAATAATTTTATATATTAATCGCTGTAGAGTTTAAGCGGATAAAATCTTAAGTTAGCGATGAGGTTGTAGTAGCTGCGTATAGGATTCAGTTCCAAAAGCGTTTCTAAACTCGGAAAATCTATACAAAAAAATTTTCTTACTAAATCCTGATTATTGAATTAATGCATAATATTGTACGGGAAGGTAGCTAATGTTGAAAAATTAAGATTTAAAAAATTAAAATAAAATATTTTTCATAAATCTAAAAATTGTTCTGAGTTATGGGCGTTTAAAGCTTTGCTCTGTTTTGTAATGTAGCATGCTGGCGAAATATTTTTTTTACGTATTAAATTTTCCAGATATTTATGTAAGACAATGCTTATGTTTAATGAATTAATTTTATTCTGAATATATGTATACTACAAAACTATCTGAATTTATAAAGAACTACAATATGCAAGCGGGGATGAAGTTGTTCATTAATGAAAGTTCGTGGATATGTAACAGAGAGCATTAAAACATAAAAATTCAATTTTAATTCGACATGTAACGATTGAACATTTGGTAAAAAGGTGAATTTGACTTAGCTTTGAATGACTGCATATAAAATATGTGATACATTTTTAAAGCATTAGTTTGTGCTGAAGCAGATAATTTATCTAAAAAGCGGATAAAGCCAAATAAAAATTAATTGCAAGAGTTTCGAAACAGCCACAATTAAAATATAAATTTATTTGGTTTCATTTCAAATGAGTTGCATTAGTAAGGTAATTTAAAAGTGACATGTTATGGACCCAAATTGCATTGTATTGTTATAAAACTTACGTAAGATATGTTAGAAAAGCATGAGCAATTGTCTAATTGTACTATAAATTTTAATTTTTATGTTAAAATAGCATGAGCAATAGTATAATCTGATTATAAATTGTAATCTGTATGAATAAATAGCAAAAGCTTCACTAATAGGGCTATAAAAAATTATATGAATTAATAGTCCGTTGAACTTAGTTACGATAAGTGCTGTATCATAACAATAAACATGAAATTTTCTAATGAGACTATACATATTTCACTTATTAATCATTTGATCTTTGTATTTCACGATTTTGTTCTTAAAATTCAAAACATTACGGTCTCTCTTTCCGAAAATATTATCTCCAATAACTCATATGAGTGTTGTATTTTAAAACTTCTAATGTATAGCTTAGCAAATGAATAAGCAAATAATACATAATAAGCAAAGCCAGTAGAGAAAAGATAAGTCAAAAGTAAGTAAAGGCTATACACATAAGTCACTTACAATATTCGCAAAGAATGTATCCTCCTTAGTTTGTTCCTTAGGTATTGAAAAACGACGTACCAATTGATTTGTCTTCAAATCAAAAATCACAATAGCATTTGGTGCAATTTGCTTAGGATTACCTAAGATATCAGCTAAGCCAGTATCAAGCACCCACAAGCGATCGCAGGCATCAACTTGTATACGGAAAGTTGAGATAATCGTTGCATTATCCTTAAGTTCTGTTTCAACTGCAGTTGCCTTCTCTGCATCTAAACGACCACCGGAGGGTGTTTTACTCGCTTGTGGTTGTACATCAATGGGTAAAGTATTTGCCTCCCAACTTGGAAAGGGTCGTAGTCTTGGTGATTTTTCCGTTGATGTGAGATCGATGTAATTCAATGAGGCAGCGACACCGGCTTTCCATCTGTCAATGATACAAAATAATATGCATAAGTATGTATGTATTTGCATATTTCAATAAATCACAAATAAATCAATATTGGTACATATATATACATATGTATGTACATATGTAGGTGTGTATGCATTTAAGTACTACATCTATTTGTTTATTTTGAACAACTGGCGATAGCGCAGCCATTAATCGTGAAGAATAACCAGTTTCTAATAGTTATAGGGAATTATATGTTAATTTTTAGCTTGAATTTAATCAATGTTAATTATCACATGTTTATTTTGTAGTCAATTCGAGGAAACCCCAATTGATTTTTCTTGTAAGTTTCTAGGTAGCAAATTATAATTTTAATAACTTAAATTTTATTGAAATCAAGTTGTAGCAAATGAATACATAATTTAGAAAGGCATCTTGTGTGTACTAGGAAATTCAAATAAGGGCAAAAAAAAAACAGCAATTTACATATACCTCTTTTCAATATTTTTGAATTATTTCTAAAATTCTGGCTATCACATTTCTTATATATGTAAGTATATGGGGAATTCTACGCCAAAGCGGACACCATCTTGCTTTTGCGTCTCTGATTTTTTTACCTTTTAGTATTGCTTTAGCAAACCTATATGGTTTTATCAAGAGATCTACGTTTCTGGAAAATTACGTTAATTTTTTTTAAATGCTTATAACTCCGCGAATAATCAGCCAAATTGCATTTAAGAAAAAAAGTTTTTTAAATAAGAAACATATTACTATTAAATTTTCAAGTTTCAAAGATACATAAATAGTAATTTTTAACAATCAATCATTATATATGTATGTATATATACTGATTGATTTTCCTCAAAACTTTTTGTAAAAAACTGTTTTTCATTAACCAAATTTTAAGTCTGATAATATGTGCAAACGATGAGACATATTTTTTTCGAGGTTTCAATACTCTTGCTCTTTTAGTTATCCCTGTTCCAAAATGTCTGAAAAATATTTAATATTTATTTTCATATGTATAACTTAAACCATGAATATTGAGCATTGAGAAATTTTTCTGTGCCTCATTCAGAGGCATTTCAGTTTTTATTCTCTCGAGTTTCGATTTTTGACATTAATTTTTGTCACAAAAATAGTTTCGTTTCTTATACTAAATATTTGAAATTTTTACATTAAAAAGCTTTTTGATGCGCTTTTAAAAATATTTACCTAGATTTAATATAAGAATCAAATTTGATTATACATATATTAATGTATTCAGAACCTCTACAATTTACATACATTATTTTCCTAAAAAGTTCACAATTTCACACGTTATTCTTGAAATTATTTATAATAAATAAAATTTGTTGTAGCAATTTGTTCATATCCGACGGAAATTGATATAAATCAAAAGCTGTCAACAGATGTTTGAATAAAAACGCATAATCGTACTTAGGCTACTGGACGCATTTGATTAACGCTTTGTTTAAACAGTAAAAACTCAATGTGGCAAAAAAACAAATCTCGCATTACAGCAGTTAATACAATTAATTATAATTAAGCCACAAAAAGCCGGCAAAAGTCTAGAATTTTAATTAAAATGCAAACTGCACTTGGTAACTGGCGATAGTAACATTTTTTGATTTTGTCATAAAATATGTTTACTGGCTGCCTGCTGCAAAGGTTAGCAACATTTTAATGATTTAAACCGCAACTAACGATTAAAGCTGCAATACATCTGTTGTTGGTAATATAAATAACATAATTGAAGTATGTTGAAAGACACTGATATATGTATATACCATAAGTTCATTTGTGAAGTAAGTCTTATTATCATTCAAATCTATTTCTTAAATTGTAGTTCTCACTTTTAACGCAGAAAATAAACTTTTGATTAAATACTTTACATATAACATTTTTTGCCTGTATTTGTAGAGTGGGTTAGAAACTTCCTGTGTTGTGTCGCAGCCGCGCTTGGGGTGCTTGAGAGAAAAATTCTTCGCAAATTTTTCGGTCCTGTATACGTCGGTGACGACTACCGTATTCAAATGAACCACGAAATGTACGAGCAAACCCTATCCATGCTCCGTCTGATTGATAGGAGAAGGCACCCGCGAAGCAGAGGCGGCTGGAGAGAGCCACCCAAGTATATAGTAAATAGTTAAGGAAACCATTTTTTCTATACTGAGGCAAGAGAATGTTTTCCTCAAATAAGTAAGTTTGGTTGGCTATGTCTAAAAATATTTATTTAAATATGTGTATTTATATTAAAATACATTTTGGCATATGCGCAAATCCGCCAGCATTAGCGTTTTAGCAGGCCTCGTTTTTTTTTTTTTTTTTTTTTTTTGAAGTACATCTTTCAGCCATAGTTTTTCTTGAAGCTAAGGCTGTCTTGAATTAATATTCAAAGTTGTTCAATTAAAGTTCAGATAGCTATTTTTTTTTGTTTTAACTTTATATGTAAATTTTCATGTTTTTTTAACTTAAATACAATTTTAACTATGTCTCCCTTTGAATTTTAATTGTTCCTCCTTGAATATTAATTCAAAATAGTCTTAACTTCAAGAAAAACCATGTTTGAAGAGTCTGCTCCAAAAAAAAATAAAAAAAAAAAACGAAATTGTCATCTTAGCCGAGGCCAACTAAAACGCTAATTCTGGCGGATTTGCACATATATGAAGAGGTCATGAATGCACTGTTTATTGGACAAAGATATCCGTTTGAAGGAATTGAAAGGATTTGGTTGGGACCCATAAATATTTACCTATAGTTTTTTGACTTCGTTTGACTTCGTTAGACTTTATTTTAATATGAATTTTTATGCAGCATGCTGAAAATTTATTTTTATAGTTCTTGTTATGTAAAATGAGAAAAAAATGGGTCTGATTCAGTTCGAAATATTTAAAATTTTTAAATATTTCAACCTGGGCCGTACTATGAAAAGATCCAATTTAAATAGTACGAATAACTTTAATGTAATATTAGCACGTTTGAGAAAAAGTAAAAAATAAAATCCGTTTTTTCTTATTTTTTAAGGCCCAAAGATAACATTTAGTGGTTGTAAAGCAAAAAATCTTCAACTTGGTATATGGTACAAAAAATATTTTTCAAATCTCCTAGTTGCTGATTTTCTTTTTAACATCTCTATAGTGTTGGTTTTCAAAGACGTGTTACCATATTACATTTTATTCAATTTTCGTTGCATGGCACGAACGTAGAAATATGTAATATCAATGATAAAATATCAGCAAATGTACAAATCGTACAATTTTATCTGTAAATTTGAAGAAACATGAAAAATGTTTTTCTCCATAGTAAATGTATGAAAGCTAAAAGCTTTTAAGCTCAGTTCTTTAAAATTTTAATTCTGTTGATATCATATCACCTTCACCCACTCTTGTTTTCATTTATATGAGTGGATTTATGTATAATAGATTTTTTGAATTTGTTGGCATTACCAGTTAGCTATGACGTAATAAAATAACAGAAATGTAGTTTTGACCAACCATGGATATAAGCATTTCATTAATTAACTAATTAAATTACTAGTCTCAAGTGTTTATGATCATGTAAATAAAGTTCAAATCTGTACTGAGAAGCACGTACGTTCTTTAATGATAAATTATTCAATATTTTTAATACTTGAATTATAATAATTGGTTGTTTTCTTAGCGATTTTAAAACATTTGCAGTTAGTTAAGTCGTTATCAAAAAAACTTTAAGCTTACAATACCTATTCAGTAGTACATAAAAGAGTCCCTTAAGCCTATTTGAATTAAAGCCGGTTCCCTTAAATGATTACTGATTCTTTTTTAAAATAAAAATGAGATAAGACAAAATTATATATGTATAACAAAATGCTTTTATGGCCTTAAGAGACCCTTCACTAGTATTTACTATCGACACGGTGAGTTCCAGCAAACTGGTAACTACTGATATACGAGTATTTCTAAATTAGACTGGGCCAAAAAAAAAGTTTTATTTTGATTTTTATTTGATTTATTCCTTTTTTGGTTGCTTTTGATCTTAATGAAAACGTTTCGCTATATCAGCTTAGAAAAAAAGTAGATATTTTGATTTTTTTTGTATGGCTTAAAAAGTTCAATTTACATATGTATATTCAATTTTTATCCCAACGATCTTTTAGAAATTGTAATATAAAAGAAACATTTTAAAGCAAACTAAATGACATACAGATGCATATATTGATAGAGTATTTTATACAGATCGCGTGGAGAATACGACACCCAGGTCTTCCACCGGGTTTGGGAGAAGAGCGCCTTTATCCAGCGATCCACCTATTTTTTCCTTAGAAAATATTTGTTTCGCTAATTTACCTCAAAAAGCAGAGCACAATAACAGCAAAAGGAAAGAGCTACAAAAATCACTATTTGCTCATTTTTATAAAGTCTAAATATCCTTCAGTAAACAAGAAAATGTCCTATCATTGATTATTTTTCAAAGAGGAGTGAACATTTTTAAGAAAATTTTATCTGTAAAGAGTTCAAAGGGCTTGACTTCTTTGCTTTGAAAGACTTTCTTTTACATCTGAAAAAAGTAATTATTAGCTCCTTTATAAAATTTTCAATTTTTCATGATAGAGCATTTTGTTGTTAATATATCCATATGCATAAAATTTTTTCGTAAAACCCAAATTTGTTCATATGAAATTTATTCAGTGAGCAAGTATTCTAAACAAACGATTATACAATTTTTGGTATACCATATACATTTAATGCCCTACACTAACTTCTAAAACTTCTACCAAATACAATATTCTTTGAAATTCTTTATTATATAATCTTGAAAACGGCCATACTGCTAACTTATACAAAAGGGGAACTTTTCGAAAGAGAAACTCTTCTATTTGAATAAATAAATTTATGCTAAGTCGAACATAAATATTAAAAAGTCAATTTAATTGCTTAATGCATTTTGGGTGCATAAATTACCCATAGAGAAATCAAAAGATTGAGAAACTTCTTTATATATATTAATGAAAAACTTGTTCTAAACGACAAGTGTTTGGTTCCTCCCACAAACACACTCACGATACAAAACGAAAATTTATTCTATAGAAACGATTACAACAACAACAAAAATAAAACATACATAATACATACACAAATGTTAATTACCTTGGCACCGTGACAAAGATTTTGTCATTCCAACGTTCAATGCCCAATGGCAAATTATTTTCTGGTATATAGTGACCCGATTTTATAGCCTTTTGTTCAGCCTCACTGTTGGGCCAATCGAAGACCAATTGCTTCCATGAGAATTTCTCAACTAATTTGGCTGAGGCGATTTTTGGCCCAGAATTGAATGGTAAATCCAAGACAACAGCAAGGAGCGTTAACGATAGCAAAGCGCAGATTTTCATCACGAAGCTATGTTTTTCGATTTGTATTGCGCGTATCTAACGGTGTATGCTGTAGGCTATTTTAAGCCAGACCAACAACCAACCTAATAAATGAACGTAATGAAATTTGATAAATGGTCCAAAATGTTGAAACACTTTTTGCGGTCTTCTTCTGGTCACGATTTTGTGATTTGTTTATAAAATCAGTTAACACTTTTTTGATTTATTTTCTGAGTTTTCGTTTCGTTCGATTTTTTTTTTTTTTGTAAATTTATTTTTCTTGGCTTAAAGACTTGTCTTACCAACAAATTTAAATTGAATTTTAATTTGCGGTCTGCGTTGTTGTTTCAACGTTGCGCGTAACCGTCGCACTGTGAAATATTGAAGCTCGGCTTGAGCTTTTAACTTGCCGGTTTTTATTGTTGATTTGAATGCATAGCGTGTGGTATGCGGTGATTTTTATATTGCTTCTACTTGTGGCTTCAGCGTTTGCTTTTTATTTTGTTAATTCTTTTGTTGCCGCAACATTTGGCTGTCATCACCAATATGTTGACATATTGTATGGGTTTTTGAATTGTTTTTTTTGTGCGGTTGTTAATCAGAATTTCATAATTAAGAAATTGAGAATGTTCTTTATAAATACATACATATGCACATACTTAGTACACATACACCATTCAAAATAAGCGAAAGGTTATCGAGTTAAACCTGAGAAGAATAAAAAAAAAACATTTTAATTTCTGTTTAGCTTCTAAATACTAGAAGACCGACTGTTGTACGGCTTTTCATTAACATCGTAAAGTTGAGACTAAAATTTATATTTTATTTATTTTATTTTACTCACACATATGGAAGTCAAAAAGACCTGTTGATGGTTGAAAAGTATCGTGAAGTAATGTGACTGAGATTGAACTTTAATGGCATTTTTCTCAGGAACAATTTGATAAAAAATCTTTATAATTTGCTTAGAGATTTTTTTATATCGCATACGATAAAAAAATAAGCATAAAGAAAAACAATGTTATGTCTCTTGTAGATTTCAAAAACTGGAAAAATGTGGTTATTGGGAAGATTGTCCTCAAAAGTATACAAAAAACCTAATATTTCAGGTACTTAACCTCAAATATTTCAAAATTCTCATGTGATGGGTCGATTTTGAGGCCAAATTTAGATTCAACGCAAAAATTACTTCGGAAAACGATCTTTAAAAAATGTATTACACGAATTTACTTAATTTAAGCTTGAATTTTGGCCTTTTTGCGAGGATTTTTCAATATTCTATTGCTCTACTATATTGAAGAATATTAGACTAAGAAAAAAAATGTATTCCTCGAGTTTGCCTCAATTAAATCTAAATTTACGCTGTTTTTTCGCTGTTTTCTGTGAGTTTTTCAGTGTTACAAAGATACACAGCCACTGTATAGTAAAACAACCATCACCATCGTGTTCAGGAGACCCGAAAATATTAGATTCAATGCCGACAGCCCGTACCTCATGCGGTATTGCCTTTTGGGAAGAGTTATAATCATTCGCAAGGAAATAGTATGAATTCAATTCATAAATCGAACACTAGCGACCTCTAAATATTAATATTTTTTAATGCAATTTTCAGGGCCTCATTTTCTTACATAACTACTTTTCATATAAGCAACATAGAAATCGAAAACTCGATTTTTTTTGGTCACTCTAATGTACACTGAACCAAATGTTGTAGTCATATTGAATAAAAAGCAGATTAAGTTGCATAAACAGTGATCACATATCAACCATTAAATCGGTAGATTGAAATGATAAAATTTTGATAATTTGAGAAAATTTCTTCATAAGTGTGTTAGTTTAACAACATTTTAGTTAAGCTGAAAAAAATTTACCATTAGTAAAACTAAATAGCAATTATTCAATTTAACTCGCTAAATTGGCAAAATTAAGTAATTGTTGTCTTCAACTTGACGAATCGAGTTCTTCAAATTGACAAAATATTTATCAACTTGACGATTCGCCTTCTACAAATTGACAACGTATTCTTTAATTTGAATATTAAGTTGACGAATCATTTTCTTCAAATGCATATAATTGCTTATATTTTATACCATAAAAAAAAACTAAAGTTGTTCTCTTGCCGTTGGGGCAAGAATATGGTAGATTTTTAAAGCCTTAACATCTTCTCTTCCATTTCCACATTTCCTGTTACATTCACTCCGTTTCAAATATTTCTGCAATCCTAAGGTAGATACATACAAAGGAAAAAAATTGCTTTTAGCATTTCTAGATGAAACAAGCAACTGGGTCACTTTACATTTAAATTTTAAGCTATCAAGAACAATCACCTCTAAAGAAAGTCTGCCATACTTACTGCAATCTTGTAACCTTTATACATATTAGTGTGCAATTTATTTTTAATTAATTTAAATCGGAATCAAAACACAAATTTGCATAAATATTAAGTCATTTATTGAGTATAAATTGAATGACATTTTTAACCTCTACCGGTAACTACAGATCATATCGATGTTAAGCAAGTAAAAATCACGTTTCTCACTTTAGCATTATTTGTAAGTTTAATATATGATCAGTACTACCTACACGTACAAAACCATCAAATGTCTTTTTTTTTTGTTTTTCAATTAAAAAGGTTTAAGTACGCCAACATAATTATAATTGTAAATTTTTTTTACGCCATAAAAAGTTAATCACTTTTTGCTAAAGCGTTGCCAGATGGCTCAGTAGCAGCAATATGTAATATGCACATCTTATCAAGTAAAATAGCCATTGACAAAACTAGCGAATTCGTATAAAGTGGGCTACTTGAAATGTACTTTTTAGAGGGCGAATATAGTTTTTTTTTTTGTCATAGACACCAAAACATTTTTTAAAATTCACCAGAAAAATGAGTTTTTACGCATATTTCAGCAAAGTTTACTAAAAAAAATTTATTAAGGTAATTATTAGAAATAGTGAAAATGTACTCAAAATGTAGTGAAAATGCGCCAAATGTACTGAAAATTTGTCCATTGTACCGAATGTATTGACGTATATTTTTCACAAAGCAAATGACCATCACTGAGATGTGCTAAGCGTACCGTCGTATGAGAATGCATTATATTAAAAATTGATTTACAGACATACACAGCTCAGACTTCGCTATTAGGCCATTTAGACGACAAAAATTATGTCTGCAAACGAAGGCGCAGTGCAGTGGTATTGCATACCTTTCGCAAAATCTGATTTATCGAAGTCGTCAAAATAGGCATCCAATTCAGTGATTCGACCCATACCACGTTTCGACCGAGACATTTTTTCAAGTTTGGCAACGGCTACAAAACAGCGCAAGAAGTCCTAGTAGCAACCTACATTAAAACAAAAAAAAAAAACAAAGTGTGCAGGCAAAACTTTGAGAAATGTCAAAATGTAAGGAAAATGCTGAAAAACTCAAAATATTTTTATAAATAAGAAAATGTTGAAAAAGCTGATACAAGTTCAAAAAATTGATATAGGCGCCCAGTTGCAAAACCGGCCAAGTTCCTTTTTCATACTTTTGGAAAAATAACGAAAAACGTTTATCTTTATCTATGTTCATTGAAAAATTAAAACGTATTTCCAACATAATCTAATATATAAAATTCTCGTGTCACAGTGTTTGTTACCGAACTCCTCCCAAACGGCTTGACGGATTTTTATGAAATTTTTTGTGTATATTTGGTATGTCTGAGAATAGGTGGTAGGCTATAAGACTTTTAATAATTTTTGTATTGAACTTTTTAGTCATTTTTACAACCAACATGACAAAGATAACAAGTGGATCAATTTAACCTGGTAATTGGTGACATATGTTTCGGCTATTACCACGTATATACATATTTATATGCATACACATAGCCTCATCAGACCAGTTTTGGTTAAGTTGTACTGAGAATCGAACACCCGACCGTATGCATTTTTGAATTGCGACGGCCGCTCTAACACGCACTTTGTACACATCAAGGTCACATACCCAATAGCTCAACCACGTATCTTACACCATCTTACACGTATCTTTTATATTAAGAAGCACAGCTAAGACCGTGCAGTACCATGCTTTCCATATAAGAAAATACCAAAATTTGTGATGCAGATGAATGAAACTATATACATTTATATATTAAAAGTACGGGAAAAAAGAAGTTTTAATGAGAAAATGGGTGGTGCCACACCTTCCATATGCGAATATAACAACATTTTGTATATATCAGCAATTATTTGATGCAGATGATTGAGACTTGGTAATAATATAAAACACATAAGCTATTATAAATTAAGCTCATCGCACCACCTAGCAGTAAGGCCAGAACAACGTCTGCCAAGTCTGCTATACTATACTTTATGTAAAAGAGTAGGGGCAGAAGTTGATTTCGCTTTAAAAATGGGCTGATTCGCTTTTACATTCCATAGCATGAGTTCATACAGCTTCGCGCCACCTACCGGAAAGGGCAGAACAACGTCTGCCGGGATAGCTAGTAGCTTATAAAATTTCTTACTCAGATCAGACTTTTCGAATTTCATTTGCCTGTTTTTGAGAAAACAATTAGGGTTCAGTAATAAACAAATAGTAATTTTGTTTTGACATAGTAATAAACAAATTTTGTTTGAAAAAAGTACCTATACAAAACATTTTTTTTAATCTAAAAACATAGTAGAAAGATAAAGCATGGTCTAGATCAGTGGTGGGCACAAAAATCTAACAAAAGAGCAAAACAACAACATCAAGCAACAACATACGAGATTTTAAAGTTTTTTTTACTTTCATTTCCAAAATTGCCATTAGCACAAAAAAAACCAAATTGCACTACAAACAAAAACAATTGCTACATTCGTCAAGACACAATGCGCCGCCATCATTTATGCCTTTGTCAACGCTGTGCCTCGATAGCGTTTAAATTCTGCGAATTTCGTGCCTCGATAGCGTTGAAATTCTGCGAATTTTTTTTCGCTTGCTTGTGTGTCGAATAACGGTTAGAGCAATGTGAGCAAATAGAGCCACTAAGTGCCCTTCACTGGTCTAGATTTTGAGATATGAGAATATCTCAAAATTTGATTTTTTTGAACTTGGCCGGTTTTACAACTGGACGCCTCATATGTTGAAGAAGTCGAAAAATGTTCAAAAAAGACGATAAGTTTTCAGTCAATTTAGTATGGATTGTTTTTCTTATTTGAAGTGTTATCTCTCATTATCTGATTTCCGAACTTTCCTCCAGAGTGTTTCAGAGTCATACAATTATTTTTTGTTCTGTGTTGTTTCTCTTGACCGTCAAATAAAAATCATTTTTATAAAGATTACGATGAGTGCAACGTTTTGTTCACCTTCGACTAGTGGCTTTTGTTGCCCAATTTAGTACCCTCAATCATCCTTAAGTTCTATTTTCCTTCTTGCCACATTATTTTTAGTTTAAGCTTATGTTGATATGCATGAAATATTATATATTTGAGATAAAATAAGAAACAAGTTGACTTCATGCTAAAACCTATAAACATTTTTGATGCGAGGAAAAAGTGTGGCAACATTGGTTTTTGATATTCAGCGAACCGTTTATGCATTTTGACAGCTAATCAGTTTATTATTTAAAACTTGTTTTTTTTTCATAAAAACTTTTATTCGATTTTTATTTGCTATAATGAGCTAATTTGTTCAACTGTGAAGTTCTTTCTGTTTAATTTGTTGAAGTTTTTATACATGTTGCCATCTCGTCACAACGTGCACAAATACAATACTAAGGGTATACATTTTTGTTGTCAAAATTAATAATACAATATAAACAAAAGCATAGTTTGTATTAAAGTTCATGTAATTGATATTGATAAAATAAAGCAAAATGTTCTACACAAAAAAGTCTGGGTAGTTTTTTTTTTAAACTTTCCAATATTTTAGGTCAGAAATTCCAAAGCCTGGTCCGAGCTTAGAATTTAAGCAAGAGTTGTTTTATTTGTTTTGTTGTTATGATACTCGTATTAACATTACCTGCCTAACTTTTTTTATTTATTTAAATTCTAACTAAATTTGACATTAATTAACTTAACCGGTTTGAAACTTTTTTTGCTGAAAGCTAATTTAAAAACTATTATACCAAGCTATGTACGTTTGTATTTATCGTACAATAAGTAGTTTATTGGGTTCTAAGTTTTTTCCTATTTTTTATATTTTGTTCTTCACTTTAAGCTTGGCATTAATTTTTGTTTATTTTTTTTATTAATCTTGTGGTGGTTTCTTTTGTTTTGTTTATTTTTTCCATCATTTAATTATTTTCGCGTTGGTTATTTTTAATTTCATTTGTCTGAGTCACGTAATCATTACGAATGAATGACAATTAATTGCGATATCATCCTGCGTATTTTTTTAAGTTTATGTATTATTTTTACTTTTGTTCAAAATATTGCATAACAAAAATTTGAATACAAAAATCTTTATTTTTACTTTGTATGTCAATTGGTTATTTAATAACCTTACTGGGCGAACAGTGAATCCGTTGCCATGTACCTAACAGGCGAATAAGGACAATTAGAGTCTTTTGAATATGAATATGTAGTAAATAAAACTACTACTATAAGTTTATAATTGTATTGCATTAGAAAAAGTAATATTAATAGTTAAGTCAGAAAATAAAAAAAAGTTCTCAAATCAAAGAACTTTATTTTTGTCTTTTGAAGTTTTAAAAAACTTATGCGAGAATACGAAGAAGCGAGATTGGACTATAGCTGTTAATATTGTTGCGACCATCTTTTTTGTATAAATGTACTTTCTGCCATCATCTTATCATCTGGACACTTACCTGTTTCTACACTTCTGCATATTAAACTAATTCCCTGCTGCTATTTCGAGCGAGCTTCAGTTTTTCATATTGAAAATTTCACAAAACATTAGGCAAACAGAAGGCATTTGTTGTTCAATAGTTTTGTTTAAACTTCAATAATTCCGAAACTAATGAACCGATTTGAATGAGGAAAACGTCATTTTATTCCTTACAAGCTTGGAAAGAGAACCAGTTGGTACTATAAGCAGTTTGAATAGCTTAAACTACTTCAAATAAAAACTTGCAGACTCGAAATTCATTGTAGCCATATGGTGATGTGGACTTTTTTGCTTAAAATTTGACGAACTTTCAGAAAAACAGAGTTTCCAGACTGAAAAATATTTCACCATACAATTTAATCCGCCCTAATGTGGATATATGTATCTCGTTTAGTTTGTTTAACTACCGCGGGGAATTGAACCGATAAATATGTCAGCAATTCAAAATTATTATCTTGTTGTTATTTGGTATGCAACATTCTCATGGACTTAAAATGTTATTGCATTACCAAGTTCATTATGAGCAAGTACATGGATACCATGTCATATCATACTTTTAATTTGTCATTTGCCGTTTTAATTTTAAAATTTTTGTGTTTTTCTTGCATAAATTTGAATAAAAAGTTTTTTGACACTTTTTTTCAGAATGTTGGCGTATGTTATTCTAATTGATACACAATTTTTATTTATTGGCTTTCAATTACAATGCAAATATGTTAATGTGACAATAAAAGATTGTTTAAATGACAAAGAAAAAATTCTTTATAAATGTGTGATTAAAGAGACGAATTGTTTATAAGATTAATTTGAAAATTTTTAAGAAAAATTCAAAATATTGCTTAAATTATTCGCCTGGCTCTGAATCTTCATTGATTTTCGATTATCGCCAAACTCGAACTATAAAAAGCAGGAAAGATGTTTGAATGCCTCTCATTAACTTCCTTAACCTACGCGCATAGGCTAACATCGTTTGTCCTTTGCTCATAGGTTAAAATAATGGACTCTAAGAAATCGTTATTTTCTTAATTGACTCAAAAAATCACAATGGGGAATAGACGAAATCTGAGTGCAAATAATAGAATAGTTTTTTTTTTGAGGAGGAATGTACAATAGAAACATTACATTACGTGATTTTTATTTTTGCAATTTTCAGTTTAAAAGTCAATGAGAATAGATCTCTCCACGATTTCTTTCGAAACATTTCGACTTCTTCAATGTTTTTCATACTCATCGATGCCTTCATTCAACACTGCTCGATATTATTGTACTTTTCGAAACTATCCGAATGTTTGGATATTTTAAATACACATTCTTCAAATTTTTTGATATTTTCAATAGTTTTCGACTATTATCGATGCTTATGTTTTTCGATAAGCTTAGAATTTCCTCGATTTTTTCGATAAAATTTTAGAATTATCATTTTTTTTTATAACTTCTGACTAATATCGAATATTTTTATGTTTATCTTTTTAATATCTTTCTACAAATATCATTTTGTTCTGAAGTTTTTAGGTAAATTTCAACTCCATCGATGTTCTTCAATATCAGGCATTTCATCGATTGTTAACGATGAACTTAAATTTTTTTTTGGCGATTTTTGGATGTTTTTTGAGCTCTTACAATGTTTTCTACTTCTTTAAATTTTCCCATAGCTCCTGACTTATTTAATAATTCTCGACTTAAACTGATTTTTTCGATGCTTCCTTATAAAGAAGAAGACGCCATGACAGAACAGTCATCGAGAGTGTCGCAGCCAAATTTTGTGAAGTCTGAGTTTTCAAACAATGGAGTCACTTCTGGACAAATCAAAACCAGTAATTTCTAAAAAAAATTAAAAAAAAGATAATCTTAAGGAATCCTTGTAATATACATTTTATAAAGGCATTCTTGATGACGCTTACTTGGACAAAATAAGTAAGGCAAGTTATTGGTAAAGGGAAATAATAAAGGCAAGTGCTTACGTCAATGGTAATTAATATGGATGATGGTGAGGGTTAAATTGAAATTTGCTTGCTGTGCATAGCCAAGTGATCGTGTGGTAATCGAAAAATTGTCATATTGAGAATTCAGACAGATTTTATATTTGCATTAGTTACAAACAAAACTTTCCTGAACTTATTCTAAATGAAAAGACAAAGTCAGTGAAATTAATGATATTCTTACTCTCAGATACTTAAGTTTTGTTGCAAAACAAATTTACCTAACAACAGATCTGTACCACATCCCAGGTATCAGTCGACTAGGTTCAAAACTCAAAGATAAGATTGCAATATTGATAGACCAAAGTAGTATTCATAAAGTTTCTCAACTAGAAAAAATCACTTCTAAGCTTGTGAAATTTATTTATGCTGTTTTTTAAGGGGAAAATAAAGTTAATGCTAATTCTTATTTTAATGATACATTAATATATTCCGACTAAGCTCACGAATTGAACTTTCAATCCTTATCTGGCAATATAGTTCAGTCAATCTTTAGAAACAAATTCTAGCTACTCAATACCATCTGGACATATATAACATTGATACAGTCCACCTAGGCGAAATTTTTCGCTATGAAAATTCAAGTAATTATGTGATTTGCTCAATTTCTTTTGAGCAAGCAATACGAGAATTTCCGTCTAAAACGACGCGCTTACGTAATTTTTTTTGTTAAGCTTATAATAATGAATTTATAATTCTAGATTTTCATGATCGTACATACATTTTCAAAAAAGGGCCATGATTCCACCACGTGTAGCATCCCCAAACCATTTGGCTTCCATCACCGTGCTTCATGGTTTCCTTTAACTGATGCTTCTGAATTTTTTCGTGTGGCCGATGCCAATAGTATTACTTGCCGTCCGACTGGAATCTTTATTTTCGTTTCATCAGACCTGCTAATTTTTTTCCAGCCATCTTCTGGTTTTGAATTTTTATAAAATTTTAACAAAAGAATCCAGAAGCATCAGATAAAGGAAATCATGAAGCACGGTGGCGGAAGCATAATGCTTTGGGGATGCTTCACGTGGTGGCATTTTGGCTCTCTTTAGAAATTGATGGCATTATGCGTAAGGAACACGATTTGAGCATATTACAAGCCAACTTACCCGATTTAATTGACCGAAGTGCCTACCTTATAGGAGAAGTCTATCTTCAGCAAGACGGCGACCCAAAGCATACGGCAAAAATTAAAGCCGAATGGCTTAAAGGACAACGATTTTACAAGCTGGAGTGGTCAGCTCAAAGCCCCGATCTCAACTCCATTGAGAATTTGTAGGAAATCGCCAAAAAACAGCTGGCCCAGTATGAAAATCCACCCGCTAACCTTCAAGAGCTTAGGAACCGGGTACAAGTAAAATGGTCCAAAATTCCGAAAAATTTTATCGAAAATCTGGTGGAGAGTATGCTCAAACGCATAAAAAGCATTTTCAAAAATTAAGACCTTTGGACAAAGTACTGATTTTGTGTAATATGTAAACATATTTGTGCACAAAAGGTGCAAAACTGGAAAAGTGAGGAAGTATTTTTGTTAAACTTTTTTTTACATAAAATACTGAAGATATTTCTAATTTTTTTTTTTTGTAAAACAGAAGAAATATTCTCATATAAAAATATAAATATTTTTGAAATGAAAACATATAACACAATAATAAATCAATTTCAACGAAAATGTGATTATTACTTTTACACTTTTGCTCCCCACTGTACATCGATGGGTAAAGTATTTGCCTTCGAATTTAGATGCAGTCGCAGTTTTGATGATTTATCTGTTAGTGTCAGATCGATGTTATTCAATGAGGCAGTAACACAGGCTTCCCTTTTGTTAAAAATATTATATCTGTGGCAAAAAGGTAAAACAGCTTAAGTTGATTCAAGATAAATAGACTTAAATCTAATTTTCCATTAGTTTCTATTAGGCCTTTATAATGCCCAAAAAACAGGAAGCAAATTTCCAAGAACAAATAGAAAATTGGCCTTGACTACAATTGTCTTAAGTTAACTTAAACTGTTTTTCATTTTCCTTCAAATGTATATACATATGCATGTATGTATGCTAATAAGTACGTCATAAAAAAGAAATCAAAAAATATACTTATGTAAGTAAGTACTTTATTTTTATATTTATTTTGAACAGCTGGTGATAGCACAGCGATTAATCGTGAAGAAAACTAGTTTTTAATCTTTAGTAAAAGGGAATTTATGTTAATGTTTAGCTTGAATTTAATAATTATTGTCACGTATTCTTTATCGGCTATTTGAGGAAAACCCAATTGAGTTTTTTTGTAAGTTTCTAGCTAGCAAATTATATTTTTAATAAATTAAAATCGACTGAAACCAAGCTAATTCAAATAAACAAATTATTTAGAAAAAACATCTTATACGTATGTGCTTGGAAATTTACGTACCAGCAATTTTGAGCTCTTATATTTTCTCATAAGATTATGGCGCAGTAAAGCCTTTTTGGAATGTTCGGCATGTCTTCTTTGAAGTTCGATTTCTGATTTACTACGTATAATACTTTTGATATATTCTTATTCTTATAGAATCAAAATATTTATTCACTCCCAAAATATAGTATTTATAAATCGGTTCAAGTATCAGTCTTCAATTTCAGAAATGTTTAAAGAGTCCTAATGCTGAATTACATCTCGAAGAATTAGAGAACACGAGTAGTTTTCTTACCAAGAAGCAGGCAGCAGAAGTAGTGACATTGTGAATAATTTCATGCCAATTACATAAGCTCCATTTTATATTATGTGGAATGTTTTAACTAAAACTAAGAACTATCAACTTACGTTTTGTTTTTCAATTATAAAAAAATACCAATTAAACTTTTTGGTCTTTTTTTTATTAATAATGACTAGTATTCAGAATATAAGTTAAAAATAATTTGCAAATTTTTGTTTTCTTTCATTTTGTACAGATTAATTGAGTACGGTACAATCTTTTCCACTTCGTTCTCAAGTTTTGTAAATTTTATGCAGTCTTACCAGTTTTTCGAAGATCTCTTTTTGTGAGAGTTTGATATCACTCAAAGCTCCGGGCAGTTGGGCGACTATGCTATTATTGGTACACAATTGATCCATTCCATCGTAGCTTCAGAGTATGTAATGAGAGGTTGCTAATTCAGGCCAGAACATCGCTCTACTCTCATGTGCACGAATAAATGACAGAACACGTTTTTCGACGCACTCGTCTATATAAACGTTGGAATTGATGTGCCAAATCATACATTGCTTGGGAAATTTTGAAATTTTTTTCTCTTTAAATTTACTATTCTTCGGTGACGTATAATATTCGTGCACAGGTAGCTGCTTAAAATATGCTTTAACGTAAGTTTCGTCTTCCATATTACAGCAATCAAACTTAGTCAGAAGCCTTTCATTAAATTTTCGCACCGCCAACAACTGCTTCTCATCAAAACGGTCAGGCGTGTTTTGAACTCTATATGTCTTCAAGATAATTTTCTCCTCTATTCTATGTTCACTAGACTTTGACGTACCTGTTTTACCCGCCATAACTCACGGTGAGGTGTTAAGATTTTGCTTAAAAAGACGTTTTGCAGCTAGCTTTGGGTTAGACAATTTTGATTAATGCCTGAACCTTTTTTTCGTAAAACATGTAGACCCTTCTTATAATTAGAAATAACCGTGAAGACAGTTTTTTTCTGAAGCACCAACTATTTTTGCCATAGTGGAATATTTTAACTCTGGATTTTGGACAAAATCACTTACATGGACAAAGTCGGTTCGCTGACTTTATGTTGCTTGCTTTGTCATTTGAAATGCTATCAACAAGTGTTGTACGTCATATTAAGTGTCACTTTAAATAAAACAAATATCGTGTCTTTAGACCTATAAAATTATCAGGTAGAGTATAATCTTAAAAAATAAAAACGCAGGTTTTTTTCTGGGACAGTCCTTACTTGTATGAAATCTCACAAAGAAATTGGTAAATAAGTAAAATTTTTTGATGTAAAAACAAAAAATTTACCTTTATCTACTATTATTAAACGAGCTAAAATTGTATATTTATATATTTATTTATTTATATATTTATTTATATATGGCTGAACTTTATTTCGAAAACGGCTGCAGCGATTTTGATAAAACTTCGGGATTTCGTTCATATGTGAACAAAATTAAGATTGGACTAGGTTTAAAGTTTTTCAAGTTTCTAACAGGGGCGTGGCACAGCCCTAAATTTTAATTTTTATTTCGTGATAACTCGCAAACCATTCAAAGTATTGAAACGAAATTTGGTAGACGGATGCATATCATAAATATTTTAAATGCTATTAAAAGTGGGCGGAATCGGAACAGTGGGCGTGGCATATTTCAATAATTGGAAACTTTGATTCGATATTACTCGAAAACGGCACCGACGATTTTCATAAACATTTTAGAGTTAATACCGCTGAATGAGGTCATTATAACAAGCTATGCCACTATACTGGCAAAACTCGTTGAAGGGCGTGGCACAGTCCACAATATTTATAAACGTTATAATAAGAGAACTAACAACGCAATCGTTATGAAATTTGACATGTCAAATATACTGGCTATTGGGTATCTTGTAACAAAAAGTGGGCGAAACGGCACCTGTGGGCGTGGCACCTTCCATACAAGCGAAAACAGTTAAAAGCTACATTTATTGTTCCATGAGAGTAATATTTTTTAAATTTGATATAGAGATGTCGGTTACTATAAGCTGTGAAACTAAATGGATTTCGATGGGATTGCATCAGTGGGAGTGGCACCTCCCGTACATGCAAAAAATGTTAAGTGCTATATTTAGTGTGCTATGGGCGTAATTTTTTTAAAATTTGGTGTAGAGATGTCGGTTACCATAAGCTTTGAAACAAAATGGATTTCGACGGGATTGCATTTGTGGGCGTGGCACCTCTTATACAAGCAAAAAATGTTTAAGGCTACATTTAGTGTGCTCTTGGAGTCAAATTTTTTAAATTTGGTGTGGAAGCGTCGGTTACCATAAGCTTTGAAATTAAATGAAATTCGACGAGATTGCATCAGTGGGTGTGACAGCTCCCATATAAGTAAACCACTTTAAATGTTATATTTAGTGTGCTATCGGAGTAATGTTCTTTAAATTTTGTGTAGAGGTGTCGGTTACTATAAGCTTTGAAATTATATGAATTTTGATGGGATTTCATTAGTGGGCGAGAAACCTCCCATACAAACTTTTAACGTTGATGCCACACTCAAAAAAAAAAAGTGTTTGCCACAAATGATATAGATGGAACTACTTCAAGTGTTTGCGTGAAACACTAAAATTTTTGTCACAAAAACTTTTGATTTTACTTACAAAATAATAAAATTTTTCTCACATAAACTTTTGATTTTACTTACAACTTAACTTGATACTTGAGAAATATTATACAAAACTACTCTTTAAAACTTAACATATCATGGGACTACAGCCTGGCAACATCGTCATCATTCTATGCTTCTAAACACTTATAAACATTTGATATCGTATATGTACAATGTATGTAACAAAAAAGTTATATCGAATCATAGCACTGCAAAATACAAAATACAAAAACATGACAAGAATATCAGTTTTATAAGTGATAAATCGTTTGATGAAATGAATAAGTGTTTGGGACAAAAGACAAGTGTTTTGGACAAAATACAAGTGTTTGTCGAAACACTTCCATAAATTGAATTGTTTGACGGAAATATTTTGACGTTTGTCGTAAATAATTATATCATTTAGAAGCAACATTTTATGAAATGCTTTTTTAAATTTTTCATAGAAGTAATTGAATCACTTACCACAACTTAACTTTTACTTGGGTCAAATACATTGGTTTTTCTTATATTGTCTACAAATACTTATAGTTTAAGACAAAAGTTAAGTGTTTGCTTGAAATAATAAGTGCTTATATTAAGCATTCGATAATTTGCCACAAACGCTTTCTAAACAATCCTTTTTTTGAGTTCATATTTAGCAAACTAAAGGAGTGATCCTAATAAAATTTGGTCTCAATATATTCAGCCTCATTCAACGAGTTTTTCAACGTCTTTCAACTGCTTCATTATTTTCAACCTCTTACAACTTTCCTCAACGATTTTCTACATTTTTCAAATATTTTCAACGCTTTCAATATTTGATTGACTTTTTCAATCTCATTCAACTTTTTTCGAGTTTTTCAACTTCTTTCAACTGTTTCAACATTTTTCAACCTCTTTCAACTTTTCTCAACATTTCCCATAGTTTTTCGAGTTATTCAACCTTTTTCAACTGTTTCAACATTTTTCAACTTCTTTCAACTTTTCTCAACATTTTCCATATTTTTCGAATTTTTCAACCTTATTCAATTTTTTTCGAGTTATTCAACCTCTTTTAACTGTTTCAACATTTTTTCAACATCTTTCAACTTTTTCCAACATTTTCCATATATTTTCGAATTTTTCAACCTTATTCAACTTTTTCCGAACTATTCAAACTCTTTCAACTTTTTCAATATTTTTCAACCTTTTCAACTTTTTTCAACACGTTCCATATTTTTTGGACTTTTTCAACCACATTCAAGTTTTTTCGGCTTTTCAACCTCATTCATCTTTTTCCGAGATTTTCAACTTTTTTCGAGCTTTTCAATCTCTTTCAACGTTTTCAACATTTTAATATACTATCGAGTTTATCAAACTTTTTCACCTGCTTCAACCTCTCTCAATGTTTTTCAACATTTTTCACATATAATCAACTTCTTTCAAATTTTTTTAACTTGTTTTCGGCTTTTCAACCATATTCAATATTTTTTTAAATAATTCCGACATCTCATTCAATTGTATTACATTTTTTCGACTTTTTCAACCTGAAATCGAAAAACCGAACTTTGGTCGGTCTCCTGGTACTAATATTTAATTAGCTCTGGATTTCGAGATATAGCTATGAGAATTATTGAGAAGCGGAATTTTTTATTTTTGGTTTTTTAATTAATTAATAATTGATATTTTTATTTCTCTCCTTATATTATAAGATTTTCGATTTTTATAATTGATAATTTTGCAATGATGATTATAGCAAATTAGTGTGACTTTAACTTAAGCTTACCTAAGGCACGTAAATACGTGTTAGCTACGTTTCTTAAACTAAATCCGAGACATTTTTAAAGTTCTACTACAAACAATGTTTCTTGAAGTAAAAATGTGGTAATTTCGAGGAAAAATTAAAGTTTCACCGAAAGAAAATTTTTCTTAACGTCTCCTTTAAAAGCATTTCAGTTTTCACTCTCCAGTCTTCATTTACCAGCAGGTCTAGGTACATATTTATAAATTTTTACCACAAAATTAATTTTTGTTATAAGAAATGCCTTTTGTGGTAAAAATCTCGAAAAACGTTTTCCCAGATTTAGTATAAGAAACATATATATATATATATAAATATATTTTAATGTATTTGATTTTCCTAAGAAGTGTGAATTTCACATGATATTAAATTATTTATAATATATAATATTTGCTGTAGCAATTTGTCCACATCCGACAGAAATTGAAATAAATCGAAAGCTGTCAACAGATATTTGCATATAAAAGCATAATCGTACTTAGGCTACTCGATACATTTGATTAACGCTTTGTTCAAACAGTAAAAACTCAATGTGGCAAAAAACCAATCTCGCATTACAGCAATTAATTCAATTAATTTTAATTAAGCCATAAAAAGCCGACAATAGCCTAGAACTTTAATTATAATTCAAAATGCACTTAGTAACGTTAATAAAATTTTTGGATTTTGTCATAAAATGTGTTTGCTAGCTGCCTGAAGCAAAGGTCAGCAATGTTTCTATTATTTAAACCGCAACAAACTATTGAAGTGTGTAATACATCTGTTGTTGGTAATATGAGCAATATAATTGAAGTACTTATATTGATAGACAACGGTATATTGCCTGTATTTGTACAGTGGGTAAGAAGCTTCATGAGTTCTCCAACAAATAAAAAAAAAACTAAAATATACAATAGCAAAATAACAAAATCTGCAGAAGTCGTAATTTGTGAGACATGTGCGTGGACATGCTCATATAATTGTTTAAGATTATACTAGTTTAATTTTCGAAATAGTTCGTTTATTTCATTAAAACTATAGAACAATCCTTTCTCTTTCAAACGCTGGTTAATGATTTTAGATATAGCAGCGATTTTTGTAAACACACGCATATTGCCTCCATCTTTGATTGAACGCAGTCAAAACTTTAACTCAAGTTTTCAAACAGTTCACTTTTTTGAGCTTCTGCTCACCTTTTTTAAAAAAAGTATTGAACCGATTTTGACCAATTTATTTACTTATATCTAATATGTAATTCCATAAAAATATGGGTGGGTTTTCTAATATTCGCATTAATTTTTTTAATTTCATTTTAAAATTTTAGTGAAAAAATAAAAACTACAAAGTATTGATCAAATGAACAATAAGAAGTCAACATAAATTTGCAAAAGTTAATGCAAAAATTAAAATATTTTTAATTAAAGCAATACAAACTTAAATAAAACCGAAATGTTGGTAAAAAAAAGACGCATAGCCAAGAAATTTCAAATAGAAGTTTCACAAAAGAGTATTTTGAAAAAAGTTTGAATTTAAGTAGAAACTTTCACAACGCAGTTCAACTTTTCCAACACAAAAACATAAATAATTACTCATACTACATATATGTTATACCCAGCAAACATTTTGATTAGCGAAAGAGTCATCGCCTAGGCGATGATTTTTATTAGGTGCAAAATCATAATTTGATGTGAAGTGATATTGCTCATGAGAAACTTTCTTCAGGAGATATACCTATAAATGCAATGTACCATGTTGATTTGTAAAAAAAGGAGGTAGGTTGGAGGAATAAGTCCTGTTGTTTTGGTGAATATATCTAAGAATCTACCGATGTTACTGTGGTGAAGGAAACGCTTATAGAAAGATGCATCCAGAAATTAAATGTACGGCAAAAAAAGAATAATCACGACAAATGGGCGTGGGATATCTGTGTGCTACGAGAAACATTCAAGCTGATCAGTTTATTTCTCTGAAGCACATTCCATTATAACATTTAAAAAATAAGATTACATAAGCATCCAACTTTTCGAAACAGTCCAGGAGCATCAACTGAGGAGGCGACAACCATGTTGTCACTACATAAACTCGATCAAGTAGCTTTAAAACAGTTTCCAAGCCCTGTCTTTGATATGCTTATTGTACTCCAGCTTAGGTCTAATAAAAGCAAAAAAGAGAATTCAAAGATTAACAGCGTGATATTTTTTTCAATATTTTAAATAGCCTAGACACTTGGTCGGTACTTTCGAAACTTTGAACATATGATCTGATTATTTAAGGCCCGGTTAAACTGCAATAAATGTCAAAAAATGTTTATCTCATAAAGTCTACGCCGCACAGTGATAGTTTGTGGCCATAAATATAAAAAAATTAAAGTGCCAGTAACTTAAAAAGTTTTGCGACAATCGTCAGTTAATACTTAGGGAAGGAAAAAAAAAAACTGTAAAAGTTCTAAGCTCATGAGTTATAAATGGCTTTCCCAGGATTGAACTAATTACTTTCAAAAAGATTTGCAAAATTTATGAATTTTTAAATATATAAAAATAGCGTGAAAAAAACGAAAATGACGTGGGCTAATGGTAGGAAGCGCAGATAACACTCATAAAACAATCATATTGGTGAGCACATCGTACATTTTTTTCCTGTTGAAATATATTGATACTAAGAACATCATCATGCAGAGTTAAAATTTCACTATATTGAACAGCAAATTTTTAATTTTCTCTTGAGCGTAGAAAATCCGCTACGATGGTAGGAAATTGCTGGTGCGAAATTATGCTCCATTGCTTACTACGTGTGGCTGAGCGACAACTATGCCACGCTATGCTGTTTATTGAGAAAAATAAGGTAAGATAGCAATGGAAAAAAATCAACCATTGCATAGGCAACCATGCTATCATTTATTCTAGCATACTGACCGGTCCAATAGAATTATAGTTGAAAATCACTACGCCTTACACTCAATATAACATTAAAAAAACGATAAGTCTGGCAGCATTGACATAGTACTTTTCTTTTAATCACATATTTCATTTGTTGGAATTTAAAAAATGTATGTTTCATATAGAGTAGTGATGCCCATTTCAGCACATATGGGAAAAGAGCACGCATGATTTCAGGTGAGCACTGCGGGGTTTGACGAGGGGAATTTTTATGTGCAGGGGAAAAGAGTATGAAGCCTTTAGTGAGTCTTATATGTATGTGTTCGATTTTAAAACAAAAACAAATGCCAAACCGGAAACAATTACAAGTGAATATATCGCTCACATTTACCTAAAGAGGCACAACTCAAAATTTGCCACTTTCCAGTTTACTTGTTAAAACTGTTCATGATGCACATATCTATTAGCACAAAAGAGATTAGTTAATTTGTTGCTGTATTTTGGTATTAAAAAACAGTTATGTCTCTCTTCATGTTGCAATGAAATTTAGGCTACAGTAAGCAAAAGTGTCCTATTTTTAGTGTCGGAGAGTTCAAGTTGTTGTGATCGCGACGTGGTTTCCAACCATATTCTGTTAGTAGCTTCATCTAAATAATCCACACTTTATTTATGAAAAGTAGGTCACAAGCTCAAAACAGTTTTTTGCGTTTTCTGAAAATTCCAAAATTTTGAGTTGTGCCTCTTTAGCTAAATGTGTGCGATATTCTTGTTTCAGATTTTATCAATAAAACAGCTTTTCCGAACGGGTACTAAGAGCAAACATCAAATTACTGAAGAGCGTAACTCACAAAGTGATGATAACTTGATCAAGAGTTACGGGGTGTAGTGGCTGCTTGCGGGGAAGTAATCGCTCCGATTCACAGTATTTGTGCGGTTGACTTGTTTATTTTTGAGAGATTTTTATTATTAATTTGAAAATAAACTCAATGTTTGATACATAAATTTGCTACACAGATAAGGTTTTCTTCAATCATTTTAAGTTCACGTTCTCAATTCCTTGCTTGTGTTGTGTAAGTGTAATATGATAGCAGCCTCTCTCACGTTTTATTTGAAAATACCCCTTGCCATACACTGTTAAGCTCCCAAGTATCATTAAAAATTTTATTGCTCTAAATGAAATATATACATTTGTTATATTTAAACAAATCGTTTTCTGAGTGTATCACTTGATGCATTTGTAAAATGCAAATAACAATCAAGTAATATTAAGTCATTAATCATTGAAATTTATAGTAAATCAAGTTTAAGAAATGCCTCAGGATATACAAGTAAAAAAATCATTTCAATTTAACTCTCGAAGAAGAGTTATAAGTTCATCACCTAAGTGGATGACGAAAGATTCAACAACCTTCCAAATGTTGGCTGGGCATATCAGCATATGTGTAGCTGTAGCTATATGCGTGATTTTCTTGTGCCTGTGCAAGACAGAAGAAAGACAAACTTCTCGTTAAATATGTAAATTTCACAGAAAATTTAATAGAAAAATAAAAAAGTTTGAACGCAACCAAATTGGTAAAATTAATTTTTTATCCACAAATAAAAATCGAAAAAAATACAATTTAAAAAAAAAAGAATTAAAATTCCAGTAGCAGTAAAAAAGCAAGAGCAAATTAGAAAAAACCAGGGACATAACTATTATAAGATTTATGTCAAAAAATTGGTTTATAACTATTATGAATAAGAGATATTTTATTAGTTGTCAATAACTATTATTTTTCAATGGATTCTTTTTTACGTTGAGTCATAACTGTTATGCATAAGAGATATTTTATTAGTTGTCAATAACTATTATTTTTCAATGGATTTTTTTTACGTTGAGTCATAACTATTATGCATAAGAGATATTTTATTAGTTGTCAATAACTATTATTTTTCAATGGATTTTTTTTAGGTTGAGTCATAACTATTATGCATAAGAGATATTTTATTAGTTGTCAATAACTATTATTTTTCAATGGATTTTTTTTACGTTGAGTCATAACTATTATGCATAAGAGATATTTTATTAGTTGTCAATAACTATTATTTTTCAATGGATTTTTTTTACGTTGAGTCATAACTATTATGCATAAGAGATATTTTATTAGTTGTCAATAACTATTAATTTGGAAAAAATATTTTTTTACGTTGTTTTGAAAAAAGTGTTCAACAGATTTTCATTTTTGTGAATCTTTTTGCACCAATCGATGGGGAGGTGGTTTTTATGACATCACCAGAGGTGGTCATCGGTTCGAAAATGTACGCGATTTTGACTCATTTTTGAAGTTTTTTTTGCTTCAATCAATGAAAAGAGGTCTAAAAAGGATATTGGCCATCACTAGAAGTGGAACCGATCCTTGAAAGTGCTCGATTTAGGTCCATTTTCGAAATTTTTTTGCAAAAAATCGATGGAAAGAGGTTGACAATGGGCTTTGGCCATCACCAGAGTTGGTCCCAACTAAAAAAGTGGTCGATTTTGGTCCGTTTTGAAAAAAAAATTTTGTACCAATCGTTGGAAAGAGGTCGAAGTCGAAAAAAAAGGTATCAAAAAGTGCCCGATTTTTGTCCATTTTCGAAATTTTGTTTGCACCAATCTTTGGAAAGAGGCCGAAAATAGATTTTGGTCATCATCAAAGGTGGTTTCGAGTCCCAAAATGTGCCCGATTTTGGTCCATTTTCGAAATTTTGTTTGCACCAATCTTTGGAAAGAGCTCGAAGTCGAAAAAAAAGGTACCAAAAAGTGCCCGATTTTGGTCCATTTTCGAAATTTTGTTTGCACCAATCTTTGGAAAGAGGCCGAAAATAGATTTTGGTCATCATCAAAGGTGGTTTCGAGTCCCAAAATGTGCCCGATTTTGGTCCATTTTCGAAATTTTGTTTGCACCAGTCGTTAAATAGAGGTCGAATATGAATTTTGGACCTCATTTGAGGCGGCTCCGGACCCTGGAAAGGACCGTTTTTGACCCATTTTCGAAAAAAAACTTCTTTTTTCTGTAATAAATGGGAAAAGGTCGAAAATGGATTTTGGACATCACTTAGAGTGGCTTCTGAGTCCGGCCCCGAGAAAGAACCGTTTTTGACCCATTTTCGGAAAAAATTTTTTTTTTCTGTAATTAATGTGAAAACGTCGAATATAAATATTTGACATAATTTAGGGTGGCTCCGGGCCCTGGAAAGGACCGCTTTCAATAATTTTGGTAGTTTTCAAGTTCCGGAGCTACTCGAAAAGATATCCAAAACGCATTTTCAACCTTTCATAATCGATTGGAGCAATAAAAAATTTTAGGGTGGTTCATAAAAAATTTTTTTTTTTGCTCCAATGCATAGATAAAGCTCGAAAATGACTATTGTCGACATTTCCCTATCGATTCGAACAAAAAAAAAAAATTTTATGAACCACCCTAAAATTTTTTATTGCTCCAATCGATTATGAAAGGTTGAAAATGCGTTTTGGATATCTTTTACAGTAGCTCCGGAACTTGAAAACTACCAAAATTATCGAAAGCGGTCCTTTCCAGGGCCCGGAGCCACCCTAAATTATGTCAAATATTTATATTCGACGTTTTCACATTAATTACAGAAAAAAAAAATTTTTCCGAAAATGGGTCAAAAACGGTTCTTTCTCGGGGCCGGACTCAGAAGCCACTCTAAGTGATGTCCAAAATCCATTTTCGACCTTTTCCCATTTATTACAGAAAAAAGAAGTTTTTTTTCGAAAATGGGTCAAAAACGGTCCTTTCCAGGGTCCGGAGCCGCCTCAAATGAGGTCCAAAATTCATATTCGACCTCTATTTAACGACTGGTGCAAACAAAATTTCGAAAATGGACCAAAATCGGGCACATTTTGGGACTCGAAACCACCTTTGATGATGACCAAAATCTATTTTCGGCCTCTTTCCAAAGATTGGTGCAAACAAAATTTCGAAAATGGACCAAAATCGGGCACTTTTTGGTACCTTTTTTTTCGACTTCGAGCTCTTTCCAAAGATTGGTGCAAACAAAATTTCGAAAATGGACCAAAATCGGGCACATTTTGGGACTCGAAACCACCTTTGATGATGACCAAAATCTATTTTCGGCCTCTTTCCAAAGATTGGTGCAAACAAAATTTCGAAAATGGACCAAAATCGGGCACTTTTTGATACCTTTTTTTTCGACTTCGACCTCTTTCCAACGATTGGTACAAAATTTTTTTTTCAAAACGGACCAAAATCGACCACTTTTTTAGTTGGGACCAACTCTGGTGATGGCCAAAGCCCATTGTCAACCTCTTTCCATCGATTTTTTGCAAAAAAATTTCGAAAATGGACCTAAATCGAGCACTTTCAAGGATCGGTTCCACTTCTAGTGATGGCCAATATCCTTTTTAGACCTCTTTTCATTGATTGAAGCAAAAAAAACTTCAAAAATGAGTCAAAATCGCGTACATTTTCGAACCGATGACCACCTCTGGTGATGTCATAAAAACCACCTCCCCATCGATTGGTGCAAAAAGATTCACAAAAATGAAAATCTGTTGAACACTTTTTTCAAAACAACGTAAAAAAATATTTTTTCCAAATTAATAGTTATTGACAACTAATAAAATATCTCTTATGCATAATAGTTATGACTCAACGTAAAAAAAATCCATTGAAAAATAATAGTTATTGACAACTAATAAAATATCTCTTATGCATAATAGTTATGACTCAACGTAAAAAAAATCCATTGAAAAATAATAGTTATTGACAACTAATAAAATATCTCTTATGCATAATAGTTATGACTCAACGTAAAAAAAATCCATTGAAAAATAATAGTTATTGACAACTAATAAAATATCTCTTATGCATAATAGTTATGACTCAACGTAAAAAAAATCCATTGAAAAATAATAGTTATTGACAACTAATAAAATATCTCTTATGCATAACAGTTATGACTCAACGTAAAAAAAATCCATTGAAAAATAATAGTTATTGACAACTAATAAAATATCTCTTATTCATAATAGTTATAAACCAATTTTTAAAAATAAGTATTAAAATTGGGCAACTTTTTCAATCTGAAAAAAGAAAATAACAGTTATTTTGGGTCCCTGGAAAAAACTTTGCTAAATGCAATAAATGTCGCCTAAAAGCACACAACTTTTTTTTTGCTGTTTCCTTCTATAATTTGCGCAGTCATCATAAATAAAAATGTCAACTTCCGTTTTCGTTTTTGAAACTCAGCGTAAAAAGACGACAAAAAAATAATTTTATTTAATTTCCTGTACGTTGGCAGCACTGCTCGTTATAGTACGTGTTGTGTTTACATGTAGGAGTATGCGTAGCATCTTTAAACTTTTTACAAATGCTTTTCTCATACCACATTAACAAATTATCGTGTACATATTTAACTTTTAATTTTTTTTTATTTAAATTGGAGTCTTTTTTTGTTTGTGTGTGATTTTTTTTAATATCTGCGGGTGTGTCAGTTTGTATGCATGTGATTAATGAAGTTGCAACGATGTGCGAAAAACGCGTTACTTTTTGCACAGCAAATGTTGGAATTGAAGTTTTTATTTATTTACAAAAATTTCAACAAAATCTAAATTATATTTTTTTTCGTTGAAAAAATGTCTTAGTGTTGTTAATTGTATGATTAACTTTTGCGCAGAAAATTTAAAAAACTTTCAGAGCCCATGAAGTATTAGTCCGGGAGCTGGCAATCCTGAAAGCCCCGTGATCGCGGACTTTTTAATGAAAAATAATAGTTTAACTTAGACGAATAAGATAAGCTTGGTCGGTGTGGATTTAATTGGCTGAAAATATGTTGAAGTAAATTAAATAAATTAAAATAATTAATAAAATTATCTCCAAAATAATATTCTTTTACGAAACATGCACTTTCTTTAATGTGGTAATTCTAAAATTAAACACTAAATTTCTATAGCTTTACCAAAGCTAAAACATGGTTTATTTAGTGCAAAAATATATTTATTGCACACACTTTAGTGATTTCAAGTTTCTATCTCTAACTCCTTCTCACTTTCTTGGAAGAAAAGTGGCTCTCATCATCTACTGAACTGTGCCCAGAAAACATTTTTATTTGCATGAGAGTCGCTATTTAAATTTAAGCTCATACTCCGATTTCAAGCTATAGTTTATTGGCTAAAGTTTTGTAAGGGGGAGAGAAAGTCACATTTCTTTAGTAACTTATAGCGTTTTACTTGCAAATTGGTAGGCGATTTTCAAATGCTCAGATGAACATAGTGCAAGCTTCTTTTACGATCAACTTAGTGCTCAGGTCGAAGTCTTACAAATATATTAGGAATCTTTTTAATAGGAAAACAAATATTTCTTAATGGTTTTTACTAACAAGAATGCTCACATCAAACGGATAGATTTGCGTCAATGTTGATTCAACAGAATCACTTATATTAAACAACTTTGTTTGTTTTAAAAGCTATTTTATCATTCAAGTACAGAAGTAAAAATAATTCCATTTTTAAAAGAAAAAGCGTTCAAAATTATGAGCAAAAGCGAACATTCATGCATTTTTTCGCAAAATTTTCCATGCAATTAGAAATTATTGTAAATTGCACTATAACATACATAATATAAAACAGAGAACCAGCCTAGCAACATGGATATTTCCCCAACTTTATGTATATTAACATTTGTACAACGCATATAACAAATTAATGTCATGTGAAATTATAAACATATACAATTTATGAAATGAAATGCCTGAAAATATGCAATACATTTAAACTTAACTCTTTCAGGGTGTTACAAAAATTCATCGCCTGAAAGATGGAAAATCTATCAATCCTCCAAATGTTTGCTGGGTTAAATTTTGCAATAAATTTTCACACTGTTACTACTACTACAGCTTTCTGTTATGATGCGGCAAGCACTCTGTCTGATGAATGTGGATCAACGAAAATCAAATTTGTAACGTTATCTTAAAGTGCCAACGTTATGAAAATAGTTGTTGAGTAAAAATGAAGTAAAATATGAAAGTAAAAGGAAAATAAGTTATAAGAATAAAGATGATGAAAGAAATTTACCAAAGAAAAATTGAATTGGGAACGTTTCACGTAAATCGCAGGAAACTTAAAATAGTGGAATCACGTGCACATGTAATCATGTTGGTGTATGTGATAGTGTCGTTACATATGACCCCAGTAGGGATCTGGAAGTAACTGGCTTGTTTACTACATAAACTATTTAGCAAAAAATATAGAACGTGGTCAATTTGAAAGGTACAAAAGATAGGAGATGGTGAGAATTTAATTTTGTTCAGTTTTTACATATTTCAGTATTAACACAGAAGCTTACGCTGTAAGGTAGATGATAAGCATGTTGGTAAATATTTTTAGGATTCTTTTTTATAACTTCTTTGAATTCATTTTGAGAGGCATATTTCAAAGATGCCTGTAGTTTAATAGTTTAATGAATATAGATCTTTCTTCTCACTGGGATGGAATCTCAATATATATGTGTGCAGCTCAGAATATTAAAATGAGGTTTAGATTCAAATGGGAGGTGTTGAAAACAAAAAAATTAAAAATATTAAAAAATCAGTTAATTCTAAAAATTTGAAAGCAAATAGAATTTTTTAATGTAGAATACTCAAACTCAAGCCCGCAACCTCATCATTTAATAAAAAAAAACATAAAATTAGGCATACTTGTTGGCGCTTGTGAATAAATATACATATTTTTCCTTCAGCTCCATTGTTTTTGTGCCTTACAGTGTAGGGCAGAGCGGCAACCATGCCTCCCAATGTTATTTGATTAGAAAAATTAAATCTGATAGCAATTGGGTTAAATAACCAACCTTGCTGCCCAGACATTTATGCTTTCATTAGTGCTAGCTCGATTTTTGGGCTAGCTGTGAAGTGCATTTTCATGTTGATACAATTATGAGTCCTTGCATCTTGGCATCAAACGATCGATTTATTTTCAATCCAGGTTAATTTAGATTTTTACGTGGAATATCATTGGGAATATTACAGGATTGTCTCTTTGCTTATGCATTCACATTTTCACAGCGCAAAAACATTCTTAACAATATATCAGGTTAAGACTGCAATCAAGGTGTCAGGTTATTGAAACGGTAATTTGATATGCTATTATTACTACATTGAAATTATTACTGAGTTTCAAGCATGATTGTACATACATATGTATATACCTTCCTAAAAAAGGTCGTATTACTTGCTATTTTGTCATTAGGAACAAAAGAGTTAAATACAATTGTGAAGGAATTCATAGTTTTTGCCATAACGCAAATTTTGATCCTTGATTTTTTTAGTTTACATGATACCAGGAGCAAGAGTTTTCAAAATAATATTTCTGTATTTTACTTAGTTATCAAGATATTTGATATTAAGCTTTGAAAAGAGTTTGAGGTGCTAATATGATGCATGTCAAAAAAATAATTGAATATCTATAATTTTATGTCATTTATATTGGCTCATAAAACTCTACCAGTACTAATAGTTAAAACGCGCAGTCAGAGAAGTCATAATCGAGTCAGTTTTAGACTAATGTATCCTGTGAATTAACTTCCTTTCATCAGGAAAGATATTTAAGCTTTCAAAACGGATGTGAGCAACTCACACATGTCTTATATAGCGAGAGTAAAATTTAACCCAGTAAACATTTTTATATATATTTGACTTCCATGGGCGATAAATTTGATCGCGCATTTATAATTCTGATATTAATCCATACTTTGGAAAAACTTGTTCAGTTCTAGTGACTTGCCAAAAATGATTCGCAAATGAATCATAAAAAAGAGTTTCAATCAATTCATTTCTTTAATAAAAGTAAATTTTATGAAAACTGGTGCTTTGCTTCTAACTTTATACAGGGTGTCCCATAAATAGTGGATAACCTTCTAACAGCGAATGGGTGACCTCAAGGCGGGTCAGAAAAAGTAAAATCATGTTTAGTAAAAATCGTTTTCGAGAAAATCATATTTTCGAAAAAATGCGACCTTTGGTCAGTCGCTTTGGTACCACAGCCACAAATGAAAATATTTTTGGTCCATTTTTTTGCATAATATTTTTAAATAGCTATGCTATCATATATGATTTAAAATTAAACCGTAGGTACAGTGGTTCTTTAAAAAATAGATGTTGAACTTGAAACTTTCGTTTTGCAACATATTTTTTTCAAACTTTACGCTGGTGTGGTGTAAAAAAAATGTGTGACAACCTAAATGGCCAACTTATTAAAAAATTTTAATACCAGCTTAAAGTTTGAAAAAATATGGAGCAAAACGAAAGTTTTAAGTTCAACATCTAAGTTAACACAGTGCACACTGTAATTGCACAATAGCGAATTGGGTTACCAGTATTGAAAATGCTGACGTAGTCCACGCGCAATCAACGGCAGCAGAGCTAAGTGTGAATGCACAATGGATCGCCTTGTCAGCAGTATGGGGTAATTTAGGCTATTGTTTTATTATCAATAATTTAAATCTGCTGGTTTGTAAGTTGTACTGGACAAACCAGTCTTATTTCAGACACATAACGTTAAGGGATTAAAACTTGTAAACCTATTAAGTAAAGAAAAATAAAATAACTTGTTAAAATTAAATAAGTGAATTAAATTCTTATGAAATTAAAGTGAGTGTTGTGTGCAGAACAGGTAATATAAGTTGGCCCGTTGGGCATTGGCTAGGCGTGGCCTGGTCAATGCGGCCAACAAAAGCATTTTTTTGATCCTCCCTAAGGCAGGATTTGTTAGTTCTATTATTTAAAGAACCACTGTACCTACGGTTTAATTTTAAATCACATATGATAGCATAACTATTTAAAAATATAATGAAAAAAAAGACCAAAAATATTTTCATTTGTGGCTGTGATACCGAAGCGACTGACCAAAGGTCGCATTTTTTCGAAAATATGAAAAAGGCCGATTTTCTCGAAAACGGTGCGATTTTTACTAAACATGATTTCACTTTTTCTGGCCCGCCTTGATGTAGCCCATCTGCTATTAGAAGGTCATCCACTATTTATGGGGCACCCTGTATACATGTATGTATGTGCATAAGATGTATCAGCAAAAGTTTGTAAGATTTTAAAATTTTCTTCACTCTGATCAAAACTTAGCGCGATTAAATCTCTTAATACTTTTCTGGAAGACAAAAATCATAGAATATAAAAATAATTGATATTGAATTATCCATACGACGATAATTAGAATAATTAAATTGGCATTTTAGGTACTTTGAAATTTATATATTCTAACGCATTATGATTTGATATATATAACTCTATTGTGAAATATTTGCATAGTACTCATCAAATGGTGTTAAATAGCATGGAACGGTGTCAGGCTGGGTCTCTGTATTAAAATTAGTTGTGCAGTCATTTTTAATTATAAATTATAGAACATTACAAAAAGTAATTAACTATAACATATCTGTCCAAGTATTAAAGTAAGTAAAAAACAAATAAACAAATTTTTAATTAAATTTTGCACCCGGACAGTTTCTCTCTAACAAACTATAGCTTCGCGTTAGAATATGAATTCGCAAGCTATGACTTATGCGCGATTAAAAATGTTCGTTGTTCAACATGTACATATGTATGTACAATGCAAATATCAAAAGAGTTATATCAAATCATATTGCCGTATTCAGTTTAAAAAAAATGCCTAAAAATATGCAATCAAAATATTTTTTTTTTTAAATTTGATCTTATAGAGAGCTAATTATTCAACGGTAAAAAGATATAAGGTTCTTCTAAATGTTTAATGGGAAAGCATACTTTTGTACAAACATTCACACCTTTAAGCGCATCATTCGTTCAAAAACGTCAATTTCCTTTTATTAAACAACACCATCCGCCATTTTGTTTTGCGCGCGCGATTTTATTGCAAATTTTGTGTCATTACCTTTGGTGATGCTAACGGAGTTTTTGTTTTTGTTGCTACTGCCAATGGCATTTAGTAATTGTGCAGTTATTGCTGTTGCTGTAGTCATAATTTTTCAATTGCTGCTCACCGGTATGTATGTATGTATGTTTTTGTGTGTTTGTAGTCAATAAACACTTTTTAATGAAACAGCATCAACAACAGCAACAGCAAGAACAGTAATGGCAAAAGAAGGGAAACAAAAGCACAGCTACAACAACTACGGTTGAGTACCAATAAATCGGCAAATTGTTGCTGCTGTTTTAGAAAATTGGTATTTCAACTGGTGTACGTACACAAATAAGCGGAGGTGCTATGCTGTTGCCAATGTGTCAACAACATTTTACAAAAATCGTGAAGGTAATAATAAGGACAATGACAACAACAACAAGAACAAAACAAAATGCACTACAATGACGTTAGTTGGCGCAGCATTTGTACTTTTTCTTTTACTTTTTTAAGCCTTTAATAAGGTAAACTTTTTAATTTCATGAAACTAAAAAACTTGAGAAAATTATAAAAACAAATTGAACACATATAATACTGCATTTAGAGTAGCAAAAAACCAAAATGTTGCGTATGCTCTTCAAGACATTCCCGCTCTCATTCCGACCCTTCTAGAACTGCCTGTAAGTGCAAAAAACTACCCCTTTTTATACCCTACACCGAGGATATATTCACTTTGTCCTTTCGTTTGTAACACATAGAAGGAAGCGTGGAAGGTATGGGAAGGTATATACATATATTCTTGATCAGCGTTACCACCTGTCTGTCTGTCTGTTGAAATCAGGTTTACGGAAAAACCAAGAAAGCTAATTGAATGAAACTTTCAAACACAGGTCACATCTTCTTGCAGGCATCTTGCTATTGAAAATGGGCGAAATCGGTTTACGGACACGCCTACCGCCCATACTCTATGTATGTATATTTACCCAGCAATTTTGATGAAAATTCGTGATTTGATGAACATGTGAACAAGATTAGGAATAGACTAGGTTTCAAGTTTTCAAAGCTTCCTACAGAGGTGTGGCACAGCCCTAAATTTTAGCCTTTATACCACCATATCTCGTTAGCCGTTATGATGAAATTTGATAAACGGGTACATTTCAAATATATCTTGAATTGTGATAAAAGTGGGCGGATTCGTAAAAGTGGGCGTGGCTCTTTTCAACAGTTAAATACTTTGATTCCATATGTCTCAAAAGTGTCTCAAACGATTTTCATAAAAATTTCAAAGATTATGTCACTGAAAGCAGTCATCAACACAAGCTCTGCCACTTTACTGAAAAAACACGTTGAAGGGCGTGGCACAGCCCACAATTTTTATAAACTTTTTATTAAGAGAACTAACAACGTAGTCGTTATGGAATTTAATAAGGCTGATAAACTTGTTAGAGGGTATGTTTTTGCAAAAATTTGGTGTAATGGAGCATGTGGGCGTGGCACCTCCCATACAAGTAAAAAACGTTTAATGTTATAGATTGTGTGCTATGAGAGTAATCTTCATAAAATTTGGCTTAGAGGTGTCGGCTGCTATGGGCTTTAAAATTAAATGAGAATTGACGAGATTGCAGTAGTGGGCGTGGCACCATAAAGTTGCAATCGCTATATTAATTGAACTATTGCAACAATTGGTATGAAATTTAAATTAGGTGGCTTACTTGCTATAAGGTATACCTGAATCAAAAGTGGACAAAATAGCACAAGTGGGCGTGGCACTCCCTATACAAGTAAAATACCTTAAGTGGCATATCTAAAAATTGGTAAAAGAGTGTTGCTTATAAAAAGCTATTTCTGGATAGAAATCGGACCATATTACGCCAGTGGGTGTGTTACCGCCCTAAATGTTAAGACTAATTACGGCATGTATCGCAAACTATACAACCTATTGGGCTAAGATTTGGTAAGTGGATGTCAATGTTGAATATAATTTAATAACCCAAAAGTAGGTGGAATGGGAGAAGTGGGAGTGGCACATTTAAATTTCTTAGTTTTTATTCGATTTTTTTTTCAATATTTTCCATATTTTTTTGACTTTATCAAAATTTTAACTTTTTCCAATGAATCCCATTTGTATTCGTTTGACTTTTTCAACCTCTTTTATTTTTCTTCATTATTTTCTTTATTTTTAAGACTTTTTCAGCGATTTTGAATTGTCTTATCATCTCTTAATCTCTTTCAAATTTTTTGAACATTTTCATAATATTTCGACATTTTTAAGCATTTTTCATATATTTTCGACATTTTGAATTTTTTTCAACTTTCTTCAATGGTTTCCATATTTTTTCGACTTTTTCAGTCTTTTACAACTGTTTAAACATTTTTCAACTTCTTTCAATCTTTTTTACATTTCAAATTTTTTTCGATTTATTCAACCTCTTCAACGTCTTTTAATATTTATTTAAAAGCGACTTTTAGTGCAGTGTAGAGTATGTGAGTTTCGGCCTGACCAAAGATAACACCTTAACTTGTTTATTTTTTTTTTGTGTGAGAGTTGGGGGATCAAAGTTTTAAGACTGAAAATGAAAACATTACCAATGTGTAAAATTATTTTTATTAAAATTAATAGGATATGAAAAGCACAAACATTTTCTTAAAAAGCCAACCTTTTCATGTAGTTTTTTGTGCTACGGTGTCGAGTGCATGTGGGATCAAGATTTTAAGAGTGAACTTAGGTATAATAAGTTAACTTTGACTAGGGACGGTAAAGGCTCTAACCGCTTTATGGTTTTTAAGCCATCACCACCTGAGCACCTGAGTGTATTTTGCACTTAATGGAGAGAGAAATAGAAATTATAAAAACTTGAGGTTTTTTTTATCAATGATAATATTTGAAAGCATAAGTATACTCGGCTAAATATTTTATACAGCGAAAAGTTTGCAAGAAATGTTTAGCCTGAAAAAAAGTATGCATATAATATAATAACATAAGTCATATGCAGCATAAGGCCTTAAGAGTACAGATCCAGGATGTCTTTGCTTAAATTAAAATGCCCGGTACTTGCTCTACTCTGATTTTTTTGACTGGCTTCCAATCAAAGCCATTAAGGAGACATCACGAGTTCTGGATTTTCCATGAGAGTTAAAAATTAGCAAACTATAATCCTATCCCTGATTCCAATGAATTGTACCTTATTTGTAAGGTATTTCGCAGTATTATAATTCTTGAAAACAAACTGGTCATAAGCCAAACCAGAGTCCCAGATTAAAGGTGAAAATAATTCAAAATATGTTTTCATCTTATGCCATGTATCATACAAGTGTATGCACTCATGTATGTATGTCTGACACATTTGCAATTTATTGTTGCAATAATTATAGAGTTTAGCTACTACAACTATTAGCCTTCTTAGCTATTAAGCTTTGAGTCAAGTAAAAAACCACTCTTGTAGCATGTTCCATAGTACTGTTGTAGCAAAATGTTATAACGTGTCGTAGGGCAATAAACAAAATTAAATTTACGAAACTTACACAAACAAAGTATTGCGCAATTTACGAGCTAGCTCGTGCGTGCGTTGTCGAAAAAACAAATATTTAAAATAAAATGAACAAATTTTACAGAAAAAAAAGAAAAATTAAAGTAAAATGCTGAAAATACTTCACAGCTGAATGACCAGCAGAAATGTTTCTGCAGTGTTAATATTTTGAAAATATTTGACAAAAAATCGTAACCCTTGCATAGCAGTGATGTTGAATGCTCGAAGAGTTTTGTCTTTGTGTGCAAAATTGTTAGAAAATGGCAAAATGGAGATGAGCGCGAGGTTGATGTATTCCAACATATGTGTATGTGGTGTAAGTGTGTTTTAGAAGTGTGTGTGTGTTTGTGCATAGAGCAAAACTATTTGTTTACATCAACTGACCAACTACTCGTCTGTAAAGTTTCGGTATTCTGAAAAACAAAATAAGCAAAATAACATATTTTATTGTCAATTTTCGGTTGAAATTCGATCAATAGTTCTGTTTTTTACTGTATGTGTGTACGTTTTATTTTGAAATATTGTGAAATATATATTTTTTTTTCAAAGTTTTCGTACATACGCCTAAGTGAGCTAGTAAATGATTACAGTGTTTTCATTTTCTCTCTTGATAAATATTGTTTGAATAATTCACTGTGAGAGTCACCAGCTGTGAGTTAACAAAAAAATATGAAAAAATGGACATACATATTTGTAAATCATGTGAGACAGCCACTTGCCTTGTGATAGCACAACCATAAAGTGAACTTGCAAAAAATCGGTTATATGAATATAAACTCTGGTTTAAGTTTTATCTTTAGAGATTTTATTTATTTGTTACTAAAGTGGCTTTAATATTTTCTCTTCTTAAACCAGCTAAATTTAGAGCAAGACAATTTGTTTTTGATAAGCGTCCCCAAAGAGGAAAGGTTAGGATCTGGTGTTGAAAAAAAAAAAACATTTATGGATTTGACTAATTTTATGGCAAGCATTATTGATTTGAAGTTAAGCATATGATACTGTTGGAGTAGTTCCCCAAAAAATTGTTAAATAAAAAGCGAGATGTATGCTGAGTTGATTTCAAAATATGTATTTTACGTAGATCTTACTATGCGGATGGTTACAGCAAAAGTGATCTTAAATTTACATGTTAGTAGAACGGAAAAAAATGAAGCTTTAAGCTCAGCTTCGTTAAGTTGTAGGTGATTGAGAAACTCAAAATATCTTTCAATTTTGCTTGTGTCAAAAAAAAAAAATATTATTAAAAAGGGGGAAAATATGGAAGGGTAAATCACAAATATACTAATCTAACTAAACATATACAATCTCGCTAAAAATTTGCATACAGCAGTTGTTTTTGAAGATGAATCGAGTACTGTAATATTTTTTTCAATAAAATGTACCGTTAGATAGGCTCCAGGTGCAAAAACTATTCGTTTGATTCAAAATAATTGTTTTTAATTTCTATGTTGACACTGCAGAATGTCGTTCGATCTTGCTGAAAATCAATTGCTTTTAACAATTAATCGATTGGTAAGGTGCTTTTTTGAAAAAAATTTACCGTTAGACAGGCTCCAGTGCAAAACTACACAATTTTCATGAATAGCAGCTATTTGGGGACTCAGGAATTTATTTTAAAGTCAAAAAATTATACTTCCTGTCTTGTATTTCTTTCCTATTTCATAATTTGGGCCTGGAATTGGATGTTCATTTTTCGATACACTCTAATGTATATGCAGAAGAGATTTAACTAATACATCTATGAGCTCGAAAACAAAATTATGGCTTTGGGCCGAAGTCCAGTCGACATCACCAGGTATTGAAAATTTTCAATGTTCTGTCATGGAATTGAAAATGACTGAAGATATCAATGATATAAATTAATATAAGCAAGTATCCGAATAATTAAATAAGTTATCGAATATTCAGTGCTTTATATGACTTTTGCTTATAAATTTTTGTATGCTAATAAAAACAATAAAAATACATATGGAAAAATTTATCTACCACTATCTTATAGTGTTAAAAAGTTATTAAAAAAAGAACAAAATTGAATTGTTTTTATGTTTCTATGATCTGATAAGTAGGTACATATAAATCAAATCTAAAATTAAGTTGACGTTTTTTGCTTACACGTAGCTATTAATCCATGAGACCTTTCCTATAAGTTTATAAATAAAAGCATTTCGTCATGCTTACTTTTACTTACTTTTCGAAAAGTTCTTTCAATAAAAAAAGTTTATGAATTTTGCATTTAATAAAAATAAAAAAACACAAACAAAATCCAAACTGGTACGAGCTTATAAATATAGATATGTATGTATGTCTGTATTAATGTGTAGCAACAATAGCATATGAAGTTTAAAAAAGGGTTGATAAAAAGGTTTTTTTAACCTTTTAGGATACGCCTTAAGTTGAAAACTTGTTGATCAGATTTCATCATTTATTTTGTTTACAATCAATACCCAATTTCAAATGGAAAATTTTGACCCAAAAAGAGATGGAAAAATTAACTCAACTGATAACTGTGAAAACATTAATTGATAGCGGAATGCTCCTAAAAGTATGCAATGAAAATCTTAATTAATCATCGTTTTGATATTAAAAAATGTATGAATATAATCTACTCAGTTTTCATAAATACGATTGTCGACAACAACATGGATTGTTATTATTATTGAAATATTCTTGTTCTATTTGTCTTACAAACCAATTTTAATCATCTTAATATGAAAAAGAAAATATTTTTCATTCAAATGGACCAATTAAAGATTGGTGAATCTTAAAAAAGACCAAAAAAGTCTGTTTTTCTTTTTGAGTCGAAAAAAAATTCATTGATATATAGCCATATAAATGGAAAATGTGGCAAAAAAAGGGGTTTTTTGGGGATATCTTGAAAACGATTCTTAAAAAATAAAAAAAAAAAATAGTAGCCATTTTTGGAATCAACGCTCCAAAATACACGGACAAAATCCTAAGAGAAACCAGATCTCTTTTCTTGTAAACTAGTGTAATGGGTTAATATAAAAAAATTTGGTACAGCTGGTTCATCATTTTAAAGAAAATTAATTGAGCTTTTTTGTCATGCTAAAATTATTATATGTTAATAATACATGTTTTTTGGAAAAATTTACGTTTTTTTAGAGAAAAAAAGGGTCAAAATTTTACAAAAATCGTTATATCTCGAAAAAAATACAACGAATTTCTAACATTTATTCGCTGATTTTATACCTTAATTAATTACCTTTCATATAATTTCTATATTTTAGAAATCTATACAGGTGTTATAAACTTATACAGCTTTTTATAAAAGTTATATCCGCAATTTCCGATAGCTAAATATATCTCCGAAACTAGATCCGACCGACAGTTTTTTTTTGCAAATTTATTTGTTATTTTCATAGCATTACTTTCCCTAAAAAAATTAAAAAACTTGGAGAATTTGTGCTAAAGTACACCTGTTCCCTATTTACTTCAAAATCAAGTTTCATAGCGTTAATTTAAGAGCACAGCCAACATTTTTAATAAACTTACATAAATCATACAGAAAAAAATGGTCTCATCGACAAAAACATCGATACATCATGTTTTAAGGTCTGACTCTAAATATCGGTAATATGACGAAAAACTGAATAAGAGAACCTCTATGTTAGGCAAAAAATTAAAAAAAATTCTTAAAATTGTTCTGATTTATCGAAGTACTTCCGTTGGAAAAGTTTACTGATTTTTTACAAAATTTGATTTTCTGCAACTAGAATGGTATATCAAGATGGTAAGAACTGAGATCTGGTGGGTAAGTACTAGAACGGAGTCTTTGATGTCAGAGATCCTTAAAGCAAAAAGTTAATCTACTTGAGACAAAAACACTGATATATCATTCTTTAAGATCGGACTGTAAATGCTGATGCTATGAAGAAAAATGTAGATGCGCGACCTCCATTTTCAGTAAAAAAGAAAAAAAAAACTTTTTTTGAAATTGCATTGCAAAAATGCTTCAGATTCGATGGTGTACGGTGAATTTTTTTTTTCCTGGTATGGTCTAATGTATATATTTGTGACTGAGACTATTTTGTCATAACATAAAGAACGATATAAAGTCTGTAAGCAGAAAATCTGAAAATGCAAACTAGATGCTGATGAAAAGTTGCCACAAGAAAAAAAAAAACTTCAATAATAAGTGAATAGAAATGAAAATCAGTTCAAAATAGATCAGAAGCAGGATTCTTTTACGACATACAAAAAGCAAATCTAAGAATATTTTGCCCACGTTTTAGACTCTTTTAAGCATTTTTATGATTGTAAAACCATTAGGTCAAAAAAGGAGCCTCTTTTCAAACTCATAAAATAGCATTTTTAAACTCTTTTTTTCCATAATTTTAGACTCATTTGTGAGCATTTTTCTTAATTTGGCTTAAAAATTAGTTCACAAAAATGGACAATTTTCAAAACAAAGAAACTTTTATAAACTTTTTAGGAGGGATGGGATTCCTAAATAAGACTCATATTGCAAGTTGAGCAATGACTTCTTAGATTTCTCTAAGATGAAGAGATTGCTTATTAACAATTAATTGGACTTCGACACAGCTGATATCAGTGGTTTTAATAATGTACCGATGAGACATTTGTTATCATTTGACATCAAATATATTTCCTGTAGAAAAAAGTCTTCTATTACTCAAGCGAATGAAAAAGCTAATTATGTTCAACATGACGTATGAGCAACATTTATTTGAAGCAAACTAATAGTTGTACACGTGTCATGGTGCATCTAACTAGTCAATTTACGTTACATTTGCGATCTATTTTATGGAAAATAAAAATCTTAAAGGTCATAAAATAAAGCTACTTAGGAAGCCATATTTTATTTTTAATCAACTCAAAACCAATTAAGCAAACTGCATTATTTAGTTTAACTTTGAAAATAACTTCATTGAAATGCAGTGGTGATGTCCACCACAATAGCAAAAATAGCCAGATTGCAGCAAAAACTAAGAAAAAATTTCTAAAACTAAATGTAAATAAAATATACAAAACAAAACGGTAAAACATGCAAAAAGTTTTTACGAAAACAAAAACAATCTTTCGGCGTTGTCACTTGCATTCTGCACTTTTGGTTAAAGTTTCGGAAGGCAGGGAATGACACTTTTCAGTGAAAAGTCTGTGTATTGAAGGATGGTAGAGAGCTAAGTGCAAGCATTTTTATAATAATTTCTCTATCTCTCTCATTTTTGATTTTCATTTTTTTTTGCTGAAAATTTTTTTGGAAAATAGAAAAACCACATAATATTTATTATTCAGAACCGAACATCAACAACATTTGGCTTAGAGAATGGGCTGAGTTCGATGGGGTTAAGAGCAAAAACCTAATGACAAAGTCATGTGACTATAAGCAACCATTCGTGCACAAATTTTATGCCAAAGCTTTTGCCACAACTTAACGATGATTACAGGTTAAGCATGCGAGAGAGCCGTTTCTTTTTTGCATCTGAAAAATTTAAGAGTTCAAATACGTGAATGTGGCTATAGAGTTGAGATAGTGGTGGAATATTTAAACGTTTTATAAAACCAAACCAAAATAAGTAATGCTTGCAGGTAAAATGGTGACAATTTAGGTGTCTTCCTTCTATGAAATTTTTCGTTCTGCTGAAAGAAAAGTGAAAAAGCAAATAAATGTGGCAAATTTTTTAATAGAATGTGTGATATGGTGTATGGATTGAGGTTGGGCAGGTATTTGAAATTTCAAAGGGGTTGTAATGAAAAACGCAAATTATTTTTAAGATGAAAATAAAATGTACTGCTTTGTCATACGCTTACAATACATACAGTGGGTATGAAATTTGTATAAGCAAAATAAAAAATAAAATATAAATAAAATAAAATAAAATAAAATAAAATAAAATAAAATAAAATAAAATAAAATAAAATAAAATAAAATAAAATAAAATAAAATAAAATAAAATAAAATAAAATAAAATAAAATAAAATAAAATAAAATAAAATAAAATAAAATAAAATAAAATAAAATAAAATAAAATAAAATAAAATAAAATAAAATAAAATAAAATAAAATAAAATAAAATAAAATAAAATAAAATAAAATAAAATAAAATAAAATAAAATAAAATAAAATAAAATAAAATAAAATAAAATAAAATAAAATAAAATAAAATAAAATAAAATAAAATAAAATAAAATAAAATAAAATAAAATAAAATAAAATAAAATAAAATAAAATAAAATAAAATAAAATAAAATAAAATAAAATAAAATAAAATAAAATAAAATAAAATAAAATAAAATAAAATAAAATAAAATAAAATAAAATAAAATAAAATAAAATAAAATAAAATAAAATAAAATAAAATAAAATAAAATAAAATAAAATAAAATAAAATAAAATAAAATAAAATAAAATAAAATAAAATAAAATAAAATAAAATAAAATAAAATAAAATAAAATAAAATAAAATAAAATAAAATAAAATAAAATAAAATAAAATAAAATAAAATAAAATAAAATAAAATAAAATAAAATAAAATAAAATAAAATAAAATAAAATAAAATAAAATAAAATAAAATAAAATAAAATAAAATAAAATAAAATAAAATAAAATAAAATAAAATAAAATAAAATAAAATAAAATAAAATAAAATAAAATAAAATAAAATAAAATAAAATAAAATAAAATAAAATAAAATAAAATAAAATAAAATAAAATAAATTAAAATAAAATAAAATAAAATAAAATAAAATAAAATAAAATAAAATAAAATAAAATAAAATAAAATAAAATAAAATAAAATAAAATAAAATAAAATAAAATAAATAACTACATCCAATAAGAATTTTTGTTAATTTGCTGTTTGATTTTATTAACAATAAAAAATATTTAAACATTCCTATAAAATTTTAGTTTCGAATTTTATTCTTAAATTTTAATGCACTTTATTTGAACGATGACATTTACTCTAGCTCTTTTGTTATTGTGACGAATGTGTTAACGCCACATAAGTTAAGCTCATGTAAGCCTATAAGTATGCAGCAGACTGCTTGTAGCGCAATCTACGAAGCAATCAAGAAATGTTCTAACAAATGTTCTCAGAACCTATTTGGTTATAATTTTATTACATAAAATAAATTCGGAAAAAATGCGTATGTATAATGAAAGAAGAAAGATAAAAGTACAAAACTAAAAAAAAAAAAAAATATAAAAAATAAAACAAAGTTTACATTGCATAGTCTTAGATGTTAAAAAAAGATCGAATTATGTTGGCAAATTATATGCAACCGTTCACGGGTTTAATTCAAGAATAAATAAAACAAATATAAGAAGAAAACAAAAATTCCATACTTTTTGCAGTCAAAAAAAAAAAAAAAAGTAGTAAAATCCCGTTGCATATTTTTAGTTGTAAAAGAATGGTAGAAGTAAGTTGAAAAATACACATAAGAAGGAAACAAACTCACTACCCGGTAATTCGTAGATAATCAAAAAATAATGGTATCGTGCTGCCTTATAAAATCAGTACAGCTGTGAAAACATATTTTTCGGTTAGAGGTGTGGCATTGCCCACTAAAAACAAATATCTTTCCTCAGCGTTCAATCTATCTTTATACAAAATTTCATCAAAATTGGTATAGCGGCTCACCAATGACTACAGTTTTTGCATTAGAGGTGGTGCCACGCCCACTAAAAGAATAACGTTTTTTTACTGCACTTCCTTAAAAATCAATTGATTATATTGCATTATGGCAGTTAAAAACTAATGGAACTGTTTTGCCTTCCCCTATTTCTATACATAGATTTCACATTGATTTTGCCATTTTTACATTCCACTGTGCATTACAATGCAACTTTCAACATGTGTGCATATAACTATTAATACTTGTGTGTACACAATTATGTATGTGTTTGTTTGTTTATTTAAATGTTGAAAACTTTTAACACAAACAAACAATGCAGCAATCAGTAACCAAAAAATACGTGTGCTGATTTTTAACTTTTCTATTTGTATATGTAGGAATGAGTTTGCTTAAAAAATTTATAAAATTTAAACACAAAATATGCAGAATGAAATAAAATAAATCAAAATGTTTCCAAAGCATGCAGGTATGCAGTTTTTGTTCTTAAATTTACAAAATTCATTTGCGAACCACTCATTGAAAGTGCTGGGAAAAAATGTGTAAAAACTTTTACTTAAGAAATTATCTTAGTAATATAGGATAAGACCTAGGCAAGACTGTGGTACTACAGGGTTGCAGTTGCCACTGCAACAAAAAGTCGTGATGACTAGCGAAAGGAAAAATCTTAACATTTGAGTAACTTGCAATCTGACTATATATACTATTATATATATGTTATAAAGCTTGAAAGTCTAGACAGTCGATGAATGCAAATCAGAAGATAATGAATATTATTCCAGAGCTATATGCGGACTTGGTGGAATACTATTTTTGTGAATATGAAAAACTATAGTTGAGTCTCATTTAGATTGTATCACACTCTGGAGTCATAGAAAACAAACTAGCGTGATTCATTCGTTGGATCAGTGACTTTATAAGAACTGCTCAACATAAGGAGGTGGTCTTATCTTGGTTCCTCCAAAACTACAAAGACTGGGAAACAGTAAAGTTTCTACGGCTATTGATGGGGTTATGCACGGGACATAATAAATGTGGGCAGCACTTGTCTAACATGGGTTTTATCACCGATTCTGTCAATCGCTTATTGAAAATGTCGATACTATAGAGCACTATAGCTGTAGTTGTTCGGTTTTTGCAAAATGCAGTGAAAGGTTGTTGAACAACGATGTCTTGCGAATGAGTTCTGATCATCCCTTCCTCTTTCGAAGTTTCTGGAATTTATTTAAGAATTAAAGAAGTTTAAGGAAGAGTAACTCCAACTTTATTTTCTTTAGTTTCCTTGCTATCTTCTCATCTATTTTTATGCACTCCGCTTCTTCTATCGGGACTTAGTATAATGGTTTTTGAACTGAGTGCTGTGGCAAAGTTTCTGCCAGCCCAGCCATAATTTTAGCTTTCAACTCTTGCACCGCCGCTGGTTATTCGTATTTTCCATATTTTATTCATTTTCCAATATTTTTCGTTAGCTTTCCATTTCCTTCGCTATTTTCCCTAAATTTTCATTAATTTTAGAGTTTAATCAAATTTTTGACCTTCAAAAACATAATTTCCCTTCAACTACAACTATCACAAATGTGATTTTGAAGAAAATTTGAAATGAATTCGATTCCTTCGAAAATCAAAAAAATAAACGAAAAACTTGCTGCTGCCAATGAACATTTTTCAATTATATTTTGAATACAGATGAAAAAGTTTTGCTTTCTTCACTATTTTGCATAAATCAGCATTGACAGACAGCGTGCTCGTATGTATGAATGGCAATGCGTGACGACTGAATGAATATAAAGAATTGTGTACAAAAACGCCCTAAAATAGGCTACAGTAAAAAAAACTCGCATACCGCCGTTGGCCTACGTCAATGCAAAAAGCAAAAAATATCAAAATATTATACTTAAATTCACACATACACACATATCTTCGCATGCATACACTCAATTTCAATAGACATTTTTTTCAACATTTTTCAATCGTCGAAACCTTGAAATATCAAAGTATTTTATTTCATTATATTTTTATTATTGCATTTATTATGTTAAATACCAACAATATCAATGGGAAAGTGTATGTAAAATAAATTCAACTGATTTTGGTGATAATTTAAAAAGCAACAAAAAAAAAAAAGAGAAAAATACCGCCGAAAAATTTGCAAGCCAAGCCCCGACCAAAAATTTGATTTGTATAGGAAAATAAAAAGATTCGTTGCTTTTGAAAACCGCAACGGCGAAAACTTCAACAAGTCAAAAAGTTTTATACGTGTCTACGTTTGTATTGAGTGTTCTTGTGTGTGTGTGTGTGTTCGCACGATGTTGTGCCTGCAAAGCAACAAAGCATTTAAGCTTATGGCATATGGAAAATAAAAAAAAAAATGCATGGGTACTTCAATTCGTATTCATAAATAAATTTAATTTCGTTTTGATTTTCTTTTTATTTCTTGCGGTATAAATTTGCATTAAGAAAAACATAAGTGATTGCAGCATAACTGCCGGCGAGTGTGTTTGTGTGCTTATTTCATATGTTGGTGTGCGTCTTTGATATAAAGGATTCATATGCTTAAGTCAACAGAATAATAAGTTTAAGTCTTTGATTTTGGCAAGATTTTAGAGATGTATGTATCTTGATATCAAAATAACAACAAGTTTAAGTAATAAACAAAATAAATTTTGAAATTCAAAGCTGGTAGTTGATCCACTTAATCCGAAAACTCACTTCATTAGCCCAATTAGTTACATCATTCGAGGTATATGAGTAAAAGTAAATTTTCGCACTTTTTGGTTTAGATAGGCGTAAGCTACATAGTCAAACACATTTTAAATTGTCGCAAAATTCTAACAAATTTTGAATACAAATTTTTGGTTTTTAAAATAGGTTAAAAAACATGTTTATTTAAATAATAAATAAATAAGTAAAACAATTTTCTTTTTTTTCAGCTATTGCATTAAATAATTGTTCCATCTATAAAGAAGTGTCTTAAATAATTATGAAATTATTATGCATTTGATAAATTTTTTAAAAACCCACATTTCTTTACATATTTTTAAAACTTTTATCAAAAATTTTTTTTTCTCAAACACCACCAAAAATACATTGAAGCATATAAATTTTCAGTGCTCTATTTCACATTGTCATTTTGTGTTTTCATTCTTCTGAATAGTTTTATGAATTATGGGAAAAATTTCCATATGCTTGTGCATCCATCAGCATATTAAAGTACGTGATATTACAAAAATTGCTAAATAAAATAAATAAATGTAAACAAATGCTGACAATGGCATATTTCGTAGTCATAAATACAATAAATACTTATATATACATGTACATAGTATGCAAATTTGCAGTAATAAGCACAGATCAGTGCTGTACTTAGAGTTGGGATGTACTTTATGGAGGCTAGGCGTACTACAAATTCATTTAAAAACTAAGAAAAAAGTTTTGTTATTTTATTGTCAGGATTATCTATATCTAGTTCTGCATGAAAAATAACGCATTTTAAGATCCGATTGAAAACAGTGCTGTTTGATATTCCGTTCACCATATGTTCTGTAGTATGGCGCAAAATCAGATATATCGAGTTTTTGATCACAAATTGTAATAGGCGTATTTTCATGATTGATTTGTAGCATTTGGTTTGAAAATTTCGTCAAAAGAGCAATAATCTGTCAGTAGCGTCTGGTGTCAACTTTGTCGGACATTTTTTTGCATGTTTATTTAATTTGGATACACTTTATTTTGAAATGCGCAATGATTATACTAAGTAACTAGCTAATTTCCGCAACTTTGTACGCGTAGCCTGTTTTCAGTTTGTTCTGCAAGAGCAAACAATTAAAATTTTTTTTTAGTGACCTCTAATGTAGTGTCTGTAATTTTTGACAATCCTCGCATTATTGTTGTTTGAGAATGAGAGCCAGATTAAAATTTGAATATTCCCTTGTTTCTCTTCCATAAATTTTCCATTGTAATGCCATGGGAAATACAAAAAACAAAACACACACGAACACTAACACATTAACTTACATGCTTGTTTCTATGGGTGAAATTATTTTTTTTTAGCAATTTTAAGACTTAAATATTTTTGATATCGTGATAATTTTATGGATGGGGCTGCTTGTAGAAGTCCACGTAAGTGGGGAAAGTCCTGATCGCCACTCACTTGGGAGTGGCCAGAGATGATTCTTTTGCAAGCAGTTCAAGCAGCTCACAAACTTCCGGCCTTTTTTTGGCCAAGTATCCTCTGGAGATCCCTTGGACACCCGTCCGGGGGTGAGCTAGTTGTGAGAAGGCGGGTCTCTCCTAGACTTAAAACTTGGAATGTGTGCGTAGGGTTTGGGTCCCACCACACATTATCATCATTTCCAATGAAAACCAAATCAGCCTCGGATAATAGCCCCCACTACGATGACGACCACTGCAAACGAAAAACGAACAATGATTTACGGATACGCACCTGGAATGTCCGGACCCTCCATAGGGAAGATGCAACTATCCAACTGGCGGAAGCCCTCGTAAAAATAAAGGCTGACATCACCGCCATCCAGGAGATGCGATGGAAAGGACAAGGCTGCTCTAAACGGACGAACTGTGATATCTACTACAGCGGCCATGCGGAGAGGCGCGAATATGATTGCGGATTCGTTGTAAGTCGAAAATTACGCCACCTAGTTTCCCGGTTCACGCCAATAAACGAAAGGCTGGCTACGATCCGTATCAAGGCAAAATTCTTCAACATAAGCCTAATTTGCGCGCACGCCCCGACGGAGGAAAAGGACGATGCCACCAAGGATGATTTCTACGCGAGCCTAGAGGACGTGTATGACCGTTGTCCGACCCACGATGTAAAAATAGTCCTCGGCGATTTTAACGCGAAGGTCGGAAGAGAAGGCATCTTTGGCGCTACAGTCGGTCAGTTCAGTCTCCACGAGACCACTTCAAACAACGGTCTGAGACTGATCGACTTCGCCGCGGCGAGAAACATGGTAGTTAGTAGTACCAGATTTCAACACCTCGACATTCACAAGGCCACCTGGCTATCCCCGGATCAAAAAACGAAAAACCAAATTGATCATGTTGTGATCGACGGAAGGCACGCTTCAAGCATTCTGGATGTGCGTACATTTCGGGGGGTCAACATTGACTCCGACCACTATCTTGTTGCAGCTAAGATCCGCATGCGGCTATGCAATGTGAAGAATGTACGCACGGGCATGCAACGAAAGCTGGACGTCGCCAAACTGCAATCACAACGGACTGCCGAGGCGTACTCCGCTCAACTCTCGGTTAAGCTCAACCAACCAACCTCTGGAACCGACGACGCCGGTGGACTTTGGACACACATCTCCCACTCCATGCGTGCTGCTGCCGAGGAAGTCATTGGTTTTCGACACCCACAACCTCGAAACCAATGGTATGACCAGGAGTGTCGCGATGCGACTGCTGAAAAAAACGCCGCATACAAGAAGACGCTGCAGTCAGCCGCAACGCGAGCCGTGCGAGAAAACTACCGCGAAAAGAGGAAGGAAGAGAGGCGCATTTTTAGACGTAAAAAAAGGGAGCAGGAAAAGCGTGAGCGTGAGGAACTTGAGGTGTACCAGGGCAAGAAGGATGCACGAAAATTCTATCAACAAGTTAAGCGTCTAACTCAAGGTTTCAAGCCCGGAGCATCCACTTGTAGAGACGAAAATGGAAATCTGGTTACAGATACATAGAGTGTACTGAGGTTATGGAGGCAGCATTTCTCCAACTTGCTTACGGGCGACGATTCCACCAATTCCGCTCAGAGAGAATGCAGTACGATACCACCAATCGATGATAACGCAGTGGAAGTACCATCACCTAGCCATGAAGAGGTTCGAGTTGCTATCCAGCGACTCAAAAACAACAAAGCAGCGGGTGCTGACGGCCTGCCAGCTGAGTTGTTTAAAGCTGGTGGCGATGAATTGATAAGGTGCATGCATCAACTCATCAGCAAAATATGGCTAGCGGAAAGCATGCCCGACGATTGGAATCTCAGCGTGCTTTGTCCTGTAATAAAGAAAGGAGACCCGACAATCTGCGCCAACTACAAGGGTATCAGTCTTATTTCCATCGCATATAAGATCCTCTCAGGCGTATTGTGTGAAAGATTGAAGCCGTATACAGAAACGCTGATCGGATCCTATCAGTGTGGCTTTAGACCTGGTAAGTCCACCATAGACCAGATTTTTACACTACGCCAAATCCTGGAGAAAACCCATGAATATCAAATCGACACTCACCATCTCTTCGTCGATTATAAAGCTGCGTTCGATAGCCCAGTGCGGGATTGCCTATACGCAACAATGTCTGAGTTCGGTATACCTGCAAAGTTGATAAGGCTCTGCAGGATGACGTTGAGCAATACGTTTAGCTCCGTCAAGGTAGGGAATGACCTCTCCGGAACTTTTAATACCGAGCGAGGTTTCAGACAAGGCGACCCGCTCTCGTGCGATCTCTTCAATTTCATTATGGAGGGGATCGTACGAAAAGCCGGTGTGCATCATAATGGCACCATTTTCTTCAAAGGTGTTCAGCTCCTTGCGTACGCTGATGATATTGATATTATCGGTCGGAGTAAGAGAGATGTAACTGCTGCTTTCACTGCTATTGAAAAGGAATCAGCCAAAGTGGGTTTGATGGTAAACGAGGGCAAGACGAAATACATGATGTCTACTAACAACAACAAGAGAGCACGGGATCTAGACTCTCATGTTGCAGCGGGCAACTGTAAATTAGAAGTTGTCAAGGAATTCATCTACCTTGGCACTGCCGTAACCAGCAACAATGATGTCAGTCTGGAGATTAAGCGGAGAATAACAATTGCTAATAGGTGCTACTACGGTCTCAGTAAGCAATTACGTTGCAGAGCTCTCTCTCGATCGACAAAGCTAACACTTTACAAGACGCTCATTCTACCTGTGCTTCTTTATGGCGCTGAGGCATGGGTGGTTTCGACAACAGACGCAGCCGCACTTGGGGTGTTCGAGAGGAAAATTCTCCGCAAAATCTTTGGTCCTGTTCGAGTTGGCGACGACTATCGCATTCGCATGAACCACGAGCTGTATGAGCTCTACGCCGACATTGACATAGTTAAGCGTATAACAATACAGCGACTACGCTGGCTGGGTCATGTCCATCGTATGGATAAAGAAGCTCCAGCGAAAAAGGTATTCGAAGGGAAGGTCCCCGGTCAACGACGAAGAGGGAGACCATGCCTCCGGTGGATAGACCAAGCTGAGGAAGCCCTAACCGCGCTTGGCATTAACGATTGGAGAAGGCGCGCGCAAAACAGAGGCGCCTGGCGAGAGCTAATGAGGTCGGCCGTAACCTGACAACGGGTTGTTATGGCCATCTAAGTAAGTAAGTAAGATAATTTTAATTGAACTTTGAGACCAAGCGTGTAAGGAATAAAACTAAATAAATTTAATCAAAATTGGTCCAGTATTTTTTGAGTTATTAGCGAACATTGAGAACGGCTATCATTTTATTTATATTGTTACGAAATTTCCTGTCTCTTTGACGATAATTTCGATCTCTCACACTTTTCTGAGTTCGATCACTGGATTGTGTAACAATTAAAAACACACAAACTTATTTAGTTATAAAATGATTTATTTTATTAACGTTCAAATTCTAATATTAATTTAACACTGTATAGAAAAACTGTTTTACTTTACTACGGATCACACTGTACTCACTTTATTGCTTCAATTCAAGTGTTCTACTTCACTGTTTAAATACAACTGTGTCACTCAACTCAGATGACAACCCTTTTATACTGCAGTCATCACTCTCTCGAATAATCCAGTACCTTCTAAGTGGCGTATATTCTATCATTATCTACAACCTACCAGTGCTTCCAAGTGGCGTGCATTCTACCACCATTCACAATCCACCAGCATGGCGCACTGACGTTGAGCTCACAATTATCCAGAATGTTGCCATTATTAGATGGCGTTGTACGACATTGAATTCACAATCTAGATGTCTCTCGGTTATTGACTTTTATAGTGTACCGCAGCGTCTGTTCGGTTTATTATTTTTACACCATTGCGCTAGATGGTGTATGCTAGCTAGTATCATTTAGTTTCTTTTGCTGGTTTTTATTTCAAGAGTTTTCTAGCATAAACCAAATTTCGCTACAATATAGATAATGAGTTCACTGCAAATATACTGTGAAAAAAATTAAATTATATTGAATATACCATCACTGCCTCTAAATAAAGCTATGTTCCTCAAATTGAGTTGACTTTTACACAGTTTAATAGTAAAAGGATAGCAACACAGTATTGTGTGGAGTGTTCGTAGTAACATCAGTGAAAATTTTACACATTACAGTGTAAAACTTAATATTTTTGCGTAAATATTTAAGATGACTTTTTTAGTAATATGTAGTGATCCCACATATTCACTATGACCGACATTAGCTCCCACCAGTTAAATAAAAATAAACAATTTTCATTTGGGTCATATTACTATTTTAGACCATAAATTCATTTAACGTAAACAAGTCAAAATTTATGGAAAATATTTTCAAGTACATTTTTTATGTGAAAATATTTTCCATGTAAAATAAAATCCATAGCCCAATAAATAATTTTTCAAATTGCATTTGCTTGTGCATTTAGAGCATCTAATTTCAAGCGCAAGTCAAACGTTGACCGCTAGTCAATAACACAAACAACAACGATCGCATGCTTGTGACTACAACAACAACAAGCGCTCGCTTGCTACGTATTTTTTTAAATAGCAACAACTAAATGCACAACCAAATGAAAGAATTATGTTTCACCCTCATGCCAATGACTTTGATTTTTCAAGGCTGAGAATTAGTGTAAACAAATTTACTAATTTGGTGACCAATTCTTGTGATTGGTTATTGCAGCAAAATTGGGTGGAGTTATGAAAAATATTGGTAAAATTTTAGTTAAGAAATACTGGTATTTTAAGTATTTAAGCTAAGGAAATTGTAAATAAAATTCAGATTTAAGTCAAAACTTAAAAGTGGCTTACTAGCCTTGTTTTCTCTTGACTCTCACTAAGTGCGGCATAACTGCCATTAAAACTGCTTGACTAGCAGAATTAAAATAAGTCAAAACCAATTTTTTTTAGTAGGAAAAAGTTAAGCCAGAAGAATAAAAATCTAGGAAACCTTTTTCCCCTACATGGCGATCCTGCCCAATTCGAACTAGCACAGAAACTTTGATAAATTAGATCCTGCCAATCTGCTAAAACAAATAAAACAAATTCTGAATTCTGATGACTGAGGCATCTGTAAATGCCATTTTTGAAAATTGGCCCAATTATAATGATGAATACGTACCACAACCGATAAACAAGAAAACATAAAAAACAAAATTAACACATATGTTCCCAAATTTACAAGAAACATTCTACCACATAGCAATGTTTGACACTAAGAAGGACGAGCAGATAACCATCGAAAACAACTTGGGTTCTGCAATAACAAAGAACGACGTGAAGTCAACAGCATTAACTTCAATTGCAACAATAGTAATTATTATAATAATTATATTCATATTTTATAAAATAAATAAACATTACAAGCAATATGTACTGAAACATATCAATAGAGTACAAAATGTTTAACTAAATAAAAAAAAAAAAAAAAAAAAAAAAAAACAAATATTTAAATGTACACCCTATCAGAAATTTATAAAAAAATTAGAGAAATAAAAATAAACATAAGAAAGTTAGGAAACAAGAAATACACTAGTTTGACGATTAAGGAAAAACTTGCCCAAATCGATAAATACGTAGCAGAGTACGAAGAACACAACAAAAATCTAAAACAAAACTTAGAGATACTGAAATTGACAGAACAGTTTTACATAATAGTAAAAGACGCTAGAACAAGTTTAGTGTGTATGCAAACAACTACAACAGAACAGACAATGGCAGAATTCAAATTAGAATCCATTATAAAAATAATCCCCATTTTTTCGGGAAACCAAAAAGAATTAGATAGTTTTTTAACATTAGTAGAACTACTACATGACACTTATTCAAATGAAGATAAGAAAAAGTTAATAAAACTCATCTTGAGTATAAAGCTAAGTACAAGTGTGAAAACAACATTAGGGTACACTACTGACATTGACACCTTTCAGAAACTAAAAACAAACTTGCAAACCGCTTACAAAAATACTTTAACTACAGCACAGATATATACACAATTAACTTCCCTTACACAAAGAAACAATAACGTTTCACAGTTTAAAGACAAACTCTTAAATTTAATAGCCGAACTAAATAACTTACAAATTAAAGACTTAACAGACATGAACCAGAGAAATGTAATTATTAAAGTAAACGATGATTATGCATTAAATATTTTCAAAAACGGTTTAAATGATGATTTGAAAATGACAATTTTTGCAGCACAACCCAAATCTTTAATCGAAGCTATAAACTTATCTTTAGAACTGGAGAAAAATCTTAAAACAAGTAACCAACTTCTACATTACAAAAGTAATACAGATAATAACTTTCAAAACAATGGAAACAATTACAGATCCAACTATAGGAATCAATCAAGAAATAATTGCAACTGTAGTAGAAATTCTTCCCACAACAGTAGATTCACAAATAACAATACGAACTGGCAAAATAGAAACAGAAACAATAACTCTGAAAATTATTCAAAGAATAATAACTACAATAGAGGAAATAATACCTCAAGAAACCAATCCAATAACAACAGAAATAGTTCATACTCAGGAAACAACAATTATAACAACAATTCAAAAGGAAGGAATTCAAATACTGGAAGCCAACGCAACTCAAATAGAGTATATTCTGTAGATAGCACTGATCAGGGAAACGATCAGCGCTCGGAGACCGCAACAGAGGATCATCCGGGACAGCAAAACTGAAGATTTACAATATATCGGATAATACGACAAATTACATTATAATAAAATGTAAAAATTCAAAGACACATTTCAAATTCTTGATAGATACAGGCGCAGACATTTCAATCTGCAAATTAGAAAATCTTATTAATGATAATAATTTGATGAAGGATAAAAAGTGTAAACTGACAGGAATAACTGACCAAGAAACTTTTACTTTAGGAACGATTACATTACTGTTAGATTTCCAAATATCAATAATAAAACATATTTTTCATGCAGTCGACAATAATTTTCCAATTAATACTGACGGCATTATAGGAAGAGACTTTTTAAATAAATACATGTGCAAAATAGATTATGAAACACAAACACTTACTACCATAGTAGACAACACAGACATTGTAACACCAATATATTTGAACGAAAAAGTTTACGACTTAATACGAATACTACCAAGAACAGAAATAATTCATCCAATTAATTTAACAGTAGAGGAAGACCACGTGGTGTTAAATGAAGAAATTCAGTCAGGCGTATTTTTGGCAAATACAATAATACCTGCAAACGGAAAATGCCACGTTAAAATATTGAACACTAATGACACAGAAGTAAAAATTAGACATCTTAAACCAAAAACAGAACCACTGACAAACTATACATACATAGATTACAGACAAAGATCGCGGAATGACGAACGATTCAAAAATATACAAAAGGAATTAAATATAACAACCAACCATCCTTTAATTAACATTTTCAAACAATACCAACATATATTCCATCTAGAAAATGAACAACTCTCAATAAATAACTTTTACACTCAAAACCTTGCAACAACAGACAGTTCACCAACGTACATAAAAAACTATAGGTTACCACACACACAGAACGAAGAAATACATAAACAGGTACAAGATTTATTAGATAACGACATAATAGAACCATCTTTTAGCCCATACAATTCACCTTTACTTTTAGTACCAAAAAAGAGCAGTGATGACACTAAAAAATGGCGTTTAGTAGTTGATTTCCGAAAACTCAATGAAAAAATTGTCAACGACAAATTCCCATTAACACGCATAGAAGACGTTTTGGATAAATTAGGCAGAGCAAAGTATTTCTCAACTCTCGATATGACAAGTTCATTTCATCAAATCCCCTTAGATAAAAACTCAAAACCATTAACAGCCTTTTCGACCAATGACGGTCACTTTCAATTCAAAATACTCCCTTTTGGACTGAAAATCTCATCAAATAGTTTTCAAAGAATGCTAACTCTAGCACTCACCGGTCTAAGTTCAGAAGCATTTTTATATGTTGATGACATAATAGTATTTGGATGCAGTCTACAGCATCACAACAATAACCTCATTAAAGTTTTTGATAGACTATCAAAATACAACTTAAAGCTAAATCCGAATAAATGTCAATTTTTAAGACCTGAAGTAATCTACTTAGGACATCTTATAACACAGCATGGAATAAAAACAGATCCTGCTAAATATGATACCATCAAAAATTACCCAACTCCAAAAAACGCAGACGAGGTACGTAGATTTGTAGCTTTTTGCAACTACTATCGACGATTCATAAAAGATTTTGCAACAATAGCACAATGTCTCAATAATTTACTAAAGAAAAACAAAACATTTGTCTGGACTGAAGAATGTCAAAAATCTTTTGAAAAGTTAAAACAAAAATTGATAGAACCACCAGTTCTTCAATATCCAGATTTTACAAAACCTTTCATATTGACTACTGACGCATCAAATTTTGCTTTAGGGGCAATACTTTCTCAAGGTGAAATTGGAAAAGACCTTCCAATTTCCTACGCAAGTAAGACATTACAAAAACATGACATTAATAAACCAATTATTGAAAAGGAACTACTAGCCATCCACTGGGGGATAAATTTTTTTAAACCTTACCTATACGGACAGAAATTCATAGTAGTAACAGACCATAGACCATTAGTTTCACTTTTTACGCACAAAAACCCATCATCTAAAATGACTAGAATCAGATTAGATTTATCTGATTACGATTTTGAAATCAAATTCAAACAAGGTAAAATAAATACAAATGCCGATGCACTGTCAAGAATTAACATAGATTCAACAATACTGAAAAATATGATACCAACACAAAAAACGAGCGATAATAAGACAATGGTTATAACTAGGGGTAATAAAAAGAAGGAAGAAAACAAAAATATGGAAGAAAAATGTGAATCTCTACAGGAGCCTGATCAACTTTTTATGTGGGATTGCACATCGATTACTGACGTCAGAAATTTAAGAAGATTAAAGTTCGAACTAAGCAATAAGAGCGATAAAAGGAATGATACTACCAGTAATATCAAAATTATAGATGAATTCGTGCACGTAAGATGTAGTGATAATCTAACGAATCTAGATTCGACATTGGAGAAACTATCATCATTAATGAATAAAGAAAATATCAAAGAGCTAGCATTAGATGAGAATGATATTATATTTGAAATCATAAATAAGGATGATTTCAAAACGAAATTTAATAAGCTGCAGCAAAAAAGAACATTGAAATATAGAAAATCGCTAAACATATTATTATTTAAACCCCCTAAGAGAATAACAAATAAAACCTTGCAAAAGAATTTGATAAAAGAATTTCACGACACACCGCAAGGAGGTCATTTAGGTATCAGAAAAACAATCCTAAAACTAAAACAACGCTATGTTTGGAAACACATGCGACAGATGGTAAAAACACATATAAACAAATGTGAAAAATGCGCTCGTAACAAGTACAATAAACACATCAAAGAAAAAATGACGATAACAAACACTCCGTCAACAAGTTTCGAAATAGTACAAATTGACACAGTAGGTCCACTAAAGATTTCAAACGGGTACAGATATATACTTACAATGCAATGTGAACTAACTAAATTTGTCATTGCACATCCCATTGAAAGTAAAGACGCAAACTCAATAGCAAGAACACTTGTCGAACAATTAATTTTGAAATACGGTTGTTTCAAAACACTAAAATCCGACCGAGGGACTGAATACACTAACGATCTACTTAAAGCAGTATGTAAACAACTCAAAATAGAACAAATTTTTTCAACGCCATATCACCATGAAACAATAGGATCACTCGAAAGAAACCACAGAGTACTTAACGAGTACCTACTTTCCTTCGCAGATGATTATGAATGGGATAAATGGATTCCTTATTACACTTTTGCATACAATACTACTCCACACATAGATACACAATATTCACCATATGAGTTAGTTTTTGGTAAATTACCAACCTTTCCAAGTGACAGAGAACATGACAATGCGAAGGCTTACAATTTAGAAGACTATTCGAATGAATTAAAAATTAGACTGAAAATGTCCATGAACAAAGCAAAAACCTTAATTAATTTAGCAAAAGCTAAAAGAAAAATAAATTATGATAAGAGTGTGAATGAATCAGAATTAGAAATAGGAGATTTAGTATTTGTTAAACTAGAAACTAGGAAGAAATCCCAGAGTCCTTATCATGGACCATATAAAATAATAAGCAGAGATGGAGTAAACTCCACTATAGAAATAAATAATAAGCAAAAAACTTTGCACAACAATATGTTAAAGAAATTTTCAAACTAAAACATAAATTAATATTTTTTTATTATTATTAAAAACCTTATTTAAAATAAAATACAAGTATATAATATTTGCATTACTCCACACCTAAAAATGATTTTTTCTAAATAATTTTTCTCTTAAGGGTAGGGGTGTAGTGATCCCACATATTCACTATGACCGACATTAGCTCCCACCAGTTAAATAAAAATAAACAATTTTCATTTGGGTCATATTACTATTTTAGACCATAAATTCATTTAACGTAAACAAGTCAAAATTTATGGAAAATATTTTCAAGTACATTTTTTATGTGAAAATATTTTCCATGTAAAATAAAATCCATAGCCCAATAAATAATTTTTCAAATTGCATTTGCTTGTGCATTTAGAGCATCTAATTTCAAGCGCAAGTCAAACGTTGACCGCTAGTCAATAACACAAACAACAACGATCGCATGCTTGTGACTACAACAACAACAAGCGCTCGCTTGCTACGTATTTTTTTAAATAGCAACAACTAAATGCACAACCAAATGAAAGAATTATGTTTCACCCTCATGCCAATGACTTTGATTTTTCAAGGCTGAGAATTAGTGTAAACAAATTTACTAATTTGGTGACCAATTCTTGTGATTGGTTATTGCAGCAAAATTGGGTGGAGTTATGAAAAATATTGGTAAAATTTTAGTTAAGAAATACTGGTATTTTAAGTATTTAAGCTAAGGAAATTGTAAATAAAATTCAGATTTAAGTCAAAACTTAAAAGTGGCTTACTAGCCTTGTTTTCTCTTGACTCTCACTAAGTGCGGCATAACTGCCATTAAAACTGCTTGACTAGCAGAATTAAAATAAGTCAAAACCAATTTTTTTTAGTAGGAAAAAGTTAAGCCAGAAGAATAAAAATCTAGGAAACCTTTTTCCCCTACAAATAGTTCCAACATACACATTTAGATTGATTGAATTAGACTTAAAAGTGAAAAGAATACTCATAGTATTGTGTTTGGTTTTACTGCTAACATGTGTAAAACTTAAACATATTTTTACGCAAAGTTATTTCACCCACTATGTAAGTAAAATACATGACACAATGTTATTTAGAGTATAGGTGGGTTCGAGTACATTTGAATATAGTCACATATAATTTTTCATTTGACTATTTTGATTGTTTTCCATTTATTGTTGAGCAATGGTAAAATTTGCCATTTATTTCGATTTCCACACTCTGTTATTTTAAGGTTTTGCACAAAATGTTCTTTGTATGCATTTTTTATGAAATAGTGTTTTAGGTAAGTGTGTCTTTTATGTAAAATTCTTTCATATTTTTACGTTTTGTTATAAAAATTTTACGATTAATTTTTGAAAGTATTATAAGAAAACTAGGCAAAAACAAAAATAGCTTCACGAAGTATGACACGCAGTTTCTGAGAAATTTCTTAAAGCAAAATATGTAACTCAAAAATACTTTTTCGAAATTTTTAATTTTGAGCAATTTTTTTTTTCTATGGAAACATATTAGCCGTGTTTTATTCGTTCTGGTTAAACCTAAAAGTGAATAAAACGCAAAAGTTTAATCTTTTAAAATTGTGCTAATGACCACTTGGAGACATGACAATGTTTGACAGAACTTCTGTTTGGAAATCAGAGCCTTTAAGGCCAGCAAACTCGTGCGGTTTCACGGAATCTAGTGCTGTAAGAGGCATCGCACGCTACTATAAAGATTAGTAAAGGATATTCTTACACTATTATTTGAAAAAAAAAAAAAATGCTTCACTTGATGCTATCAGACTTGAAAATAGTTTTGTGCAGTTATGTTAACTTTTTCGTTAATACTCAAATCCGGCTTTGAGCAAAATTTAAAAAAAAAAACTAAATTAATATTCCTCATCATCAAGATACTTTTGCTTGTGAGATCCGAAGTCTTTTCTCAAAACTCTCTCTAATTTGAGAGAAAATTGAACAACAAGATAAAATGTCTCTTCTCTTGTGTCGTTCCGTGTTATTTATAAGTCACTTAAGTTATCACTTATATATCTTCTATTATTAAGCGAGCAAAAATTGTATGTTTATATGTACGAGTACATATGTACATATGTACGAGTATATATGTTTATATGTATATATGTACAGGACTGAATTTTATTTCGAAAACGGCTGCAGCAATTTTGATGAAACTTGGAGATTTTATGCATATGTGAACAAAATTAAGATTGGGCTAGGTTTTTCAAGACTGTAACAGGGGCGTGGCACAGCCCTATACGTTAATTTTTATAACGTGATATCTCGCAAACCCTTTAAGATAATCATAAATATCTTTAATAGTACTAAAAATGGGCGGAATAGGAGAAGAGGGCGTGGCATATTTCAACAATTGAAAATTTTGATTCAATATTACTCAAAAACGGCACCTACGATTTTCATAAAAATTTTGAAGACAATACCTCCGAAAGCAGTAATTATAACAAGTTATATATTAGGGAACTAACAACGCTATTGTTATGAAATTTAACATATGAGATACACTAGCTATTGGGTATCTTGTAACTAAAAGTGGGCGCAACGACACTCATGGGCGTGGCTCCTTCCATACATGCGAAAAAAGTAAAATGCTATATTTAGTGTGCTATGAGAGTAATATTTCTAAAATTTGGCGCAGAAATGTCAGTTACTATAAGCTATGAAACTAAATGGATTTCGATGAGATTGTATCAGTGGGCGTGGCACCTCCCCTACATGCAAAAAATGTTAAGTGTTATATTTAGTGTGCTATGGAAGTAATCTTTTTGAAATTTGGTACAGTGGTATCGGTTACCATGAGCTTTAAAATTAAATAAAGTTTGACGAGATTGCATTAGTAGGCGTGGCACCTCTCATACAAGCTAAGACCGTTTAAGGATATATTTAGTGGTCTGTATGAGTGATCCTAATAAAATTTGGTATAGAGATGTCGGTTATCATATCCTTTTAAGTTTAATGAATTTTGATGGGATTACATCAGTAGGTGTGGCACCTCCCATAATGCAAAAAACGTTAGTAGTTATATTTAGTGCGCTCTGGGAGTAATTTCATTAAAATTTGGTGCAAAGCTGTCGGTTACTATGAGCTTTGAAATTATACGAAAATCGGCGAGATTGCATTAGTGGGCACCTCCTATATAAGCAAAATACGATAAATGCCATAGTATACTATTGGAGTAATATTTTTTAAATTTGGTGTAGAGGTGTCGGTCACTATAATATCTGAAATTATATGAATGTTGACCGGATTACATTAGTGGGCGTGGCACCTTCCATACAAGCTTAAAACATTTTATGTTATATTTTGAATACTATATGAGTGATCCTAACAAAATTTGTTCGAGTTTTTCAACCTCTTTCAACTGCTTCATTATTTTTCAACCTCTGTCAACTCTTTTTAACCTCTTTCAACTTTTCTCAACATTTTCCATATTTTTTCGAGATTTTCAACCTTATTCAACTTTTTTCGACTTTTTCAACCTGATTCAACTTTTTTCGAGTTTTTCAATCTCTTTCAACACTTTCAACATTTTCAACCTCTTTCAACTTTTTTCAATCTCTTTCGACTTTTCTCAACATTTTCCATATTTTTTCGAAATTTTTAACCTTATTCAACTTTTTTCGAGTTATTCATACTCTTTCAAGTTTTTTCGAGTTATTCAACCTCTTTCAACTGTTTCAACATTTTCAACTTATTTCAACATTTTCCATATTTTTTCGACTTTTTTGACCTTATTTACAGTCCTTTCGAGTTATTCAAACTCTTTAAACTTTTTCAAAATCTTTCAACTTTTCTCAACATTTTCCAAATTTTTTCGACTTCTTCAACCTCATTCAGCTTTTTTCGAGTTTTTCAACCTCTTTCAAATTTTCTCAACATTTTCCATATATTTTCGACTTTTTCAACCCCATTCAAATTTTTTCGAGTTTTTCAGCCTCTTTCAACATTTTTCAACCTCTCTCAAATTTTCTTAACATTTTCCATATTTTTTCGAATTTTTCAACCTTATTCAACTTTTTTCGAGTTATTCAACCTCTTTCAACTGTTTTAACATTTGTCAACCTCTTTCAACTTTTCTCAACATTTTCCATATTTTTTTGAATTTTTCAACTTTATTCAACTTTTTTCGAGTTATTCAACCTCTTTCAACTGTTTCAACCTCTTTTTAAACTTTTTTCAACATTTTCCATATTTTTTCGATTTTTTCAACCTTATTCAACTTTTTCCGAGTTATTCATACTCTTTCAACTTTTTTCAACACGTTCCATATTTTTTGGACTTTTTCAACCACATTCAACTTTTTTCGGCTTTTCAATCTCATTCAACTTTTTCCGAGACTTTCAACTTTTTCCGAGTTTTTCAATCTCCTTCAACTTTTTCAATCTCCTTCAACTTTTTCAACACTTTAATATACTATCGAGTTTATCAAACTTTTTCACCTGCTTCAACCTCTCTCAACGTTTTTCAACATTTTTCATATATATCTTTCATATTTTTTTTAACTTGTTTTCGGGTTTTCAACCCCGTTCAATTGCATTACATTTTTTCGACTTTTTCAACCGCAAAGCGAAAAACCGAGCTTGATCGGTCTCCTGGTACTTATTTATATTATCAGTTATCGCGATTAACACATGATACATTAAGATAATATCTTTTTTTTTTAATGAAACAATATTTTTTTAAAATTTTTCACTTTAAATTTAAAGTACTATATTTAGTTAAATTTATTTCGCAATTTCATTTTGCTCCTAAAATGCGTTTTTTGTTGCACATGAACAGTCAAGCGACTGCATAAAAGTCGCCAAAGTTCAAATCGGTTCAACTATGACTTGATACGTTAGCTGTTATGTTTTTTGGCTAAAAAAATAGAGAGAGCTGCAGTTTTTTGGCTTTAGATTTTATTGGAAAGTAGAAAAAAAAAACATCTTGCAAGCAGCTTAGCAGCAAATGTGAAAACTTATAAATCCCTTGCACAAACTTCTGCTGACAATACAGAAAAGTCGGAATTTTTTACGCTTATTTTTTAAATTTGATGGCTTCGTCATATATTTTGTAAACTTCAATATAACCTGTTCATATAACTGTAAGTGACATATACACTGAAAAAACAATTTGTTTAAATATATTAACTCGAAAATTAATAAATATTATAATTTTCATTCAAATCCTACAATTCCATAACTTATGATAGGCTTTTTTATTATTAAACAGCATTTGGACATAAATTGTACACTTGAACAGATTAAGCCTTTTTCTCAATTTAACTTACATTAAAATTACTTATTTTTTACATTTTATCCAAATGTTTTATTGATTAATCAAAATTATAGGCAGAGGTAAAAATTATTGGTCAAGTATTTATAGTAAATTTTATAACTTTTCATCATGTGTTGAATATTTTTAGCGTATATATATAAAGGGTGTTCAAATTAGAGGTATCTTTTTAAGCTTACCGCAATTTTCTTACTGATAATAAACTACACAAATATTTTTTATGTATAAAAGAAATACATTCCGGTTAGGTAAAATGGATTGTTATACGAATATACAGTATTGGCCAAAACTAAAGCACCTCCTGAGTACACTTTTTTTACATCATAATTTTTTTATGAAAACAAAGTTATTGAACCATATTAAGTATTTATTTTATTTATCTATACCTTTATTATTGACAAACAGAATTTAAAAAAATTCTGCGTCTCATAAATAAACAGTTAACATTAAAGGAACACTTTAAACCCGAAAACTTAACGGACAAAACTAAAGCACCCCCTTTTTTACGGTAAATAAAAACTTTTAAAATAAGTACTTAGTTGCAAATCCTATATTCTGGACGACATACGCACCTCTTTAAGGCATAGAGGATATTAAATTTTCAATGATATCCTGCGATATCCCTTCCCAGGATATTTTTAAGGACTGAGTGGATCTTCCGTGGTTTTTCAATTTTTTCTGATGCTAGTCATGTTAATAATATCCCACAGGATCTCAAGAGGATTCAGGTCGAGGCAGGCCAACCAAAAACTTCTACCCTATTGCTCTGAAGCCAGCCCTTACAAGCATTAGAGACGTATTTTGGATCATTGTCCTGATGCAACCTTCATTCAAGTGGCTTGTCTGCATAGGCATATGGCAGCATTACGTCTTTTAATATGTCAATGTACATGGATCGATCCATAATTTCTTCAATCCCTTGAATTGGCCCAGTCCCTTGACCAGAAAAGAAATTTCAGACCATTACACTGCCACCTCCACTCATTACAGTGACATTGCAATACTTAGAATTCAACCTTTCTCCTTTTGGCCTGCGTATACGCCTTATTCCACGCCCACCTCAACTGGATTGTCTAAAAATGGGAGACTATATTGTTTTCTAACAAATTCAATTATACTTAACTTGAAAGATTCGGATGAACAGCCTGCCAAGTTAGCAGATTAAGTTACTTGAACGACATTCTTCTTCATTATTAACTGGAACCAATGTACCTTAATTTACAATAAAAATAAATAAAGGCTTAACACAATTTATGTCTTAAAAAGATACCTCAAGTTTGAACATTTCCCTTAAGTCTCGTTAATGTAAATGTTGAATTATTTTGACAGTTCTTAATTAAATTTGAAAAGATGTGTTTTTTTATTAAGCATAAATTTTTACAATTTATCTCAACTGGTGTTGGAAAACAATATCTATTAATTGGTCGCCATCACTGGTGAAACAAAAGCGAGTTCATTTTCTGCAACTGTCCATTACATTGGTTAGTATTTCGGGCCTTTGGTATTTGGCTTGGTATCTTAAACTTTATCTTTCAAAAATCCACACAAGAAGAAGCACAGCTTACTCAAATTCAAAGATCTTGGTCACCTGTCAGTATTGCCGTTTTTTTGACACGAAAGAAGTCCATTGCTGAGTGCGCAGTGTGGCATCTGCGCTGTCTTATTGGAACCTGAAAGCTTCCAGAACTTTTTCACGCATTTGCGGTAACACAAAGTAAGTGTGCTGTCTCGCCAGCTCTGAAATAGTATGGCACAATGATGGTTTTGGAGAAAGTACCGGCTCCAAACCGTCACTTTCTCGTTTTGTTTAGTGAATTATGTGAGTATTACCGGTGCCCCAATGGAAACAATTTTGTTTGTTGATGGCGCCAAAAAGTGTGAAATTTTTGTCACAGCATTCACGGCGACATGCACGTTAAGTTAACATAGCTAACCGATTACTTTCAATGTAACATGGCCACTATTTCGGCTCGTTCTATCGGTGTTTATCGATACATATAGCAGTTAAAATTATACTGAATTGCTGTTTCTAAAACGTGCTTGATGATGCCGATCGGTTGAAATTTTTCAGAATTATTCAATATTTTCATTGACCATTTTATTTATTTGAATCAAAAGATATTTTTAAAATTTTTATTAACTTTTACTTTACTTCTAAAACAGCAAATAAGCGAATCCAAGCAGATCTTTAGTAAGTAACTAAAAAAAAAACACTTTGAATAAAATAGTTTTTAAATTTTTTCATAAGCCTCGTGGCCTTTATGGTTTCAAACAATCGCCTTAAAAATTTTCCACAAAGTGTGCTATATTTCTATTTTTACTAACTTTGTAAAGCATACCACAATAAAGAACTCATACAAGCAAACAAAACTCTACTTAACCTCACATAAAATTAAGCTTTACATGGGTTACTTAAGAGGCATAAACTATTCATTCTTAGTAGTTGGTTGTTTGTGGGTGGTTTGTGCACTGTTTTTCTATTTCCCATATTTTTATTTTACTTCATAAGTTTCTTAATATTATTTTTTTATTTCTTCTTATATTTTCATAAAAAAAACTGGAACAATTTTTTCATAGCGTAAAGTTTTAGAGCTCGTAAAATATTTTTTAAAGGACCTTTGTAAGAAAACTTTTATTTGAAAGATACAATTTCTCGTTGTTCTTTGTTTTTTGGAAAAGTTTAGAAAAATATGCGCAACTTAAAACTTCACGTCATTCACAGCAATGAAAAAAAATTAATAAAAAAAGTAAATTTCATTATTCCATAAAGATGTTACCTTTGATATGCTCTTTCTGTTAGAATATTCAATTCGATTTATTATACCATATGTTTAAAATGTCAGTAATATGTACCGAAATTTTTTTGCGCTAAATGGTGCTAATTATTTTTGAAATTTTAATTTCCGTTTCGACAAAACTGATGCAGTTAAACTTTGCATGGACTTATACATTTGGGTGCATGCGCAATGATATCCCAACGGGAAAATGGTTCGCTGATGAATCTTAGTTCGCTTCATTCGGATCAATACATTGACATTGAATAGGATTCAGCTTCACACAAATATTTCCAATACATATCACTGGTTTGTGTCTTTGCTTATGCAAGGTGAGCAAGAAAAACATTGTTACAAAGACGTCATGATATTTTAAGTAGAAATGTCATATCAAGAAAAGCTAAATCGAAATGTATCAACTTTTAATTGAATTCAAAAAAAAGTAGAATCATTCGAATGACCGCTGTGTACAACCAGTGAATAATTCGAGGTGATAACTGTTTTCTTCAGCCAATAAGTTTCACTCATGAGTGTTCAGCAGCAGCAGATATCCTGAAACCCTTTTTTCAAGATTTCGCTTCCGGCTTATTTTCCTATTCAATACCAAGCCGGCGTACCATGTACTGTCATTTACGAATCTAACACCACAATTAAGTGAACGTGGTGCGATATATGACAATTTGTGTTAGTTATAGGGTGATTTCTTAAGCGTTTGGTTTTTGAATATTAAGAAAAGAACATAAAATTTGCAGCCATGAATAAAATATTTATTAAAAGCAACACACCAATTTTTGCCATTTAAATTTAAAAGATTGTTTTATGTAAATGTTGCCCGCGGCTATGCCTGAGGTGGCTCATTCGTAAGCTTCAATTTTGGTATACATACTTTTTCCACCAATGGCAGCTGTAATGTTGTCTTCTAGGGCTTTAATTGTGGCTGGCTTGTCCCTATACACGAAAGACTTTACGTAGCTCCACAAAAAATCGTCTAGTTGGGTCAAATTGCATGATCCTGGCGGCCAATGGAGTGCTCCAAAACGTGAGGCTAATTGCTCACCAAACCCGACTAGAAAATGTCGTTAGGCGTAAATTAGGTCCTCATTGGTTTTGCCTAACCAGACGTTAGGGCCAAGTTTGGAAACCCAACGACAACCTAATTTGGATTGTAACGGTGTGCCCCAAATTTTCCCAAATAGGATTGTTCAACGCCTACCTCATTAGGCTCTCGTTGGGCCCTTTCTACAAGGGGAAATGAAAAAAAAAAATTGTTGTGTCTTGGGGAAACATTTTTTATCATTGGTTGTTTTTTTTTCACGTCATTGCAGTGCAGCGCCACACATAATGCATACTACTTTTTATATGATTTTTATTACCCACACACTTCCCCGTTAATATTTTTGTTGACTTATTTTAAATGAATTTATTTATGTGACGTTTATTTATTTATATTGTCAGTCGTCATTCATACACAGAGTTCATATATATTCAAATTTTAATACAACATCAAAGCGTTACCCAGGCAACATTCACTCAGTTCATCACTATGTTTATAAATTTGATGTCATATATATAAAATTATGAAAACAAAAAAGTTATAACGAATCATAAAAAATTATTTAAATTTTATTAGAAAAAATTATGCTTACCTGCGTTGCCACACTTGGAAGATTTCCCCAAATTTGGTACAAAATTTTTGGTTTGGTAGAAATTAAGATTTTTTTCATTTTGGTTGATTATTCTTTGACAATTAAATGAACCGATGTAAATTAATGTTCCTTCTGATTTGAAAAGTTACTTTATTTTACTAAGCTTTTTTTTTGAATAGTTTTGTGTGAACTGTGTTTTATTTTAAGAAAAAACAGATTAACTGTTCAACCTAAATTAGAGCATTGGGCGTTGACTTTGCCGGCGCTACGCTTTTGAGTGAGCGCTGAACCTAAATAAGAGCGTAGCGTTAAATGTCATGTAGAGTTTATTTGTTTACTGTTTGTGACAGAAAAAAATCAACACAATAAAATAAAAAATTTGCTGCCAACGCTCTGTCAAAATTAGAAAATCGAATACGCTGGCGTTAGAGCGTTGCTTATTTCGGTTGGCTTCATATAAAATGTATGTGCATGAGAGAATTTTGACAGCTAAACGACGCTGGCGCTCTAATTTAGGTTGAACAGTTATAGTACAAAGCTGACGCTTACTTGGGAAACAGAGACCTCTAATATACCATAAATATTGGAAGGCGACCGAATTCTGAGCACTTCTGATATATTTTGGATATTTGTGGTTTTGCAAAAAGTTTTTAGAAACAAATTGTAGAACAATTTTTTACTTCTGCATGTTTACATGCTTTTGAACTACTTTGAGTCCCAATTCGAAAAGATATATTTCACATTATTTGCGGCATCTTGCAGGTGATGTAGAAAAATTTTAGATGAATTCGATACGATCGGATTTGAAAATTACATTGGAATCCTATCAAAAATGGCTAAAAAAGGGAGGTTCCATTGCAACAAATTTATCAAAGAACAATTTTTTCAATTACCAAAAATAAAAAATACAAATAATGTTACATTGAGCATTGCAAATTACACAAATAATTGTTTACTTTATAATTGTGACATTATTGTTAAATCCATAAGTAAAACTGCAATTGTTAAAAAATACGGCACTTCATAATTCAGTCGTATAACCACTCTTTCGTCTCTAATTTTTATTCTATTTAACAACAACTAAGTAGCATAACTACATTCTTGAAAAGGCTTTTTTGATTACATATCAGTTTGTATTAAAAATATGTTGACACAAAACTGTTTTATAAATAAATAAAAAGTCATTGCTACAGTAAGCTTGTGTTATTTTAATATTCTAATTCCAATTATCGGGCAGCTACCACACACATTTACAGCAAAAAAAAAATAATCAAACATTACAAAAACACCCAAATCTGGGAACTCTGATAAAATGACAATTCAAATATGACACTGTTAGAAAAATTATGCTACGCATCTTACAACTCGGAATAACCAGGTTCAACTCCAGCGCAGGAAAAGTTCTTCAAAATTTTTTTTTTTTTTTAATTTGAGTTCGCATAATAAAACACCAAATTTATAAATATATCAAGGTCAATATTCATTAAAAAATTAAATGAAATGATAAAAATCAAAGTTAAGAGTTCAGGAAACGTTGCATCTGTCATCGGTCATTTCTTATAGTTCAGGAGTAAATTCGAACTTAGTCACGACTACCACATTACTTATTCCCCAGATTTACTGAATTCGGGCATTCCTTAGGTTATTACCATGACCAAACCTTTAGGCAAACCAAACTTTGGCATGCCGCAGTAGGGTCTAATCAGGCAGTTGATAGGCAAAACCAATTTAGAAATGCCTTACAATTGCCTAATTAGGCTGCTAGTACACATTCCTAATTTTGGCTAGCCTAATTATTTCCCAGTTAGGGCCAAAAGTATATTTAGGCATGCCTAAGAAAAATTCTAGTCGGGAACTTGCCTATTAATAGGTTCATGGTATCGCGTGCCGTGTGGCATGTGGCACCGTTCTGTTAAAATCACATGTCAACCAAGTCCAATTCTTCCATTTTGGGCAAAAAAAAGTCAGTAATCATCGCATAGTACCTAGCTCCGTTGACTGTAACATTGCGATTTTCATTATTTTTGAAAAAATACGGTCCAATAACGCCGCCGGCTCACAAACCGCACCAAACAGTGTATTTTGCAAGGTACATTGGCAGCCTTTCAACTGCCTCTGGCTGCTCTTCAGACTAAATTTGACAATTCTGTTTGTTGACATACCCATTGAGCCGAAAATGAGCTTCGTCCCAGAAGAAAATTCCTCGATATTTTTCACATTTCTCACAGAGCACGAATTCTGATAAAAAAAATTCAATGATTTGCAAGCGCTGTTTGTTTGTTAATTCATTCATGGTAAAATGGCAAGCCTTACTGAGCACTTGTGTCGTTGACACATGTTACGAATGACGCGTGAGGTGTCAAAAAACTTACACTGAAAAAACAAATAGCATGAAAATGAGCTGTTGGTAATAAGAACTAGTACAATTTTATTGAGATTGACATCCAAGCCAACCTCTTTCGGACTTAGAGTAGTTCTTTATGACGTTCTGAAGAACTTCATACAATGTGCCGATACCATCGTAAGTAACCCCACACTGTGGAGTTTCCAAGTTCTTAGGTTGTAGCTCTGCTTCAAATGCTAAATGGCTTACAATTTTATAGCGAATAAAACCAAAATTTAGATCATTTGAAAATTTTTCATGTTTAATTTCAAATCAAAACTACGATAGTCTAAAAAACACCCTAAGTGCTATGTTCCCGTTGGGATGATAATATAACACATACAAATATACATGCAATAAAAATTTTGCATATGGCTCAGAAAAACACTCTCACGCTTTCACATTCGAAACGCATGACTGCGAAAAGGTTAGCCCACTGTTTAAATATTAAAATTATTAAATGCAATTCCATAATCGGCTTAAATATTCCAACGCAAATTTTGGCTTTTAATTTATTTGCAAATAGCTTAATACGTTCGTATTTGCGTGATAAATAAAAAAACATGGCATATTAATTATAATGAGCAAATTATTTGCTGTGATTTAAAATTGACATTAACAATTTATGTGGTATGCTTATGTTACAATTTAAAAACAATCACAAATATTATATAAAATTTATGTTGTAAAATTAAATATCAAATACAAATTATGTGCATAAAACATTTATATTTTTCGGATTTAACTCTGCACAAAAAATCAGCTCATAAAATTTAAGAAAAGTATAATTTAAAAAAAATTTATTGTTATTAATTTATCTGAGCTGTTCCCAACCTGCGTTGGACATCGTCAAGCTGTAGCACTGTTTCGTGACTTTTTAAGTGTCATGCTGGAGCAAGTAGTGCGTAAGACAAAAAGAGAAGACACTAAGTTGTGCAGCTGATGTTGACATCAACGCTGTTTCCTAGTGAGTTCTTTACAAAACCTTTGTTAATATCGATGATATTGAAACTGGTGATTACCGATGTGTAGAGTCTCTCAGAAAATCAAAAGCTCAGACTTAATGATTATGATGCAATACCGCTGCGAAAATGTTCTACCTACATGAAATTAGGAACATAGAACTATTATGCAATGTCAATATCTATTAACCCATTAACGCCGACGGGTGCGAAAACGCAACATAAAACAGAGGTGTAATTGAAAACTCATAGGAAATGTTAGGTGGTTGATATCGCTTAGCCGTCTTTTGATGTGGATAATACATGGATGGGACAACATATGCGTCCTGGACAGGTAAGTCATATGACGTCATCTACTTAATGATATTTGCAGGTTTTCCGGTTTGTGAAAAAATAACCATTTCAACATAGAAAACACATAGAAAAAAACATTTAGAGAATTTATAATGATGAGGATCGGTAGCCATTGGGCCTATGTATATCTCATAATAATTTCAAGTTTCTACATGTTACCGTTTATGCACAGGTACATGTTGTGCGTTTTCGCACCCATCGGCGCTAGAGAGTACATTTTTACTAGGGAAAATTTTGCAGCTGCACGTGCGTACGTTATGCGTTTTTTGCGCATCAGTCAGTTGTATTTGTACAAAAGATTGTGATTCTGAATGTTTGTGTTTTCGGGGGAGAGTTTGATGAGGAAACCGAGCCGCAAAGACCAAAGACAATTGTCGAACGTATTGGCTATTGTTATAGTTGTTTCGCCGCCAGATGCTGTGGAAGATTTGACGGATATTGTAGATGTCTCAGACGACCACATATTCTGTGATGATGATGGGCCTACCAATTTTTTGGTACCACAGAATTGTATGTTGAGTACCCGAACGCCAACAATGACGACAACATACCCTATCAATTTGCTTTGGAGCAACGGGTGGTCGCACTTGCCCTTGCTCAGACACCGTCCCAAAAATTGATGGTTAGCAATTCGTTGGAACGACATTGATTGGTTTATTTACTTAATTGCAGCCCGTAACTGTGTTGTCCAATTATCTGCAAGTCGAACCAAAACATTGGGTGTGGCGTTATGAAAGAAATCAACGTTAGATAGTAATGGTAGAGGAGCCAGACATTATTCAACAATACATCAAACGAATGCGAGGCGTTGATCTTGATGAACAATTACCGGATTTCTTTTCGTGGTTAAAAATATTATTGGCCATTGATAACAAATGGTCTCGATACTGCCATGGTCAATGCTTGGAAGCTACATAGTTCCATCTGTAATGTACGACTTTGAAAATTTCAATTTGAATTTTCATATCCGGTAACACAATCAGGTGTCTCAACTTTTCAAAGTAAATTTAGTAATGATTTTGATATTCACAATCATTCTATCCAAGATTTCTACCCTTTTTGGGGTATAGATCGCTTTAGGAAAAAGTTGGTAGCTCCGAAAGTTTATTATTTTTTTTGAACAATAGAATTAAAGAACAGTTGGTAGCTCCGAAAGTTTAATATTTTTCTAGAACAATAGAATTAAAGAAAAGTTGGTAGCTCCGAAAAACTTACTATTTTTCAAGAACATTAAAATTACAGAAAAGTTGGTACTTCTGGAAAAAATAAAGATTTTTGAGGTGCTTTGCATATACGGAAAACAAGAAGTTGATGGCTTTTTTTGTTTGGATCGAACCAGCAGCCGAAACAGTCATCTTTAAAAATTAAATTTTGATAAAGCTCTTTTTTAATTTTAAAAAGTTAAACATTTCTAAAAGTCCAAATATGGCTTAGTCAACCTAAATTAAATCATTGAAATCTAAAGTCTAAAATAAAGACAAAAATCTAGAAGAGAATTCAATTTTCTCTTGCACCAAAATCGAGAAAATCATATAATGGATAGAGCAGGGAATCTTCAGTTTCTTCATCAGTAAATTATTTGTTCAGCGCATGGTCATCATTATCATCATCGTAATCCAGCAGTGAAACTCACCACTAACGATCATTATGCCTTAGAAACAAGACTCCCGCTAATGATCATAAGGAACAGCTACGGCAGTCAATCATCGCGTTCCTGAGCTACACATTGGTTTTCGTAATACCAATATGTAGAGAAAAATAGTGTAAAAATCGTTTTGAAAATGCAAGAAATTTGCATTTTGCTTTAAAATTTAAGTGACTTTAAAATTAGAAACAAATCTTTAAAATAGAAAAAAATGTGGAATTTTCATTACATTAGTGTTAAAAACTAGGAAAAGATTCAGAAAGTAATAGTTATAAAACCATATTAAGCCTAAAATGAACTAAAAATACTTATATAACATTATACATGAATCGCGGTTAAATTACACATTGATTCATATGTTGCACAATGTATATAGTTTTGCATTAAAAGTGACGTTTAATTTCACTTAAAATCCCTAAAAAAATCAGTTTCATTTTGCCACTCAATTTTAGTAAAATTACAAAAAAAATGATATTTAAAAATATACGCGCATAAAGTATTTAGTGAAAACAGTGTTTGTTTTTCTGCTAGTGCCAAGATTATGTTACAAAAAAAAGAAGAAAATGACTTAAATTTGATTCTAAATTAAATTAAAAAAAAAAAATTATAAAAATACATAATTAAGTATGTTACAAAATGATAATTTTTTTAACATAATCTAACGCTAGAATAAAAGAAACATTTTAGAAAAAGATAACATAAAAGATTTCTGTTAAATTTTGTGCAGAACTCTAAATAACATTTTAGCAACCGACATAGCTACGATCGAAGGCCTTCATCATGAGCAGTTGTTGTTGTGGTAAGTTCTTTTAATTCTCTCTTTATACTTTATTTTTTTTTATTCGCTAAATTATGTAAATACCAGTTATAGTGGTGAATATGAAAAGTCTGCAAAGCGTACTTTCTATTAAACAGCATACATAAATGTTAGGTTAACATTATTTTGTGAGTTCTTTGCATTGCTCAGCATGAATTATTAATATTCACCTCGATCGGTCGGTATTTTTTTTATTTGCTATTATTTCTATCAATCGAGTATTACTCTCCCATTGTTTACAAAAGTCTATGGGGAATTAATTGTGCAGACATGAATCTTTGCAAAACCAAATTTTAAGGCTATAGCCCACTTAAATTTCTTTTCTGTTATTTTTTATTTCTTAATGTAATAAAGTTAATTTAAGAATTTGAGTTTTGAGAATCGTAAATAGTTAAATTTAAGAATTTGAATAATCATGCAGTCCATGATATGATTCAAAATTTATTCTTTAAGCTCATATTTTGCATATATGGCATATTATATTCTAATTTTTACCTATTAATTTCTATTTAACGTTTTGTTTTTGTTAGATTAAGTCAGATAACATTATGATATTGAAATGTTAATTCTTTTGAAATCAGGTTATTTAACCTTGTACCTTATTTGTGATCGACATTTTCTTTTAAGACTAAAATGAATCCTTTTTGAAAATAAAACCCTTTTTGAAATAATGGAACTTTAAATACTTGTAGTGTTTTCCTTGAGTAAAAAGGTGTTAGGATAATTTAATATGGGATCTTAGGATTACTTTTTCGCTTGACCTAAGATCATGGTGTGGTGGGATACAAAGCGAGGGCCTGCATAACACCTAGCGGCTCAACGTGTGTGTGAACTATTCTTATGATTTTGAGTATATTGTTTTGGTACAGGTTTTTACGACCTTTTTCGTGTAATTCTTCTGTTGATGGTGAAAAATTCTATTAATTCCAGGGACTCTGAAATAAAATATGTTTTGTATGGGTACTGGTGGTGAAACGGTCACGAACCTCCCCAGACTGAAAGCTAGCTGAATAGACGGGTCCCGCCCCGACCTGTTTTCTCCCCAGTCCACAGCTCATCCCTATGAGATATCGTTATACAAATATTCATTACATTACACATCCACAATTACCAGCGCAAAAATGCAACGTCTAACAAGGATAGCTTCAAAAAGGAATTCAGGCAGATGGGCCACTTCGAACTCCGCAACATAGTGACTGACTGCTTGGCGCAAAGTAAGGTAGTGGTACATCACCATGGTCCCAAAACTTAAGACACCCTCTCAAAACCAATTGGGAGTGGATAAAATTGGCCACAACAGTGAAAAGAAGACGAAATGCTTCCGCTGTTGCCACTGTGCTTTCCACACCATCTACTATTGTGCCAAGAGCAAATGTCGGGAACTAGATATAACGTGCTTTCTAGTGAATATTCACAACGCATTTATTATCTACTTTTTAAATAAATCTAATCTAAACTTTGACTTGATCCATTAATTTCTTTTATAATCCACATATTTCATAACCACTCTTTCCACTAGTAAAAATATACTCACTAACGCCGACGGATGCGAAAACGCACCACCCCCTACATGGGTTGTGAGTAGGGATAGGGGGCTAATTTTTTGTGCGCGGAATACGAGTGTCCCTAAAACATCCTCCTCGAAGCTTTAACCCTCCATGTCCACGAATAAAGGAGCCGGCGTTAGTGGGTTAAGGAAGGTATCTATTTGAAATACGAATGCTAAGAGTTAACAAGAATTCATAGTGAAACTATGTACAAATATGAAACCGATAATGACATCTAGCGGTCGATATCCGTATATGTATGAGCTTCCGAACCGCACCAAATGTCTTAATTGTTCATTCTGTCATCTGTCAACAATATTCAGTTCACAATTTGTCAAGTTTCATACAACAACGCATTTTTTCCGCTCGTAAAGATGTCGAATTTTGTGCCTGAAAACTCTCATTTGCGGGAAGCATTGACTTTCTGTTTCCATTTGAAGAAAAACGCTTCTGAATCGCATCGAATGCTTGTTGAAGCTTACGGCGAGCATGCTCTTGGTCGTACCCAGTGCAATGAGTGGTTCAATAAATTTAAAAGTGGTGATTTTGATGTGATAAATGAGGAGCGCGGCCGGCCACCGAAAAAGTTTGAAGACACCGAATTGCAAACATTATTGGACGAAGATGATGGTCAAACGCAACAACAGCTTGCTGAACAACTTAATGTAACACAACAAACCGTTTCCTTGCGTTTGAAGGCCATGGGAAAGATTTTAAAGGTCGGTAGATGGGTGCCACATGAACAGCAAGAAAACCGAAAAACCACTTGTGAATTGCTGCTCGCCAGGCAAAACAGAAAAGGTTTTCTCCATCGAATCATCACTGGCGATGAAAAGTGGATTTATTTCAACAATCCCAAACAAAAAAAATCATATTTGAGCCCCGGCCAACGACCCAAAACAACGCCAAGACCAAATCGCTTCGGCCGAAAGACAATGCTGTGTATTTTCTGGGATCAGCGTGGTGTTATTTGGTATGAGCTACTAAAACCAGGTGAAGCAGTTACTGGTGCACGTTGCCATCAACAATTGATCGCTTTGAACCGTGCTATACGTCAGAAGAGGCCCGAATTTCAACTTCGCCATGACAAAATTGTATTCCAAGATGACAACGCATCGCCACATCGAGCAGCTGTCAATAAAAACTTGGTAAAATCGTACAACTGGGAGCCCCTGCCCCACCCGCCGTACTCACCGGACCTGGCGCCATCCGATTACTATTTGTTTTCATCGATGGGACACGCACTCAACGATTCGCACTTCAATTCTTACGAGGAAGTGCAAAAATGCCTCAAAAAACGAAGAATTTTTTTTGGCGAGGAATCCATAAATTGCCTGAAAGATGGAAAAGATGTGTAGCTAGCGAGGGGAATTACTTTGAAGATTAAATTTCGAACTATTTTCGCAAAATGAACGTGTTGTTTTGAATAAAAAAATACCGGTTTCATATTTGTACACCTAGTAAGTCGTTAAGTGACGTTCTCCATGTGTTAAACAAAAAGTGGGCGGAATTCGATATGGACACAAAATGACCTCGTTTGACACTGCTTCCAAGATGAAAATTTTTATTGAACATATGTCAAATGGATTACCTGCGATCCCAAAATTTGAGTGGCTCTTTTGTAACAAATCATCCACTAAAATTTTTCTCAGAGCCTAAGCTTCAAGTTCCCTTGGACGTTTTGCGAATTAGTCTACAGAATTAGTTTGCGGAAGAAGTCTACAGAAAAAATAATTTAAAAATAAATCAATAAATATCTTTTATGTTTTGAATGCATAGCTTCGATGACTTATATTTTTGGATTATAAAATCTTTTAGTTTTTGTGTTAGTGATAAAAATAGTTTTGGTAAAAATATCGCCTTTATCACTTTTTTCTCCCAAACTATCAAAATCGTACTTAAAGTTGGTCATAATATTCAGAAAAATATGTTTTATTTTATTGTAAAATTTTTTCTTCTATGATGTCATAAATTTTTTTTTTTAGAAGATTTTGTAATAATTTGCTTTGAGTAAAAAGTTCTTAAGATTGGTCAAAAACACAAATATCCAGGTATTCTGCGTTGCTCTGTCTCATAACAACAATATTTTCGACCGATCTGCCAGTTTAAGGTTCGCCTATACTAGTGTTTCACCGAGGCCGAGGCGAGGCGAGGTTCTAGTTGATCTCGGTCTCGCCTCGTTTTATAAATTTAAGTCTCGCCTCGCCTCGGCCTCGGACGAGATCTTGCCATCACATGCCTCGCCTCGCCTCGCTTCGCCTCGTTCTCGGCCGAGGCACCTCGGTAAAAAAGCGAGGTTTTTATTAAAATAAATAAAAAATTATATATGTATTAGGGCTGATAGGCTGATCAAGCCTCAAGAAATAAAATAAAATATCTGTTTTTATTTTTGGTGAATTGGATGAGATATGATAGATTTAATTCTTTTCTTATATGGGAAGGAGACGCATTGCCTATTTTTTCAAGCCAAACTAAGCTATGAACCTTTTACAAACTATAAGCAAAATATGTACCAAATCTTATTTATCTACGACAAATAGATATTGAGATATGATAAAGTTAATTTTTTTCTTATATTGAAGGCATGGTACCGCCCATTTTATTAATTGAATCTTAGTTGTGCCTCTACCTTTTATAAATATACCAAGTTTTATTAATCTGCATCAAGTTGTTGATAATATATGATGAATTCTGTTTTTTTCTTATGTGGGGGTGGCATCACCCATTTATCGTAAACTATATTACGGAGAATCCCAAATCATAAGAAACATATATGTATGTCAAATCTTTCGTCGGTCGGTTGAACGGTTTAGGAGTCCATTAGCAACGAACATACATATATTGATCTTTATTTATATACTAGCATTACCCTGTGCGTTTCGCTTCACCATACCGGTTCTTAGAAAGACTATTAGAATAAATCAATTTCAATGCAGTGTTGTCAATCATGCAGTTTTGCTTATAGCCTTACATAGCCTTACATGCTTCCCTAACTGATCAATCGAGGCGAAGTCACATAGAAGCTGATGCGATCCAAGCACTTCTGTGCATTAGCGCTTGGACCAAATCTGAACTCGCAAGAAGCACATGCGGATTAAAAATAAAACAAAGTAGTTTACTCAAAATAAAAAATTTGAGAAAAAATTCAACGCAATGGTGTGATCTTAAAAAATTCACTTAAAATATAACCACATTTGCTTGAAATTAAAAATTACCTTTTCGATTGTTCTTCATTAATATGGCGGGTGCAATTTGAGTGCTGACGTAGACATCAACCAAAAATATACTAATGAGATTTTAAGAATCGAAACATATGTCTATATTCTAGAGTTGTTGTTGTTTTTTTCCTTTGTTATCAAAGTTTGTTTAATACATAATGCATTGTATCAACTTGTAAAATTTTGCATAAAAAAATGTTGATCGCTGCGAAAAATGGCTAAAGTTCAATAATCATTTAATTATTAATCAAAATAAAATATTAAAATATTAGTTAAATATAGATTTTATTATAAAAATTACATTCATATTTTGAATCTGCATATGATTCTTACGAGTTCAGATTTCGTCAAAACGCGCCTCGCTCTTGGTTTCGAAAACGAGGCTAGGACGAGGCGAGACCGAGGCGAGGCCGAGGCGAGGTGCTGTGTGATCTCGCCTCGCCTCGGTCAAGCGAGGAAAATTTATTTTTCCATCTCGCCTCGTTCTCGCCTCGGTCTCGCCTCGTTCTCGTAGTCAAAAACGAGGCTGCCTCGTAGCCTCGGTGAAACACTAGCCTATACGTCCTGAATCTTCAACACTCGCAAATTCAGCAAAATTAATCACCAGAGAGCAAATTCTTGAACCCGGTGGAGAAGTTCTTTCACCATAATTTGTACCGTATGCAGCTTGAGAATTAATTACACTGTTTGCAGAAAATTGAAACCCATCGACTGATGTCAATTGAGGGTAATTTGGGTCGCAGAGTGCAAATCTGTAGATAAATTTTGCCTTGCCTGGTTTTGATACTGCTCAAACGTTTTCAACGACTTCTTAGATTTCAAGTCGGAGAACCTTGGTGTCAGAGTTATTCCCCATTGAAAGATAAAGAACTTATTTTTCGATCTAACCCTCCAGCACCACTCCTTAACCCCCTATAAAGCATTTTTGCCAAAGAACGTTTGAAACATTCCTCAGTCGTTAGTTCCGAATTTGCTTTTTTTCAGAAAATTTAATTTAAATGATCCATGGGAGGGTTAAGAAGTAGTGATGGAGAAAAAGCTTTAATGAAAAGTTTTTCGTACTTCTATGAGGAACAATTTTTCCTCAGACACTAAACCTTTCAGATTTGAAACAAAAAATGTCTTTACGCTGATCTGTAGGCGAAAATTTGATGATAGATTCGAACTCAGCGACACCAAAATGACGTCAGTCGATGTTCCTACAGCATTAAGGTATCATTTTTGAATACAGTGTTGTTAAGCGATTATCAAGGAATAGAAAAACAATCTTAATCCTTGCGCCATTGCGTAAAACTTCATTTTTTTTTTATATTCCCCAAGTTTAATCTGTGAAATTAAAAGAAAACAAAAGGAAAAACAGAAAAAATATTACGTTTTTTTACATCACATAGTTACTTTTGCCGCATCCAGTAATAAATTAAAATAAATCTTTTCAAAACTTTTTTCAAATCGGTCAAATTCGGAGTGGCATTCATTTTAGAACCAACATGTAAAGTAAAATTTGCTAAAGAGCACGAATTTGTTGTTTCAATACTCACGTGATTCAATGTAAGAAACTTCAAGGTTCAACCTTTTTTGTTTTAACAAAGGAGATTAAACATTTGTGACCTTTCGCACAATTTAATAATGTTAAGACTATTAAAATTTTTGAACTTAATCTGTTGATAATAGAAAGGTTTTCATAACGGTGCAGTAAAAATATTATTAACATAAATCTGACATTGTTTACCAGATTTTTTCTATTAACTTTGTGTTCACAATGCAAAAATATATAAAGTGTCCGCTTAATCTGCCTAAGTAGGTAAGCAGCGACTTAAAGTAAAAGCTTTCAAGTTATATGGGAATTTTCCTCTTACTTACATTACATTTAAATGTAAAATAGGCAATGGAAAAAACAATGAGATTTCCGCTGATTCTGTTCAACCTTGGTTTTATTTAATGCTGGCATTTAAATCAGCTTAAGTGACGAAGTATTTGCGGTTACACCACATAGCCCTAATACGGGATACAAACATGTAAATAAACTTATAAATATATTTAAAAAAAGGTGGATCTAAAAATTTTTTAATTTTAAAATTGCCAAAAGTTTGGGATAGAAAATGTTATAAAGTCGCATAGTGTTAAGAGTTGGAAAATGTTCAAAAAGTCGAGGTTGTTAAAAAATTAAAAACTGCTGATAAAGTCGAAATGTATGGATATGTATTAAGAAGTCGATTATATTGAAAAATTAGAAAATTGTGGAAAAAGTGGACGAAGATCGAAAAGCCGAACTGCAGCCATGGACATACAAATGGCACATTTTTTATGTGTTTTTTTATGCTACATTATCGTAAATTTTGTTAACAGAAAACAAGTGCTAGGTTTTTTGCAAAGTTTTATTCAATAATTATACAAACTTCAGTTCGAATTTATTAATAAATAAACAATAGTAATCAAAATATAAAAAAAAAACTGATGAAATAAGCTGGACACATAAATAGCACAGTCTGGAAAAAAGAGAAAACATAGTGTTAAAATTCCATGTTAATTTTGTTGGTACGTATGTACAAATATTCAAATCATTAATATTTTGTGCTGACAGTCTTAGAACTGCGACCCATACTCTCCACGATTTTTTGGCACTTTGTTTTGAATATGACATACTAAGCCTTCTGTGCTTCAGAGCAAAAATCGTCCATATTTCTATAATTTTTCTATGCGACATTAACCTTGACTTCGATCTATAGTTTGTCTAAGGATCTTAAGTCAGGGCTACAGGCTTGCCAATCCAAAATATCGATCATCATAAAAATTTCTCAGTAAAAATTTCCAATCACACTTCAACATTGATATTGTTACTATTTAACTTTAGTTTATTAAAAAAAAAAAAAATGGTATTAGTAATTCTGAGTAAAAAGTTTTGTAAGAGTATAAATTATAGTTTAGCTAAACACTAAATCCAATTAACTTAGATCCACTCTATGTGTACATAAATCAACACAAATGTATTACCCAACAGGAAAGTAAAACAATAGTATTTTTTAAGCGTTTCTATATCTTTATTTCTATAAAATTTCCATCAAAATGAACTCTGGCAAGCTATTCCATATACAATAGAGTTTGCATCCCGTTAAAAAAAACTCGCTTTGAAGAATATTATTCATGTTTTAAGCCCAAAAAAGACACTACTGATGAGCCTTTCTTGCTGGGTACTCTTCGGCCAATACATATACATATGTAAATTCATTAATCATTTGTATATTTTATGCTAAACAAGAGCAACACAATGATGCGACAAACATTCACTCAACTCCATTCACTGATGCACCTAAAAAGCGGCAACAGCAAAAATAACAAAAGCATATGTATGTATGTGTACACATACATACATATGTAAATTTAAGTTGATATTGTGCATACAAACAACAATAAAAACTTACATATGTGTTTAAAAACATGTTTAGAATTTGCTTTTATATTTTGTTTAGCTTTTGTTACAAATGAAGGTATTGTTGGTTTTCATTTCGTATTGTTGTTGTATATTGGTGATGATGGAAAAAAAAAAACAATATCAGATCTGCATATGAATGACGATTAGTCGGTATATACAAGTGTGTGCGTGTGTGTATGCTTATATGTATATGCTAATAAAATGAGTTATGAAATTTATTTGAATTTATAAACATGTTAAACACTCTTGTCAGAATTTATGCAATTAGTTATGAAAAATGTTTCCCGCTGATACGTAAATGAATACTAATTAGTTATGTTACTTAGTATTAAATCAAGTGAATAAAAGTTGCATACTTTGCAGCACAGCTTTGGGTTAATTTTTCACAAAATTGATTTCATGATTTTAAACATCTGTTAACTTTATGTACTGAAATTTAATAACAATTTGTAATTATTTTATTTATTGACGTATGGATTAATAATAAGAAGCACATCAGTATTTATGTACATTAAATTATGTGAAAATATATGTTTCAAGATTTAGCCTGTGGTCTATGGTGCCAGGATAAAAAAAATCTTATAAGGGCAAGCGTTCGGAGAAGATGTGTTTTATTGATTAACGGGGTGCATTACACAGGCATTTTGGATCACTTAATATTCCTTATTGGTTAAATGTGTCAAGTGATGATTTCACTTGAAGGGCATTTTGATTTTAGGCTTGTGTTTTGTACACTAAAAAAGTTCATCCACTGCCATGGAAAAAAATTTAAAATACATACGCTTGTGTATGTGAGTGGTTCTTTAATTTTATTCTCCGTTTCTTTTTAAATAAAAAACGTATGCATTTTCGTTTAATTTTATTGCAAGTTTTTTACTGTTTTTTTCGAATAACTTCTACATTTTTTGTCCGATTTCCTCAAAATCATACTTAAAATATTTGCAAAAGTATAGTCTTTAATTTTTAATCTTAAAAATATGATGGAACAGTTGAAATTTAGTGATTTTTAAAAAGGACCAAAAAAGTCAGTTTTTTTAGACTTCGAGTGCTTGTAACTCCATCAAATCTTATCTGATTCACACAAACAGCGTATTGTTAGAAAGGGAATAAAAATATAAAGATATAGCTAAATAAATAAAAAAGTGCAAAAAAAGGGGTTTTTGAGGATATATCGAAAACGATTCTTAAAAATAAAATGGTTGCCATTTTTGGAATCTACGCCCTTAAATACATAGAAAAAAAGTCTATGAGAAACAAGATCTTGAGATGAAGCCCAAATTTGTAAGCCCAACGTTTGAAATTTGAAAAACAACAAAAATTTTATGTATTTTTCGTCCGCCCGGTACCACTATAATATTTATACCGTCAAAACTAATTGAGACTCTACAATTTTTTGACGAATTCTAATTTGCAAGTATTCAATGAATCTCTGTAATTTTTTTTAGATTTTTTCGAGGCGGTGAACATCATTAAAATTTAATTGTTGATAAAAAAATTGCTAATTAACAAGAAAAATGCAAAATTTTTGGATTTTTTTTTTAAAGTTCAACTTATTATCTACAGAAATTAAAAAATTTTATCAGTCAAGCTGTTCAAAAAGTTAATGAAAACTTTGTTTGGCAATAATTATTACAAAAACAATTTTTTTTTAAAAAATGTTTCCGTACACTAATTCCTACCACTTGCAACTACTGATTTATATAAAAAACTTTGAAAAACATTTCAGACATTTCGGTTTCACGTATTCTGACCCTATAGCTACTGAATCGTGGCTGCGTTTTTTCCTATTAGTGGCGGTGCTACGCCCACTTAAAGAACTCATGGCCTCTTATAACCTTTTTTATCTTCTCACCAAATTTAATTAAAATTGGTTCATTAGAATAGCCGTGGAAAGGTATTTTCCTGTTAGAAGCGTGACACCACCTTCTATTCGAAAGAAAATTTCCCAACTTCGCAAAAAAAAAAAAAGTATGCGATTATGTTATGTTATGGCAGTTAATAAGTGATTCAACCGTTTTGAACTGCCTATTTATTACATTTATGTTTGCGAACATGACCAACTTCAAACAGCTCCAAAAATTTAAAATTTTATTTTTTTCCACTCGTTGTTTTGTTTTTTAAATATGTACATTATGCTCTGTTCGAACAAAAATTTTGACACACTTACTGCTGTTATCAATTACGAAATGAGAACAAATAATGCTTTTCTATGTTATTTGTGACATTAGAACATGAACTTAAGCAAATTAAAAACTTACAGTTAATAGAGATTGGTTTGATGTGTTTTCATCTTTTTAACTAATTGATGTTGGGAGAGAGATTTTGCCGAATGGCTATCATCATGTATTATCTCTCTTACCCACTTAAATACTTAAGGCAAAATACTATTCAATATAACAAAAAAAAAAAACTACATTTATGCAAATTTGCAGGTGAGCAAACACCGTGGTTAATGAATTCTGGTGTAAATTGTTTAAATAAACAAAATTTGAATATTTTCCTTAGATAATATCAGATAGTAACGCTTTTATAATAACTTTAAATTTTTATGTCACAGTTGGAAATTTGGCGGAAGTCCCCATATATTAAAAAAAAACAATTTACTTAATAGTAAGAACTTAAATTTTGGCAACAAAACGTTGAAATCAATGCCACAAAAATTGTTAAATTCCGGCTATTTCAGAACTTTTAGTACTCCTGCCAGGCTTCCGGTTTTGCCATCAAATTTCGATCTAGTTTGAGTTAATTCCGGTCACTTGAAAATCCTCTCTATAACTCAGGTAGTGTCCAAGTTAGACCTCACTCCCATACAACTTTTTACTCACAATAAGCCAGGTAATCGAACCTTAGAACGTTACTGCTCCAAATCGAACATTGCTCTGTGATAAATTGTGAACTTTAGTGCCTGTTCACAACAAATAATGAATTTGATTTGTTTTTAAGAATTACTGTACTCAAAATATATATATTCTTATTAAGTCTTATAATCCTCAGAATATCGTTCATATTAAGTAAGTTAAATATCCTTATAATTCATCTTATTCAGACTTTATTTTAGTTCGGAAAATGTTAGGCTTTGAATTTATAAGCAACTATTCCGAATTATTTACAATTTGTTTTTTCCAGAATCAATTTAACCGATCCTTACTTTATAAAAATTTATGTTGGGCGAAGACGAATTAAGCAAAAAATATAATACTGAACTCTGAAAGAAAATTGTCCTAATTTGACTTTAAATTTGATATAAAATATAAGCCAAAATAAAAAAATTTTCATCTTTTCAAAAAAATCAAATACCTTTTGGTATATAGCCGCATGACCTATTACTTAGTTATAGATAAGTTGACCATATTTTTCAAATCAAATTAAAGTACAAATTAAAAAAACTAAAATAACTATGTTAAAAACTTATTTTCAATCACTTCATATTTTTAACATAGATGTGACGAAAAAAAAGGAGAAAAATGATGTAAAGGATCATTCTTGAAAATAAAGTACTGTACTTTAAAACAAATGACCAATTGTTAATTCACACGTAATAAGATTAAAAGTTAAGCAATATACATACTTTTTAATTTTTTTAAAAGAGTCATAAAAATATCGCTTGCAAGATGGGATGGGAGTCTTAACAATTTTATAAATATTGACACTGATGATAATGTTAGCCTTAGTGCTGTCGTTAATTTGACTTACACAGATGACAATCAATAATTACAATAACAAAAGCAGTACCAAGCGTAAAAATAACATAAGCCAATAAAGGGAGTTTCCTTGCATATACTTACACACATACACATGCAGTAAAATCTCCTAATTTGACGCATACATAGACTAGACGTCTCATGTGTTACAGCCACATCGTTTGCTTTGTGACTTGACGTTGGTATTGCTGTTGTTGCTGTTTTTGCTTATTTATTGGCTAACCTAATTGATAAGTTAGCTTAACTATAACAAACATGTATAATTTTTAGGGTGGATCATGTGGGTTAGTGAAAAACAAAATGACATTTTTGGCAACTATATATTTATATCGGTTAAATATATCATAATACTGAAATGTCGGAAAAATTCCAAGTTTGGATTTGGATTTAACATTGACATGTCTTGAAGAAAATTTTTATGTGAAAATGGTTCTTCTTCTTAATGTCCCTAGCGGGACATGGGGATTCAACTACGACTACGCGCCATTGTGTTCAGTTTTTGGCAGTCGCATTGAGCTCCCTCCAATTTTTTCCAAGTTGACTAGCTTCGCGCTCCACTGTTATTCTCCATGTTTCTCGTGGTCTGCCGGGTTTTTGATATTAAATGATGAAATTCGACATTTTTTGAACTTCCTTGAAATTTCCTATTTTAGCCTTTAGCGATCTTAACGATTTTGATATTTTTCGAATTTTATCGACCTCAATTGGTCTTTCAATACTCTTCAGCATTTGCATTTATTTTTCAACACTTGTCAGCTCTCAAAGAATTTCTTATAGCTTTGGTGTTTCATACATTTTCCCTTTGATACCATTTCAATTTTTAGTAATTTTTGTTACCACTGCCATCAAAATTTTGATCTTTCTATGAACCTTTCGATATTTAACGATTTAAATCAATTTTTAAATATTTTTAACTTGTCCATAACAATTGAAGCTGTTCGATTCTGTTGATTAATCAAAACCATTGTATTGACTTATGAGATTTGCTTTTCAATCGTCAAAAAAATTATTTTTGAAGTGAATCACCACTGAGAATGAAAAACATGTTATGCACAATAATGTTAAGCACAAGAGATCATGAAGTATACAAATGAACCAGCTCAAAGCTTTTCATCAAAAAAGCTTGATGCTGTCTGTTTGGTGGAATTTCAAGGGAATCCTTTTCGTTGGGCTTCTACTGGACAATACCATGATCAAATCTGAATTGTATTGTCATCAAATGGACAAATTAAATAATTCACTTAAACAGAAAATGCTGTATGTGGTCAATAGAGACGGTATAGTGTTCCACCAGGTAATGCAAGACCTCATATAAGTTTGATAATTCACCAAAAGCTTTTACACTTGGATGTACTACAAAGCTACTATTCGTTATAGATCTGGCTTTTTAAGATTAGTACAGCATTCCGGGTCAAATAAGGACGTCAAAAATGATTTGGATTATGAGCGTGGAATCATGAACTACCAGAAATGTATTGGACTAAACCGGAGAATATACCTTTAATTTAATTTATACAATATAATAAAATAATTTTCATCAAAAAAACTTTCCAAACAACCCAATATAATAATAATATAGCTATGCGGTTCTCTGTTATTTTTTGGTTTTTGTTGAATTTTTGATATAGTTTTACTCATCACACTTTTTAATTCGAAAAGCTTATGAAACCGTAAAACGTTTACATTTTCTTAGATTTTTCTAGTACATTGCAACTAGGGGTGGCAATCCCGGGATCCCGGGATTTGCTCTAAATAAAGGCTAAAGTAATTCCGGGATTACAAAGAGACAATTCCGGGATTTTCGGGACTAGAAAAAAATTTTATATTATACAGTAAATATTCTTTTATATGACATATTTAAGTACAAAATCTGCAAAATAATTGTTTTCAATACATTTGATGTGCATGAAACATTATTGCATCAACCTGCAAAATGCACTTCAATTGTGTCTGAACCTTAAATTGAGTAAAAATATTTTTTTTTATTGTAGCAATTTTTTGTTTAAGATTTTCTTATTAAAAATGTCACATAGCAAAAAAAATATCTTTTTTAATACTTTGACTAATTTTGAGAATTTTTTACTAAGCGCAATTTGTATTGAAAATTGATAGTTCATGAGAAAAATGATAAAATGTGAAATTAAGTGTGTTTGTTTACTTTCCCAGTAACAATTATCCAGTAAAGAAATTTTAGAGAGTAAGAAAGTATTTGCTCACAGAGAAAAAAATTTTCATAAAAGTAAACAAACAAAATCCAGCAAAAATTCGTACAAACTGACATGTGAAAAAATATATTTAAGTTCTTCAAAACAATTTGCTTTTTTATTTATAAAAAAATATTGACAATTGTCAAAATCATATGATTTTCTTTTTGAAAAATGTTTGCTGGTAAAATTTTATCTAGTAAAACTAGCAGGCTCTCTCGCAACAAATTGTCACTTTATTCTCTCACTGCCTCTCTCGTTACTGGATATTTTTTGTTAACAAACACAATCCAGTAACAATTGTTACAAATTTGTACAAATTCGTACAAATTTTCAGTTAACAAACAGACCTATTTAGACTAAAATTACTTTTATCAATAACGGAAATACTAAAAATGCAATAGAAAAACAACATAAGCAAAACATATCTATTTCTTATAATAAAATACAAATCTGCTACAAAAAATATAGGTTTGTCTTCAAAAAAAATAAAAAACACAGCCGACCTTGATTTGACATTGAAATTTTGACCCATACCAAGACATACCAAAACTTAAATTCTAAGATATACATTCAGTGATGCTTACAGCATTGATACTTTCAGTAATATATCTTTTAACACCTGCTCCGTAAGCAAATCCGATTCTGCATCTTGTCTCGGGATAATTATTGAGCCTAGTCTGAAGTTTGACAAACACATCAATCAAGTTATTTCTCGCGTTAGCTTTTTGCTTAAAAAACTATACAGTTTAAATTTCTCTCTCCCTTTCAAAATAAGACATCTTCTAGCATATGCTATCTTAATGCCACATATATACTATGGCTTAGAAATTTATTCTGGTACTAATCTGAGCAACCTGCATAGACTGAACTTGTGTTTTAATAGAATAATAAGGTATGTCTACCACCTGCGACCTAGAGACCATGTTTCTGATTATGTACACCAATTTCTAGGGTGCTCATTCGTAAACCTTATCTCAATGCGATGTCTATATTATTTCTATTGCTGCATAAAATACCAACAACCTGAATATATCATTAATTTATTTTCTTTTCTTAATACGGGAAGGAACTGTCAGTTACGAATTCAGTCCTTTTCCTCTGCCTACTTTGAACGCTCTTTTTCCATAAGAGTAGCTAGACTTTGGAATCATATGCCACCACAGCTAAAAAATTTTTCTTTGAATCCTAGAGTCTTCAAGAAGCTTGCCTTAGTACATTTGGCGCGTTCTGAATAATAATTTTTGCTATTTATAATTAAAAACCACTTTTTCTTTTTGTCTTATGTTCCTTAAGTGCTCATCGTTCACAATTGTTCCATAAGTGTAATCCCAATGTCTTTCCTATTTCTTTTCTCCAGAAGACTGTGCGTTAGGTTAGGTTTTTTATTTTTATATCGTTTTTATTTAAGTTTGCTAAATTTAGAAATTTATAAAGCGTTGTAAACTCCTATCAATATAAGGCCCTTGCATGGGCATTTAAATAATTGATTAATTGAATTGAATCAATGAATAAATAAATGAATATAATTAAACTTTTGTCTGAAGCTTTTTTTTTGAAATCAGCATCTAAAGATTTTGACTACTTAAATGAAGCACACTTAAGGGTGCGTCTACTGAGAGCGAGTCGTTCGGTGCCACTAAATGCCATCACTGTCGCATTTGAAAAGTGATAAAGTATTAATCAAGTAAAGTAAAAAGTGTGGTACACGAATTTTTAAATGTAAAAATAAAATTGTATAATAAAATTGATAGTTTGGTCATAAATGCTTGATTATCCTCTATCATCTCCTTTTAATAGTGGCTATATTCACTAGTCAAAGTTAGTAAATGTGATTTAGATGTATTAACACTCGAAGTGTTCTAAGTCAATTTTTAAGCTATTATTTTTTCTATTATTTTGCGTTCTTCATTGTTAAGCTGTGAAATAAAGCAATTTTAATTTTATATGTACAATAGTATAAACTTCTCGTTTTTTTTTTGTAGTTCTGTATGCATTTACTAGAACTATGAATCCCGGGATTGATCCCGGGATTGGAAACTTCGATCCCGAAATCCCGAAACTCAAAAAAGCTCTGGGATTGCCACCCCTAATTGCAACATATATAGATTTTATCTTCCTGAGTCCTTTCTTTTGAGTCACTCTTATAAATGCATAAAGTCAAGTTCGTAATTGAATATTCTGTACGTCAAGTCATATAATGCATATGCAGAGATGGTGCCCGCTATTTTGGTTGTTTTGATAGGGAAGCTTTCGACAAACAATTCCATCATTAACATCATCGATGTCATAATGAAAGCAACAAAAAATTTATATGACTACATTGTTGTTGTTATTCTGGTTTGCTGTTGTGGTGCAGGAATTTCCAACAATTTGATCGATAGTTGAAATTCAATTTTTCTAAAATGTGTTTACGCTCACATTACATATTTTGCGGCTGCACAAAAACAACAAAAACTGCACAAAATTGCAATATTTTATGTAAAATTATAAAATGCGAAAATGTGTGAAAATGCTGAGGCAAAGGACGTGCAGTGGAAAATTGTGTGCTCTTTTTTTATCTACATACATATATGTAGACTAGTATTCCTCTTAGAATATTGTTTTAACAATAGCACACCCATACACACACACACAGTGAATAATCAATTTTGTTGTTGATGGTAAAGTTATTTTGTTGTTGTTTTACATAATGTTATTTTGTTGTTGTTTTTGTTGTTTTACTCAAACTGATTGTTGTCAGTTGAATTTATTTACATTATTACCATTATAGCCATTTTCGTTGTTGTTAGGATTTCAATTTAACTTGACAGTGTCGTAGTTTGCCAAGCTTCGTCATAAAAGGTCCTTTTTGCAAAACAATAGCTTAAAGATGAACAATTCGTACGTATTATACGAACTTCTTTTATTTGTGTCATTGAAGTAGCCAAAATCAACATTAAAACTAAGAAAATCCTTATACTCTCAAGTAGCGTGAATTGAAGTAGCGTTAATAGTATTAAATTGAAATGATTCCACTCGAGGCAAAAAATTTTCATTTTAAACTTTTGTTTTTTTGCGGACGAAGTTCATTTGAATCTTGAGAATATTAAACAAGTCTACCAGAAGTGAAACCCTTACAATAGCAGAAAACACGGCCGTACAAAATCATTGTAGAAGCGACCGCCAGATTAGGAAACCCGAGAATCGGAGAAATGTTCCAGATAATTGAAGGCACTCGCTATTGATCGTGCATGTTGGAAGAGTATTGCGGAGGCCCTAAGCTATATGAGGAGATAAAAAACACAAGGTACGTAAGGTATACAATAATCAAAAGAACAAAGTTCTGCTGACAACACTTACAACATTAAGGGGACATGACACCTTCAAATTTTTTTTAAACTGTTTCTTGTTTAAAAAATATTGAAAAATACGTTTTTAATAAAATAAACCTTAAACTCGGCTTATAAAATATATAACAAGCATTTTAGTAACATCGTGTCAAAGTTATAGTACTTGAAAAGCTGTATATAACGCGTTTTTCTCGAAACCACATTTTTCGAGTTGGCGGGCATGATAAAAAAAAACTACTTTTCCGATCTTTCTGAAATTTCCATATGCTGCTGTGCATATGTAAATGCAAGGAATGAACTACGGACAGAAAGATCGGTATTATAGTTTTTGATTTCTGGCACGATTTTGGCCCGAAAAATTGAAAATTTTCGAAAAAATACGCCATTTTGTTATTTTTGGAACAAAATTTTTGCCTGTAATTCATTCCATTGCGGCTTTGATGTTGATTAAAACCTTTTATTTTTATTTTTTTTTCAGATGTTCCAGTGAGCTGTAATCATGCCCACCATGATTTTTTTGGTGTTTTTTTCAAAAAATTCTAGTGGTCATAAATTTCATAAGAAAATTAAAAAAAAGTATTTTTAGAATATTGTTTTGTGTCAAAATATATGTGTAAGGTTTCAAAATGATAACTTGTTTTTTATAAAAACTATACGCATTTTAAAGCACTTAAGAAAACATTTTTTGAAGGTGTCATGTCCCCTTAATTGAGCGATCCCATGCGACCCTTCGACAGCAAGCTACTGCTTGTTGGCTTCTACTCAAACTTTTTTTTTTGTCTTGGCCTTTAACGCAATTTTCTCAATTATTCTCCTCTAGTTATTGTTGATTCCATTTATATTTTTTGTATTTTTTTTGCTGTATATATGTAAAAGCTACCATATACAAATATTAAATTATTTTGCCTCAATTTTATTTAAGTACTCATAGTCTTGTAGACGTGCACACTACACCATAAGCAGACGTCTATCTTTTGTACTTTTTTTCTTTTTTTTTATGCAAAATTTAAAATTTTCTTACTTTATTTTTCCATGTGTAGGCACATCTTATTGCCTTATTGCTAAGAAGCGAAACCATAAAGCCACAATTTTGTGGCTGACCACAATTTCAAAATTGATTTCTTGAGTGCATAAATAAATCAATGAAAAAGTAAGCTCAAACAACGAAGGCGCAGACATAGCAAGATACAACAACAGCAATTTTACCATATTAATTTGGTAGTGAGACACATCAAAGCTTTTTTTAAAATTAAATTTTGGCATATGAGTGCATTAAATTTACAAAAAATTAAAAATTAGCAAAATTTTTTGGCAGGAAATGAAGTTAGTGGATGTTGACTGAATCATTTAAAGATTTCGAATGTTTAATATATTGGAGAAATAATATAAACTAGTTTCGCCGAGTGGCTGAAATTCAACGATTAAATATGTTTTTGGTGTTAAAGAACTGATATAAAAAAAGAGCTATTATTTGTCATCGCTTTCAAAAATAAAAATCATGGTATCATGTTGTCCTATTCCTATCTTAATCTCTTCCTTAGAGTTCAATACACATATCTCCATACCAAAATTCGTCAAAATCAGTCGATTAGTTTAGTTAAGAAAACATATTTTCCTGTTAGGGGCGTGGCGCCATCCACTTAAAACATATACTTTTTCTCAAGAATCAATCTCTCTCCATTTAAAATTTCATCAAAATTGGTCCAGTACCCTCCGCTTTAAAACTAATACGTTTCCTCAGGGTTCAATATATGTCTGTACCAAATTTCATCAAAATTGGCTTATTAGCTTAGGCTTGAAACATTTTATTCTGTTAGGGGCGTGGCTCCACCCACTCTTACCAAATGTCTTTACTCAAGTTTCAATCTATCTACATACCAAATTTTATCAAAATCGGTATAGTGGCTCAGTCGTGACACCGTTTTTTCCCATTAGTGGTGGTGTCACGCCCCCTTTTAGAACTTGAAGATTTTAGTGCCTTTCCTTTAAGTTCAATCTATCTCCAAACCAAATTACATCAAAATCAGTTCAAAGTTTTAACTATTAGAAAAAAATTACAATCGCATGCACAGCTCCTCTTTACAACCTTTAAAACAAAAAAAAAAAAAAAATTACGCGATTATGAGAAGTTATGGCAGTTAAAAAGGGATGGATCTATTTTGCAACTGCCTTTTTATACATACATAGATAATTCTCAAGCAAAGAGTACGAAGTTGTTGTATATCTAGGCCATGTGGATTTGATTATGTGGAAGATCGGCTAAGCTCAAATCATGAAGGTATGTTCTAATGAAGCGTGCATAAAAGAAACAAAAAACACTTTTTAGTATTGAAATACCAAACTCAAAAGAGTTATTTTTTATCATCGCTCCCAAAAATTAAAATCATAGTATCATGTTGCTTTATCCCTACCGCTAACTCTTTGTCTTCCTTAGGGTGCAATCTATCTCCAAACCAAATTGCTCCAAAATCGGTCCATTGGACCTTAGATATGAAAACATATTTTCCTATTGGGGGCGTGGCACTGTATAATTTTAATTGAATACCTTTCCCCAAGATTTAATATATCCCTGTATCAAATTCTATCAAAATCGGTCTAATAGTTTAGCAGTGAAAACGATTTTTCTGTTAGGAGTGGTGCTACGCCTATTTAAAGAACTCGGAGTCTTGAGAAATGTTTTTTAGGGTTCAATCTATATTTAAATTAAATTTCATCAAAATCGATCTATGAGTTTAGCCGTGAAGATGATTTTTCTTGTAAGGGGCGTGGCAACGCCCACTCTAAACAAATATCTTTACTCAAAGTTCAATCTATCACCATACCAAATTTCATAAAAATCGGTGAGGCATCTCAGCCGTAGCAGCGTTTTTTTTCCATTAGGGGTTAATGCGTTTTGTATTGTAATGTTCACTTTATTTTACCTATCTTAACGGCAACATACACACATTATTTTTTTTTCTGCACATCTATGAAACAGTACCTTTCCAATGATATAAGTTTCATTCCCCTCTCTTTATAGCAGTGATGGGCACGTAGTGGCCTTATCCACCCTCATTGCCCTCACCGTTATTTGACGCACAAGCAAGCGAAAAAAAGTTCCCAGAATTTCAACGCTATCGAGGCACAGCGTTGACTTGAATTCAAATAAAAACAAAAACAAAACACAAAGGCCTAAGCGACGGCGCCGCATTGTGTCTTGACGAATGTAGCATTTGTTTTTGTTTGTAGTGTAATTTGGTTTTTTTTTGTGCTGTTGGCGAATTTGGAAATGACAGCGAAAAGACTTAAAAATGTTGTTTGTTGTTGCTTGATGTTGTTGTTTAGCCCTTTTGTTAGATTTCGATGCCCACTACTGCATTATAGTAAATACGCAAAAAGTGTACTACAAGATTCGATGTTCACGTATTAATATATAAATATTTTGGAGAAATATCTTAAGATAATCAGTTACAAGCTTTATGTATCGTAAGACCTGGATACTAGCTCATAAATGAAGACTACAGGACTTCATGCTCGAAAATTTTGTATAGGTTTTGCCTGAATAAATCATTTATTGATCAGGAAAATACCCATCGCATATATCACATTTATAGAAACGTTTCTCATAAATATCTTTAACAGAACACCTATTTTTATTTTTCTGATTTTTTGTTAATTATTTTCGATCAATCTTCCTCCTAATAAGTTCCTTAGTGATAAGTCAACTTAAAATGTAAGTAACAGAATTAGAACTTCCTAAGGATAAAGACCCACCCTAAGTTGAATTGTCTCCATTGCATTACAAACTTATAACAAAAAAAAAAGTCAATTTGAATAGCAAGAATTCAAGAAATCAATTAAAAATCACCAAACAATTCTGACGGCTCTTGGAATGACAAAAATTACTATTCACCATTTGCATGACTGGTGGAATATCAAATTTAGCGCAATAAATCAAAGCGTACAACAGCAACTTCAATTCGTTGCAATAACAGCAGAGCGACAACACATAAAACAGCCATAGCAATATCGTAAATAACATATTCTTCAAGTGACATTTGTGGCGCGCAGAAAACAAACAAAACAAACAGCAAAAACAACAAAGACAACAGTCACCAAAGCAAAACTATGCAAATCACTTGAAAATGCATTATGTCCGAAGTCTTTGACTGTCATGCGATAGACGGTTGCCACTACTCGTCTGCTATTATTTTTGTATTCCCTATTTGTAGTCGTATCTTGTGTCTAAATGAAGCGACAGTAACGCCATCTATTTATGCAATGTTATGAATACCAAAGAAGGCAAATTGCAAAGAAGTAGCAATTGCAAAAAAAAATAAACAAAGAAAAACAATAACAATGACTGTCATGATCGTGGCCACGAAAAAACAAAAGTGACAACAAAATGTATTGAAAGAACAAAGTAAAACTGTTAGGTACGGTCTGTTCGGTACTTATGTACCCTACATACTTGATAGTGAGTTGCTAGTGGCAGTTTTGCAATTAGAAAGTTCTGCTGGTAGCTAAAGCAAAATGAACAAACGCTGCATTTACGAAAAGAACTTACAAAAATTTGTAAAATAAAAAATCAACTCGACAAAACTGAGATGTAAAGGATTGGCAAATAAAAGGTTTTTCAATAGGGACGCTACAAAAGTAGACCTATAGGGACAGCAAACGACGCCATATTTTTTCCCGGTCTTTTGACATTTCTCTTCAATAAGGTTTGCCATTTCATCTTGGAAAGACATACGATCCAACAATGGGTCGAAATTATAAAAATTTACTACCGAAATTCGGAGTCAGTGGCCTCAACTTTAAGAGCGCTACGTCCAATTTATGGTCGTCATAATCGTCCTGTCAGATCAACAATTGAGCGTCTAGTGAAAAAATTTGAATACACAGGCACAGTACAAATTGTTCCCGTGCCAGTGAGACAAAAAAGTGCCCGTAGTGTCAAGAATATTGCTGCCGCTAGCGCATCAATTGAGGAAGACCCAAATCAGTCTCTTACACGTCGTTCTCAAGCGTTGGGCATCTCTGTGACGTCGTTGTGGTGAATTTTAAGAAAATATCTTGGCCTACATCCTTACAAGATCAAATTGACGCAAGAAATGAAGCCGCTTGACCACCAGAATCGTTGTATGTTCGTGAATTTGGCTGAGCAACAACTTGAAAATGATCCGGATTTTCATCGAAAAATCATCTTCAGCGATGAAGCTCATTTCTGACTGAATGGCTTTGTCAATAAACAAAATATTCGTTATTAGTCAGGCAGCAATCTACACGTACTCCATGAGTCAACATTGCATCCCGAAACAATTACGGTTTGGTGCGGTTTATGGGCCGGCGGCGTCATTGGGCCATACTTCTTCCGTGATGATCAAGACCGGCGCGTTACTGTGAATGGGAATTGCTACCGCTCAATGATAACCGAATATTTTTGGCCCAACTTGGATGATATGAACTTGGACAATATGTGGTTCCAACAGGACGGCGCCACAAGCCACACAGCGAATGTCACAATCGATTTATTGAAAACCAAGTTTGGTGAACGTGTTATCTCACGAAATGGCCCAGTCAATTGGCCACCTCGGTCGTGCGATTTGACGCCGTTAGACTATTTCCTGTGGTGCTACGTCAAGTCTATGGTCTATGCCAACAAGCCAGCGACGATTGATGAACTTCGTACGAATATCGAACGTGAAATTGCAGCAGCATCGGCCGATTTATGCTTGAAAACCGTCGAAAATTGGGTTCAGCGTCTGAACTTCTGCAGGCGTGCCCGTGGTGGCCATGCAAAAGAAATTGCATTCCGTACATAATAACATCGAATGTTCTTTTACAAGAATACAGAATTTCATTGATATCCCAAACCGTTTTTGTTTTATTTAAAAAAAATTTTGTGGCGCTCTTATTGAAAAACAATTTAGTATCAAAAAGCTGACAAAAGTAGAAAGTGTCAGGTGGCATCGAAAAGCCAATAAAAGATATCAAAAATTAGTAAGACACTAAAAGCTTATAAGTATCAGAGATGATAAAAGCCGATAAAAATCAAATACTTTGCACCGAAACAATAATAGTCGATTGGTATTAACAATTATCAAAAATGAAAAGAATCTAATACCATCGAAAAGTCGATGAAAGTTGAAGAGTATGAAAATGTCCTGTGACGTTATAGGTAATGTGATATGCTCTATTATGAAGAAATAGCATAATATTTATACTAAACATGGTATCTTTTTTGTAAACCTTTTTAGAAAGTTTTTGAAGGCGAGTTGATAGAACGCACAGTATTTCACCGGGAAAATTACGTCCAAAGGTGGGACTTAAAGAAAACATATTAAAGTAATCGTCACGAAGTTCTGCAATAATTTTCAAGTTTATTTTGTTAATTTTTCCCATGTCATGGATTTTCCAGTTAATGTTGATGGCTATATCAACAACCGGTCTCAAGATTTCAAAATATTTCAAATCTTCTTTCAGGCATTGTATAAACAATTTATGAACTGTTGGAAAATGTTGCGCAAAGTTGAATAGAAAGTAACGTTCGATATAACTGCAAACTCTTGGGTAGTCCTATTGAGTAATATTGCAACAAAGTTTTCACGATGGGTCAAGATTTTAAGTGCATGAAGTTATTAGATTATCATAGTGACTTCTTCGTCACACTGAAGCAAACTTTCGACTGAACACGTCAACATAGAGAAAGATATTTTCTTACTAAAGAATATATTATTGTCCGGAAAAGAAATTTGCTTCCTGTGTGGCCCTTGCTTAGAACTGTAAGTAATTGTCAAAATATCCTAAAATTCTACTCTGTTAAAAAAAAAAATGCTACATATGTTAGCCCGAACCCAAACTTTGAATTAGAGTTACAGACAGTGCGTCATCATTTTAAAGCGTTATGGGCTCATACGCAGCTGGTTTCTTAAATAACATACACTGCTCGCTCCTTCGCGTCAAACATTCTAACTAAATGAATTCTTTTAACAAATAAAACTTTGCTTAACAAATGAATCAGCTGATCAACCGTAGAGAAATGTAGGTCAAATGCCTAGCAAAGGTTGAAAGTTATGTCGTGCTATGTAACTCACTTCATACGAATATACTGTTTCAACTTTTTCTTCTACAAGTGAGTTCCGCAATGCCTTTTGTAGCCAATGTAGCCTATTTGGTTATTGAAAACCCCGTCCAGATTTCAACGTTCCAACTAAATACAGATAAGTCCTCAACAATGCCTATCTTTACACATATTATAAAAATAATCTAAGAGGATTGATAAAGAATTGAAATGACTATGTTTCAACTTGTAGTGGAGAATAACCCTGAATGCACTATCCACCAGCTGCGATGCGCCTGATGACTACCAGAGTCACAATAACAAATTCGTTTAGCATTCGACTAGTCCTGGCACAGAAATCAGATAGTTCATGTGCAAGCCGGTTGGACATCGATCGGGGTCAAACTACACTTAGCAACTACATTTATACTTGAAACCTAGAATCTAGGTCTACTCATAGCAACTTATCTGCCTAAAAACTCATATTGATTAGCTTGAAACAACACCTAAAATTTTCTAACTACGCAATGATAATCTGAATGCAAATATATGAGATATAATCCTCTTAATTATGTTATTGATTTTTAATCTGAGGTCTGTTTTGATAATATCGCATATTTTGCCAAAGCCTTTATCAGAAGTTGAAGTTGCCGGGTCATTTTCCATCGAAAGCGTTTGAACGCAAATTTTTGGCATTGCTTACAATGGTACGATTTACTTGTATATATCGAGATTTGGTAATATTTATCAAATTATATATTTGATGTATGAGATGTAGATATCTGATAAAAGTTTACATGTCACAAACTCCACCGAATCGAATAATATTATGTATCATATTTTATTATGTTTCGCAATAATTTACTTGGTTGAAACACATATTTCTTTGTTGAAAACATTTACATGTTAATAATCATGAAATCATGTAAAGGGTTTTCAATAAGAGCGCTACAAAATTTTTTTTTAATAAAACAAAAACGGTTTGGAATATCAATGAAATTCTTTATTCTTGTAAAAGAACATTCGATGTCATGATCTATGAAACTCAATTTGTTTTGAATGGCCACCACGGGCACGCCTGTAGAAGTTCAGACTCTGAACCCAATTTTCGACGGTTTTCAAGCATAAATCGGCCGATACTGCTGCAATTTCACGTTCGATATTCGTACGAAGCTTGTTGGCATAGACCATAGACTTGACATAGCCCCACAGGAAATAGTCTAACGGCGTCAAATCGCACGACCGAGGCGGCCAATTGACTGGGCCATTTCGTGAGATATCACGTTCACCAAACTTGGTTTTCAATACATCGATTGTGACATTCGCTGTGTGGCTTGTGGCACCGTCCTGTTGGAACCACATATTGTCCAAGTTCATATCATCCAAGTTGGGCCAAAAATATTCGGTTATCATTGAGCGGTAGCGATTCCCATTCACAGTAACGTGCCGGTCTTGATCATCACGGAAGAAGTACGGCCCAATGACGTCGCCGGCCCATAAGCAGCACCAAACCGTAATTTTTTTGGGATGCAATGTTGACTCATGTAGTACGTGTGGATTGCTGCCTGACCAATAACGCATATTTTGCTTATTGACGAAGCCATTCAGCCAGAAATGAGCTTCATCGCTGAAGATGATTTTTCGATGAAAATCCGGATCATTTTTAAGTTGTTGCTCAGCTCAATTCACGAGGATGTAGGCCAAGATCTTTTCGAAAAATTCGCCACAACGACGTCACAGAGATGCCCAACGCTTGAGAACGACGTGTGAGAGACTGATTTGGGTCTTCCTCAATCGATGCGCTAGCGGCAGCAATATTCTCGACACTACGGGCACTTCTTTGTCTCACTGGCACAGGAACAATTTTTACTATGCCTGTGGATTCAAATTTTTCCACTAGACGCTCAATTGTTGATCTGACAGGACGATTATGACGACCATAAAGTTGAGGCCACTGACTCCGAATTTCGGTAGTAAATTTTAATAATTTCGACATGTTGTTGGATCGTATATCTTTCCATGATGAAATGGCAAACCTTACTTAAAAGAATTATCAAAAGAGCAAGAAAAAATATGGTGTCGTTTGCTGTCCCTATTGGTCTAATTTTGTAGCGTCCCTATTGAAAAACCCTTTATTTGCTGGAAAAATACTATTTTGTTGCTAAGGTTTACTTTTATTAATATCGATTTAGGTAAAAACTGACTAGCAAAAAAACCGATATTTTAAAATACCGATTCATAGATATATCGATATTTGCACTTATCGTCACATTCTCATATTGGATATTTGCACAATAAAAAAAATACGTGAACTTTGTACAAAGCAGACGGTAATCAAACACTGTTTCACACAAATATCTTGAGAATCGCATAGTAAAAATCTATCAACCAAATGCATTTATTTTAAGGAAACATTCTCTTTTCTCAGTGATGCAGAGTCTTGCAATACCACTGTCATGCCTTAAGCCTAATTTCCATGCTATATTTCTTGATCCCATATCAGGGATATCAAATCAAATTTTTGTAAGAAAGAAAAAGCATGCGAACAGAACCGAATGCGCTTGGAGAATGCGAGAGTGAATAGCATACATTTACTATCTTTATAGCATGTAATGTCCTCCCTGATATTTGATAAGATAAGTTCAAGAATGATCATATGGAAATTAGGCATTATAAAGATACTTTTGGAGTTAATTATATTAAAAAGAAGCACTCGATGAAAAGAGCTTGATTTTCAAGTTTGCGCAGATTAGAAAAATGCTTTACTGTGTCCATTTCTGAAGGTAATCAACTCAAATTTTCTAGTAATATGTTGGATACCTTATAAAGTAAATGTTTTCCATATTCTTTCAGCATGATTTCGTAGAAAAATGTTCGCTCGTTGTTCAAAAAAACCAAGCAACTGAAACCCTTAAATACTTCCCCTAGGGTATTCAATCAAACTCGGATGCATTATTTGCTTTAAAGATTTTTCTTTTTTTGCACAAAAACCAGACAGAAAACATTTAAACGCGAAGAGTTTGATATCTTGTCAACGAGTGGACTTTTAAAGTTCAAAGCTGTTAACTGAATGAGTTGGATTGGTTAACTGGATTTGAATATGGCACAAGAGACTTAAATTGGTATGACTATTGTGTGTTGAAAAGTTACTAACAGATTGACAGACAGAACGAATACCATCACACCGACTGTGTAAAGGACAAACTGTCGGGTTTGCAATGTTTGTAATGGTAGATGACTGCATGGACTCGCTTTTAGTCCAAGCTGAATTGCTGATATATGGAAATGCGATTAAAGCAGAATGAAGTAAAAATGTAAATGCAAATGGATGCACATGGTAATGGCTTCGCTTCACCACGTTGGATGCGCCACTCAGTCGAGGCGCGTTATGTCAGTTTGTGAGTGAAGTGTTTTTTTTTTTTGAAGTATTCGGTGAACACTAACACGGTATGGCTACAATTCACAATGGTGCGACCTTTTTTGTTTTGCCATTATTGTTACATTTGTAGTTGAGTCGTTGTCATGTCATGAGCACCTCAACTCTTGGTATATGCAAATTTGTTGAATAATGTTGCCTGGCAATGGAACTTTTTTTATAAAAGTTTTTACTTTATGAAAATATTTTTTATCAAATACAAAGTGGAATGTTTTGCTTAGACTGAGATAAACTAGTTGTGGGTACTTATCTTTTCGGAAAAATTTTTGCTGGCTTTACTTTCTTACCTCAAAGGTAAGCAATAACTATCAGCATTGAAAAGTTTTAGTCACAAAAAAAAAGAAGCTCATGCTGTTGTTAAGTTTTAAACGCACCCAGTTTGATTATTTATATTGCTCGATGAATGGCTTTCATTTCCAAAAATCGCAATGAGCCACAAAAAGTAAACGTTTTTGGATCGAGAGTGTAGACTATCAGGCGTATCGAAATTACAACAGGTAAAACTGCCTGTAAGTTCGTTCTAATAAATGTAATTTATTTGTATCTTCTATGCTGTTGAGCAGTCAGTATTTAAATTTTAATTTTATTGAAGTTTCGCTTAAATCTTAAATTTCGACATCGGTATTACCTATAAGGCCAGAAGGCTATTTCAAAATCATTATATAAATAAGCGAAGGTAAAACAGTTTTATCCCTTTTTCAAGTGCCATATCACAATATAATTGCTTGATTTTTTTATTGTTGGAAAAGGAGCAGTGGAATATTTTTTTCCAATAAATGGCGCTGGAACGCCTCTAGAGGGAAAATGCGTTTTCACACCGATTTTGATAAAATTTGGAATAGAAATACGAGGAAAGTCTGATAAGTCAGTGTCTTTTTGAACAAAAGATAACTTTTTTGGCAAATGAGCATTTTATTTCTCAACATAGCCTCCTATTAGCTTGATACATTTAGTCCAGTGTTTTTCCAATTCTTTTATTCCTACCAATTTATAGGTTTTCTCACAGCTCTCAAAATAGACGTTTGTTTCAGTAATGACCTCATCATTCGATCCAAATCTCTTACCGCCCAGCCATTTCTTCAGGTTTGGAAACAGGAAATAATAACAGAGGGCTAAATCTGAAAAACATGCAGGATGGAGTAGCAGTTCATAGTCCAATTTATGAATTTTACCATGGTACTTTTTTCTTCGCCAAATGCGGTCGTTTCTGCATCAAAACAATACCGAACCGTCCAAAAGCTCTGCATAATATTCACCGGTGATCGTTTTATACTTTTCAAGGTAATCGATGTGAATGACACAGCGTAGATCACAAAAAACTGTGGCCATATGGTTGACCAACAACAGACACCTTCACCTTCTTTGGTGCACGTTCACCTGTAAAAACCTACTGTCTTGATTGTTCCTGGGTCTCTGGTGATGGATCCATGTTTCGATCATGGTAACAAGAAAAATTTGTTCGGATTGCCGCTGAACATCGCCAAAGACTCCTTTGAAGTATTCACGCGGTTGTGCTTATGGTCCAGTGTGAGCAATCGCGGCACCCATCGCGTATATAGCTTTTTTATATCCAATTATTCATTATTATATGTGATGTAGTCGCTCAGTTTAGATGCCTACAACATCAGCCACCTCACGCACTTAATTCTCCATTCGTTCAATATTATCCCATGAATTTTATCGATGATTTTTGATGTGACAACCACTTTTGGACGACCTGAACGTTCGGCGTCACTTGTGCTGGTACGACTAAAATGGAACTCAGAAAACAACTTCCTAACCGTTGAAATTGATAGTGCAGAGTCCTGTGCTGTCGTGGCTAAGCCGATACGAAGATTTTATTGAAATATAACTAAAACACTATATCCTGACACCTAAGGTAGACAAATTTCAATGGAATCGGTTATAAACTCTGTCCGCGCCGTTTACAGTCTTGGGAAAATTATTTTTAAGCCTCAAGCTAAATTATGGGGGAAAAAATTAGAGTTCATCTACAAAAGTTTCAAAAAATACACTTTAATATACAGTCTTCCATTGAAATCAATGTTTCCAAAATCGTTCACACAAATTTTCAAAAGTAATGGCTAAAGGACACTACCTTGAAAGACTCCATATGTCGGAGGTAAAATACAGCTTTTGGACCATCCGATTTGTCCAATTGTAAAAGTTCCGATGTCTTATTCACAGATAATGAAAAGTTTTCTTCACACAGGCTATTTGTCCATGTTTTTTGTAAAATTTTTCAAAAATTCTTTGATTTGATGAGCCTCTTTTTTCATTTTTGCCTCCTTCATTTTTCCAATACGTCAGTGTTAAAGAGATTTATACGGTATATTTTTGCCCATGCAATTAACTTTGATGACCCATATGTTTTTTTTATCACACCTTAATAAACTTTTTTGCAAAGGTCCTACATCCCATAATGTGAATACTCCCTGAGGTCATGAGCAGGGTGCTTCTAAATTAACATTATTTCATCATATTTTTAAAGGCAATATGCAATAATTTCAATGACTATATCAGTCGCCTGTGAATATCAATTCTTCTAGCCGATAAACGGACAGCAGTGAGACAACATAAATTTCGCTTACAATCCCTTTCAACGATGTGTTTGATTAAAAAGTTTTTTTCTTTTTTTTAACCAGGATATGTCATATATTTAAAACTTAGACTCAACTCACAAATGAAGCTTTATTTCATCAATTTAAAAAGTACACATTTTAATCAATATATAATGTATATCTTCAATATATGAGATTCATACATCACAGCTACTATCTACGTACTTTGCACATTTATTTACCTTAAACAATTTATCATTTTTCTATCATATACAAACAAATGTTATTTTTGTTCTTTCCAAAAATAAAACAAAGGAAAATGATTTAATAGAAAAATGAAAAACCATTTGGGATAAAATGTAAAATTTATTTAGTAAAGAACACCAAAGCTCATATTGAAAAAAGGATATGCGAAGCACTAAAGCATGAAAGTGCTGGATGCTAGTACAAAGGAAATAAATAAGCAAACAAGGAAGGAAGGACGGACGATGAGAAAACAAATAAACAAATAAAAAATAACCATAAGCACTCCGAATGAAAAATTCAAGTGTTGAGGTTTTTAACTAAAAAAAAGGAGAATTCGCAAAATTCAAGTGGAGGAACTAATAAATAAAATGGAAAAATATTACATTTTCAAAAATTTGAGATAAAAAATTAAAAAATAATATTCCCTACGCCAATTTGACGAAATAGCTTGTTAAAAAGAGTTCATTTATATGTCATTTTATGACATGATTTTGTTTAAACTTTTTGATTTTGTGCATGTGACTACATGCACACTTTCATTTTACTAGTTTTAACAAAAAAAATCTTTATTCAAAATCAAAATTCTTTAAGATCCAAATGTATGTATATATTTGCAAAAAAACTTTGAAAAAATTTAGCTTTTGAAGAAATTGTAAATAAAGGATGTTTTTTTTAGAGATACATTCAATTAAAATTCATATGACTTATTGAACCTAGATCATGTGATTTGACACTCAATTTTTATTTCAATGTCTGTAGAGTTTTTCCACGTAATTCTGTGATGTGCATGAATTATAAGACCCCCTGAATAATACATTTGAGTGTAATTACTAAAAATTTCTTCAGCCCTTTTTGTTTTTTTTCTACTTGTTTCCCCAAAAAAAAATCTTAAATATGCGTTTTCAATCTTAAATACTTTTTTAATTTTATCACAAAATATGATACGCGTTGACGCATTTTGGTGATAATTTTTTTCAAGACAGCGGCAACACTGCTTGACTCAATGAGTACTATTTGTCCGGTAATTTTTGTGTGAAAAATTGCTCAATAAACTATGATTGAAAATTATTGAAGCAGAGCTCAAATAAAAAAAAAGAACGAAATTGTCACTGAATGTCCTGTCGAATACAATAAAAGTAAATAAATATTTTTAAGGAGCAGTGTGCGCCTTAAGCTAGGCTGTAGAATCGATTTGTTGTGTCATTCATTTTGACAATGATAGCGGTTTTTATATGATACTGCTAGGCACACATTCTTAATTTCATTGGTTTCTGCTGTAGGAGCAAATTACCCAGTTAACATTCTTAATTGCGGAAAGCTACATTTTAATCGCTAAGACGATGATTTTCATTGCACGTAAAAAATTGTTCTGAAGTAACGACTCGTGTAAGACACATAACTTAGAAATGGATTATCCTTCACTAAAATTCCACAATGGATATTCGCAATTTTCCTTATTCATTTTACTGTGTCTTTGTAACCGATCAGCTGTCAGCCTGATCTTAAATTTTTACCTTTAAAAAAAGTACATACCCAAATTTGCTGGCTGATGTTATTTTCGGATTTTGGTGAAGAAAACGCAAATCTGCTGACATATTATTTTTTTCTTCTTACTGTAGAGCGTCAAGTGGCTCGCTTATAACTCGCGCTAAGTTTCGATCGCCTATAACTCTTTAAGTAAAGTTATAAATCTTAATTATTTGCTGGGTAAATATCCTTAATATGTCAATATAGCATGTGAGTGTGTGCGCTTCTTTGCTTATGTGTAAGTTGACTGGCTCAGGGAACATTTTATGAGCTTTATTGTAACTACAACACTAGTTATTGTACATGTAATTTTTTGTTGTAATACAATATAAGCCTCTTTTATGTCAATTGATGATGATGCCAATGATTATGAGCTTTAGTGACAAAAATGATGTTGCTGAAAAATTTCAAAGGACATTAAATGTAGCTACTCGTATAAAGCAATTTGTGTGAGCAAAGGAGACTACTTTAAAAATTAAGTGTTATGAACCGAGGAATGAGATAATAATTGCATTTTTAAAATAAAACATATATAAAAAGGATAATACTATTATGAAAGGATAATACAATAGTTAAAGGATATAAAGTTATTTGAAACATTTTTAAATTCTAGGGAGCATGTGTGCTACATACAGCTACAGTGTTTCATTAAAGGCAGAAAATGGCAAAGAAAAAATCCACAGAAAGCGTTCAGCATTTTCTTGAAGGGTTCTGAACTTGATGGATTATATGAAGCTTTGTTTCATAAGTCAAGCTAAAAGTCCGGATGAAGTTTCATCATAAAATAAGCCAGTACAAGAAAAATTCAGCCAATGTAACGTTTAAGAAGTTACATCAGTGTGATTATTCTTAAGTGATGGCATTTTAAATTGGTATTAATAAATGACTTTCGGAGGTTTATTTCTTAAAATGAATTTCAAAATATGTGTTTGGTTACGTAAATGAATGTAACAGATTGAATTGGCTTAGTCTAATTTGAAACTATTTAAAGCCTTAATTTCGCCACAACTGCATATTTGAGTGACTTCAAATATCACCATAGTCACTGGTATTTTCTTTTGCACGTACAGTTATTTGCCTTGTATTTGCTAATACGTCAAAAAGACTAAATATTTTTACCAATATCAAAATCAATAACTGTCCCAACATTTGAGCTTCTTAGCTCATACCTGTAAGCTGTCCAATTTCGTTGAAATTTCACGAAAAACCGACTGACTTAAAGGTAGAAAAAGTCTGCCTTAGGTGCCAAGACAAAGCGTTTTGGGTTTTTTTGTGGAATAAGAAAGCCACACACTGTTGTCAAACCACGCCCACATTTTTCGTGTGACTAAAAATGCGGAAAAAAAACAACCGATGGATGATTTTTTTTTTTTTTGAAAATTTGTGGTCCTATATGTCTATATTATAGAAATGTTGCTTTTAATACGCACTAACACATATCAAAAACTTAGCGAAATCGAAGAGGGACGGGCCAAAACCTCCGTGATTTGGCATGGAATGCCCCATATAGAAATGTTTTGAGTGAAAAATTTTTTTCTAGGATCTTTTGGTTTTGCGTTAGTGATAAAAACAGTTTGGGCCAACATTTCACTTTATGTATATCTTTTTTTCTCCTGAACTATCAATTTTCAGTAAAAATTGCACAGAGTAAAAAGTTATGAGAATTGGTTAAAATATTTAGAATTTTTTTTTTGTAAACTTCTTTTTTTCTAACAATTCCTGAATATTTAAAACAAAAATCTCAGCATTTAGCAAAAACAATTTTTTTTTCTGAATATTTTGACCAATTTTAAAAAGTTTTCACTCCCTTGAAGTCTTATAACTTTTACCTAAAAATTATATCACCGTCTTACTAAGCTCTCGAGATATTGGTACTGCCTTATTTTTTCGGAACATATTTTTGGTTTTTATCGATGACCATAAGTCACCAACAACCATATTATTCCTTTGCAAACAACATTCATATTCTTCATTAAAATTGCTTCTAAAAGTGCCCAAATTCCTTGAAACTTGAGACCGATCTTAAAATAATCTCCAAAGAGAGAGAGTCTTACAAAAGCACAACAACATCCAATGTTTTTAATTGATTCACAGACGATCGAATAGATATTGCGAACGAAATAATTTTAGACGTTCTTGACATACGAGATCAATTGGAAGTAACATGTACAGATTATGCGTTTGATGTTTCGAAAGATCTCGAATGATTAAAAACCTTTCATAGATATTTTTTTATTTGTTTATTATTTAATTATTATTTACTTACGTCTGTGGCACAAATTCCTCAAATTCGTCATTTCACCCCTATTGGTCCATAAATAGACTGTTAATATAACACCAAACATAATTCGCAAATCTGGGATGGGGCTTACAAAACTACTTTAATTACACTAGCCAATAAAATAATAAGAAAAGTTTTTGAGTTTAACATAACACAATATTTTTTGCTAATAGAAGCTAAAGGCGTAAAATTATAGTTGTTAGAACTCTCAGCAAAAGAAACATGCTACTGTTAAAGAAGTTTCTTGAAAAAAGAACGATATTTAATCTAATATTTTATTCAGTCCAATCGGTACATTTTAACTCGAAATATGTTATCAGTCAATCATCTGTCTCAATTAAAAACATTTTTATAGGAAAAGTCGCTGCTTGAGCCAAGTGCCTTACCAAAATTGAAAAAAAAAACTATAAAACTATCAGTGAAATTTAATGTCTTTCTTATGGTAGCTATTTCAAAATCTTATAATTTACATACATTTTATGATTCAGTTGGTAACTTAAAAATAAGTATATTTGTACTTAATACATAATTATTTTGAAATTTTTATCACTTGAATTTAATATTTAAGACTGATTAAGACTCAGTTCTGTAGCTTAAACGTGACTTTTGGTTATACATATATTTAATCTCCCACTCAGAAATTCAGCAAAATTTTGAATTGTTGGATATCTTTCACAAATCCACATATTCTATGGACCGTTCGCAAAAAAATGGTAAGAATAATTACCACTCCTCGAAGCCAATATGTGTTTTATTTTACTTCGTTTTGGTATCTCATATCACTTAAGGCTTTTTCGCATTTTTTTTTCATAAAATCCAATTTTCAAATATTTTAAATTGGTGTCACATCAAAAATAAACATACATATATCGACAAAAAAAAAATAACAACAATTCACAAATAGAGAATTGAAAATCGCAATCAAATGAAAAACTTAAGCGTTACGTCTACGTTTACATTTTCATGATAAAATTAGGTTTTGTCTCAACTGCTACGTGATTCGGTTGCGAATTTGCGGCTTTTCGAGTATTGTCCTTGTTTACATTTCATATTGGTTTGATAGCTGTTTAGTAGTTTATTAAATTTTGTTGATGAATATTGGAGTGTGTGAATAGTGGTGAAGTTAACAATTTTATAAAGTTTTTCAAAAATTTAATTTTTTTCTTCCATTTTCAGTTAAGCTGTCATGAATGTTTTGCTTTCATGAAAAAAATTTTGTAATGTTTGAGAACGTTGAGTTTAATCTGAAATCAGGGAAGCAAATTGTACTGCACGAGTAGTATAATTCTATGATGTTAAGAAAATACTGCGTTGAATAATTGGCATGTCGTTAATAAAAAGTCAATCTTTCTCTGTAGCATTAGTTACAGGAGTCGTTGTAGATATTTCACATAAAAATTACATATTTTATTAGAAGAAAGTTCCAATTGAATTAGTCATTTTGAAAAAGGGTCATCTCCAAGTTTTCCATACAATATCTTGTTGACGGTTTCAGTCTCTCAAAGGGTCGAGTGCAATATTTGACTGGAATATGGGTCTTCTATTATCTGACATATTAGAAGTAGGGATAGTTGATTTTTTGATTAGTGGGTGCCGTGACAAAACCCCAACGGACATAGTCCCCATTTTTTAAATCGGGATTATGTCCGCAATTTTCGGATTATGTCCGCAAATTTTCGGACAGAATCCCCATTTTGGGTATGGGGGTTATGTCCGAAAAAATAAAATCTCTTATGTAAAATTACTGTTGCTAGCAAACTAGGTGTTGGGTATATTATAGGCTAATTCTAGCTTTGGGTATTATGTCCGCTTTTTTATGGGGATTATGGCCGAAAGTTTTGCGGACACAATCCCCATATCAAAAATGGGGATCCCGATTTACGAAATGGAAATTATGTCCGTGGGGATTATGTCACGGCATCGATTAGTGTTAAAAAGGGGTCATGCAAAAGAATTTTTCGTATTTTTAACTAAAACAATATATAAAAAAATTACAAAAAATCAATTAATAATTTGATCAAAAAATGTCTATTCTTAACTCTCAGGGTTAAATGATACTGGTCATTTACATTCTTTGACAGAACTTAGCATGTGAAAGAAAGCATTTCTCATCTTGTTATTTTCCGAAAACTGGTCATCGAAACAAAAACTAAATGTGTTTTTGAAGCCTACAAAGTACCCAAAAACTATTTTATAGATATTATTTTCTCATGTTTCATCCCTAGTTACTGTAAGAAATTGCTCATAATCGGCAGCGAAGATATTGAAACAGAGATGTTTTGCACATTTTCTTTAAGGTAATGTAAGATTTGAAGATGACCTCTTTCAAAATAACTGATTCAATTATTTTCTTGAATTAATACATGGCATATCCTTATTAACTCTTAGACGCTGGAAACCTGTCATAACGAAAAACAATTTGCACAAATAATGACTTAAGATTTTTAATAAACTGAAACTGGTTGAACGTGTTTTCTTGTTTTTTTAATACACTGAATTAAATTACCCCATTAAATTAAATCTTCAAAAATGAATTATGCCTGCAATGTCCTACAAAAGCACAAGTTTTAATAAGGCTATACCAACATACGTTTTGGCTAATAATAGTTTTACTAAAAGCTTCTTCCTAAGTTTCATTTAAATAGACGTATAAACTTACGAAGCCGCATTAAACTTGGGATTAAGCAAAAGTTGAAAGTTGAAGGCCAAAAGAGAAAAAATGCTGCTGTTGTTTGCATAGTCAACAGTTGAACGAAAAGACAAACATAAGCACAAAATACACACATATGTATGTACTTCTGTGTGGATATTTTGAGTAAGTCCCAGTTGGAATATTAATTATTTAATATTTTGAACCAAAAATTTTATAAATTTTTAAGGCTTCAAATATATAAAATAAAATAGACGACATTTAAGTTTTAAACAATTAAGTCATCATTTGAATTTAATTCTTCTTTTGGTTAGTAACATCTGGATCAAAATTCATTTTATTTGTGAAATTTAAATGACCACTCTGAGTTTTATCGAAATGTTGAAAAAAAGGTTCTATCGAACAAAAAAAAATTTTCGAAACACTTTTTTTTTCACAAAATTGTTGTGAAATTAAACTTTATAAGCAACAGCTCTTGAACGAATCAACCGATTTCAATGAAACGAAGAGAAATAAATAAAATAATAAAAAAGTAAATCTTTTGGAAGTTTTGAAAAAAAAAAATTATTCTTCATATGGTATATAGTAGCTATGCGTATTCCAAACAAGAATCAATAAATTTTAATATTTTCGATCTAATAATTTTTTGAAAACAAATCTTAAAGTTGTAAGTCAGCAATATAGTGAAACCTTAAGATGGGGACATTAAAATTATATCTTAAGCCCAATGATAAACACCTCATTTCATAAGAAATTTTGAACACAATATGTATTATAGCTAGGTAGCCGGCAGTCTAAGTTTATATGCGATTTGATCGTGCCTCTGTGTTATTAATTTAGAGCCCTTTGAAACTGTAAAAAGGTACCATCAACAATTTTATAGCATCTGCCGTCAAGCAGACGTTTTGTTACTGTAAGAGTAATTAATTTTTTTTTCAAAATTTCATGATGTATACAAACTAAAGTGATCTTATCGTCAAGCAGATTACGATTAGTATACAGATTATGTCATAAGAAACAACTTCTGTCATTTAGTTATTGCTGTGTTTAGAAACTGTAATATAACAAACATGTGAAAAAAATGAAGTTCTAAACCATTTTATCGTGTTTTCTTCACAGCAGAGTGGTTCCTTTATAGTCAAAAAACAACAAAAATAGAGATGAGAGACTATTCCAGTGCTGCTTTTTGAAGGCAGACGTTTTTGAGCTTTTAAGGATATATCTATATAAAGCTAATACCGTGAAAATTTTGTAATCCAAAATTTACTACTTTAACTTTTTCGGTCATTTATATTATTTTTTTTTATTTTTATGGCTGGTTACATGGGGTATACCACGCCAAAGCTGATAGCATGTTGTTTTTGCACCTCTGATTTTTGTGTCAGTTTTTATTATTTTAGTGACTATCGACCATAATTTTGAAAATGTTTTTTATTTCTTTTTTTTTTCACCGAAATATCGTTAGTTGGAATTTATTACACATATCTAAATACAGATCTACATACATAAGTTCCGGAATAGGAGAATAACTTGAAGATTTAAACAAACGATACATTATTGAAAATCGGTTTTGAAGGGTAAAGTTTTCACCTGCATGTACTATAATTAAATAGATTGAGAAAAATCTTAGATTCAATATGAGAATTTGACAAAAACCAACGATATATTTTGAAAAAGCAGATATTGTAGCCCACTTAATTTAGGTATACATAATGGATGTTAAAGTTTTTTTTCTTAAAAAAAGAATTGGTAGTTAAACTTTAATATGAAAATCCCATTTGAACTTGGGTATTTATTTATGACTAGCAGATGCCCGCGACTTTGTACGCGTAGCTTGTTTTTCTGCAAAGGCAACAATTTAATTTTTTTTAAATAGAACTACAGTCAATTTTGATTCTTCTTCACAGATCTAGAGATGTTGTTGTTTTCTCTTCCATAAATATTCCATTGCATTGCCATGTGAAAGACAAAATCCAAAGCACACACACTAACTAACACATTCAATTAACCAAGCTCACATTATCACACATGCTGTCCAACATAGCTTGACAACATCAATGTTCGATAAAGTAAACTCTAGGAACGACCGCTTGACACACATGTTGGATGGATTTCAAAAATTGTTGATTTTTCTGCTGGCATTGTCCAACCATACAACCTGTGTGAACTGACTATCAAGCCTAGTGAACATTTTTCATTTTAAATAGGATTTCATGCAGTTTACTTTGATGTGGACGCTCATAAATTGTTCTGCAATTGATGTTTGATGGCATGCTCGATAATGTCAACTTAAAGCAATATTGACAGCCACACATGTTGTCAAGCCATGTAGGACAGTATGTATGTTTTCTATGTGTGAACCTACTGTAATTTTTTTTCATTCTTCATTGTTCACAAATTCCGCGTTGTTGTGTTGACAAATTGAGAATGAGAGCGAGAGTAAAATTCCGTTTTTTGTCTTCCATTGCATTGCCATATAAAAATAAAACGCACACACCCTTACTAACTTGCTATTAAACGATTTGGTATGCTTACATGCTTTTTTCTATGTGTGGAATTAATTTATTTTAGCAATTTTAAAACTTTAATATTTTGATATTTAAGAGGAATATCGTGATAACTTTAATTCTATGTTAAGTCAAGCGCCTAAGAAAGATAACTAAAAAAATTTGATCGAAATTGATTCAGTAGATTTTGCGTGAATCCCGTTCATCGAAAACGGCTATCATTTTATTTATATAGATATTTCTGTACTAAGTTTCATTCATCTGAGTCATAAAGTTCATGAAATATGATGAATTGGATTTTTCTCATATTTTGGGGGCGTGATGCCACCCATTTTTTCGATGCCAATGTACATATATTATCAAATTCTTCAGTACTTTGACTATCTATGGTTTAAATATGGCTGCTGTAGATGTAGTTTTTTTTTCTATTGTAGATTTATGTATTTAAATAAAATATTAAAAAAAAAAATTCAAAAAAGAAAAAAATTCAAAAAAAAAAAATTCAAAAAAAAATATGATTAGAAATTGAAGCCAAAAACCCATTTCCTACTGAATGCACAAGCCAAAAGAGGATAAAATTAAAGCTATTATAAAAACGGAAAGTATGTTGCATATCAAATGAATTTTGTAATTGTAGTTGTGAAGTCACATTTTAACTATGGAAAAGAAAATCTGTAAATATGTATATTTGTAAGTACGTTGGTATGCATCGCCTGTTTAACAGACTTAATCTTATTTAAGCAGCACTGCGTTATTGTTGTTGTCATCCCTTCTGATTTTGTTTTTGCTATGAAAACCCCCGAAAGCAGAAGCCAGGATATGTCACGTTGCGTTCAGCGAAACAATGCAACAGTGTGGAATTTTTTATTTCAACAGTCCAAAGCGAACGCTATCAAAACCTCTAGGTTAACAGTTGCAACGATTTTTGAATTTAAACTCAAAATTTAGAGTTGCCAGCGAATATCTTGGAATTTATTATTTCTTATTTTGTGATATTTCAATATTATATATGAGGCACCCGGTTTCAAAACCGGCCAAGTCCATATTTCATACTTTTGGGAAAACAACGAAAAACGTTTGTTTTCATCTATGTTCATTGAAAAATTAAAAAGTATTTCACACATGATAGCTTATAAAATTTCTTACTCAAGGTACGTCAGATCAGATATTTAAAGTTTATTTGCGAATGTTTTTGAGAAAACAATTTTGGACTTGGCCGGTTTTGATTCCAATGAACTGGACTTGGCCGGTTTTGATGACAAGGCGTTGGAAAAAAAGTGGACTTGGGCGGTTTTGATACCAATGTACTGGACTTGGCCGGTTTTGATTCCAAGGCGTTGGATTGGTTTTGAATGCAAGTTCATGGACTTGGCCGGTTTTGAAACCCATGAATCAATAATAAATTAAAAAGTGTAATATTTGTGTCAAAAATTTTTTTTTTTCATCTAAAACCATTGTAGAAAGATAAAGCATGGTCTAGATTTTTATATATGAGAATATCTCAAAATTTTATTTTTTTGGACTTGGCCGGTTTTGAAACCGGGCGCCTCATATTTCAATCGTTTTTAGCCTTTTTATAAAATAAAGAATTCTTTATTTCTTTTATTAAAATTAAAATTGCTGTATTTTTTTAATCCGCAGCTTTTCAGTTTTCAGGTTTTTTGTATTCCTTAATTTAACATTATTCTTCTAGAAATGCATTAAAACAGATTCATTTGTACATTTTTTTCTAAATCAAAAAAAACTGCGTGAAGTACCACATAGTGGCTGACAGTAACTTCATATAAATTTACAATGATGTGCTCCAAAAATTATAATATGTCCAACTTTTTGACTAAAACAACAAAAAAACAGTCGCCTCGACTAATTTGAAATTTCGGACTTGTTTTTACGAATAAAAATGAATCACAGTCCTCTCGAAAAATTCGAAATTTTGAAGCAGCTGTTGCGAATGGCGATGATGAAATGGTAACTGATGACGATGTGAGCCAATGCTTTTGCCTATTTTTTGACAACGCCGTGCTCCGTCTCATTGTTCGAACACACAAAGGCAAATGCAATCAAAACCTTTGCGAGAAACTAGAAATTTACTGAAAAAGTAGAAACTCGCATATATAGGATTGTTATTATATGTAACATATGTTCTCTGCTAACGCAGAACTTTTGAATTTAAAGGATTCTGAGATCCAATATATAAAAGTTTGCCTCATGCCAAAAAAGAGGTTTGTCGACATATTTCGATACAGTCGTTTTGATGACAAGAACACAAGATAGGCGCAATATTCATAGGATTAATTAGCTCTTATCAGAGATGTTTGGAATATTATCAATAAAAATTTAAAAAAAAAAAATAATTTCTCGTGGAAAACCTCACTATCGTGGAACAGTTAGAACCATTCAATTATTGGGTGTTCTTCCGCCAGTATATATCATCTAACCTGATAGATATAGTATGAAAATTTGATGGATTGGCGATAATTATTTATAATTTGAGTCTTTTCTCATTTTGGAGGCGTGGCGCTACTCAATTTTCATTGAATTTTACTTTTGCATCTCTTTTATGTTTAGGTACATACCAAGTTTCATTTATCTGCGTCAAATAGTTTATGAAATGTGATGAATTTAATTATTCTCTTATATGGGAGGGCGTGGCACTGTCTACTTTCTCTAAACTAAACTAAGCTAATAACCTTTCACAAGAAACATATTGTTATCTTAATATAGAAAGGCCCTAACTAACATCGAGATTTTTATAGATTTCGGTAGGTCACCCACTAATACACCATGGACAAAAAAATGTGTGCACTACGATTGAAAATAAATCAATTACAAGCAAATAAAAAAAGCCATTACTCACTTTAACTCACAAAAACTTTAATTTTTATTAAGTTTTTTCGTTCTCCTGTAAAATAATAAAAGTGTAAGATATGGCCTTTCTATATTAAGGCGACGATATGCAACAAATTTTATCCGTCTGCTTCAAACATTTGCTGAGATATAAAATAGTAATTTTTTCATTAACTATCTTTTTTGGGTTTCTTAAATATTGTTTCGTTATTATTCGGTTTAATGTTGTGTTAGAAAAATAAATTGTTGAAATGTTTTAAAAAAGAGAGCATTTACATGTGAGTGACTGTGAGTCACTGTGTGGTACTTAACGTAATAAAATAACGTGGTACGAATAGGGTTAAACAAAGAAAAGTTGAGCGAATTTTTTCGTTTAGGAAAAACATTTTTTCAACATTGCAGTACTAGTTTTCCTTAACTTTAGAAACAACGACAAACCCGCAATCTCTAAAACTACCATTCCCGACGTATTCATATTTATAACGTAAGTAGCTACTGGAAAATATTGCGCTCGTTAAGGTATCACTGAAAAGAAGAAACGTCAATCCATTATCCACTGTGGGAAAATAAGGGGAATACATCCTCTGGTAAGTGGGAGTTGTACCCGCTAATGGTGTATCCAACTATTACTGCAATAAACTAATGAATCTTTTTACAATACTAAGACACTTTGGGATAATTTTGGAGAAATTTCTGCGTCTGTATTGAAGTTGATGAATGCAGACTTTCCCTACTGTGGCAATGAAGGTCATCTTTGAATAAGTCTGAAGCAGTCTTTAGGAAAATTTCCAAGCATCTTTAAACCATATTCATTTATAAACAAGGCGTAAAAGAATAGGCACGTTGAAATCGTTTGTGATATTCAATTTGCTTTACACGTACTATCGGCTTTTATAATCAGATCAGAAATTGTATGGAATAGTTTAATTAATCATAAAGTCTATCTGCTATTGATACCGGGACATAAATGACACAGTCCGGAAGGTAGCGTTGCATTTTTCATACGCATTTCATCCTACATAATTTTTTTTTTTTTTGCAATTGATCATTTAAATATTGCTACAGAATTGAAATGGGGCTGGTTGTGAAAGGCAAAAAAAAAAATAAAATGTCGCTCAATAACATAGAAACTAAGCCAGTAAGAGAAAATATATTGAAATCAATGTTGTAAAAGCGATGAAAATACATCGATTTCATGCCATAAAAGTCTACGTGTGACAAGACTTGACTACTAATAGCCAGCCCCACTTTCAAAGAAAATAACTATTTTCATTCATAGCAACACAACAGTATATATTGGAAATTTTAAAGCAGTGTCGTGTGGAGATTTTTCTGACATGGAATCAATTTACAATCAATTTAAAAGAGATTACAACATTTGTCATAATATATTTTCCTACCCATGGCTAATTTTGATGTGTAGGGCGATTTGTTACTTCCGAAAATGGACAAAATCAGGGTTGAGTTCAGCACAAACTTTTAAATTCATAAAATGTTCGTGCTCCAAAGTCATTGAGCTTAAATTTTATTTATGTATGTGTTGCAAGACTTTTCAATATTTCATGAAATTTCATCTTTGTTTTTTTTTTGTAACATTTTTTGTACATTTTTACTTCTTTTTTAATTTTTGGCCTTACTGTTGAAGTTCCTAGTAAATCACTTAGAATGTAGTAAGCTTTTTATTCTTAGAATAAAATGCAAATATTAAATTTCGTATTAATTTTTGAATTCCAAAAGGACGTTGAAGGATTTATCTGAAATTTCCTTATGTCGTTTACTTTAACTAACTCAGTTAATAGCACCTGCTTTTACTTTAAACAACTTTTTTTTCCTCGAATAATGTGAAAGGCTCCATTATGTATGTAATTGAATTCCATATTTTATTCAACAAACGTTGGCAACCCCGTGCAGCAAAGCTTACTCAATCTGACTTAAAAAGATAGTGTGACATCACAAAAGAGATAAAGATGTAGAGAGATAGAAAACTGTGAGAAAGATTATAAATATCACTGTCAACATTTAAGCGCACATGCCGTGTTATTTTCAAATACAAAATTTTGACATTTTCAAGTGGCATAAGTTTTGTCTGATGCATTACCCGTAAAGCCAGATACAAAGTATTTGTGCGCTGTAAGTGCGCCTGCACTTAGTAGTTACTGAATTCAACGACTAACGATAGAGTAAAAGCTCAAAAATGAAGAAGTGATAGCAAAATATCAGTAACAGAAAAGTGACAGGTAGACGTTTTATTTGCTAAGGATTAAGCTGTGCCTTTATTGCAGTTGTTGTTGTTGTTGTTGCTGTAGTTTATATAAACAGGAAGTTACTTGGCTAATGAGCTTAAAACGTATTGTTGCTGATGATGACATTTCTAGGAAGAAAATTAACTTCATCAATGTATTATCGTGAATGATAAGGGTTGTTCGTGTTGGATTTACGCTGGTACATTTTTTGGGGAATTTTATTTTTGGTGTATTGTGTGAGGAAAAAAATAATATAAGATAAAAACTTGAAATGTGGTCACAAAGACTCTCCTGTTACTAACAAGAACTCTGGGTGTTTTATGTGATAAGTTTACATTGAGATTAGTTTTCAAAACAAAGTTTTGAGCAGTAAAGCACCAAAGGCTGAATAACTACTATTGCTTCGAATAGACGAATAGAAGCAAAAGACCAGCCGAATTTTGTCCTTAGAAAATTATGGGAGTTTGTGTGGAGCTGATTGCAAATTTTTGAAACAATTCTGTTGACCTGATCTGTTTTAATTATTTTTTGTTAGATTTTTTGTAAAAAGTGCATTTAGCACTTAGCACATCAGCAATATAATGTTGGGAAAATATTTCGTAAGGCAAATACGACCAACACTTTAGTCAGAGCATTTAGTTTTGGGAAGAAAGTGCCGGCACGGTTATGCTTTTAATGGGTAGGTGATTGCGATTGCCATGTTATTTAGTCTACTCAATAAAAGCCTTCGTTCAAATTAAAAAAAGATGAAAATTTTAACCGGGAGGATCGAGATCCACACAAATATTTAAGTAAACACGTTCGGCAAAACCTTTGAAGAGTTTTCAACGAAGCTTTTTGAATTAAATTCAAACAATTCAGTTACTAAAATTAAACAAAAATTAATGTCCGAAAACATTGTCATCTGAAAACCATTTTGCTCTGCATGCTATTTGCTTAAGCAAAGTCCTTCGTATCCTTAAGAATTGTGAAACTAATTTTACAAAACAAACATAATTTCGTAACTTTGGTCCTTCTTCACTTAAGTAGTGTGGCTTCTTCATATTACCCGTTGATAAATTGCATACGTTAATTAAAAATCTTCATTTAGTTTATTTTATTTCAATTTTAATAATTTAGTTCTAGCCTTCACCATGCAGTGATATTCTCCATATGCCCATATGCCAGCTTGCGTTGGTCGTTCAGTCGGTTTGTCACTTTGACCATCTAGCTGTTGCGGCACTTTGTTTGACTGCTTTGGTTTGTCTCATTTGGCCATGAGTGCAACATGTGCTCGTATTCCCAAGTCAATTAGTTGCAAGACCCTGAAGTTGTTAGTGTTGTTGTTGTTGTTGTTGCTGCCACATTGTTGCCAACTTCTGATTTAACCTCAAACCTCTGGATTTTTTTCTTTTTGCCCTATCCTTAGTTTACTTTAGTTGTTTTGTATTTTTGTTTGTTAATTTGCGCACAATGATATAAATTTTACTGCAGTGCTATAAGGTATGGAACGAAAAGTATCGATACTGCAGGATTTTTATAATAAATTTTGAAGAGATATCGAACTTTGAAAATTTTTCAGCCTGATTCAATTTAAAACTGAGTCTAAAAATTGTTTTACTGAATAAATTAAGTAACTTCAGACAATTATATGAAGTTATATATATTATTATATGACTAATTGTCATATTAAAAACTGTCAGTGGAATTTTTATTCATTAGTCTTTGAAATTTTATTGTGATCTCGATGACACGCTTCAACAGTCTTACTAAATTTAAGAGATCGGGTTCCAAAATTATGGTTCTGAGCGGCAAACTTCTAGAGCACCACATTACATGCGATATAATCGACCATCCGAGACCGCTATTTGGCAGTTTTTGTAAAACTGTTTCTTTGCAAGAGGCACTGGTACTTACCGTACTTTATTTGTATGGGAGGTGCCACGCCCACTGGTGCCATTTCAGCCACTATTGATTCAGATATACTCTATGTCAACTGAACCACTTACAATAAATTTCATAGCAATTACTGCATTAGTTCACTTAAAAAACGCTTAAAAATTTATGTTAATATGGGAGGTGTCACGCCCGCTGATGCAATCATGAAAACTGACATCTATACACCAAATTTTATGAAGATTACTTTCATAGCACACTATAAAAATAACCGTTTTTTGCTTATACGGGAGGTGCGACGCCCACATGTACTATTGGACCAAATTTTTATAATAAGAGAGCTTATAGGAAGTATATCGACGTCATTAAATTTCATAACGATTACGTTGTTAGTTCTCTAAATATAACGTTTATAATTATTGTGGGTGGTGCCACGCCCTTCAACTAGTCTTTTCAGTAATGAAGCTGAGCTTGTATTGATGACTGCTTTCAGTGGCATCATCTTCAAAATTTTTATGAAAATCGTTTATGCCATTTTTGAGATATACGAAATAAAAATTTTTTATAGTTGAAAAGTGCCATGCCCACTTTTTCGATTTCGCCCACTTTCATTACAGTTCAAGATATATTTGATATGTATCCATTTACCAAATTTCATCGCAATATCTTGAACGGCTTGCAAGATATGGTAGTATAAATTATAAAATTTAGGGCTGTACCACGACCCTGTACAGTCCTTTGGAAACTTGAAACCCAGTCTAATCCTTCACATGTGCACCAAATCACCAATTTTCATCAAAATCGCTGAAACTTTTTTCAAAATTGGCTTGTGTAAATATACATAGAGTATAGACGGTAGGCGTGTCCGTTAACCGATTTCGCCCATTTTCAGTAGCAAGATGCCTGCAAGAAGGTGTGAGCTGTGTGTGAAAGTTTCATTCAATTAGCTTTCTTGGTTTTCCCGTAAACCTGATTTCAACAGACGGACAGACAGACAGGCAGACAGACAGACAGACAGACGGACATCGCTAAATCGACTCAGGTGGTGACGCTGATCAAGAATATATATACTTTTTCATACCTGCCACGCCCTCTTCTATGTGTTACAAACGGAGAGACAAAGTGAATATACCCTCGGTGTAGGGTATAAAAATTGATATTGGCTTCAATTTTCAAAAACTAAGAAAAAAATTGATATCTATCAAGCCATTTTATGTATGGCACATACAATGCCAAATCGGATACCATTTTTTTTTGAGTCTCTGATTTTTTTGAATTTTTTTATCTTTATGTGCTGATTGATAGTATTCTCCATAATTCTTAGCAATTTTTTATTATCAAACGATTTTTCTTAAATACTCAAAACTTTGCGAATAATAAACCAAATTGATTTTTTTTCATTTCAAAACTTTTGTTCTTGAACAGACTTGTCATAAAGATTATTGAAAAATTTTTTTAAAACTATATTGCTGTGATATTTTTAACTTTTGAAAATAAATTTTCATTTTTAACAATATACACTGGCGGTCATGAAAACTGCACCATTGGCAAAACTATTTAATATGTAAAAATTAAGACAATTCCTTATTCCTTAAAGTATTGCAAGTGTATTGACAACGAAAACACGATATTTTTAAAAATAAGTACAGAAATGGGTCCAAAACATAAACAGCAGTCATATGAACAAAAAGCAACTAGCGGACCAAGGTGTATCGTATTGTAAGATTTCGAAAAGAATTGGTTTCTCACATTCCACAATTAAGTCTTTTTAGAAAAAAAAGATATTTAGGAGCAGCTGGAGAGCAAAAAAGGATCTGTGCCTGATCAGTGGATGAACAAAGATAGTTTAGTAGAAAATAATTTCTTTTTAAAAGAGAAGTTACTATACGAACAGAGCTAGAAACGCATCATTCGATAAAGATTACTGTGGAAACTGACCACAGAAGGTTGCGAGATGATGGTTTATATCAGCGGTGGGCATAGAAATCTAATAAAAGAGCAAAACAACAACATCAAGCATTAACGAACGAAATTTTAAAGTTTTTATTTTACTTTCATTTCCAAAATTGCAATTAGCACAAAAAAAAAACCAAATTGCACTACAAACAAAAACAATTGCTACATTCGTCAAGACACAATGCGGCGCCGTAGTTTATGCTTTTGTGTCGTGTTTTTGATTTCATTTGAATTCAAGTCAACACTGTGCCTCGATAGCGTTGAAATTCTGCGAATTTTTTTTCGCTTGCTTGTACGTCGAATAACGGTGAGAGCAATGAGAGCAAATAGAGCCACTATGTGCCCATCACTGGTTTATATGAAAGACGTCCTGCAAAAAAGCCATTGTTGACACAAGAAATTAAAAAAGCGGGTGTAGCTCAAAACTACAAAAACTGGATACTGGAGCAGTGACGAAATGTCATTTAATGGGATTAAAGCGTATTGAACTTACTATGCGCCGATAATTTGCCGTAGGTGCGTCGTTCCGATGTAGAACTTTAGAAAGAAAAGTGTATAGTGAAAACAGTAACATTACCATAGATCTGGGGATATTTTTCTTAGTCCTCTACACTATTTAGATGGAACTATGAATGCGAAAAAATATGGGCAAGTTATAAGGGAGAACTAGAAGCCGGTGCTTAAAAAGCACTTATCCTGCACTACGGATGCAATTTTACAGGACGATTTTGCTCCTTGCCAACGTGTGAAATTGGTAAGTCGTATATGTAGTTTTTTTATGATTTTTACAGACTTTAAAATTGTAATCAGGATATTAAAAAAACAAATCATGTTTTTATAGCTCGGAAAAGTATTCACGGATCTCGGAATTTCGTGTCTGACCTGACCTGGACCTGATATCGATATCGTGCACTTGTGGCATATAATGAAGGGCAAAGTTACTGACCAGAAAATAGAGGTATAAAAAAATCAATTTTAGCTTAACTTAAGCTTTGCTATAATGTGATACAGGACGGTAACCTCAAGGCCTTGGTTGATTCTATGCCATCAAGGAAATTTTTTTTGATATTGGAACTTAGAAACAACATTGAAGATTACAAGATACTGAACAGTTTCTGTAAAAATAAATAATCAAAGGACTCGTAAAAGCATGAAATTTTGTTTTTAACAACAATAACTAATAAAAAAAAATAATTTTTCCAACATAAATCTCAATAATCTCAATCTAAGTGATTTTTTGTAGTGGTGCGGTTTTCATGACCGCCAGTGTATGTACAAATCGATTTTTTTTTAATTTTTTTGTTAAAACCTTTTATATATTTACCAAATTGTAAGTTTAGTCTGCTAATCTCAAAACTATGGAATCTATTTGATTTGAATTTTCAAGGTTCATACTTTTAGTTATATGTGTTTAAAAATATCCAGATGCGCCACTTTGAATCACATAGGCATACTTTTCATATAAAATAAAATTATAATAAATACAATTTGAACAAAAAGAAAAATATGTTCAAAAAGTTCGAGATGTAAAGGCGAAATGGTGTCCGACTTGGCGTGGAATGCTCCATATACATAATAACATATAAACACAAAACAAATTTATTTTGGGAACAAAGCCGTCTATTTCTAATGATTTTTTAGTCGCTGATCTGTAAATGATTTTCACCTATAGTAAGTATCATGTATAATCTAAGTTTCTCCTGAATTAAAGAAATGATCAAATCAGGTAAGGTAAGTAGAAACCGCCTCCATCAAGACTTTGCTCGAAATTTGATTTTTTTTTTGTTAAAATATCAACGTGTTTTATTGAATTTAAGGGATACCAACTTTTTTCATGTTTCCATAACCTAACCTTAAAGAAACTCTTCACATTGCTGAAATGATATTTAAAAAAAATGTGGATTTTCACTCCAGTCTGCCACACATCTTTGATATGCACATTTAAATCCAAACAGACACGTTTCGTGAGTGAGTTTTTATGGAATATGGCATAAAACTGCTCTTGGTCTACTACTACCACTACATCGTCATCCTTTTCATTTTCATCGTCGCCGTTCTAGTTTTTTTTAACATTTCTGTATTATTTTTGCCATAACCTTGCTTTTGTTTTATCCTTGAGTTCACTCTTGTACCTTGCTCGTTTGTACGTTAGCGTTCCTCACTTGCCATGGCGTTTGTCTTCTATGAAAACAACTTTTTTGCTTTGCCTTGCCCCCCCGGCCCTCCGCTGTTGGCCAAACAATCAACATATGTTGTTGAAATTGTGTGCTGAGCTATGCCGGATTTAATGACATTTGTGTGTTCCGCCTCGGTTACATGGCGTGTTTTGAGTATTTCATTGGATTATAGATTGCCAATGACGGCGTCGAGCCAACTTTAATTTTGTGCTGTTTATGAAGAAAAAGTGTTGTTTTCCTGTTGTTTTTTTTTTATTTTTATTATGTTGGTGATGAATTGCTTAGCTTTGGAAAATATTACGCAAAAAATTTAAATTATGAAATGATTTATGTATAGGTGCTGTTTCTTTACTTATTAAGTTATAAATTTTTATGGAATTATATTTAAATCTTTCATTTTCACACACACATACAGCAAATGTTGCATGTTATTCTTAGGGGAGTTAATTGTAATTGAATTTCTTGGGCATGTTTGCTAATAAGTACAATTTACTGCTAGTGCAACAGCTGTCATGTTGCATGTCTTAATTATACAACAAAGTAGCAACACCTAAAGTTTTGTGGCAGGTCAAGTGTCGAATTTTTCACAAACTTTCCCATTATTCTGTTCGTGCAACAATGAATTGTTTGCTGCCAATTATGTATGCAAAATAGTTAATACACATTGCTGGGAGTTGCAACAAAAACATGCTTTGGTGTTGTTGTATTATAGCTTGAATTAGCTTAACAAAATGGTAACGAAAGCAGGGTGTTGAATTTGCGGTGCCCATCAAGAAGAAGAGGGTTAAGTTGCGTTTAACAAACGAGTATTGGCCGCCTGCTTACATTAAGTCCAATTTTAATGTTAATTTTGCGGATTAAGTTGTTAAATGCATTGCCAACATGAAACGTTGATATCAACATGCAAATGTTGCTTTTAAGGATTTTGATATAATCCAAGGTGCTTCAAGCGAAATTCTTAATTGAAAAGATAAATTCTTGGACAAAACTTTTTTTGTTATTGGAAGCGAGAGGGATTTTCATTTTGAAATATCGTGCTGTAATCTTTTACTTAGTTTAACCCAGTTAGTTGAGGCTATATTAAATGAAAATTTATGGAACAACATCAAATTAATGATTATCTGGGCAGTGTCAAAAAAGTTAATGTAGGCTATTTGGAAAAAAGTGGTAAAATCTATAACTAAAATAAATTCAGTTCATTCAAAGTAAGCACAAGAGTGCAACGGTTACATTACTAAATCCCACCGGTACGCTTTTTTGCGAATTTATATATCGTTAAAAAAAAGATGTTTATGATGATGAATCCCATCAACGCGCTTGTCAAGTGTCAAATGGCTAATTTTTGATATTCCGCGTGACAGTTTAAAAAAAAAACGGCGGGTTGCACTCCGGGAGTGCCGACAGAAGTGAAAACAAATCGTTTAATGGCAAGTTAGTGTGTTAGTTGGTATGTGTGCGTTTTCTTTTTATATGACAATGCAATGGAAGACAAAAAACGGAATATGTATTCAAATTTTACTCTCGCTCTCATTCTCAATTTGTCAACGCAACAACGCGGAATTTGAAAGAAACAAACATGTAAGCATAACAATCGTTGAATGAGAATGGAATGTGTCAGTTAGTGTGTTTGCTTTGCTTTTTGTCCTCCACTTGGAATATTTATTTAAAAGAAACAATAGAACATTCAAATTTTACTATCGCATTCATGACGGGGAATCCCGATGACGGTCGGTGTCGCGAGTTTATATTTTCTTCCTCAGCCGCACAACGTGCCAAAAATTGCTGGAAGAAGTATATTCGGCTCAGTAGCCTCAACTGTGAATAATTAAATTTGAGCTAAGTATTCCTTATGTTTGAGAACAAAAATTTATTCTGATTGCAGTAAGAAACATCATCGCGAATTATGTAAATATTAGAAAAAATCAGGTAAAGAAAGTACCTGAACCTGTGACTAAATAGCTTAGACATAATTTTTCTAAAACTTAACTTAAAAATCTTCTTCTTCCTACAGACACTATGACACCACATTTATCAAAATCGGCTTATTCGTTGCTGAGTTATGGCTGCTTAAAACGCCATCTAGTGACAGTTTATCAAAACACAATTGACTTCAAAAAAATCTGCTTGTTCTTAAAAAAACTATTTCACCTCATTTGTCTAAATCGATTTAGAAATAGCCGAAATATGACGTTTTAAAGTTTTTCAAAAAACCAAATTTGCTTGCTGCTGGTTCATGGTGGCCTGGTATTTCAGATTTTTCTCTGCTTTGGGCTGCTGGCTCCGGTTGCGCTAGCAGAGAAAAATTTGCTGACTGAGCAACAGCTTACCGGAAGTCAACATATGTATGCTACAAATTTGAAAACTTTTTACAAAAAATTGCATATTTTCATAGGCAAATTTTTTCAAAAAACGTTGCCTACTTTGAGGCGCTATTAATAATTTACACCTAAAAGTATGCAACACTTTCTGGCAAATTTCAAAATAGCGCCTAAAAGTAGGCAAAATTATCTGAAATTTTTAAAATAGTTGCCGACTTTTAGGCGCTATTTTGAAATTTGTCAGAAAGTGTTGCATACTTTTAGGGCAAACTATTAATAGCGCCTAAAATTAGGCAACGTTTTTCAAATTTTTTTGAAATCGAGTTCGTTTTCCAAGTCCTCAAAATTCTAAAATCGAGTTCGTTTCCCAAGTCTTCAAAATTCTAAAATCGAGTTCGTTTCCGAAGTCTTCCAAATTTGAAATCGAGTTCGTTTCCCAAGTCTTCAAATTTCTGAAATCGAGTTCGTTTCCCAAGTCTTCAAAATTCTAAAATCGAGTTCGTTTCCCAAGTCTCCAAAATTCCAAAATCGAGTTCGTTTCCCAAGTCTTCAAAATTCCAAAATCGAGTTCGTTTCCCAAGTCTCCAAAGAACATTCAAATTTTACTATCGCATTCATGACGGGGAACCCCGATGACGGTCGGTGTCGCGAGTTTATACTTTTTTCCTCAGCCGCACAACGTGCCATAAGAAGCTTTCACTTCAAAAATTGTGACGGCAAATTAAAAGGAAGCAACGCACTTATCATAAATTAATTAAGTTAATTCAAGCCAAAATATTACAAAACTATACGAACAGATGGAAAAAGTTTGCGACCGAGTAATAGTTTTTGATTGACATGACGAAAATCGATGAACGCAATAAACACATTTAATACGCCCAATGACAATCGCTTTTTACGATAGCAAGGATTCGGTGCATCACGAGTGTAAGTAGTTCAAAAGTTTGAAGTTATACATAGTTTGGTTCCTTGAATTCAATGCGTGCGGCCAGATTGCAAAGATCTGGAAAGTTGGTGGTTGTTGTACGACAACACACATGGTCACATACACTATTTTTAGCAATAAATACGAGTGTCTTCGTGATTGATCAGTCGACGTACTCACCTAATTTAGAACCATCTTTCCATTCCTGCAAGTAAAATTGGTACTCAAAGGTTGTTTGTTCGAGAATTTAAATACCATGAAAGCAGCGGCAACGCAATGACTCACAGCAGTACCGCTTGAGAACATGTACGACTTGTTTTAAATACATACATTTACGTTGCTGTCATCAGTGTGTAGATGCGGAAAGGACGTGGCATCTTCTGATGTTTTTTTTTAAATTTTCCTACTATTTACATTTTTCTTTCGTTTTTTTTAACCTCTTTCAACTTAATTGAATTTATAAGGAATTTTCAATTTGGATTTTTCAACCTGTTTCAATAATTTTCTATATTTTCAATTTCTTTCAACTTTTTTCGAGTTTTTTAACCTTTTTCAATGTTTTTTATATCTTATCGATATTATCAGCTCTTTCAACCTCCTTCAATCTTTTTCAACTTCATTCAACTTTTTTCGAGATTTTCGACATTTTCGAGTCTTTCATAACTTCTAAATATTTCTAACGATTTTCATATTTTTTCGACTTTTTCAACATATTCAACTTTTTTCGTTTTATTTAACTTCTTTCAACTATTTCAACATTTTTCATATTTGTTTGACTTTGTCAACCTCATTCAACTTATGTCAACATTTTTCGTTTTTTCGACTTTTCTAACATTTTTTCGGCTTTTCCAACCCAATTCAACATTTTCCATACTCTCAGACTTTTTTAACCTCATTCAGCGTTTTTCAAAGTGTTCATATGATTTTATATTTTTCTCACACTTTTCAACAGGTTTCAACTTTATAGACTTTTTTTTAACCGCTTTCAATTTTTCAAATATTTTCCGTATTTTTTCGACTTATTTATTCAATTCAAGTATTTTCAATATATCGCATATTTTTTCGACTTTTTCTACCGCAAAACGAAAAACTGAACTATGGACGGTTGACACTGTATACTTATTTGACAGTGTGGGAACACTAGTTAAATAAACACTTGTTAAATTTTTTAAATAGTTTGCTCTGGAATTTATTATCAAAAAAAAAAAAAAAATTATACAAAAATTAATTGAAATTTGAATCTCAAATAAAAAAGTCATAAATATGAAAATAATTTTTATAAAATTAAATTTTACTTTTTAATTGACTCAATAACAGCAAAGCAATGTCATTGATATTATTTTTGCTTGAAAAAAAAAAAAAAAAAAATAAATATTTTGATCAATAGAGATTCGCGTTCAATTGCAATTTTTGAATATGAAAATTAATGTCAATTTACGCTTAACAAAAGTAAGTAATTAAATTTCAAATTTATTTATTCAGTTTGATTTTTAGTAAATTAATTTATAATTCGGTGAATGCCATTGAATTCTATTATGAATACAATTTTTTTACAAATTTGCAGAATACACATTAACAATAATTTTAATAATAACATTAGTTTACACATAATAACATCTTGTTCAGACCTACATGTATGTATCAATTGCACATCGTTCAAAAGCTAATTTTGTTTTCTTTCTAACAATATGATGTTTGTGGAAGTAGGAATCGAAAAAAATTTATGGAGATATGGGGATATAAATAAAAAAAATGCAAAAAATTGGTTTTTTGAGGATTTTACGAAAACGGTTCTTAACCCATTTTATACCATCGTACGATTTTTCGAACACCGACTTTGAAAATTAATTAAAAATATTTTATAACATGCATTCAGATGTTCATAGACACAAATAAAAAGGTTGTTCTTTTGTGTATAAAATAAAGTTTTGCAATATCACCACACCCTCCCCCTCCTATTTTTGGGGCGAGTGCCAAAAAACCCTTACTGGCACACTATTTTTGAAAAATATTTTAAAAATAGCAAATAATTAAATTTCTCTTAAAATACATTTGGGTACAGTAGAGGATAGACAGAAATACGTGTAGCATATATCACCTGGCTTTTTGCGGTGTTGCCTGATGTCGCCAGGTGTGGTCAAAAATGGTGTACGAAAAATCGTACAGTGGTCGCCGACGCACATTCTATGTTTTTTTATTTATTTTAATTTTCACGCGATTTCGGTGTGGGAAAACTTGTTAAATTTAAATTTTATTAAATCGTTTGCGCAATGAAACATAAAATAATACGAAATAAATTTTTTTATAAAATTAAACCGGATACCAGTTCATTCCATATAGTGGTGCCGGTGTATTCTCCAAAGATGTTGGCCTAGGAGCTCGCACGGTCTTGCGTCTTTTGTCTGTTGTCGATTATCCAATTTGTCATGATGTTAGCTTCAACATTTTTTCCACACCATACTATTTGATGTACCCGCTGTCGGAGAAGAACTTCTTCGCTATTGTGACGGTTTCCGTCAATCAGTTGGTCGGTACTTCTTCTTCCCCATTGCGTGCTATTGCGATAACAAGTAGGTCACCATAGCAACCAATCATCAATGTATTGAGCCATTGGCCAAGGCCAGGCGATACAACAAGAAGCAGAAGATGAAACTTGACGTAGTCATGCATAGACATTGTTAATCGCTCTATACAATCACCAAATAGAGTATTAACCTCCACGATTATGTTTTTACCAATTATGGGGTAGCTATTCGTGGGAAGAAGTGGTGATGGACTCTATTTGCATCAGATCTGGACAGCTCATTAGTGAACGCATGGAATATCCATTGTGTCATCGCCAAACACAAAAAAACATATTAATGCCATAGAAAGATTTCAAGGTAGCACCTTGCTTATAGCAGATGACCCACTTCTTAGTGACGAAGATGATAGCGACAGCGATGTATGGTTGGCAACAGTGATGCCCCAGTCCCCAAGATTACTAGCAGACAATTAGATGAGCGCCATCCACTCGGAAAACATTTGCGTTGTAAGATATGCCATAAAACTACCATTTGCATATGTTGTTAGTGTAACTTTCCTATCCACGCTAAGAGTTTTTCTTTGTTAACATTTTATAAAACCTTAAATGAACATTCAATGAAGATACAACCGATTATAGTTGACCAAATTATTTTTATCTTCAATTTCCCTCTCCAAATAGCAACTTTCCTTAGATAACATAGAATGTGCATCGACGACCACTGTACGAAAAAACGTACAGTTAGTAACTTTTGAGGGCGAGTGGGTGGGGGGCTGCAATTTTTTTTTTGCAGTTAGGGGTTCAATAGAACTTATCCCTGCAAAGGACATCAAAATCGGCTCGCGGGATCAGGTAGTGGTATAAAATGGGTTAAGAAAAGAAAAACATGGTTGGTATTTTTTGGAATCTACTGAGAAACCAGATCGTGAGATAAGGTCAAAATTTGTAAGCTAGTGTAATTTATGTTTTGTTTTTAATAATTTGTTTTTGCCAATGATAAAGAATAAAGGAAATATTACTTAAATATATTTTCAGTTGATATTTTGAAAGATGGAATTTCTGAAGTTTCTTCTTTTTAGGCTGGTGCATATATTATATAAGGAAGCTTGGAAGATTTTTTACAAAATAAGGTTATGTAACTGCTAGAGTATTTTTGCCATATTTATTGGGAAATTGAGCAACATTAAATATTCCTTCTAATTTTCTGCGCGTGCTATGCTGATGATCGATCTTTATTTTAAAACGCTTGTCATTGTAAGACTTTCTTATGTTGTTGATTCCACCAAAGACGTTTTGTTAGTCATAGGTCGGCGAAATTATTCCAAGATCAAAACGTGGTGGAAACGGATGAATTTCAATCACAAGCGATGCTAGTGTACAAGTTAAGGTACGTTAACTTCAACGTGATTCCTTCAGTTCTACATTTTTCTTATTCCGCGAATTATTTCGCAATATCATATTACTTTCCTACTTAGCAATTTTGCATTTTCCACACTTTGGTATTTCGCGTTTTGTGCTGCGTAAACAAAAGTGTCCAGTCGCCAGTCGCTAACAAAGAAGTGATCGTTGATTTTCTTAAGTAAGTTCTGAAATGCAATTCAAGCTCACATAGTGGGATAAATATTTTGTAATAAATGAAATAAAGACAATAAGCGTTTGTAAAAAAATTAATAAGTGTTTAATTACTAGTGATTTAATAAGACTTAAATAGTAAAGAAATAATTTACATAATTGGCTGTCTATTGGATTATATGCATTCTGTTTGAAAGCCGGATATATTTCCCTTAGTAAAGCATTTGTTACATAATTGCATGTTCTTTCCATAATTGCGTATTTTTTGATATCTATTTCATAAATGGCTTTGCTATTTATTCTTGAAAATTTATCTTCTCTAAGCTCTTTTGTGCCATCCAAATTTATTCACGTGCTAACAATTTCTTAACACTTTAATCTTATTGTCATTTCTTTAACAAATAGCTGACCGCAAAACATTGTAAGGTCATGCAAAATTTTAATTTAAAAAATTACTTTGATAAGCCATATAACTTTTTTTTATATCTTTAACTACATTGAATCTTTTCCACACTTTGTCATGAATTGAATTTGAAAATAAATAGAAAAATTTCTTTTGAACCTAAGCTAGCAAAGCAATTTAGATAAAAACATGGCAAATGAGCAAGTAAGCCGCTGTCACCGCTTCCAAATGAATACCTTTAATGAATCCACAAAAGAAACGGAATGTTAAGTTTTGAAAGATCAAATGTTTGTATAAAGTGAAATTTTCCACCTTTTTAAGTTCGCCGCACATTATTTGAAATTTCTGCAACGCTGCCAATCAAAATGTGGAACATTAAGGATATTAACTGTCACACGCTGATTGACAGCAACAATTTTCTTAAACGACTCTACACACCGCAAAAGTGCTCGCTGTCGGGGTATTGGAGGGTTTCTTTTATTTCGTATTTCAATTCGATTGTCTGTGGTTTAGTTTTGCCACCAAAGTTATCAGCATGAATTGCTGATGTCTGCTGAATATTTCATTTTATTACGAAAACTGTAGCTGTTTGTTGAAAGTGCACATTTAAGAAGTGAACACAGAAAATGTTAAGTTCGTACTAATGATAAAAAGATAGAATCAGAAATGAAATCAAGTTACATTTATACTGTTACAGCTTGGTTGTCAATTTTGAACTGTCTGCTTAAAGCTTTACGTTGAAGGTCTCAAGCTTAAAAGTCAAATCAATACTGAATTTTTATTTTTTTCTTTGTCGAGTAATATAGTACTTACTTTAAAGTGCTCAAATCGTATGCGCCTTAAAGTATGCTATGTTGTGCAGAGTGAAGGTAAACTTGAACGATTGTTTGAAAGCAAGTTGAATTGGTTTCAATTGCTTTAAACATATATTTAGTTAGGATAAAAGCTTTTCAAAAACTTAAAAGTCTTTTGTTGCAACCAAATTTTTTTTTTTGCTTTTTTTATAGAAGAAATTTTGTATAGTAGACGAGAGCAAAAAACAGAAAAGTTTCCGAATCGAATCACAATAATTTAATTTGGGAACCAAAAACTTTTTAATATTTTTGCTCATTACGGGAATTTCTTTGGTTTTGAGGACTCGCTGATGTCCGAGCCATGAGGACATGTTCTCTGTCATACACTGGGCAAAGAAAGAGGTTGTTTGGATGATGTTATGTAGTAACCTGTACTTTAAAAAGTAAGTTTCTGCATTTTTTATACATTCTGAAAGATATTTCGGTTGTCAACTGCGAATGTGATATTGGTCCTGGATCCCCATTCGCTTGGTCAGAGGAATAAGATGTAGCATCAATGGCAATGTTATGTTAATTTCATCGATCTTTATTTAGGTTTTGATTATCAACTATTTGTGCAAGTGAGCACTTAATTCTCGGAAAAGTACTGTGAAACACTGAAAGTTTGAGGCCTGTGGTTTTTTCAGCAATGCAATTGCAAATAGGCTTCTGAGAGTGTGTATTTTCTTTCGAAAAACAATGTGTCCCGCCTCGGTTAGAAATTAATTAATATACTTCGGGCTGACATTTTTCTTATCCTTCGAGGAACTAGAAAATGTCACCTTACTGAAATCTAAACATTCACTGTAACAACGGGCACCTTCATATTGGACGAGCACTACAATATACTAATAAGACTAAACCAGAGAGTTTGTGGTATCATTATGGACCCCTGTGGCTTATGTGGGCGCTACTTACCTAACTGCACCATTGATAACTAGAGAGTTGAGTTGAAAGTAAATTAAAAAGGTTTTCACAAAGCAAGACCATGTGCAACAACTTTGATAGTTTGCAACCGCTTACAAACCATGTTGCCAGGTACTATGACAGACTTAAGCGAATTGAGTGATAAAGACTGTTGCAACTGCATAGCGCACATTGACACATTGTTAATTATTCAAATGCAGCATATGTGGTATATAACGTTTAGAATTGCAGCATCATAATGCAAATGATGACTTCCCACCAGCAATTTCACACGAAAAGTTGCATCAGCATTAGACGATAAAGCTTAATGTGTCATGTTTGCCGCTGCATCTCAAGCAGTGTTTGATGCTGTGGCTAATTAGGAATTGCGGTCGCCAAAGAAACCATAAGCAAACTAACACATTGTGCCTTAAATGTTGAAAACCAAATACTAATAGCAATTCAAATTCAAATGAGAAAGCACTTGTGTGTATGCATTATAACTAAAGTTGTAACCAAAAGCTAATAAATGCATTGAATGTCTGATGTTGACACATTTTGCAAGGCACAAAATGAGTAATTTAAAACAAAAAGAAAATTCAAGCTATACTTACTATTCGATTGCTTAAGCATGATGAATGAAGTAACGTTAGACTGAGCTTAAGTAACGCTTTCTAATTACAGAAATTTTGAAATTGGTCTACTCAGCGAGCCCAAAGTTTTTTTTGAGTGACAGTAAAATTAAAGCATGCATTTTTGTAGGTGTGTATTTGAATTCTAAGAAACAGCTGAAATTAAAATCACACTTGCTATTTGTAAAATATTGATAGATGAACATTTAAATTTAAAATCTTTATTATCCATATGTCTCATTTAAAAAGTTTTTTCAGACTAAAACGGTTACGTATAATATTCGGCAGATAGAATCAATCATAATTTTTCAATTCTGGCGAATGATCAAGTAACTAAACATTGAGTTTACATAGGTAATTGCCTGGCTTGAGAGAAGTAGATCAGTCGCCAGCGTCTTATATTAGCATCAATTGCATCCCCAAAGCTACGCTATTTGAAAATTATATGAAAATTAAGAATGACGGCTAGAAAAGGGCTCTACATAGGAAGCTACTTAACATTTTTTATACGTCTAGCAAACTATGAAAATTATGAGATATGTTTCCAACAGTATGCAGCTTCTCTACACAGAATGAGTCAATTTTTAAATATTAATATAACTAAAACGTAAAATTTTTTCAAAAAATATGGATAAAAGATAAGTAAATGATACAAAAATCACTTATTCATAGTGAAAACACCTACATGAAACTTTAACATAATAGTTTACATATGTTTGTTAAGTTAAAGCTATACTGTTTATATAAAATTTCTTATATGGAATTGTTTTGTAACGCTTTGGTGCAAAGTATACTGAGCCGATTTTAATAATTTATTTTTTAAAATAACATATTTGTGCTAATGAAGGTTACCGCATACCTAATTTTTATAGATATTTATCTAAAAGTGGTTCAAAAATACTTTCATTTGTGGCTGTGGTGCCAAAGTGATTGACCAAAGGTCGCATTTTTACGAAAATATGAAAAAGGCCGATTTTCTCTAAACATGTTTTGACTTTTTCTGACCTGCCTTGAAGTCGTCCATTTGCTGTTAGAAGGCTATCCACTATTTAACGTATGTGGAATGAAATCCGAACACATTTTGTACGTGCTGTATAAAATGATCGTGAAACTTAAAGTAACAACTTTCTTCGTAAAAAATTAAATGTATATTTTACTGATAAATTGGCATAAAAACAATAGTGGTGTGCTCAAATTCAGTTGTCCAAATGTTGTTTAAAGAGTTACAACTTCGGAAATTGATTTTTAAATTTCGCACAGAAAATCTAAAAAAAAAACAAAAGTGCGATATTCCAACATTTTAAAAACATTGGATTTATAAAATCGGCTGTATATCAAACACTTGGACTATTAAGAAATAAGAAAAGCATAAAAAGAAAAAGAGGTTCCGGTAAAGAATGCGTTTTACAAGACCGCAAAGTTCGTGCTCAGCTGAGAGCAGATATTGTAGGTCGCAGGGCAAAATCTTACCGCCAATTAGGAAAAAAGTACGGAGTCAATCAAAAGACTGTTATAACGTATATAGAATCAATGGATATTCAACTAAAACAAAGAAAATCAAAACCTGCTACTGCGGACAAGCAGTCAAAACTAATCAAAACTAGGCTGCGCGCGCTTTATGAAAAATACTTTGCCACGTCTTCTAATTATATTTGTATGATGGACGACGAGAGTTACTTCACAGTGGAAAGAACCGAATAGATGTCAAAACATTATTTCGAAACTGAAAACTATAAATCACCCGACGAAGTGAAATATATTGCGAAAATCAAGTCTTCAGGCAAAGTATAGGTGTGGTGAGTATTTTTCAAAGGTGGCTTAACGGTTTCAGCGCAGACTTATGCAGAAAAATGTATCCCTGTATTTCAAAAATTTACTCAAAACTATCATCGATGTGATAACATCATTTTCTGGCCATATTTACCATCATTTCATTATGCAAAGTCTACTTTAACTGCGTTTAAGACACGAGGTATTGAATTTGTGCCAAAGGCTTTAATCCCCAAAACGTGTCGCAACTGCGGCCGATCGAAATATTTTGGGCGAAATTGGAAAGGAATGCTTACAGCAATGGATATACAGATAAAAATATTAACTGCCTTATTCAAAAAATCAAAAAGCAGCTCAAGGAAATCAATACAAAAGGAGTTCGGGAGTCAATGAACAAGTTGCCCCAAAAAATACGGAAAGCTGATCGCAATGGGTTAAATTTTTTTTTGCTAATTTATTATACGTTTTGAAATATAAAAATATATGTTCACTGTATAAAAAAAATATCGTTGAACACTTTATTTTTTCCAATATACATTTGTTCGGATTTCATTCCGCATACGTTATGGGACACCCTCTATAGATAGATGTAGTATAACATTTTATTTTCGCCAGTTTCCTCAACTTTTAATGCAGAACTGAGCAGCTGCAACCTTTCTTAATGTGTTAAAAGTCATTATGTTCACATTTGTGCCATAAAATTGTTATTTGAAGATAATATAACATGAAACTTTAGTCCTATTCATAGCTATAAATTATTTAATTGATAGCATTCTTCGGCTACTTACAATGTTGATATACATGAAACTAAACACTTCAATGAGTTCAATGGTCTCCCCCAAATTAGTCGGTTGAATGCGTAACATCAGTTAATATTTCAACTGAAGGCAATTTCAAAATTGACATTAAGGTACAGAGATATATAATATGTATTGTGAATATAAAATTAACTGAAAGTTATACAAAAATGTACATATGTTAGTGCATTACTTGCATATTTACAAATTTATTGTTTGTGCATTTTGTAATGTTGACATACATACTTCAATGACTTTGAATTAAAGTACAAATAATTGCTTTTACCAAAATTATGATGAACATCATCTTTCGTATATTACCAACAATATGCATTAAATAGCTGATAATTTGCAAGATTGTAATCACATCCATTTTATTAACCTCATGCGTCTGGAAAAAGCAAATATTACGTATTATATTAAAGTTGTATTCGAATTAAATAATTTAATTGTTTTTGTTGCTACTGCTACGTTTTGTATATGAATGAAAATTAATATTTGTTTTTTTTTGTTTAATTTAGCATCAATAACACAAAAAGTTTGCTTTAAAATGATTGACAATAAAATATTTAATTTACTAAATATTTTACAGTGGTTTTCACATAAATTGCTTGCAATTTGTTGAATATCGGCATTTAATGCCACAAATCGGGAGACATTCAATTTTAGGCAACTATGTTGCTTCAGGTAGATATGTTTCTAACCAATTAAAATTGTATTTTTCATTTGTCCATGAACTGTTCTTAATCTGAAGAACTAATTCATTAAAACATATCTAAGACAAATTTATCGGATGCGACCTTCTCTCAGTGTAAAAAGCTTAACTAAAGTTGGAGTTTCTTTTTAGTAAGTCACCACAAAAACGTTCTTATAACTTTTGTTTAAATATTTCGTTGAATTTGTAGTAACTTTTTATTTAAGGAGCGTATAAGACTGAAATAATAATTTTTTTTTTAGTAAAAATTTAAATTACTAAATTTCTTTTCATCGGGCATTCTGTGCGGCAAAAGTGTTAATGATATTATCAAAGTGCAATTTTCGGGCCTTGAATAGAATTGAAGGAAAAGAAATGTTAAGAAAGTTTTCTTGTAACATATAATTTTGTAAATAAATTTTTGTTTAGATTCGTTATGATTAATAAATAATCCTAAAGAAGAAAACTTTTCTACTTTGCGTCTAAGAGTGTATCGAACTCTGAGAATTTCCTTGACAAACGAGACCGATGTGTCTTTTAATTAAAAGCAAAACAATTATGAAGCTTTTTTTATGAAATCGGCATCATTTAAATTTTGCAAAGCTTACAGGTTGCAAGCCAATTTAATTTCATTCATTTCATTGCATCGTAATCTTAGTTGATAAATGATAATGTCCATTGCACGATATAATAGGTCTACTTAAAACTACATTTCGAGAACTTTGAGAAGCTAATTTTTGCAAATTTCATCAAAATGACGTTTCACCTTCCTCTGACGAGTTTTAGGAGATTCTTGGTGGATAGACCATTTTTCTGCAATACCATTTGCTAGCATTTTAAAATCTCCAAATTCACGTCGGTCCTTTTTGCAAACATTTTGAGGCATTTGGAAGATCGATAGCTTTAGATTGAAGTGCTTCGAAGGCCACGTCGATGGTCTGTAAAATTTTGCAATGAAAAAACAAGTAACATAATAAAATTTTAGTTTTCGACGTTCTTTTCATCTGCTTTGAAATTTATTAGCATAGTTTTTGTTAGCACTTTTTAAACTTCAACAAACCGAACTTGTGAGGAAAAACGTACTGGATTGTTTTATAACTGGGCGATATCTTTTTGGTACAAATGCCTTTAAATTTTGATAATTTTTTTTGTTTAATTTGAGTATGTACTTTAGCAGGTATTAGTGTCATGGGCACAAAAATGTGTGCAGTTTTAAGTGATTGAAAAACGCTTACGCTAAAAATCCACAAATCGCTTCATGCGCTGATATTTTGGCCAAAAAAAAAAAATACGTGCATTAAATATGCACATATACATTATAGAAGTGTGCATAAAAATGTATGCTTCTCCCTTTAAACAATTTTATGAGCGTTCAGATTTTGTGAGTCTGAAATGATTCATATTTTTGATAAAAATATGAGCCTAAAACTAGTTGCTGGGCACGTATTATTTTGAGTATTTTCTGACTCCATTATGTTACATAAATTCTGAACTTCAAGCACGCTGACACTATGACTCTTTTCTGACTCTGATTTGTTTCATAAATTCTGAAACGAAATTTGAATTGAAACTGTTACTATAGTAGCAATATGTTTAAATAAATAAACAAAAATGAAAAAAAAATATTATTTCGTAAGTGGAATTAATAAATGTAAGTAAGTTCCAATTGGATATACTTAAATTTATAAATTAAATAATAAATCTTTTTTTATAGTGGTGAAAGTGCAATTGTGCTAAGTACATGAGTATTTGGGTGCAAAAGTGAATTGTCCGTTTTCAGTTTTAGTGTACCCTACTCCTTAAGAATCTGTAAAAAAGGTGACAAAAACAAAGGTTTAAAATTTGAACTTCTTTTTAAGATATTTTTCCAACAAGATGTTGTAAAGACCTTCCACTCTCCTATACATGGCCCTGATCTGATGGACATTCGCTGCACGCCTCAGTAAAAGTTAAGCATCCCTATGGAGAAGATCATATTGTGTATTACAAGCAGCCTTTACTATTAAGTGGTTCTATTTTAAGTCCAGAAATATATTTGAGCCTCAAGTTATTGCATTCAGAAATTTTTGATGGTGATCGACTCTGTTTTCATCTCTTCTGATCATTTTAATCTAAAGAATTCTTTATATTTATAATATAGCATCTTGTTTGAAAGATAATTTTTAAAGCTACAACTTCTGTTTGCAAATTATGTCTCTCACTTTTACAGTTAAGTTACCAATTGTCAAGATACACTGAGCTCATTTTAATAAAACATAATAATGGACATTTGTCTTTCAAAGTGAAAAGAATTTGTTTAATGGAAGTTTGTTTTATTGAAGGTCGTAAAAACTCCGAGTTATGAGTCACATATGTGTCCGAAATGAGTCAAAATATTGATATTTTAGGCTCAGAATAGTTTTACATTTCAGACTCTAATATGAGTCTAAATTTTGACTCGTAAAACTTTTAATTATGTGTTACATATGTCTCCGAAAAGATTCACAACATTTATTTTTCTGACTCAGAATAGTTCCATATTTCAGACTCTGATATGAATCTAATTTTTGACTCATATTTGTGTGCCCTTCTAAGAAGGGAAATACACACATTTCTGACTCTTTTATGAACTCATAATGAGTGTATAGGCTCAGAATTATGATTCATATCTGACTCTAAAAAGAGTCCGAATGTTTGCTGGGCTATTTCGTGCACATATATATATGTGTATTAGGGTGATTCAATTTTTTTTTTAATGTGTTTTTTTAAAGTGCTGTTGCGGAAAAATTAAGCTTATGATTTGAAATAATTCTCACGCAATCACAGCTCTGTAGCTCAATTGAAAAAGGTGGTGCCGAAGTCTGTTAGTTTTACATGTAAATTGTATGGAAAAACTTTGTTTTAGCAAAAAAAAGAGGTGTTAACGAATTGGTAATAAATTTCGTTATGCTGCTTAAGGTCGTTTTCCAAAATAATTTTTTACGTTGAATCCGAATTTGGCCTCAGAATTGACCCATCACGTAAGAATTCTGAAATATTAGAGGTTAAGTACCTAAATAACGAGGTTTTTTGTCTACTTTCGAGGCCATGTATAAGACTAAAAAAAATTTGCTAAGCTTATTTCAAATAAAAGCATAATTTTTCTTTAAAATAAGCTTTTTCTTATCTATGATTTTTCCTCGCCTCGGTGACATAAAGTTGGAACCAACTTGGTATTATTGTTGGGTCGTGTGGGATCAAATTTCTGTCACTTAAAGAAGGCTATAACTTTGCAAGGAAACATCGTAGATGACAGATGATGCTCTTATTTAAAATAAGCAAAGCAAATTTTTTTGAATCCTATACCTGGCCTCAAAAGTAAACAAAAAACCTCATTATTTAGGTACTTAACCTCAAATATTTCAGAATTCTGAGGCCAGATTCGGGTTCAACTCTAAAACTTAATTCGATAAACGGCATTTAGCAGCCCAACAAAATTCATTGCCTATTCATTGACACCCCTTTTTTTACTAAAACAGAGTTTTTCCATACAATTTACATGTAAAACTAACAGACTTCGGAGCCACCTTTTAAGATTGAGCTACAGAGCTGTGATTGCATGAGAATTACCATCATATCATAAACCTAATTTTTCCGCAACAGCACCTTTAAAACAAACATTAAAAAAAAAAAAAAAATTGAATCACCTTAAAGTGTATAATACACAGCCATATTATTTTACCTTACTACCAGCAAACAACTAACCCTTCTTATAAAGTTAAATCGGATATTTCAAAAACCACATAGCCCACATAATTAGAATTTTTCAGGAATCAATAAAAACTGTGTCATTGACAAGTAAACGAAATTTTAATGACTTTTTTTGGCTTATAGTTTGATATATCAACTAAGGATTAGAATTGATGAATAACAAAACCGGAAAAACTGCTTTTGACTTGTGCTATTTTAGCAAGAAACGGGGTTAGGCGGTACTAAAAATTTGTCGACGAACATTTTCACAATGTAAGTGTACTGGAAGAAGTACAAATTGACCGAAAATGTCATTACTGTTAAGCAATATTTCTTGCATTGACATTGAAATATTAAGAAGACAGAGTGTAAATTTAACTTGAATACAAAAATAAAAAAATTTTGAAACAAATTTAAATTTAATGATTATCAGACGTTACTCATACGTCATGTTGAATCAGAATCAATATACTTCCTGCTGGGTTGTGCAAATGTACTTTTGTATTAGAAAATTTGTATGCATTGCATTAAAGTGCGATATAGGTTCATTTATCTCGACATTTCACTGTATGTTGGCTTGTAAGTGTGCATTCATGTGCATGTAAACATACATATGTGTGTATACGAGTGCATAGTACATATGATCCTTTGTGACTTTTTGACGTTAATTTGTGTGCATTTTGCGTTATCTGTTCCTCTTATTGGTATTAGTGTTATAGTTTTGCCAATTTGCATAGCTCAATAGAGCTTTTGCAAACTTACGATTGCATAATGCGTATTGTTGATTTTCAAGTGGCAAAAAATTGTAGTGCATTGCTGTGTCCACTAGAGAATTGTGCTTTTAACGCAGCTGTGCTTGTTACGATCAAGCCAACTAATTTCAAATGAAATAGCATTTAATTTTAGTGCATTGCCAAATTGTTTTTTTTTTTTTGAAATAACATAATTTATGCATCATCAATATAATTTTAGAAATTGGCCATAAATATCAATCTGTTTTCCAACATTTAACTTAAGCACAATTTTATTAGAAAACTTTTGATCAGTTTCATAAGCTGCTTTAAAAAAAGCCACCTAGCTGTTTCTACTTATCTACTGTGGTGCATTGTTTATATTTATTGCTTGAGCTTGCTGATGACTGCATCATAAGCAACATAAAACCAACTACAAATTTTCAATGCGCCAAACTTTAGCAACTGCAATGCAAAGTATTACAAAATGAACATTTAATAAGGATTAAAGCTTAATTTTTTTTTTCCTTTTTATGCATCGCTCGTCTACTAACTCTGTGTCTACTGTCATATGCACAGTTTTGCTGCTGTACGTGTGCCTTCATATTCTTTGCATAGTTTAAGTAAAGTTTTGCAGCTATGTTTGTTTTGCTGACAAGCCTAAAGTTTTATTCCTTACACCATGCACTTAATTTAAGTGTACGGCTTGAAGTTTGAACAAAGTTTTTGCTATTAATTAAACGTTCATCATACGACGTGGTGACTGAACGCAAGCTTAATTTATTTATATTTAACATCAAATAAATAGGTACTTTTAAACGTTAAAATTAACATATTTATTAGGTATTTTTTAGTTAAATTTTTATGATATCTTGCTCGATTCATGTTTTAGCAAAATCGTCATAACATTAACTCTTGTAGCCATTAAAATATTCATCAAAATATTTTGAAACGCTATAAAAGTAAGCTATTTGAAATAAGAAACATAGCAGTTAGACGAACAAATCATTTAGATAACTTAGTTTACTAGAAAGGACTTAAGCCACATATTAATGACTCATTTGTAACTAAAAATTATCATTAGTTACTCATACTAGTATTAATGACAACTCTGTACGACTGTCTATCTAGCAGTAGTAGTTATATGATTTAATTAATAATTTTTAGTTTATTAAGTTAATCATCTCTTCAAACTAATCTTAAGAACTTTCAAGTTTCTCTCCTAATGTCTGTAACTGTAAGTGTTCACAGAAAGCTTGTTTCGATAGAAGCACTACCCGGCCTACTAAAAAAAAAAAATTTCTTTTTCCTCAAATGGTATAAAGTTTAATTTTTGTGTGAGAAAAATCTGGTGGTTTTTTTTTCGTTTGCTCGCTAAACAAAAATTTTAGGTACATGTCACAAAAATCCTCCAATTCTGAACTATTTCAGAAATTTTGGAAATCCTTTCAGGCTTTGACATGAAATTCCGTTTACTTGGTAACCCTGATTATTATTCATAGATTTCATTGAGTTAAAAAAAGTTTCCGTAAGCGCTATTCATTCACAAACATAAGGAGAGTTTCTGTTTCTGCTTGTTTAAGGACTTTTAATTTCGTTGGCTTATTAAATTTTCAGAAAAATTTGTTTTACATAAAACATATTTATGTTAACCGGAACGTATCAACGGAATATTTTTTCATGTCTTTTCGACGTGACAACCTTTATCAATAGCTCTTAGGCTGTTGGGGACCATACGCCAGAATAAACCCTATGTTCCACAGGAATTTAAGCCGCATCCTACTGATGAAGGCGGTACTGCTTGCCGTGTTAATAGGCAAAATTTGTCATTGTTGCCGGTGGTCGCGAAGGAGCAGAAATAGCTGCATACACTGCAAATTTCCAACTGAACAAATAAATGATAAGGAATGCCCATTACAACAGCACCAAAGGAGGCATGAATATAATGTATCAAATGCTAAATAACTACACAACCAAAAGAAAATCAAATAGAAATATGTCTATTAGACCGGGTCGAAATTTAGATTCATCCAGACACCAACTCAAAAGTTAGAAAGACCCTTAAGAACGATATCTGCATCATTTTTTTTTCGTTCCGAGAAAAACCAATGGAGCACTTTTGATTCTTCCGAAGGATCTTTTTGACTAAAAAAACTTGTTTTTTGCTCATAACTTTTATTCCTTCACAGAACTTTGCTTGAAAATTAAAGAGTGCGCTCTATGTTCTATAACATGTTGGATGTTACTGCCTGAAATCCTACATCATTTATCGAGAGCTCAGCGATAAGGAGAAGTATGAGAGTTTTCGCACAATTTCTCTGAAGAAACTCTCGAGTCAACTCTTTTGCCCGAATGTTGTGAGCCGTTCTAGAATTCCACCAATGACCCAGAAAAACAATAACTTCAACAATAGCCTGAAGACCAATATGAATCAAACGGAAGGCAAATTGTGAAAGGCGTGTGCCATAAATGCAACCGTCCCGGTCCAATCAAACTCTGTGCTCGTCTTGCCTCAAACAAATTTCTGCCAAGTACTCTACAAATTTATGTTAGGATTTCGATTTGCCAGCTATGAATACCATTTGAAAAGTTGTGGAATTTTAATTATGTTTCTAGCAGCAACAATAAGATAATATAAAAACAGAATCTCGAACATTTTGTATTGACTTTCGATTTGAATCTTGATTGATTTTATGATGCTTATTTCTTGAAAGTGGAAATAGTTTTGTAAATTCGAGGCTTAAAACACGTTTGATGCACACATTGACTATTTTAGTTTCATAATTTGAATAAGGAGCTACGATCACAACTTTCAGAGTTATATTTATTTTAAGTTGCAGTGGGTACCCAAGTTACCTCTTCGTAAGGTTAGTGTTAAATTGCTCAAAAGATGCACGGAAAAGCTTTTTATAAAAATATTTTATAAAAAACGCTCATTATTGTGCATAAATTATGCTATTTATACTACTTTAATCGTAGATTTTATAAGCTGTGATTATGTCTCGAATTAAATTTGGAACTTATCTCTGAATTTATTAAAAAATCTCAGTTTAACGAAAAATGTAACACATAAAGTCAATTGTGAATTGTTCATGTAGACATTTCAGGTTAATTGCGAATATTATGTTTGGAATTTTGGTAAAAGATTTCGGTAAGATAGCGTTAAGGTTAAATTGACAAAATTGAGCTCCGCCTATTTTTCTCAGCAAGTTGCCTCATTGCATTTTACATTTTGAGCCAGTAACTGGCCCCCTTAAAAAAAAATAAAACCAAAATATTTTATATTTACTTAATTCAAAACTTTTGATTAAATTATTTGAAGGAACAAACGTCAAACTTCGTTAATCGGAGAAATTTCTCATTAATAGTTGATTACACGACATAAGTTATCGATGTTTGTGGCTAATCGGCGATTAAGACCAAATCGCGGATTAAACTTCAATATAATTGAGATAAGTTAACAGTCCTTAGGCTCATAAAATATTTGCTTAGATATTTAATGTCATATAATTTTGTGGTTTTCTAATGTTATATTTTCAATTTTTAATCATATTTTGAGGCACTTAAAAAATAAATTTTAGCTTCCGCAACATATTTACGAGCTTGGTCTTAGTTCAAAAAAGAGTCATTTTTGAATCATAATTTTCATTGCTCTACGATAAGTATGCAGTGCAAGTTTAAAATGCAATAGTTTGTAGGCCCATGCACTGGATAATATGTGAGCTAGTTTGAATAAGTATAGAGAATAGAGAATACAGCTATTTTAGTAGTAGTATTATCTGAATCAGAGAAAGCACGGGATGCTTTTACATGATTCAAATGTGGTGTAATCGATGAGAACAACCTTATTCGTTTCATTTTGCACATAATTCTTTTGGCGTTTTTAAGCAACTAATCATTTTTGTGGACGTAATTTCAATGTTTCTTTGCTTATTTAATATTCAAGAATATTATATAGGTAATAAATTTTTTCAAAAATTACCCATACATCCTTGTCGATGAAAGCAATGAGTAGTATATTGTATAGTAAATTGTTTTTAACAACTTTTTTTTCTGAAATCTCTCATACTCTCAAGTCGACACAGCAGTTTGAGAGAATCAACGAGATAAAAAAAAAATTGAAACATTAAAATTTCGTTTTGCTATTGTAAAATAATATACTGAAATATCATGTTCCCGCAGGCAATCAACCAAAAGTTAGTTGGTTGGTTGGCTTGTTTAACGACCACATTTTTTGTGCTTTCTGCCTTTTCTTGTTTATGAAATAATAATAAATTTACCTGCGTCATTCAAATTTTCTTTATTTTATTTTTATCTTTCCACATTTTTTCACTAAACTTATCCCGCATCCACCATTGTTGGTAGTGCCCTGAATTTTATTTTAATTTAAATTTCTCTGTTTTTTATTTTCAAGTCCCTAGTTAATTTAACTGTCGCACTGGCTAAAATTTATGAGTTTATTTTCGTGCTTTTTACATTTTGATGTTATTTTTGGAATGAGTATGCAATCGATAACATAAATCGATTGCAACATTGTTATCGCTGCAATAAGCCATTGCATTTATTTTGGATTTATTTTGGCGCTATGCCAGCGTTTAATGTTGCCTGATAAACTGTGACAATACTTTTACTGCATAATATACAACAGCTGGCCAAAATTATGTATGCTGGTATTTTGCTGTAAAGCCTGATAAATTGAAAATTTGATTTTAGTAACATTGTTGGATATTAAACTTTAAATAAAACGGTTGGGTATCTTTAAGGCTCCAAATTGACCATTGCAAGCGAAATGTGGTATGTATAGAGTTAATGGTTGTTTGAAATTTCGCTGTAGCTCAACGTTTTCTAAGTTTTTTGTCTTAATGTCAAAACCAAGACTGGTCAAAATTGTATTTTTCTTTTTATTTAATTATTGATTTATTTTAGTAACTCCACGAGCACATTGTCTAACTTCTTTTTTTTTTTGTGAAAAAATTTCACACTGATAAGCTTGAATCCTCCAATATTTTCTTTTGAAAAGCTTGCTTCTGTAGCTTTTGCAATATTACATGTTAAGTTTATTTTTATTTTGCCTTTTTGTACAGTGCCTTTGTATAGCACTTATAACGATAACCAAAAGTTCCATTAAATTATTTGGCTAACTTTCCAAGCAAAAACTTAATTAGTAGCCATAATTATCTTATATAAGATATTAAAAAATCAAGATAATTCTAAGTAGCGGCCTCACGAGTCAAAGTACTGTTTTCTAAGTCTTGATAATGAGAAATTAAAAAATATATATTACTAACAAAAAAATTGTATATCGTTTAAAAAGTTTTAGCTTATACTGAAATTTTTATTTGAGAACTAATTCCGGTTTGCAGTTAAAACATGCTCCTAAGTGATGGCATGCGAATTTATATATTTCGAACTTCAGCGGTCTCTTTATAAGATTTGCGAGGCTCTTATACATAATTTAAAAAGTTTTTGCTTGTACCTAAGTATTCACGTTTAAGCTTTTCCCATAAATTAAGTTCAGAAGATGCTGTGCCAAATAATTTTAAAGTGCCAATATTCCCTTTCAGTAGCCAAAGCTCTAGATACTACCATTCAAATAATATATGTATACATGAATAAAATTGACTTTAAATATCCCAGTTTCAAAAATGAAAATATGGCTTCATACCAGCTTTTATCCGATATTTTATAGTTTGTTTAAAAAAATTTTTAAGCCAAATATAAGGGTAAGTTTTAATCCCAGAGGCCTTTATGAAAACTTCTAGTACATAACATAACATTGATGGCAATATTTTAAGTGCTGAAACTAGCATTTGAATTATGTTATATGTAATCATCAATCAAATGACCTGAGAGACTTTAAAAGTTGACTATCTATATTAATTGGCTTTCAAATTATATACATAATAAAATCGACAGTGAAAGTTTAATTTGCATTAGTCACATTTTAAAGTGCTGCCTAAAACTAAGTGTATACTTAACCATATTTCGACCTTAAAGGGCTCTAGTGTAGAATTTATGATCACAGTAATCGAGAAAAAATTATTCTTCTACTGCTTCTATTTACTTTAGAGTACTATATGATGTTTTTCTTTTTTAATGTGCCCAGATTCAAATTTTGATTTCATAAGATTTTCTCCTGGAACAACCAAAAATCATGTATAGAAATGTTTTTGATTCTGTTCCGCATTTGCTATGGAAACGAAGTTAATTTCAGTATCATACTAGGAAAGGAAATTTTTTGACATCTCACGCGTGTTTCGTAACATATGTTAAATCTAAAAATGCTTAATAAAGTTCGTGCTCTGTGAGAAATGTGAAGAACCAATTTCTTATTCTTGGCTCAATGGGAACGTCAACAAACAGAATTGCCGAATTTGGTCTGAAGAGCAGCCAGGGGCAGCTCAGGAGCTGTCAAACAATCCCTGAAAAATGCGCTGTTTGGTGCTATTTGTGGGCCGGTGGCATCATTGGAACGTACTTTTTCAAAAATAATGAAAATCACAACGTTACAGGCAATGGAGCAAGGTACCGTGCTATGAATACTTTTTTTTATTTTTTTTAAACTTCATTTTCTTTTATTGAATCTTCTCTTAAGAGATTAACAATAAGTTTTAAAATCTTAAACTAAATAACATTATTATACATTATTATTGTGAATAATGAATATATAATTTAATAATGAACTTGTCTCCAGAAACAAAAGTTAGCAGGGACTTATACTTCTTGTGTAGCAAGTGCAGCTTGTGTATGGCTCAGCACAGCGAGTGCACAAGATCGAATAACTCATTGGAATATAGGTATGGATGCAGCTGACGATCGCTTCTCCCTATATTCTTTGCCACCCGAGACGACCAAGGTCCCGGTCTTGGCTTGGTAGCTGAGACGAACTAGGCCTCAGTCTACCCGAATGGGGGTTTCGAGTACTACAAAACGATTGTCTTCGTGGTCGCCGAGACGAACTTGGTCCCGGTCGACCACGTTGGGAGTGATTAGTGCCTCCAGGACGTTCTTGAGGTGGTAGCCGAGACGAATTAGGTCTAGCACACAAAAAAGACCGAGACACTGTTTCAACTCTCTTCCGATGAATACTGACTTTTCTTTTGGCCAAAATGGTAGAATTTGACTTGGTTTACATGTGATTTCAACAAGACAGTGCCACATGCCACACGGCCCGCGATACTATGGACCTATTGAGAGACGAATTTGGTGAACAATTAATCTCACGTTTTGGAGAAGTCCATTGGTCGCCAAGATCATGTTATTTGACCTCACTAGACTACTTTTTGTGTGACTACATGAAGTCTCAACAACAAAAAATGCTTGATACCCTTCTCTAGAATTCAGTTTATCTTCATACGAAAGTTTTCTCTTCGCCTTTTTATGTACATATATTAGGCATTTCACGCGAAACGGACAGTGGAAACGGGGTTCATGTTTCCAATTTCAGATATATTTGAATATGTTGTACCTGTTCATGTCTTCGACACAGAAACATATTAATTCAAAGTCAAATCAAACAATAATTAAATTCTAATATGTTTTATTATTTAAAGGGTTTTATACATTTAGACAATACTATATAAAAATATTACGAGCTATAAAGGTAATGAATTTCATATTACCCATGTAATTTAAGATTTTGTTTAAAAATAATTAGTTATTAATCTTTGAAGTAATGAATCACATCTTTTCATTGCGGCCAAGTCTCTGATGCGTTTCAGTTGTAACAACTGTATAGGATCCGATTCGTCCAGTTTTTCAATCCATTTAAAAGCAACATCTAGACCTTCAAAGGCTTCTGCGTGGGATGGTACTTGACCAATGGTGGGCACTAACATGCATGCACATTTTGTTTCCATGTAGTGGTACAAACACCATATGAAGTTCTACTCCGCTGAAGTAGAATTGAATCATTGTTGTGCGCTCACATTTGTATACGTATACACAAATGCTCTCCCGTTACTCTCAATTACGCTCTCGTTAGAACTTGCAGAAGAACTTGTGCCCACCTATGTACTTGACATATATCACCAGTTTCAGTCCCATCTTCATCTTCTTTCTCGTTACTTTTCAAACCGTCAATGATTTCTTCATCAGTTAAAATTTGGAATCCAGAGTAGTTTAGCTAACTATCGCAGTTCGGCCACTCCTTGATATTCACTTCATCACACCTTTCACCAATGTTCCGAATTTTCATTGCTTCTGTTATTTCTTTGAAATCGTCGTGCGGTTTAATTGAAGAACTGGATTGAATCGTTAATAATTTAATCTATGCTTTTTTAATGTTTGCGATTCCACAGTGTTCCACGCATCTACGAGCATTTCTTTACGAGAGCTCGTACATTTTAGAATTCAAATATATGTTCGATTATTACCTGGTGTCATTTCGAATCAGCAAGACAGCCAGCAATTACAAAGGATACGTCAGAAACGTTATAAAAAAGTTTCTCAAAATATCTTTCTAAATCGGTAATTAGAGCCACGAAGAATAAGTCCGGATAATCAAATATTCGGATAATCGATGTTCGGATAAAAGAGATTCTACTGTACACTCCTACTGTACATTCCTAGTCTTAATTCTTTACACATTCGTCATGAACATTAAAAAGTTACTTGAAATTCCAAAAATTGAAACATATTTTTTTAAAGTCTGATTTTCGAGTCAAACAGTAAAAACCATATTGAGTGACTGTCAAAGTGAACTGACTAGGAAATATTGTCCGCATCATGCGTTTCTGCATATCTTAGAGTTTTAGGTAAACGAATAAATCACCAAATATTTAACTTTATATATTGCATACTCATTTGTTAGCTTGCTCCTTGTCTTTAAAATCTGATGCAACAATTGCAATTTCATCAATATTTTCTTCTAGTTGAAATTATTTTCAATACTATTGGATTGAACTTAAGACAACAATTGTTTATTTAATAATACACACTTTTCATCTTAGAGTATTACGAAATTCGCGGAATTTTTTATTAAATTTCACTCTTTACATTTGAACTTTTTATGCAATATCCTGCAAGCGAATGCATTTTAAGCTGAATGCGTCGAAATAATGCCGTATAATAGCAAGCATCCTTCCCTACGGCACATCCTTGCCATTGTATCATTTTGTTCATTAATGCTTTGAGTCGCATGCATTATGCAAACGCAATGCAACGTATTGCAACATTGTGATCTGCACTGCATGCGCTTGTGTGTTTGTGTTTACGCTCTCATCATCATCGCCACCAGGACATTCATCCGTTGGTGTGTATGCGTCGCGTCAGTCAGTCAACGCGCAAGCAAATCAGTGATGCATGCGAGTTGAAAAATTAAGACAAGAGAGAAATGAAATGTAGCTCAGCGTACGGAGAATTAAGACAAAAAGACAATAAAAAAAGAGGAAATGCATAAGAGGATATAAAAGGCGAAAAACAAAACGAGGTCCTGCTCAATGCACTGCAGAGATGGCGACAAATGCATGACATACATACATATGTATATATACGACCATGGTGGCACACTGGGGTATTTCAAATAAAAATTTCATAAGAAGGGACTTATGATACAAATTGGTTATTATTAACGATTTGTATTCTATGGGAAAAATGTTTCTCTAGGACTTAAATTTATTAATGATAATGTCTAATTAGGAAATCACAGTTGAACTTGAATCGACCTTGAAAATTGGTTTGAAGATTAAAGAGTAAGGTCACTTTTACATAACCCTCTAGAAATCTTGTAACTTTCGCATAAGACTCTTGAGATATTGGCCTGGGTAAATCAAGCATGAAGCACCCATGGCTCACACTAATACAAGCAATGGTTCACACTAATTGGAGAAACAAAAAACATAAAGCTAATGAGACACTCGAAGGTATGCTGAATATTCAATTTTTAATCCAACATGTCGCTAAAAAAAGCATTACACATATTTTGCCCTTGTTAACTTTCTATCAGAACGGTTTAAGCTGTTTAATGGTATTATTAAATCAATTTGACATCATTTTAATAAAAAATATGTGCTGAGTTCTTTAAGTATGATATAGCACTTATAATTTTGATAAAATTAACCATTCGGCATGAGACATTTCAGAAGCTGTACGCAGCGTACCAGAAGTACCAGAAATGTTTCAGTTGAAATATTGTAAACGGCACGTTACAGATATCATTCTTATATATTTCAAACGCAATATTTTACATGAAATCACTATGAACTGTTTCTAAAAAGTTTTAGATTCAACGCTTCTTGAACCTTTCATATGAATTTTTTTGTTATAAGCGAAATATTTCATATGTTATCATGCTGAAATGTTTCTGAAAGGTTCCACATTTGATGATTGCTGAATTTTTTAACAAAACTTAAGTAAATGTATAAAGCTCTTGTTAGATAGCTTTTTGTAATGGAAATTAAAAAATTCTAAAACGTAGTTGAAATTTTGTAAGATTTGATGTGAAAGATTTCTGAAAGGTTTATGAAACATTACATGTCGAGTAGGTATAATATGGGAACAAATGTTAATTGTAGACAATTTAAGAGGTGTGGAGGTTCAAATATTTAATGTACTGATATATGTATATAGGTTTTCTCGAAAGGTCGATATAGGACAAAAAGTTTTGATAATAATCGAAAAGGATGAAAAATTCAATGAAATTCGAAGGGTATTGCAAAATATCGATTATTTTAATAAAAGAAAAAGGTATAAAATTAGTTAAGTTAATAACAAAAAATTGAAAAGAATCAGTCACAATTAAAAAATCGGAATTTCTACAATGAGATAATGCTAAATGCTTAAATTAATTTGGCATGGTCTTTAAGTTAAATATTGAACTATTTGAAATGCAGTATTTTTTAATTTATTTAAAAGTAACTCATATCTGAATTTTGTCAGCTAAACTTTGGAAAACAGAATTTTATCTTTACAGATATTTAGCTTCACTAAAAGGAAAAATTCCGCAATCCTTTAATGCACACAAATCCTTTTCAAATGTGCCAGGAAAAAGTTTGTCTGCGTCAACTTTAAGCAGCCACAATATTTAAAGGTACACAACGCGTACCCCACTGTACAGCAAAAGCTGCAGTGAATATTTCAAAAACGTCATTCTTGCGTGCTGCAGCATCATTTTCTTGCGCCACTGAACTGTGCCGTTTAATTAAGCCACTTGGTATGCTATGGCATTATGGTAATGTTTTTTCTTTTCTTTTTTAAATTAAATGTCACAGATGAGATGCATTAGTTTGTTGTTGCTGCTGCCTCCGATGCTGCTTATCTGATATTTAATTGAAATCGAAATTAAAAAAATAAAAGACAACATAGCAGCCAAATGGGCATTGTATGATTGCGTACGTTTATTTCCGTATGTGTGCCGCACGATAATAAGAAGGACAATGAGTTATTCATAACTTTAATGCAGTGGTATTAAACGGAAAATGCGAGTTTCACAAACATATGCGACTCGGGGAAAACGTTTTAATTAAAAGAATAATGTTTTCTTTTTTATGTTTGATGTGGATATCCTTGATACTTGGTCTGTGATATGACATGGTTTTAAATCTCTTAAAGCCAAAAGCATTAAGTCCAATTATCAGCCACATGGCAATCTTTTCAATTCTGCCATAAAAACTGGTCGAAGGGAAAAGTGAAATTTCTGCGTCTTAGTTGGAAAAGAGATGAAAATAAAATTTATGAAAATTAATGTTATTGTATTTTTTAAAAAGAATAAAACAAATAGCTTGATAGTTTCTTGTAAGCGTCATAATAAAATGCAGTACTGTATATAACGTCCAAACTATCAAAAATTGCTGAACAATAGTGTGAAAGACTATAATTTTGTTATTTTTTTGACCATTAAGTTTTTTTTTTATATGAGAATATTCTCTTAAATTCGAAATTTATGCGTACCCAAAGAATTATATAGCATTAGCTTTTTTTTGATCAGTTCTATTATACATATGTATGTATGTAGTATACTGCGTAATTTTCATGGTTGCATCATCCCATCATATCCCACGATGACACTATCCAATTGGTGCAGAAAGAACAGCTATTCACACAATACTTCAACAAAAATTTGCATATAACATTCAAAAATTATCGCCTTTCTTCGTATATGAGGTTGAGGACATCATATCTTTTTTCCTAAATATAAATTATCAAATTATGATTTATCCCACACCGTATGCCTTAGAGATTGCTGTTGATAGTCTACTACATATAGTGACAGATGTTATCCTCAAATATTTTGACAGATAGATCTGAATCTTTTAGTTTGCTTACTTAGAATGCTACGTTTCAGAAATAGTACGTAATGTACCAGAAATCTCTCATTTGATATATTGCAAATGGATGCAAAAATAATATTTTTCACATGTAATTTTGACTTGCAATCATTTTTAAATGTTTCTGGAAGGTTTCAGAATTAATGTTTCTAAAGTTTTTTAAATAATTGAATTTTTATTTGAATTTACAGTCAATTGCAGTAACCAATATTCATGTGAAATTTCACAAATCGGTTAATGCAATCATAATTCGAAAAATAGCTGGCGGAAGCCCGAAATTCGAAATAATAAAGCTACATCATAGCAAAGTCTTTAAACCGACGGTTTAACAAAAGCTATGTAGCAAACGAGAAATGACAATAAATACAACAGATGGCGCTAAAAATGCCTATAAATGTGCACTTTGTCCATGTCGTTCAGCAGAACCTCCATGGCTCAGTGTAAAGAGCGGCTGTCCACATATAATTCATGGAATGGTCGGCGGTTTGAATCGCATTACAAATTAACCAAAAACTGAATGAATATGAATATGTGTATATTAGACCGTACCACCTTACAGGCAAAAAAAAAAAAGTTCACCGTACACCATCGAAACTGAAGCATTTTTGCAAGACAATTTCGAAAAATTTTTTTTTACCGAAAATAGAGGTCGCGCATCTACATTTTTCTTCATATCATCGGCATTTACAGTCCGATCTTAAAGTATGATATATCAATATTTTTGTCTTAAGTAGACCAATTTTTTGCTTTGAGGATCATTGACATCAAGGACCCCGTTCTAGTTCTTACCCACCAGATCTCAGTTCCTACCATCTCAATGTACCCTTTTGGTGTCAGATAATTAAAGCTTGCAAAAAATCATTAAACTTTGCCAATAGAAATATTTCGATCATTCCATTAAAACTATTTTAAAAAATGTTTTTAATTCTTTTACCGAACGTAGCGGTCCTCTTATTAAATTATTCGTCATATCTCTGGCATTTACAGTCGGATCTTAAAACATGATGTTTCGATGTTTTTGTCTCGAGGAGACCAATTTTTTTTTTGCTTCAAAGTTCATTGACCTCAAGTATTTACCCACCAAATCTCAACTTCTACAACATGAATTAAAAATTAAAATCAAATAAAGTGTCATCGAGCCGTTGCCCAATGATAACAGACCCAGATCCGCTAGTACGATCAGATGGCTATGAGAAGATCTTAACAGCCCGCAAAGAAGCAACGGGATGCATTCGTCAAATGTTCGATCATTTCATAATTGAAAGGGCTCATACTTATCAACTGGCTTAAATTCAAAGTGACTGAGCCGCCATGCTTGCAGTTTTTCACGCAAGACCAGCTGTCAGCATTACAATATTCAAAATAAATAATCACATTACCAGGTTATGACAAATAACTTTATTTAGTAGCTTTCTTTGCGTAACTTAATTATTTTCACAGTTATCCATGCCATTCTCAAAACACAGAACGTTTTGTTCAAGTAGTGCATGAATCTGCCATGGCGGTCACCGATGAACAACGCATGGGCCATATTTTACCTAAGCTCGAGAGCCGCCAGAAATACAGCCAACTTGAATCGCGTCGAAATATGATCGACTGAAACTCGATACTGCATGGAAAGACAACAGTAGAGCTTAGAGAAATGTGCATGTGAAAAGTAGCTTCATAAATTAATTAAAGTGGATTTTTTAACATACGTAAGTTTTCCCACCATAAAAGCTTTGTGTTTTATTTAAATAATAAGAAATGCGAATTTAATTGTACCATATGGTGAGGTCCTTCGAGATGCTGGGGAACGGCTCGAAGACACTTTATTTGATTTTAATTTGTTGTAGAAGTTGAGATTTAGTGGGTAAATACTTGAGGTCAATGAACTTTGAAGCAAAAACAAATTGGTCTCCTCGAGACAAAAACATCGAAACATCATGTTTTAAGATCGGACTGTAAATGCCGGAGATATGACGAAAAATTTAATAAGAGAACCGCTACTTTCGGTAAAAAAATTAAAAACATTTTTTAAAATAGTTTTAATGGAATAATCGAAATATTTCTATTGACAAAGCTTAATAATTTTTTGCAAGCTTTAATTATCTGACACCAAAAGGGTACATTGAGATGGTAGGAACTGAGATCTGGTAGGTAAGAACTAGAACGGGGTCCTTGATGTCAATGATCCTCAAAGCAAAAAATTGGTCTACTTGAGACAAAAATATTGATATATCATACTTTAAGATCGGACTGTAAATGCCGATGATATGAAGAAAAATGTAGATGCGCGACCTCTATTTTCGGTAAAAAAAAAAAAAAAATTTTTTTTTCGAAACTGTCTTGCAAAAGTGCTTCAGTTTCGATGGTGTACGGTGAACTTTTTTTTTGCGGTACGGTCTAGTGTATATATGTGGTAATAGGCGAAACATATGTCACCAATTACCAGGTTAAATTGTTCCATTTGTTATCTTTGTCCTGTTTGTTTATAAAGCATTAACCAATTTGTGAAATTTCACATGAATATTGGTTACTGCAATTGACTGTAAATTCAATTAAAAATTCAATTAATTAATAACACTCAGTCGACTAAAACAAATTAAAAGTTTTTCTAATAAGATATGTACGAGTATAATGTATAGGTTATGGCTAACACTGGCATATTGCAGAAACTTTTCTGAAATGGAAATGACAGATTTCTGAAACATAACTGAATCTTTAAAATAGTTCATATAAAAGGTTTCTGAAAAGTGTACGATCCAGCAGCTGACAGATTGTACGATTTGTTATTTGATCGATCTATCTGTAAATTTGTTGTATTTTTTTTCAAAATTTCAATACTTCCAGCTCAGTATTTTTCAACCAATTGCCAAGTAAAAATGCTTGTTTTAAGGCTAATTTTATGCGTATCGAAAAGTTAAACGAGATTGTGATACAGTTTTATTCCTTTTTTCTCAAATTCTAATTTTTATGTAAGCTGCGCATTTTAATACCTTTTATAATAAGCACCAGAAGACATGTGATTAACCATTCCGAAAGTCTTGGAAAAACTTATCCATACCTTAACTCAACGAGCTTTTTAGCAATATTGAAGTAATTCAGGTTTGGCATAATAAACCTCCTAAGTAAGGTGCTTAGATTTTGTCATATTTTGATTTATAGTTATGATACCAGCGATTTTTTTCATGTGATAATATTAAAAAAGTTTCTAAAAAAATATGCTTATGATGAGTTTTAATTTTTTAACCACATTCCTAAACTTTGAAAAATCGAAAAATTAAAAAAATATTAGTTCCTTACGTACTTACATTCATCATCTACATTGATAAAATAAAATCCTTCGATAATCCTAAGGGTTAACAAATTGAATGCAAGTAGTATTTTGGATTTTACAATTAAATTTTTTATTTATTTTTTTTTGCTTTCTAAAACACATATTACAAAATCATTTTTTTCAATCACACAAGGCTAAACACCGGACGATCCTTTTTGCGTCTGCGTGGTGTGCGTTTCTTCTTAGGTTGTGCCAAAATATTTAAGTGCTGCTCTCTAGTCAACAATTGACGATCGACAATCATTTTACCCTTGTAATGACGTGATGGTGGAGTAATGGGCCCATCCAATCTATTAGTGGATCTCTTGATTCTCAATCTGAGTTGATTTTTAAGTTTCAAATTCATGGTATCCACAGCAAGATCTTGTATCGCTTTAGCTAAGTTGTTATTGTTGAAATTATTATTAGCTGTTTGCCTCCTGTGGATCCCATCATTCGAATGACTTCTATTGTGTGAATTTATTTTCTTTTGATTGACATCAGTGCGATTGCGTTCCATTTTATTGGTATCACTTTTATAAGTTTCTTGTTCATTTGCCGCTAATTTGCTGCTATTGCTGTTGGTATTTGATTTATTGTTTTTATTCAAGTCCTTATTCTTCGTTTGAATAAACAAGTGTTCGATCGGCTTTGATTTTGTTAAGTTCCGTTTATCCAAGAGATTTCTCAATGGCGATTGCAAGTCCTGAGACTTACTGCGTTGATTACGCGCATGGATGGGACCAATACGCTCCAAAGTTTGCTTGGCTCCACTTCGAATTTCCTGAAATTTTGATGGCATATTTGTTGATTTTAATGCGAAATAAAATTTCTTTGCTTATAAATTTTGAAGTTTTTCAAAGAATAATTCGATTTGCCTCAATTGAAAATTTGTAGAAAAATGACATATTTTTGAAATTTATGTTTTGTGTTGCTGTAATTAGAATTTTTTTTTGTCAAATCAAAAAATAAACTTTTAATTTTTAATAGTTTTTTTTTATTTCTTTTACTCAATTTATTTTCAATAAAATTCATGTATGTTTTTCTTACATCCTTTTCGTTTTTCTTTATATTAGAATTTATCAGTGTTATGCTGTTTTCTTTTAACTTTTGTAACTTTAATTAACCTTCACTTAATCAACTATATAATTTTATATTACAACAATTAGCTTTGCTAACATTTTCTTAGATTTTTATATTACATTTTTCATTAATTGCTTACAATTTAATTCATTTATACTAAAATTTCTAACATCGCAACTAAATTAAGTTTTTTTTTTAGTGTATTCAATAAAAACTGTTCACTTTTAATAAAAACAAAAACGAATCAAAAATTTTTGGTGAAAATAAAGTTTAAATAATGATTTTGAATTAGCACTACAGCATTATATTTCATGCGGAAGTTGAAGCTTAGACATTTCATAGGTCTCAAATGTCTGCACTGTTAGCCGTACTACAAGATAGCAGTTGCAAAAATACAAAAAAAAATTTCCAGAATCTCAAAATGACGGATGCTTATAAATTGAATAGAAAAATGCTTTTTAGAGGTATAGTAGAATCTTGTTTGTCCGAGTAAATTTTTGGAGAAGGTACCTCGTGTTAGTGGAAACTCAGATAAAATGGAACAAATAAAAAAATCGAAAATTTTATTTAATATACTTCACGCACATAGTCTAGGCGCAGGCGGTTGCATTCGTTTTATCTGAGCTTATCTGTATATTCGGTTGGCTGAGTTGCCTCAGATAATGTGGAGGCTCGGTTGATCAAAGGCCGGACATACGAGATTTTACTGTATGGCTAAAATTAAAAAGATTTGTGACCTAGATAGATTTTAGTTAAGAATTTAAAAAGATGTGCTCTATTTTCAAATGAAGAAAACGGACATTCTTGTGGATTGACTACTAAAACTCAGTATGTGTTATTTATGAAATTTTTTAAAAATGAACTTTTTTGAGGAAGTAGTTCATCTAATATATACATAGATGGGCACAAGTTCTGCTTTGTCCAAAATTGGGACGGGAAAGCGGCAACGACCGCTTTTCACGACTGATTTCTTGTGAGAGAATCGTATGGGAAAAGAGAGTGACAAAAACAAAATTTGTAAACAATAATTTGCTCAGAAAATCGTATGGGAGAAGAGAGTGACAAATTTTAATACATTATAAATGCAACACTGATCCGACGTAAAAATATAATTAATTCTAAATCGACCGGTACCCGTCGGTAGGTTACCAGTCGTACGCCGCAATTCTGTTCAATTTCACATGATCAAGTATGTTATAATTTTTGACAGCCTGCAATCGTTGCCGCTTTCTCGGCCCCGTCCCAGTTCTGTTCAACACATTCTTCCACAAGTTCTAACGAGAGCGCAATTGAGAGTAACGAGAGAGCATGTGTGTACACATAAAAAATTGTGAGCGCACAACAACGATTCAGTTCTACTTCAGCAGAAGAACAACTCCATATGGTTGTTGTACTACTACATGGAAATGAAACTTGCGTGCATGTTGGTGCCCATCATTGATTATATAGAATCTGTGCCATTGTCTCAAATCAAAGTGCATTATTAAATGCAGGAAAACTGCGTTCGTGAGCAACACATCAGGCTATGCTGGCAGGTCCGTCATTATGTCAAAGAGGTCAACATATGAACTACCGTACCTGCTCGTGGACGATCAAAGTTATTGCCTTATGACAACAATTTGTCAATAAAGCAATGAATTTAGTGACCGGAAGTGGTTATCTACGCATAGATCGTTAAGGTTAAATCGCTGAATCAAAATAGGATTAAAAATCTTTACGACTCAATAAAAAGTATGTTACGAATTCATGCAAAGATTCTTACGATGCATAGAGCAATCAACGCGATGGCTGGAAAGCTTGGCTATTGTAGTAGCTACAAAGATAAAAAAGAAGTATAACATAGTCCCATAGCCCCCGAAAATTAATCTGAGGTCAGAATTTACCCATCACCTTTAGGTTTTGACATAACCTCAAAACTACACTTTAAAAATATTTAAAAAAGAAAGCCCCTCAAAAAAAAAAAAAAAAAGAATCAAAGTAAGTATTTCTCTCAATATCGTTTTTTAAATGTTTTATTTATATGGGCAGTAGGTGTGATTGTGAACGGAATTAATCCATTTTCAATTAACTGAATTTGAAAGTGAAGTTCTGAGTACCAATTGTTTTTCAATTATTTCGCTTCTATTTTCCGTAATTGTGATTTGCACAGACAGATAGACAGACGGATAGATAGAAAGACAAACACGGAGACGGACAGACAGATGAACATGGCTATATCAACATAAGTAGATGGTGTCGCTGATCAAGAGAATGTATAGTTTTCTATACCTGCCACGCTTTCTTCTATGCGTTACAAATGGCATGACGAAATGAATATACACTGAACACCCACACATGGTCTTCGCCATGAACATTAAAAAGTTACTTAAAATTTCTTTTAACTTCTGCAAATTTATAATTCGTTTCATTGTATGGTAAACTTAAAGTAAACAAACTTGCAGAACTATATCTTATGAGTTAATTTTCAACTCATAGCTTACTGGTTTATCTCTTCTGGGAGCCGTTACGCTCTGCAGAATGGACGCTAGTTTTGACACTTTAATTGAGAAATTATAAAATAAAAATCTCGACTATATTCGATCAGTGCAGTTTGATGTAGCCAGCTCTCCGTGTATAAATGTGATATATAGTGAAAGTGTATACTTTGCTGGGCTGTCCTATTAGTCTAAACTAATGAAAATGCCAAAATTATTAAATATTACATTATTAGTACAATGAAAAAAAGATTTAAAAACTTCAAGCAACCGATAGCTTAATTTGTGGCAAGTAGAAACATTTTTATTTAAAATTATGGATTTTTGATCACCTTGAGTTATAAATAGGTGCACTATGAGCCGCGACTACTTCGCATTCTGTTGGTATAGCTTACAATCGCTTTCTCAAGCAATTTTTAAGCTACCTATCAGCCTATCACCTAATAGTAATTTCAAGGCAGTAATCGTTGCTGGTTTATCTGCATAAATCAAATACTTCACATATTTAGGTCACTCAAATCACAAGGTCGTAGTAGCTGCCAATTGATGTGATCATTTCAAGAAATCATGTGAATTTGAAGTTGATATTTTTGTGAGTTTTAGTAAGTATTTAAAATTAAATGTACATTTTGCTCTGGCGTCAAATTCTTAATAATAATATATAAAAGTCCACTGAATAAATTTATCAAATTAATATGTTTATCGGAAGTTACATCATGCAATAAGAAAACATCCTTTAAAAATAATATATGTTAATAAAAGAATATTAGCTGTATTTAGTAAAATATGAACATTTTAAATTTTTTTTCCCACTCAAAAGAGATTACTTCATTTTGAAATAAAGCTGCCTACATTAAAACCATTTCAATATGTTTTCAGTAATGCGTGATGTTCAATAAATACACGTAGTACCTAGCATTTTTTAAATTTCAAAAAACACAAATTTTCTGTTGGTAAAGGGCGGCATATTACCTCTCTGTCCCGAACGCCCAATGTACACGGTACGTCACTAGATATTTTCGTCTCAGTGATCTTTTTTTCCATCACTTCTTGAAATCTATGTAGAAAAAAAAAATACTTTATATAAATTTTGGTAATTTTTGAACAAAATTCAACGCTTGTAACATTTTGGCATACACATCTGTCTCATTTGACGGCGTTTCTGATCTTGAATGAAGCAACCTCTTATAACTTTACACTTTATTAAAAATTATTTCATATATTTAAAATTAACCAGCATTTTACTATTTTGTCTATTTACATTTTAAACATTGCTACCCGTTCGTGTTGACTCGTTTTTTATGAATACAGTTGTCAATTAATTTTTTTATTTATAATGCTAAACTTAAACATTAGTCTTATTGGTAACTTTCCTATAATTAAGTTGAACGTTTTTTCTTTAAGGTGTATTTTGTTTTTGCATTTTATTTAATTTAAATTTTAAAGTCTTTCATTTCGTAGGAATTTTTTCACTGTGTAGTAAGAAAAATTTGTTTTTGTTTTTTAATTCTATAAGTAAACTTTATAAAGGGTGATTTGTTTAGAGTGATGGAAACTTAGATTGAAATGTAAAACACATAAATCAAGTTTGAATATAAATGTTTTATTATTAATAATATCTTATGTTATTTAATGTTCTAACATTAACGAGACATTGAGCTACAAACACAGTAGAAAAACCATTGCTTTACAAGCGAAAGTACTGATAACAATGCTGTAAAAAAAAAATTAACTTTTTTGGGTGATTTTAGCCCACCACATTTTTTTTCATATTTAGTGCTTAGTTTTTGTGATATTTATAAGTCGATTTTTAAAAATATGCACATGATTAAAAAACTATTTTCTAAATCATTTAAATAGAGGCTATATACATCCAAAAAAAATAAGAAAAAACTACAAAAGCCACACACTGAAGTTTAAAACTATATAAGCTGACCAAACACAAAAATACTCAATTTTAATGGGAAAATTTTAAGTATTTTACATTTAACATAAAAATTTTAGATTTAATTTGTCTTTAAGGGCCTCCGGAAGTTTTTCGAATAAGTAAGTGACACTTTTTTAAATTTTTTTTTTGGGCCTGCATTTTATTTTAGACCCAAAATTTTTTTACATTATTAAAGTATAACTATTCAAGACTTATCCCAGTCATTTTGTTTTGACTGGTACATCCAAAAAAGAAAAATAAAAATTTTTTCGGTTCAGGAAATAGCTTTTGGGTGTTTAATTGTTCGATTTTTTTTTTGGACACATATTTTTAGATTTATAACCTAAAACGACCTCAATTTTGTGCGCAAAAAATTAAAATTTTCTTTCCACGCCCGCCATTTTGTCAAAGTTAATATTTTTCAAAAATCAACGATCAAACGCCCAAGAGCTGTTTACTAAACCGAAAAAATTTGAGTTTTTCTTTTTCGGATAAACCAATTTCCAGATATCTTGCTCACCGCATATTTTAAGGTCATTCATGGCATTGCAGTTTTCTACTTTAACGACAAATATTTTTGAAACAAAATGTTAGAGATAAAGTTTGAATAGTTATACTTTAATAATGTAAAAAAAGTTTTTGTCGAAAATTAAATGCACCTTAAAAAAAAATTTAAAAAAGCGTATTTTTTAAAAAAAAAAGAATTCCCGGAGGCTCTTAAGTTGAATGCTATTTACTACTTACTCTTAACTATAGAAACTTTAGTGATAAAAATGTTTTGCGTCAAACCGACTACCAAATTACTTCTGATGATTTTATTATACCTAAATTTATAAGGTTTTCGTTTAAAGGACAAAATTAGTCGATATAATTGACATTGTTCCAAAAAGTTAAAGTTGATTAGTTATAATTAAGATATAAAAAAAGTTTAGTTCTTTAAAATTTAAGTGTTTTAAGATTTTCATACTCATAAAAAAAATTTGAGTTAATATGAAATACCTAACCTCTGTTCAGGTCGCGTTTTGGAAAAAATTTTACTTTTTAAACCTGGTTTGGAATAAAATAATCTTCACATTTGAGTTCCTGGGGTCATTTACATAAATTATTTTTAGTTTACTAAATTTCATAAGAAAATGAATCAAAGTCGAGTTTTGGAAACAAACGACTCAATTGTCATCATAATTCTGGCTGCATTTGGGTCCATTGTATACTAAAGGTCCGAACGAATACAATTGCTGTCGAGTTCTATTGACATTGACAATGGTCATTGATAGACTCGCACAAAACAGAACGATCACAATATATGACTTGACTTTGTTTTGCTCAGACTCGTATTTCGCCGTCAACGATATTCAAGCCGAACAAGACACTTAAAAAATCGAACAATGAACGCAGCAAGTCAACTGTAATATAAATGCTTAGCCAAAAATAAGTTTTTAACGATTGAAATGATTTGCTTTGCGTCCGTTTCATTCAAATTGATTTAGTTCAAATTCACAACGAAAAGCAACACGAAATAGCAAATATATTGACAACAAGCCAATCGGTTACGAATGCAATAAACTACGAGTGCTTTATTGAACTCGTAAAACATTTTATTTGCGAATGCAGCGCTCACCTTTCCTGCTTGGTGCTTCAATTTGTTTTGATTTGATTTGTGGCTTGCGTGCACAAAGGCTTGATGATCGCTCGCAATCGTAGCGAGTGGCTTGATGATCGTTTCAAGTTCACTCGTGCAGATCTCTATTGTATACCTGTCATATAATTTCATTGACAACCTATGCAAGCTATTTCAAAATTTTTATAACTCTAAAATGAATTTTGAACAATTTCGAGCAATGCCTTCTAAAGAATCGAAGGAGTGACATTCGAATACCTTAAAACGCCAATTTGACATCGCTGAATATTCACAGAGATAATTAAAAACAGACTCTTTGATGCAGAATCTTTACAACTTCTATAAAGGTCATCTACTTCAGTAAGCCTTTGTCTTGAGAGTAAGCGCTAATGGTTTCATAATGTAGGTTCCAGAAATTAAGATAATTTCAGAGCATTTCTTTGCTAATTCATTCACGTTTTCATTGGCAATGGGTCTTGGAACCCAACAACAATTTAATTGCATATACCTCCTGTTTTGCATAGTGATTTCCTGAAATCTAAGATCAAGCAGAAATTTTGTTGGAGCTAAGGGACTGAATGGTTGTTTGGCTATAAGCTTATATACAAATCTGTCATTACTTACAACAATTTTAGATTGTAGAACTTTGCATGTCGTTCAAACAGCTAAAATTTCAGCTTGAAATACACTATAATATCTTTGGAACTTAGAATGGGAGTCCAACACTATATTTCAAGTATTTTCACTTGAGAACATAAAAGTATGGGTGTTGTAATCAGTCTCACATTGAATGTCACAGCCAAGAAATTGAGCGAAAAAACTACCATGATCGTAAGGTTTCGAATTCCAAAAACAAAACTCCCTCGGTCTAATATCACTTTGTGCTGCAGGCCCTTTACAAAAAATTTCCAGAGTTTCTAAACGTAGACAAAATGGTACTTACTGCTCGGCTTACTCCAATGTCGCAGGAATTATATTTATAGTTTTTCCTTCTAAAACTTTCTACCAGCTACATAATTACCCAATTGGTTCTTACTTCTTTGCACTATTTTGTGAATATTTTGATTAGCTGTTTCAGATAAAAACTTTTTACTTATTGTTCTAAGAGGTATGTACATCAAAGTGAAAATGTTGTTTTTAAGTGGCAACCCACTAGGCATTTTTGCATTTATTAGGCTCTTCAAGAGTTCTATATAACCATTCTTTAAGAGCAGATCTCTTGAAAATATTCGCTAAAGAGGTTTTAAAACACTGAATAAATGCTACTTAAGACCAAAAGGGCACCTTCTAGAGTTAGAAACGACGTTTTCAAAACCTATTGAAGAGGTCAATAAATGATGTGTTTTGTGCTGGTTAGAGGTCTATAAATAATTTGAGTTTTTGAAAATATTTATACACAATTTTTTTTCGAACGGAAATTTAATGAGGTTTATTTTATTTTGACGAAGCTTTAATAAAGATTTGGTTTATGTTATACATACTTTTTGCAGTATGTACTACAAAACTAAATAGATAAAAAGAGAATAACAAATGGAAATATAAAATGGCAAGATGGAAATGATGCAATGAATAATTATGAATTTCGGCACAATTATTGAACAAAATATACGTGCAAGCAAAGATTTATGGTGAAGTTTGTAGTTTTGCTTCGAAAAACTTAACGCGCTTCCGAAATATTGCATTTTAGAAAAATAAAATGTATGGGCGAAAATTTTTTTTAATTTTTTCTTTAATATTTATGTTTCAAAATATGCTTTAATGATTTTTTAGGTAAAAGCATATCGAAATAAAAAGATTTAGTGCAGAAAAAAATCATTACTTTGGTAAAAGAAAAGAAACTCATTTAATTATGTTTAATTTGCCGACATCTTGTCGGCATGTATTTTGATAGTTTAAGTTGTTTATTTAAAATGGTTTTGAGTCTATTGTTAGGGTTACCATATGATGTAAAGTAATGAAGAAGCGCTTTTGAGCTATTTTTGTATGCAGTCTTTATAGAAATATGAATTATAACCCAAATTTGAGTGAACATACTTTGGGCCATCTTGCGTTTATTTTTTTCTCAATTTAGCTATGGTAATACCTTTTATTTTTTAAAACAAATTTAGCATAAATAATTTTTAAACGCTTAATTTTGATTAGTGATTCCAATCTACAAAATTTTGTAAAAATTTCGTAAATCAAAGATAAATTATGTTTCATTAGACAATGCTAGTGGTGTACGTAGTAAAAATTGGCACCTGCCCGTAAACTGGTTCAATGCCATGACAGAAACAGAAAAATATATTAAGGCCAATGTTGTAAAGGATATGAAAACAAATCGATCTTATAACCGAACCATTTCCGTATGGCCAAATTTGACCCCCCTTTCATAGCTTTAAAATATCCATCCGCCATCGCGATTTTCGAACAATAGTAAGTATTTTGGCGAACAATGTTTTTATGGAAAATTTTAAGGTAATATTATTTGTTTTATTCTGAAAACTGGATCTTGCGCCCAAAATAACTATTTTTGCTCGAAATTATAGTATTTATTGCAAATTTTAATCAAAGGTGGGTCAAATCTTGTCATATGGGATTTTCTCGGGTATGAAATCGATGTGTTTTCATCTGCTCTACAACATTGGTCTCAATATATTTTTCTTTTTGTGGCTTAATTTCCGAGTTACTGAGCAAAACTCGATTCTCAGCCTCTTTAGTTGATCAGATTTTAGCATTGGACAACCAATGTTGGGGCAGATGACCATTTTTATAAACATAATTTAACTTTGGCGGAAATGTGAAAACGGAATACATAAGTCAAAAATAGCTATATTACTTTTGGTCACTTTAATCAAGAATTTGTCAAATTCCAAATCTTGAATTCTTCAAAAAATGCGTTAGTTATAAGTTTATTATAATTTTTGTAAGATTAATGGTCATTTAAAAATTTGTATTGAATTGCGGACGTTTGGTAAGCCTATTATTCGAAACGTACGTTGCTGCCTCGGTAACTGTGAGATCATTAAAAGTTTTATGGAGCTCTTGTGAAGAGTTCTATGAATACATGAAACCAAATAAAGTTTTATAGACCTCATGGAAAGAGTTCGATAAATAGATTAACCTATACAAAGTTCTATAGAGATCTTGAAAAAATTTAAGGAAGTACAGTTATCATATTCCGATATTTTGTAATTAATTTCATTCAACGATAGTAATTATTTTAGTTTTTGGTGCGAAAATGTCATTCAAAATGGTGCAAAGTGTTGAAAAAAAAAGGTTTTGTATTGACTACTGTACCTTCAGCATGGGAATACAATAATCTTTCTATTTTATCAAACACTTTTTGAAGGCCTTGATAAATATTAAAATTTTCGAATACAAAAATATTTATAAACGTTTTATGAAGATCTTCCGTATGCTTCTTAAGACCTTATAAATACCTTAGCTCTCCTTAAGAAAGAAATGTTTATAGACGTTTTAAGAACCTCTCACAAAACGTCATTAATACCTTGATAAATACTTTTAAAGTTCTAAGTAATTTTTGTATTTGTAAGCATCTTAATTTGCAGTTTTGAAATGTTTTATAAATATTTTTCATCGCAGGATTTAATTTTATTCTCCTAAGAGGCGAATAAATACTCTGGTGTAAATTTAGAACCTTATAAATGCTTATTAAATACTTTCGATTTTCATCAAGAGCTGCAGATTATTTTAATGCCCAGTGGGAAGTCTTAATAAAAAAAAATTTGATCTAATACTTCTAAAGTTTTTATGTCTTAGAGTAAATAGTACTTACTTTAACTTACATGAAAATAAAATTACAAAACTTTTATGTTTGGACACTGTGAACGTTAAAAGTCTGAAAATAATGGCATACAATTAAGATTTTTTTTTTGCATTCGAAAAAAAATTATTAAATATCCAGTCACTTCAGAGACATGTGGTTTCAGTAGTTTTCTATTTTTTGATTGTAATTAGCTTGCATTGAAATGATGTGCAAACATTTTTTGTAGCAAAAATAAAAGAAAAAATATTGTTTTGGAGAGTGTAACATGTTCTAAAAATTCAAATTTGTTTACAAGTATCTGAAAATCCGAATTCTATTTAAGAAATCTGATAATTTCCGGAATCGCTGGTTCATATTCTCTCAAGAATGTGAACTTAGAGCTGTTTTCCTTCTTAGTGCAGAGCGGTTTTGACCATTTTGCCACCTCCCTAGTCTTTGCGTTCGGGGCAGTCGCCTCTCTTATCTATGCCACTGAAGTTACTGGCGTATGCCGATAACCCAGAAACAATGAACGTATTGGAAATCAACACAGCATGGGTCCCAAGTTGTGCGTAATTGCACAAGTCGAATGTAAGTTTTTAAAAACAGTCTGGTATACATTATTTTTGAAAAGAAATGACATAAATTAATTTAGGAAAACAAATCTCATTCAAACTTAATTTAAAAATATATCTTCTATTACAATTTATAGTGCCATCACTCTAAAAAATTACAACTTACATTTGTCTTAATTTGCCCTTAAGTGATTTTAATTTAATTTGCATATATATTTTTATTTTTCTGTATTTTAATTAACATGGTTGCATTGTTATTTCCATATGTTTGTTGTGGTAATTTTATTTTGAATGTGTGCGCTATTTCTTAGAAAAAAATGTTCTCTTTGTATTTACATTAAAGTTTTATAAATGCTATGTAGGCTAGGAGCTAGTAAATTATAAGTAAAATATGATGTATTAACTGAAATTTTCAAATAGACCATTTTGAAAAGTTTAGGCCATTGTTCTATAATTTAATTCCTTTGTTGGTTGCATATAAAAATGAATAAAAATAAGGAGGCAGGCACGTTTACATAATGCATTGTGAAATAATTGTCAGCGGGCTTCAAGATATACTCAAGGGCTTATGAATAACTTAAAACACTTTTGATAAATTTTAAGCTACAGAAATCTTTACAGTGATGTGACATTGATTTGGTGCCTATTATTATATTAATTATTAATGTCCAAAATTTCATAAAGGACCCCACACTATTAGTATGGGAAATTGATTTAATTTAAAGCACGACAGAGTTCTATGACATTATTTAGAGTTATTGGCGCACAAAGGTCTCATTTAACGTACATTGGCTGATAAAGTTATCATTCGAAAACATAATAGGAAATTGATTAATTTTCGATGTATTTTGAAATGTTTTTTTTTTAATCGAAAACCATCGTCAGTTCGTGGCCGCACAAAAATTGTAATCGTGCTTTAAGTCCTCTAGGGCATAATTACGATTTTGGTCTCAGTAAATGGAACTGAATTTTTTTTTTCCATTAAATTTTTTATTAATCGAAATCATTTGTTTGAATTTCAATTATGGATTATAAAAAATTTTACTTTGGACGTAGTTCGTTCAATCTTCACTTAAGGCTGTTTAGTCTAATAGCCATCTATTAGCAAATCCTACAACCACCAAAAACTATAGAAATTATAGAATAGAACGTATAGAACGGCTTGTGTTGGTGTGACGGGGACTATTAGATCATATCCCAATCGAATTCACCAATGAGCTACATCTGTTCCACCCTCAGCTTCAAGAAAAATTTTGCAAGTAAAGTTTCAGGATTGAGTTCAGTAGGATGAGGGAGCACTCAACCTAAATTTACTGTGGAGGACTGTAGAGTAGGAACTGAAGTCTATTCAAAAGCCCCAGTAATCTCTCATTCTCTCTCTTTACCTAGGGCTACCAGATGACCTGCCTAAAAAAGTAGTGTATGTCAAAAAATTCAAGTTTTGGAATGAAAACAAAACTTTTTTTAGTCCCATAAAAATATTTTTCATGAGCAAAAAAAAGGTCCTCGTTTCTTACGAAAAACCCCAGCAAAATTAAAATAATATTTCAAATAACTTTTATTTTACAATGCAAACATCGAAAGTAGCAAAACCATCCAAAAGTAGTGCATTTCAAGTGAAAAGTGGCAAGGTAGCAAAGCCTTGCAAAAGTAGCACATATCCTACTAAAGAATGCCATCTGGTAGCCCTATCTTTACCTGAATCAGCTAGCGTTTTCGAAGCAGAATTTTTTACCATATCCGAAACATGAAGCCGCTATCAAAATGTTGAGTTTGGCATAAGTAAAATCGAAATTAATAGAACGATACATGAAATAACTCGTCAGGTTAGGGTACCGATTTGATATACTCTCATATGGTTTTCAGGCCACTGAAAGATTGACGGAAATGAAAGAGCTAACGAGCTAACAAGGCGTTGTTCCTTTTACGAAATCGAAATCACCTCGAAACCTAATCATACTTCTCTAGATATATTAAAAAAGAGAATTTTCTCGTTTTTTTTGGAACCCGTCAAAAACTGTTTTATAATCTGGCTCTCTTTTAATAAATTGAGAGCCACTTTCTTACTATAGAGAAGCCGGTTCGACATCGAGAGGTCCACTGTGACTTGCACTGGACACTCGGCAAGCAGAAAGACTAGCTATACCATTGAATTCTTCCTGCCGAATCCAAACAAGAATGAATCACTCGACCACTTTCCTTATAACTGTCCAACCTTGGCTAGAATCAGACTTAGATGTTTTAGAAAACTCTTCTTCAATGACCTCAGCAAATTCACCAATACTAAATTTGGCTCACTGCTCAACTAACTGGTGATTAATTTAGAGGTACTTTTTTTTTCAAAAATAAAAAAAAAAAATTACAAAATTAAATTTTATCAGGTAATCTTCTATCTTTATTGACATAAAAAAGAATATTTCTTTAAATTTAATTTTTAACGATAACTTTTCTCAAATATTGGCTGTAACTGCGGCTAATATGGTTCATCCTGAAGAATTTTCGATCATGCGTTCAAGCATTTCGAGTGGTACTTGTCGAATCATGTAGGTAACATTGACTTCCTATTTCTCACTCGTGACCACTCACTTATTCATTAAGACTTCGGAATTTACGTAGACCTAAAGAAAAAAGTTTAGATGTGCGATATCACATGATCTAGGTGGCCAATTCACCGGTTCGAAGCGTGAAATAAAGCCATGGTTTTACGGACTGTGTAGCAAGTAGCGCCGTCTTGTTGAAACAAAATATCGTCAATATCACGGGCTTCAGTTTCAGGTAGCAAATAACAGTTGGGTTGAAAAGTTCGTAGGCTGACTCATAGATGGCGTTACTAAAATTAAATCCATGTGATTTTTACTTAGTAATAACCTTCAAAAGATACGTGTATAAATTTGACAGCTGCCGGATATTTAGTTCATGAGATATAGCGTTGTGAGTGAAGCTGCTTTTGTTATTGTTAAAAAAAGGGAAAAAAAACACAACAACGTTTTGATGATTCGAAGCAATGTTTAGCGATATTCAACCGTAATAAACACGAATTTTTCCGAAATATTGATATATTACAATGGATGAAACATGGCTCCATAACTACACTCCAGAGTCCAATCAGCCAGTCAGTCAGTCAGTCAGTCATCGATTACCTCAAAAACGGTCAGACCATCGACAGCGATTATTACATTAAAGGATGAAATCACGAAAAAACGGCCCCATTCGAAGAAGAAAAAAGTGCTGTTTCATCAAGACAATGCACCGTGTCACAAATCAATGAAAACGATGGCAAAATTATATGAATTAGACTACGAATTGCTTCCCCATCCACCATATTCTCCAGATCTGGCCCCCAGTGACTTTTCCTGTTTTCAGACCTTAAAAGAATGCTCGCTGGAAAGACATTTAGCACTGATGAAGAGGTAATCGCCGAAACTGAGGCCTATTTTGAGGCTAAAGAGAAATCGTACTATAAAAATGGCATCGAAAAATTGTATGACCGCAATAATCGTTGTATCGCCCTCGACGGCAACTATATTGAATAATAAAATCGAATTTTGTCAAAAAAATATTTCTTACTATGTTAGCCTACGAGCTTTTCAGCCCAACTGTTATGTTAGCCTACGAACTTTTCAGCTCAACTGTTAGTCTGCTATCATGGCACGATAACAGGAGTCATCAAAGGTTACGTTATGTTCGGCATTATTTTTTGAAGCGATATAGACTGATGATTCCATCAGCCAATAAACCACATTAAACAATGATTACGTCTGTAAGTAATGACAGCTCTTGAGCCTCATTGGTTTGTTCTTCAGCCCAAATACTACAATTGTACTTATTGAGCCTCTTCGCTGAACAAAATAACGTATGAAAAAAGTTAATCTTTTTCAAAATACAGTACAGAATAATTTATAGACGTTTTGCTTTACTAATTTTTTTAATGATGAAATGTAAAAAAATACTGAAAAACATATGATGGCAGCTTAACCCATTTAAAACCAAAGATATTTTCAGGTTTAAAAAACAAAATTTTTTTGCTGGGATTTCAGATAAAAAATATTTAAGAAAAATCATAAAAAATTTTTCAGTAAAATTCCACGTTCAGCTAAGCCAACCAACTTATCTAATGAGAATGAGTTTAAAAAAAAAACGAAAGGCTTTAGGGTGAAACAAAATTCGTTTTCTTTTTTTATAAAAATGTAACAAAAACAATAAATTTAGTAAATATTTTTTTTTTCTCAAGTTACTCACTATTCTTGTGTTTTTTACAATAACATTTAGTTTAACAAAAAAACGTGCTAAAGGCTTAAGGTAGCTATGTATAACATCGCTAACTATTATTAAGAATTCGTTTGAGTTATTTTAACAACAATTATGTTAAAGTATTACATTTTATGCATTTCTTTTTAAATTTTAAACATTTAAGTTTTTTAATTTTTTTTTTTGAATTTTTTTTTACTTCAATTAACTACTCGTAACATACATACATTCATTTATATCTAGGTAGGTGTAAAGTCGTATATAACTTATATACTCGTATTAGCAATAAACAGTAGAGGTGTTTTCTTTACTTTAAAAATTTTTCTGCTAAGTTGTTGTTGTTATTTTGTTTTGTTTTTGTTAAGGATATCTGTACATATGTATGTAATCAAATATAAGGTTTCTTTCACTCCCTTAATTTCATTGTCTAAAATCGCTTACAGTTTAAGGTCAAATATGAAAAGTATAAAATTAAACGCATTTAGATTTAGAACATGAAGTTATGTAGTTATGGTTTTTTCTTTGTTGTAAAAGTTTTTTTTTTTGTTTTTGAATTAGCTATTAATTAAATTTAGTACAAGTATATTTTCTGCTATGTAATTCGTTAGTTTTCATATTTTTTTTAAAGACTAAACAGCATATACTTTCGTTGTTGATCAATTAAAGACATTGTAGCTGTGCCATTTGCCTTCAAGTGTTCAACAATTAAAATAAGTTAAACTTAAATTAATTTCTCACATAAATATAAAGACTTTTTTTTTACAAACGTAACAATTTAACTATACATTTATTTTAAGCTTATTTCTTTAAGATTAACTACATTTAATATTTTCACTAGTACATCATTATTAATAACTTAATTAACTTTACAAAGTTGACTTATCACGTAAGGGAAATTGACGCGTTTTTTCATGTGTGATAATCGTGCGTATCTGCGGAAAATAAAGAAATAAAATGTTTTTGTCAGTATTGGAATTTCAAAAATATTTAATAAAGTTTGATGCTTTCAAAAAATATTATAAGCTTTTGGAACAAAATCTACATTGCAGGATAATGCATTACAGGATCACATTTAATCACATTGTGTACGTTTGCTGCAACGTTTTGTGCAACACTGAAACTGTATTATTGTGTTTGCTTAGAGTCTTTAAACTTAAAAATATGCTATTTACAAATATACAATTTCTTTTAATACAGCGTGAAACGCCAAAAAATCAGCTCAAAAATCGGTTTTTTCCCCAAACTGGAAGAGCACTTACCGTTTCAGAAATTATAAAATTGAAATTTGTAAGATTCTCGAAATTTCTTGAAGCACTTCATGAAGTTATCAAAAGAAAAATTAATTTTCTTAAATCTTAAATTTTTAATTAGTTAATAGATTCAGGTCAGTTTTAGTTGAAAATAAACTAACGAAACTTTTTCATTTTTCAAGAGTTCAATAGAACATTGAATAAAAGAGTTGCCAGCTGCTTTATGTTGCTTAATACAAGAAAGAAGTTGCCATGAAAAAGGGTTTTTTGTGTAATTATAAATATAAGCAACATTTGGTTTCAAAAATACGCCACTCCGTGTCATACAGCCCATTCCACAATCGATTTATTCTGCGAAAATTTTGGAGGGTTAATAACACAGGTCAACAAATCGAAAAAAAAAAATGTGGTGCCGAGATATAGTTAGTGGTTTTGTATTAAGTATGTACTGGCAACATTAAAAATATTTTTAATTTTATTTTCCTACGTGCCATTTTTGATAAACGGTCACTTTTGAATATTCGCTGTAATGATTTGCTATTTTATCGATAAATTTCTAAAAATAAATTGATTTTTATATCATGTCTTCATCGCGAAGAAGTTGTCTCATTGATCCAAATGTATTTTGTTACCGCTGTGGTGAATGCACGGTGAAAAATTTCAGAAAACCTATAAAAGATTTTATAAAAAGTGCTTATTATGCTTACTTTAAGTAAAAAATTGTGGATGAATACAAGTGGTGGATACCCCAAATTGTTTGTAAAATGTGCTATGAACACTTAAGACAATGTATTAGTGGTAAAAGAAACTATGTGAGGTTCGGAATGCCTATCCAATGGAAAGAGCAAAAAAATCACTTTGTTGACTATTACTTCTACTATATTAATTTGTATGGTGTAAACGTTAAAAAAATGATTTATCCAGACTAAGACTCTGCTAGAAGGCCCTTACCACATTCAGAGGAAGTACCTATTCCAGCAATTTGTTCCATTCGCAAATCATCATTTGAAGAAGTCATTTATGAAGTGAGTAGCGACAGCGATTTCGAAGGAATACCATCCACAGAGCCAAAATCTTTTTCCCAAGAAGAATTAAATAATTTGATAAGGGATCTTGGACTCCCTAAATAATCTGTAGAGGTTTTGGCTTCTAGATTAAAAGAAAAAAACTTTTTGTCGTCAGGTACACAAAACAAAGAGAGCAAGACTTGCTACCTTTTTTTCAATCGGAAATTGATATTGTTTTTTGTTCGGATGTGCAAGGCCTTATTCTCGAAATGGGCCTTTCAAAATACCATCCAAATGAATGGCGTCTCGTTATAGACAGCTCTAAACGAAGTCTTAAGTGTGTCCTTCTACACAATGACAACAAATTTGGTTCAGTTGCTATTGCTCACTCAACAAAAGTCAGAAAATTACTCTGAAATTGTAAATGACATGCCAAACACTTTAATAACTTCGGATGTAATATGTCAATCAAAGTGCAATACCTTTACAGCCATCTTGACCAATTCCGAGACAATCTTGGATCCTATAGCGAAGAACAAGGGAAACGGTTGCACCAGGACCTAAAGACTATGGAAGAAAGATGCCAATGCCGATGGGATCGCCATATGATGTCTGACTATTGCTGGGGGATGCAACGTGATAGTCCGACTACACCTCTTTCGCGAAAAATTCGCGAAAAAGAAAGTTTTTATTTAAATAATGTAAAGTGTTTTTCATGTAAGCCTTTTTTTTACAAGGCAAAATCTAGAAAACTACACGTAGGATATCAACATTTTTGATAATAATGTAATCAGTATAAAATCCTTAGTTAAAAAAAAAGTACAGCTTCTCGGCACCAAAACTAGTGTTGACCTGTGTAATCTTTAAAAATGTAAACTTTTTCATCTTTATGATATTGGGTTCTGTAAGTCTACCAAAGGCAGCTACTTAATTGATATTCAATTCGGTAAAATGGAGGCAAATGAAAGGCTGCAGGTATGGTTTGACTTTTTATAAAACCGAACCGAACTTACACTCCTCTCAGTTCAGTTATGAATAGAATTTTCTTGCATTTTCTATACAAAGCTTGAAAATCTGTAAAACAGACAGTATCAATTGTAGCTTAAAATGAAATGAAGGTTATTGTTCTAACTCTTTTCGACTTTGCTGTATTTAACTAAATATCTTTACAAGCTTTTGAATTGAAATTTGTCTTCATCTCGAAATTTCTGTAGTTCAATTCGGATCAATTTGTTCTAAAAATTAAAAAGGACTTTTGCAAAAGATTTCTGAATAATTTTTTTTTTCGATCGGCGTAAAATTACAAATAGCGGTTTTGGTTCTATTGATGGAACTTTTTATCAAAAAATAAATATAAAGGGTTTTTCAATAAGAGCGCTACAAAAGTTTTTTTTAAATAAAAAAAAAACGGTTTGGGACATCAATAAAATTCTTTATTCTTGTAAAAGAACGTTCGATGCCATTATGTATAAAACACAATTTCTTTTGCATGGCCACCACGGGCACGCCTGCAGAAGTTCAGAGGCTGAACCCAATTTTCGACGGTTTTCGGCCGATACTGCTGCAATTTCACGTTCGATATTCGTACGAAGTTCATCAATCGTCGCTGGCTTGTTGGCATAGACCATTGACTTGACGTAGCCCCACAGGAAATAGTCTAACGGCGTCGATTCGCACGACCGAGGCGGCCAATTAACTGGGTCATTTCGTGAGATAACACGTTCACCAAACTTGGTTTTCAATAAATCGATTGTGACATTCGCTCTGTGGCTTGTGGCGCCGTTCTGTTGAAACCACATATTGTTCAAGTTCATATCATCCAAGTTGAGCCAAAAATATTCGGTTATCATTGAGCGGTAGCGATTCCCATTCACAGTAACGTGCCGGTCTTGATCATCACGGAAGAAGTACGGCCCAATGACGCCGCCGGCTCATAAACCACACCAAACCGTAATTTTTTCGGGATGCAATGTTGACTCGTGGAGTACGTGTAGATTGCTGCCTGACCAATAACGCATATTTTGCTTATTGACGAAGCCATTCAGCCAGAAATGAGCTTCATCGCTGAAGATGATTTTTCGATGAAAATCCGGATTATTTTCAAGTTGTTGCTCAGTCCAATTCATGAACATACGACGATTCTGGTGGTCAAGCGGCTTCAGTTCTTGCGTCAATTTGATCTTGTAAGGATGTAGGCCAAGATCTTTTCGCAAAATTCACCACAACGACGTCATAGAGATGCCCAACGCTTGAGAACGACGTGTGAGAGACTGATTTGGGTCTTCCTCAATTGATGCGCTAGCGGCAGCAATATTCTCGACACTACGGGCACCTCTTTGTCTCACTGGCACGGGAACAATTTGTACTGTGCCTATGTATTCAAATTTTTTCACTAGACGCTTAATTTTTGATCTGACAGGACGATTATGACAACCATAAATTGGACGTAGCGCTCTTAAAGTTGAGGCCACTGACTCCGAATTTCGGTAGTAAATTTAAATAATTTCGACTCATTGTTGGATCGTATATCTTTCCATGATAAAATGGCAAAGTTTACTGAAGAAAAATGTCAAAAAAGCTGGAAAAAATGTGGCGTCGTTTGCTGTCCCTATTGGTCTACCTTTGTAGCGTCCCTATTAAAAAAGCCTTAATGTTTACATGTAACTTTTGCTTTTTGAACTCATGCGTAAAAGTTAGATTCTGAAAAATATTCTGACTTAGGGAAATTTTTAAATTAAATATGATTTTCATTAAAATTATGCCCCACAAGTCGAACTTTCGTGAAGTTTTTATTTAAATTTTTTGTTCACACCACTGCAAAAGCTGAAATTTCCATTGAATCAGCACAGTTTTGTTGGTAAGGTTTTGAGCTATGTATACTTTATATTGGTATATCTCTTGGTGTGTTTTTGAATAAAAATTTTGAAAAACTATAAATTTGTACTTTAGCGCCTCTGCCGTACACTTTTCCGAAAAATTGTTTCCCACTATGGATTCAGGGAAGTCTTATCCAAAAATTTATATAATTTGTGGCAATTACTAATGAAATCGATGTCTCAAGTTTTGATATCTTCACTTTAAGTGATACATCACACACCGGATGTATCAATAGAAGGAGCTCAATGCCCCTTTCCAATAAAACTTACATTAGTTGATGTAAGTACAATGAAAAATGCGTGGTGGTTTGAACAATACACCTATATAATATACATATACCTATGTATGTTAGAAGGCTCAAAATCAATTCTGGGAACATATATTAACTGAAATTATATACAATTTTATAATATTTTTAAGCCAAAATGTTTACAAGAACCTAACCTTTATTCTATCAGAATATTTGAGTATGCGTTCTCGTTACACGTAAAAACAATTTTTATTTTATTTTTTTTTTTGACAAAAAAAGGCCCTCGAGAGCTTACTCGAATCGAAAAAAAAAACAAAATATATAGAAATCAGTTCCAAGAGTCCCTCTAACTAAATTTCAAATAGTTCTATGGTAGATATGCCAAAAGGATATATTTTAGTGCATTGATTAAGAAAGTGAACTTTTTTTGGCGTGGTTTTAAGTACATACGTAAAATATAATATAAGAAGTACATTTAGTTGATTTGTTACGTAGTATAAGTATTTCGCATTGCAAGTTTTATTTTACGTATGGTATGGTTCAAACTTTTGCAATATGTGACGAAAACACTAAAATTTGTACAGAAGCGTTAAAATAGTTTTGAAATAAAATTATTGCATACCAATTCCAACGAAAATTGTAAGAATCTCTTAAAATTTTCCGCGTAAAAATAATGAAAAAATGAAAATTTTTTTTTTTATTTATTTTTGTTATATAAAAATACAGTGATGACCACATAAGATAGACACAAGCATTTAATTTCAAAAAAAGGGTTTTTGCTTTTAAGTTTATAATTTTGAAAAATCAAGCATGAAGTTTTTTTACAAACTCTAATGCTCATATATACATTATTTTTCTTACATTAGATCTATTGAAAAGTTAAATAAACATTCTTTTACAAGCCGAACACTTTCTGACTACCCCAATTTTAAATGATTCCGAGAAATGAGATGGCAAACAATTTTCCAAACGCGAAGTATTCTGAACTTTTTTTTTATCAAAAACAAAATGAGACCTATAAAGTTATATTTGGAGCTAAAGTTCCCGAGATACAGATATTCGAATATAGGGCAAAAAACGTAAATTTTTGAGTTTTAAAAATTCATACCTCTGCAAAAAGGGCTTTTGAAGGGCCAACAATTTGAGGATCGTAGTTTTATATAATGTACTTCAATATCCCAAAATTTGAACAAAATCTGAGAACCCATTGCTGACGGTTTTGCCGAAAAGTAATGGAACTGCTCATATATATGTAGAAAAAAAAGTTCGAGTGTTTTAAAAATGCTCAGAAAGTGTTTGGTTTATAAAAGAATGTCTCATGCAAAGAAAGACTAAGCTAAACTAAGAGCAGATTAAAATTTAAACCAAAGTAAGCAAGAGACTGAGAAAGACTGCACTATTTAAGCTAAATACATACATATGTTACTACTTATGTGCTCGTCACTGTACTTACAGTATTTACAGATTCAATTTTTTTTGTAAAATTTTAATATGCCACGGTTACAACATTGCAACAATCAAACCAATTCACAATAACTGAAGAACTATTTAATTTAATGGTTAGGCAAAAAGTTGATTGTTTATGTTTGAGTTTTGACTAGAGGCAATATATATTTTTTTCTTCATTTCGGGATCAAGGGTCACCGAATTACAGAACGAGGTGCTTTTTTTGAGCTCAAAGTTTTTTTGAAAATTTCATAAAAACGAGACATATACGTTATATTTAATTAATCAATAATTTTTAATATGTTATTTTAATTTTTCGAAATATCAAATCCAATATTTAGTTTAACCTTCGCTTGTATGAAAAGTTGTATGTACACATTCCATAATTATTGTATCGAATACTTAAAGTTTATTTAAAAGTAACTTGTTTTATAACTGTTAAATGTATTTAAGAAGCGTTAAAAGTTTGAAAGTGAAAAGAAAATGGCGATATATATACTATATATTAAAGTGATCTTCAATCAAACGGTGTTGTATGCGGAAAAAACTTAATGAATTCAAGTTAATTTAAAGAATTTTTTGATGAGTTTTAGACCGTATGAGCCCATTATAGGAGATGAACAGTTGTTTGGGTATAGAGGACCAAAGTTACCCAGTATGTGCCCTCCTAGCCAGCCGAGTATGAGAAAAAATTGATTATGTTAGTGATTCCAATACACCCCATTCCTTCAATTGCCAAATTTATACATGAACAATTTGATACACATAAGACGTAAACCAAGATGAAAGAGTCGTTGTCTTTCAAAGGAACTGGGTGAAATATAATAACTGATATTTTTTTACCTCTTTAACAATATCTAAATATTTACTCAGTTGGAATATGATAATTATAATTATTGGTAGTTTTAAGAACAACAAGTGATATTTATCTAAAGCTTTTAACCTAGTGAAAGGACAACTTTGCTCCACCAAGCTTGACTTGACCAAAACTTAACTTTAAGCTCATATGTTTCTGCCAAAGATAGAGCCGTTGCTTTGCTATCGACAATGCATTATCATGAAACTGTAAGTGGATCCAAACGAAAATCTGAGATGATCCATTGTAACAATACTATAATACTAAGGGCGGCATGGATATCATGGATAAGATGTTGAATCAATATTCTACTCAAAGAGCAACAATTCGAGGGCCTCTTGCATTATTTTATATTTTAGACATCGCAGCCCGCGTTAAGTTATCTACTCAGCAAATAATCCTGAAGTCACAGTACAGAAACCCTTGCCGACGGAAACTTTTGCAGAAATAAGTTAAACAATCATGCATCCCATAAATAAGAAAAAGAGCTGGGGACACTAAAGTTATTTCAAAATTAAAGCAGCAATGAAATGTGTAATTTCATTTAGTATTGTAGAAGAGAATGGTAACCATGCATGTCTGATTCTGTTACGGATTTGCTTCGGAAACGGAATTGAAGTTCGAAATTCATTTCAGGATGATACAAAAAAAAAGAAAATCTGTCAAATTTTTGGAGTTATAGAAAAAATTACATGGCAATAGACTTCGAAGAGCTATTGGCATTCAACTTCGGACTTCAATGTCACTTCAGAATTAAATCGAAATCAGAACAGGACTGGATCAAGCCAAATGGTAATTTAAGTTTACACCTTATGGAGTTCCAGAACGCGATACATCTGGACGCATAAAGCAAAAAGGTGGATGCCATATACTTAAAATGTACAATATTGTGTTTTATCTATTCAAATAAAGTATTATTAAACAAAATGCTTGAAAACTATTAAAATTGCATATACATATCTTATATCTACCCGGTAGATATAGGTACGAATGTGTATATAAAACGTCAAAACTTAAAAAAAAACTATTAAGATTTGTACTCAAACTAAAAATTAATATATTTTTCAAAATAAGTTCTAAATTTGATCACTGAGTCGAAAGCATTTTTAGATTCTTCCAAAACTCATGGAGATATACTAAAATCAAAATCGCAATATCTACCCGGGTAAATATTGTACAAGCGAAGGTTAATAATTTTTAATAGTTTATGAATAATACTAGCCAAAATCAAATAAGTTGAAACAGAAACGTGAACGAAGAACTTCGGCTTGAGCACTGTATCAAGAAAATATTAATGGATCCGCCGAAATGAAAGAAGTTGAAACTTAGGGTTCCGATTTTACTGAATTTTTGCAGGTGGTATTTGATTAGTCGACGTTTTATCATAAATCATTCCAGCATAAATTGCGCAAAAGTTTTTAAAGTTTTATGACGAATAAGAAAATCAATTTTACAAAATACTATATTTCATATCTCAGTAAGAATCATCGAAGAAATTTTATAAACGTGAAATGCAACCAGTTGGTATCATAAAACTTTTTTTTAAACTCTTTATGGTACTTTTAGTTAATCCTGAAATTCCTCAAGTATCGATATTATTATTTTGTATATTTTTTAAAATTTGCACATAAAAAAAAGCAAATAAAAACGCCGTAGTTAAAACGAGATTTTAATAGCATATATTTTTTTTTGTTTTTATTGTGGAAACATTTTATTTCTGTTAAAATTTTTTTTAAAATTTAAGAAAAATAATTGGTATTCAGATTTCATTTTGGTAGAGCAAATGAGGGTATTGTGAGTTGAAAAGTTGCACCATAGTTGAGAAGTTTGATAGTTAAAAGTTGCTGTCATCGTCTTGTCTTTGACCAAGCTCATTTTTCCATAAGCATTTGATGCGTTTATATGCTTAGTTATATGTTAGTTCTATGCAAAACCACTTTAAAGATTTTCTCGAAAAATATATGTTGAATTATAAAAAATACAAAAAATTTTTTTTTAATAATTCTTAGCATTTTATGTACGCGAAAAATAAAGCGAAAAATATTTAAAAAATAAATTCTTTAGATTTTTTAAATGTTTAAAGTCTACTGCTCAAATTATACTGATATTAACTATTAAATATTAAATACCACCGAAAAAATATCAACAGAATCGATGACCACAAGTACTCAGACGAAAATATGTTGCACCAAAAACATTCTCAACTTAGGGCCAAATTCAAAAAAATTGCCTTTTATCATTTACACCAACGATTACAAGAGAAAGTAATAATTTTCATTGTTACTAACATTTTTCCGCGTGCTTGTGTATTATGTGCATGTCACCGGTGGTGGACGCATTTCACAGATAATTATCAGAAAATTCAAGCGCCGAAGATTGACTGGCGCATGATGAACGCGTCAACTGTGAATAGCCACCCATTCCGATAGCACTATCATAATCAGAGGATATCGTAACCTCTGGCTGAATGAATGTCAACGATTCACGATGTGTATTCGTAGCATCAAGTTGACTGAGGTGGCAATTTTGATGTTTCGAGTTGGTGTTTATGATGGCAGTATGATTTTGATGATAATTTTGTTCGATATTCGATGTAGGGATGTTGTTAGAGTGGTTAATATTGTTGTTGCTGTTGTTGTTTTTGGTGCCGATGTTGTGGCTATAATTGGAATTACCTTGTGTAATTGCTAATGCTGCTGGTGAGAGATGTGTTGTGGACGATGTTGCTGCTGCCGTTGTTATCGTCGTCGGACCAGTTACTGTATACGGTATCGAAGTTGTTATGGCTCCAATAAGTGCAGCTGATGTACTGCTGCCATTAAGTGCTGCTGCTGTGTCGCCTGGCTTTGCATTGGCATCACGTTCAACCAGTCTTTGACGAAGAAGGCGAATTTTTTCTTCTTTCTGTAATTGAAAAAGAAATTTAAATTATATGATTATTTTTTTTGGTTTTTAATTAAAAAAAACAAATTGAATTATGAGATCTGATCTGATTATTGGTTGGTTCTTTAATTATTTATTTCAGAATGAAATTAACAGATAATGAGAAAAAATATATATTGTGGCCAAAAAAATCAAGGTAAAAAAATCAAGTTCCAAAGGTTAGTGTTTATTGTATCCATATTCGGATATAAAAAGTGTTCAAATCAAAGTTTTTTTTTAAAAAACCTTAAATTAGGGATAAGCGAAATGCGCAATTTTAAGTCAACTGATAGCCTCAATAAATGCAATGCGTTGCGTTGATTTATAAAAAGAGTACCGTGAATTTTTGTCTGGAATCTACCCATGTCACAAAGGTTAGGAAAAAAACCGTGGGGACGTTTTTACCATGTTATTTTGATGACTTATCGAACTGTTGAGACTACTTAGTTCATAAATTTAACTCAACCACATCCTATTAAAATATCTACAATACAGAGTTTTAAACACTCAACGTTATGACGATATTAGAAAGATATTAGATCCACTAATAATTTTTTTACTCCGAAGAAGTTTTCGGAGTCACGGATCAAATGAGCAAAATATGTAGTTCAAAGGTATACAGGGATAAAGTATTATCTACATTTAGACACTTGACCACTTCTTTCGACAGACTAAGTACATGATCGGTCTACCTCAAGGTCTATTGATTTCGTTAAATCTAATCTGGCCACATTAAGCCAGTTTTTTAGATCAATTGAGTGTATATCATTCTTATGCTGCCTCATTTTCTCAACCCATGCAGAACTTGAATGTTTTTAATACGACAGTAAAAGTTAATGTCTAAGTAATGGAATGGGTTGATGTTTGATGAAAATAGGTCCTCTAGCGCCAACCATACTTTTATCGAGTAAGTTGAAGACATTGGTTCCACTTTTCGATGAGGAATACACTTCCGGTAGAGTGGGCTGTGTGAAATTATATAGTCAAACACTTAGTTATATTTTGCGAGAATTCAAGTTTAATATTTTGAAATGTTTGTTTACATACTTCGTTTCTTTCATAGCTGGTTGGGGTTCAATATGTTTTATCATTCTTCTTGGAAAAACACTTTTTAAGAAACAAAAAAGAAAGGCAATTTACACTTATCACTTTGGAAGATTCTTCCAAGATGAACTTCCAAAGTGATAAATGTTAATGAACCTTTAGCTATAATGCAGTTTATCTTTTTTTATGACTCTATGTCAAATTAATTTGTACTTACTAAACATTACTCTGGCATTATTAAAACCTACTCTATCAAGCTAGAACAATTTTACATTTCAGCGAATCGTTATGAAAATATATCCTAATGAAAATCGTCTTATGCAAATATTGATTTACATGCATCAGCATTACATCGGTTGCAAACTGCGTTTGACAATTGTAATACCGTAAACACACGGCGCAGAGACAACTCATATACAGTGCAATGTGGATATATAAATCTTTAATGCATAAAATATCCCAGCAAACATTTCTAATTGCTGAAAAATCATATTTTAATCGCATTGACGTTGATTTTGATTAGGCTCGAGTTTATATTCTGATGCCAACCAACCAAGCGATGGTTTATTAAACAGAAAATGTCTACTAAAATCTCTAGCGACTAGCCATAGCGTTAGAGATATGAAATATTAAAGTTTGCAAAAATTTGTGTTTGTTAGAGAAGATCTAACGTTTCTTACTACTTCATTGGACTCGGAAATATTGTATAATTTAATCCACGAAAAATACATGGATATTTTAATGGTTGTTTCTTATATTGACGTTTTAAATATAATTAATATACATTACATTTTCTGTAACATGAAAACAATATTGTTAATATATATATAGTGCCGCTCAAATGCTTTGCAACTGAAATTAGTTTTGAAGAAATATCAAACTATTTCAGTGAAACAATAACTTTGAGTTTAATTTTATGTTACTTTTATTAACTTCACTTATTGCTGATTTCTTACCAAAAACAAAAATTTTATTCCGTTAACTAACAACAACAAAAATTTAAGGTAAGCAAAAAAAGCGAAAATTCAAGCGCCCAAAACATGCGCAACTTAGCACAGTACCAAGAAAAAATGCATAGCCAGTCCAATATTAGGTTCCATAACCGTTATTTTTGATGAGTGCATGACATCTTCTGGACATTGACTCATTAATTTGTTTATTAATTAGGTAAAATAGAGTTCTAATCATTTTTTTTCTCAGCAAATAGGTCATTACCACTTTTGAGCATTCTGACCGATTATACGTTTTACCACTATCCATATGTTCGCAATCGGGTTGAGATCGGACAGACTGCGTTGGCCATGATATGATGTCAACTCGTTTTTCACACGTCAATATTTTACAATCCTTGAACTATGATTTTGATCATTGCCAAGTTAAATTGTCCAAGGAAGTGGCATGTTCCACTCAGCAAATAGGAGAATAAAATTGCTTAAAATGTTATTGTAGCAAGCTGCCATCATCGTGCTTTCATTACGCTTAATGGATTCAACTCTATCCCCTGGGAAACAACGCCACACCATCACGTTCCGACCTCCGTGTTTAACTCTGGGAGTTCAATGTTTTGGATTGAGCATTGTACCTTATTAATAAGCAAATTTATGAGTCAATGTCCAGAAGATGTCATGCACTCATCAGAAACAACAGTCACAGAATCAAATATTGGACTGGCTATGCGTTTTTTCTTGGAATTGTGCTGAGTTGCGCATGTTTTGAACTCTTGCAATTTCACTTTTTTTGTTTACCATACATTTTTGTTGTTGTTAGCTAACGGAAAAAAATTTTTGCTTTTGGTAAAAAATCCGCAATAAGTGAAGTTAATGAAAGTAACAGAAACTTAAACTCAAAATATTGTTTTACTGAAACAGTTTGATATTTCTTCAAAACTAATTTCAGTTGCAAAGCATTTGAGCGGCACTGTATATTAATTTCGGCTTAACTCTTCTGGTAGAATTATATGATCATTACCTGGATGGTTCAACTATACATATTCCAAATATTGGGTAGGATAGTGCTTATGAATATCCAATTAGATTATCCTACATTCATTTTCAAATGCAACTAAATTGTCTCCGACGATGCATGAGTAAGAGTTATTTTAATTTTGCGTGTGTACACCAGCATGTGTATATGTAGTGATTACCCAGTAGGAACGGGTGCGATAGTGGTTTTTCCCTATAGCTATAATATCATATTTTTCTTTGCAAACAACATTGGGAGACGTGTTTGCAACTATGCTACACGCGTTAATGAACAAAAACAATGGGGAAGGATTTATTGAAAATAAATGAAAGTAACCGTACACTCAAAAAAAAAAAGTGTTTGCCACAAATGATATAGATGGAACTACTTCAAGTGTTTGCGTGAAATAATAAAATATTTGTCACAAAAACTTTTGATTTTTCTTACAAAATAATAAAATTTTTTTTTGTCACAATAACTTTTGATTTTATTTACAAATTGACAGTTGAAAATTATTATACAAAACTACTCTTTAAAACTCAACATAACATAGAACACAGCCTGGCAACATCGTCATCGTTCTTTGCTCTCAAACACTTATAAACATTTGATATCGTATATGTACAATGCAAGTAACAAAAAAGTTATTTCGAATCAAAGCACTACAAAATATGAACTTGAAAGACAGGTGTTTGTCGAAACACTTCCATAAATTGAATTGTTTGACTGAAATATTTTGACTATTTGTCGTAAATAATTATATCATTTAGAAGCAACATATTATGAAATGTTTTGTTAGAAGTAATTGAATCACTTGCCACAACTTAACATTTACTTGTGTCAAATACATTGGTTTTTCTTATATTGTCTACAAATACTTATAGTTTAAGACAAAAGTTAAGTGTTTGCTTGAAATAATAAGTGCTTATATTAAGCATTCGGTAATTTGCTACAAACGCTTTCTAAACAATCCTTTTTTTGAGTGTATTCCACTCTGCTATAAATGGTAAGAAACAAATGCAATGCGTCTCAAAATATATATTTTGACAGCAGCGCCGACAAGTATGTTATATCGTATGTATGTTTTGTAGTCGAAAATTTAACTAGCACGCAGAATTACAGGCACTGATTGGGTAAGTTAGAAATTGAGATGGCGTGCGTTCACGTCAATTTATTTCAATTTTATTTGTTACTAGTGGCACCCGCGGCTTTGGCAGCGCACGATACGATTTTTTTCATAATAAAATAACTCCCTTCATATCACATACTATATTCTCTGTTCAAAAATAAGAAAAAAAAACAGTTGGAAGAAAGTTTGTTCCTTGAACTTCGAACCCAAATACAAATGGTACACATGAGAAAATTAAACAACAATTACAGCATAGAATTCATGGAGCAGCATAAGCAACGAAAAAGCAAAACGTCAAATTTTGTGTGAGGTTTTGCAAAAACTTAATTCTAAAATAGAGAATATTTAGTTTTCAAAAATATTAAAACAAGTATGCAATAACCTTCTTCAACACGAATTCGTTATTTAGAAAAATAAATTATATAAATCGGTTCAGTATATATTGCACCAGAGCGTAACAAACCATTTCCATATAATTTTATATAAGCAGTATAGATTTGAAAAAAAAAAAATTATGCATAACATGCTAATTTGTTGTATTAAAATATAAATATAGTATTTCGTTTTATTATATTAATATTTTATGTTACAGACATGTTTATAAGCCTTCTTTGGGCGTAAGCTAATGGGTAATCTTGTTAAAAGAAATTACATGCAATTTTTTATTCGCTTACTAGCTCATTTCTCTTGTAATTTTCACATAGCACACATTTTGTATTTGCTAAAAAAAGGTGTGGCGATAAATATTAATGCTTTTTAGATCAGATTCCTTTGATTCCGAGTTGGTTATTTTGGCTGCTTTGATTGCAAATATTGCTTAAGATTAAAATGCATTCACATGGATGGGGCGCACGTTTTTATCTCGTTTATTTGTAAATTAAGTCGATTCGTAAGCAAAATGAAACAAATGAGTGTGGAAGCAGTATTTGATATCAACTTAGCTTGTCGGCTGTATAGCGTGAATACAACAAATGTGAAATTTTTTGGCATTTGTCCTTAACAGTCTCCAATATTCTGTGTTGGTAGTGAAAAACTATAATCAGGCACACAAAATAAAAATTTTTCATACAAAAACTGGCACGAGATTTCGTCGATTTTTAGAGAGGTTTGTTATTAAAAAATTGCCACAAAATCGAAAACCAAAAAAAATTGCCAAAGTTTGCACTTCCATGAATATTCTTTTGGTCTCATTTGTTGCCTCATTTACCCTATACTTTCTGCACACTGCTATGCAATTCTGAATTGACGGCCTTGCTTCCTTCCTTTAGTTGAAATCATTTTAAAGGAAAAAAAAAAAAAAATGAAAATAAAATTGCAAATTGAACATCGTACTAGGAAAATAAATGAGAATAAAATATTTTTGTTGTTACTGCTTTGGGCTTTGCAACCAGAGCTTTGCTGCGGTGCATTCGGATTGCACCATAGTACTGGATTTCTGACTAGCGATAGAGCGAAATGCATTGTCTGCAGCAGTAAGAGTGACAGTCGCGCTAACAATGATTAAAATGTACTGTGGAACGTTTTCAGGCAACAAACTATGCGGCAGAGTTTTGCACAGCGGTTATAGGAAAAATAGATTACTGCGTAATCTGAGAACATTTTTGAGCCTCGAAAAATATTTGATGGGAGCAAAGTTTACATAAACCTCAAAACTTTTGAGGCAAAAGAAAGATGAGATGAGAAAGCAGGTTCAAAAAGTGAATCAGTGTTGTCGTTTGTCGAAACAGTTTGCCGCTAATTTGAAATTTGCACATAAATTTGGCATTGCGATTGTTATGTTTATTAAAAAAACCATTCTCAGAGTTCTTGGTTTTTTTTTCTCTGTCGTTTAAAATAAATAAATGGCTGGATAATAAAAATTATCAGCTATTATCAGCTGATTGAACTATCCTTAACCACATCAGTGCAACATCGATTTTGTCGGATAGAAGGTGTCTTTATCCTACAAAAATAACATTTAGCTCATTTTTTTTTTAAAAAGTGAACATTTCTTTTTACATTCCGGGGACCTAACTTCCCAGCCTTTGCAAAATTAAAAAATTACGTTTTAGTCTGATAACTTGCGGAAGTGAAAAAAAAAATCTAAGCATTTTGTATACTGTGCGGTGATGTCAATGAGTACGTTATACGGAAATAGGGCAGATTTACCAAACAAGCACAAAAAGCGCAATCGATGGCACTGCCAAGGTTTTTATATCTACCAATTGCGCTATCCCCCTTCCCACAAGTATTTTAAGGAGCTATACCAGTGTGACACTTTCAAAAAATCAATTTTTTAGTTGACTTATTTGATAGCTTATACTTTCAGAAATATCATGTGAAAGCGGCAAGGTCGTATCTTGAATAGTTTTTGAATGGCAACATTCTAAAGTGCGACCGCTCGTAGGTGTAAACCTCGATAGTTGAACTCTAAACGCGTTTTTCTCGAAACGACATTTTTCAAAATTGCTGACATCATAACTCAAAGAGAAATTGACCGATCGACCACAAGTTGAAACTGAGTATTTTTGAATATATTTACTATACAATGATTTTCGATCTTTTTGATTGGTTGAAAATTGTCAATTTGGCATTAAAAAAAACGACCATTTTTTTTACCCCAAAAAACGAAACTTTTTTTCAGAACTACGCCATTTTGTTTATCTATATAAATAAAATGATAGCCGTTTTCGATAAATAGGATTCACGCAAAATCTACTGAATCAATTTCGATCAAATTTTTTAGTTATCTTTCTTAGACGCTTGGTCTTGACATAGAAATAAATTTATCACGATATTCCTATTAAATATCAAAATATTAAAGTTTTAAAATTGCTAAAAAAATGAATTTCACACATAGAAAGAAGCATGTAAGCATAACAAATCGTTTAGTGGCAAGTCAGTGGGTTAGTAAGGGTGTGTGCGATTTATTTTTATATGGAAATGCAATGGAAGACAAAAAACGGAATTTTACTCTCGCTCTCGCTCGCGCTCTCATTCTCAATATGTCAACACAACAACGCGGAATTTTTGAACAATGAAGAATGAAAAAAAATTACAGTATGTTCACACATGAGAATGGAATGTGTTATGTTTTGAACAGAATTATGGTAGCCCCAGAATTAGAGCGGTGGCGGTAAAGCGGCGACGAATATACGCTGTCAAAAATTATACCATACTTGATCATGTGAAATTGAACAGAATTGCGGAGTATTAATGGGGACCTGCCGTCGATTTAGATTTAATTCTATTTTCACCGTCCGATCATTGTTGCATTTCTTTGACATTCTCTTTGCCCATAGCGTGTCTGCTTTGATTTGTGTCTTCCACTTGGAATATTTATTTAAGAGAAACAATAGAACATTCAAATTTTACTCTCGCTCTCAATTTGTCAACGCAACAACGCGGAATTTGTGAACAATGAAGTATGAAAAAAAATTACAGTAGGTTCACACATAGAAAACACACATGCTGTCCATGGTTTGACAACATCTGTGACTGTCAATATTGCGTTCACATTATCGAGCATGCCACCAAAGATCAATTGCAAAACAATTTATGAGCGTCCACATCGAAATAAATTGCATAAAATGAAAAAGTTCACTAGGCTTGACAGTCAGCTCAAACAGGTTGTATGGTTGGACAAGCCAGCAGGAAAATCTACAATTTTTGAAATCCATCCAACAAGTGCGTCAAGCGGTCGCTCCTAGAGTTCACATTATCGAATTTTGATGTTGTCAAGCCATGTTGGACAGCATGTGTGATAATGTGAACTGGGCTAATTGAATGTGTTGGCAATGCAATATTTATGGAAGAGAAAACAACAACAACTCTAGATCTGTGAAGAAGAATCAAAATTGACTGTAGCTCTATTTAAAACAAATTAAATTATTTGCCTTCGCAGAAAACAGGCTACGCGTACAAATAGCTAGTTTTTAATATTTTTCAAAAATCTTAAGTCATTGTAAAGGAAATACCTTCAACTTTAATAGCCTTCCTGAATTTTTTTTGTTTCAATTTTCTCTCAATTCGGCCGGAATCATGTCAGCAGTTGGGGAACTTTTTTCTTTGGCACCTCCGAAGACGGCACATAACTCCGTTATTTTTCAATATTTTTGTAAGAAAAGTTTTAAAATATAGCTGAAAATATACCTTATTATGTCCAAAAAACTTCAAAACATTCTATCAAGTACTTTCTTTTGAAAAAAGTTCGTGAAAATCGCTTAATTTTTCATTGGTTACACTGGTATGGCCCCTTAAGCCATTCCCATGTTTACGCTTCACCAAGTGCACTACTAGTTTAAAGTTAACTTTTGTTGTATTGCATTTAAATTGATAGGCGGTACCATGTTTATATGTCTGGTTGATGCTAATGGCTCTGAAACCGATTTTCCCCTATCACTACAATTGGGGAACTACGAGTACCTAAGTGCATGCTAAATGTCACAGCTATTGCAAAATGTATTTCGTGACAAGGAGAGAGAAAGAGAATAAAAAAGGGTGATGGAGTGAGAAAGGGTGGGAGTCGAGAATAGAGACGGCGTGTCAGAAAAAGCGAGTAGGGAAAAGTTGAGAAGCAAACGCTGCCAATGTATGTGTGTTATTTACATGTGTCAATCCTCAATTGATGAATAGCGAAAACATTGATTGACTCGGTGGAGTAGAATTGAATGCAATCAGTGATTTGCGGATTTTAATACTTTGTGGTTATTGATTGGTTTTTCTGCATGTCAACAACAAAAACACGAAAACCAACAACTGTAACAATATCAGATATTACATCAAGAAAAAAAAAGTTTGTTTGTAAAATTAATTTTTATTACTACTTTAAATTCGAACGAAACGAGTATCGTGAAAAAGCGAAAATCACTTTTTTTTTGCATAGTGAAATAGAAAAGTAATAATGATTTTAATGTATAGGTACATAAAGAAATTTTAAATAATTTTACTCACATTTAAATCAATGTTGGGGTAAAAATAGATGATAAATTTCCTTTGAGAGGAAATATTTTTTTGACAGAAATGTAAATGAAATGTCAATTACATAAAATAGTTAAACTGAGAAAACGGCCTGTTTGAACATAACAAATGTACTTTTGATGTAGAGCAAGCAAATATCCATTTGAATCAAACATACTGCATATGGATAAAATAGTAGTAAATGTTGATTGAATCACTCAGTAAAAAATGGCAATATTAAAAATAGTTAAAATACCCCTTTTGCTATTTAATTTTAACACAAATAACACCAAGTTCATTTTAAATTTGAAAAATATTGAAAATAACATTTTTCAACTTTACTTCAATTGTAAAAAATTTTAGTTCCATTTTTTTTTTGTTATTTTACATTAACTATTTTGAATCAAACCTTAAGTCATGATAATAAAAAACTTCTTTGCCATAAAAGTTGCTATGAATTTTTTTTAAAAATCTTTATTGAATTGAAGTTCTTCCTAAAGTATTTCACGAAACTTACAAATTAAAGTTTAGTTTAGTAATAACTTTCTTTTAAAACTTTTCTCTTGACATTTATTTCCAAGAGTCACAGGTACTAAGTTTTTTTGATTTTTATTTTAAAATGTCGAACCTAAAAGTTTTCGATAAAAATTTGTTTGCTTGAATTGACAAAAAAAAAAAAAAGATAACCTAAAAGAATATTCCGGATTACTCAAGCAAGAAACTCAAAGGATAACACTTTGGATTATCTATAACAAAATCCAAAACAAAATACTTAACAAGTTTCTTATGGTGGAAAAGTTCAAAAATAGATTTTGGATGCCACAGGATCCCATCCTAAATGGTTTTTTGGACCAATTTTTCATAAAAAAGTTATTGCATAGTTTGATGGGAAAAGGCCGAAATGGATTTTAGAATCCCACTACCCTCCTAAAGAGGTGCTTTGGACTTAAGTACTTTCCGAAAAACAATTTACTGTACCAATCGGTGGCAAAAGCCGAAAATGGATTTTGGAAGTAACAAGAGAGGTTCCTAAATGAGTGCTATGGACCTAATTTTAAGGAAAAATTTACTGCACCATTCGATTGGAAAAGGCCGAAAATTGATTTTGAAAGCAATAAGGGAGGTCCGAAATGTTCACAAATGAGTTTTATAAGCCAATTTATTGAAATAAAAGATTTTGTTGGCATCAATCGATGGGAAAAGGCCGAAAAAGAATTCCTAATGAAGTTGTCATATAATATGTTTAGTGAACTGTCAAAATGGTACATCTCCATTTTCCAACCATTTTTTAATTTTTCACCACTGACATTACTGAATGACACATTTCGTTACACTCAAACCCGTAAAAGTACATTAAAATAAAACACTTCCATTTCAGAAATGCTTATAATTTTCTAGGAAAAATTTAAATGAATCACAATGGCAAATCGATGAAGTACTCTGAATTTTCATATATGAAAAGCTATACCCTTGTATGTTTCACAAATGAAATTGTTACTGTGATATTTTGTTTATTTGTTTGCTGGCTGCCTGCTTTGTATATGGAGCTGTAGGCAGTCCGCTTGCTGGGTGCCTTCTTTGTATATAGAGTTGTAGGCAGTCTGTTTGTTGGCTGTCTGCATTGTATATGGATTTGTAGGCAGTCTGTCTGTTTGCTGTCTGATTTGTATATGGAGATGTAAGGGGTCTTGCCTGTTGGCTGCATACTTTGTATGTGAAGATGTAGGCAACAGCGATGTTTTAAGGCGATCGTCCTTTCCCTTGCTACACGTTGTATATAGAGATGTAGGCAAACTGCCTTCAAAGCGGCCATCCCTTTGTAAAAAGCATTTACAGTTGTGGCTGAAGTTGTGAGAATTACTGCCTACAATGAGTATAGCTATATTCATCGATGTTGTGTATAACATATTTGCTGCTGGGATATAAATACTGTAAGCAAAAAAAAAAAAAAAAACAATATGAAATGCTCCTTTTCGATTGTTCACTTCTCGTATATTCCATAGATTTTTAAAATAATTTCAGACATGTATGGCTGAGTGGCATTTACCATATCGATGGAAGCTATCCACTAACAAATTGAGCTTAGTTGAAGCAAAACAACATTTTTCATGTTGATTGACTTGACAAAATCAAGTTAGTCCATTACTTAGCATGCCGGAAATACATGATGCATTTTGCTAAATTCTTCTTCTCATATTTTCTTCTGCTTTAATAGTTAAAATGCTATACGTACCAACCTTACAGATATCAGTACGTACGATGTGGTAACATGTTGTGGTCAGCTTTTTAATTTTGCATGCACTTACATACAGTAACTACATACGAGAGCAATCAATCGAAATTATTTGCCTACGATGTGACCCAAAAAAAACCATTTCTGATTCTTTCCATACAGTAGATCTAAATAATTTCATGCTGTGATAATTGAGTTTGGGTAAAATTTTAAATACTCTACTGCATTGTATACATCTTTTTAGGTATAACATTTTACCAGTTTGAAAAAGTGCAAATTGTTTTTCATGAATGCCGACAGCATATTATAAATGTCCGAATTGATAAGCACACCAGTTCAAACTTTATATTATTTCATGTTTGCCCCAGTGTGCATGCATACACTGCAAAAGTAGACTATTTTGCACAATATGGTAAGTGACCAGCAAATAGATACAGGATGTTTCTAATCAAATCAATCATTTTGGTTCCAACCTCGAATTTAACTGATTTTCTGTATTTTTGTTTTCAGATAACTTTGGGTTATTGTAAAGGCTAGACTTCGTAAAATAGACTTTACAACAAAAACAAAAATGATTGGGACTGTAATTCAGACATGGTTTCCAGACTAGCAAGTATCTGAAATGTGTACAAAACTTGTGGATTCTATGCCAAAACGTGTTAAAGAAGTTATAAAAGCCAAGTGGTGACATAGTTCTTATTAAAACAATTTAAATTGTAATCTTCGTCTATAACTAATAAATGTTGTTTTTTCAAATTATCACTTGTGTTCACATTAATTCGAACAATACTGTATTATATAGTTAAAGGCGTGGTAGCAACCATTTATAACAAATATCTTTTTTCAGCGTTCAATCTATTTCTTTACAAAAATCAAAAATTGGGTTGATTAGTTTTGCAGTAAAAACTTATTTTTCTGTTAGGGTGGTGGCACCGCCCACTTAAAACAAATATCTTTATTCAGGAATCAGTTTATATTCATACCAAACTTCATTAATATTGGTGCTGCGGCTCAGCACTTATAGCGTTTTTTCCCATTAGGGGCAATACCCTTTCTAAAGGTTCAGTGTGTCTTAAGACCAATACCATACAAAGCATTTTTTGAAGGAACGCAAGAGCACTTTTTGGGGGTGTGACGTGCCTAAAATGGACGATAATAGATTTGGGGAAAACTTTCGCCTCAAGAGGAAGAATTTCCAAAAAGTGTGTGAAAAAGTTCGAAGCTTTGAGATCTTGTTTGAGGCTCTGTGTTTCACTAGATAAGAGAATGGCTATAGCATTGTTTGCATTAGAATCGGCAGCGGAATACAGGACTGTTGGCGGTTTATTCGATAAAAGACACAGTACTGTTGCGGAAATATTATCTTTTTGCCCATATTAATTCTTATGGATGGGTTTACACACCTCGGGTTTCCCCAATGTTTTGGAGCTGTAGTTGGATGTCATATTGAAATTCAAACAAAAAAACAGGATGCAGTAGACCATCACAATTATAAAGGCTGGTGTTCACTGATTTTATTGGCAAGTTGTGATTACAGGTAAATTTTTTTTAAAGGTTATTGAAAACTTTTACACTTATTTTTTTTTTCGCAGATCAAAATACACATATATATATAAACATTGTATTAAGTGGAACGAACAACGGTTCTTATATTTTTGAAAAAAGTTCTTTAAAAAAATTCCATGAAAGTGCAAACTTAACATTTTTCAATTTTTAAAATTTTTAATATTTCTTTAATTTTTGAAGTTTGCAAAAAAAAAAAGCTTAAACAAATTGAAGAACTTTAAAAAATTGAAAAAAGCTGAAGATTTCAAAACTTAGAAAATATATAAAAATTGCAAAAAGTATCGAAAAATTAACAAATGTAACAATGGAAAATTCATATTTTATTATACCCTACACCGAGGGTATATTCACTTTGTCCATCCGTTTGTAACACATAGAAGGAGGCGTGGCACGTAAGGAGTTGATTTAGCAATGTCCGTCTGTCTGTCTGTCTGTCTGTCTGTCTGTTGAAATCAGGTTTACGGGAAAACCAAGGGAGCTAATTGAATGAAACTTTCACACACAGGTTACACCTTCTTGCAGGCATCTTGCTATTGAAAATGGGCGAAATCGGTTAACGGACACGCCTACCGCCCATACCCTATGTATACATACCCAGGTCAATTTTGAAAAAAGTTGTAGCGATTTTGATGAAAATTGGTGATTTGATACACATGTGAACAAGATTAGGATTAGGTTAGCTTTAAAGTTTTCAAAGCTTCCTACAGGGGCGGGGCACAGCCCTAAATTTTAACCTGTATACTACCATATCTCGTAAGCCGTGCAAGATATTGTTATAAAGTTTGGTAAACGGGTACATTTCATATATATCTTGAATTATGATAAAAGTGGGCGGAATCGTAAAAGTGGGCGTGGCACTTTTCAACAGTTAAAAATTTTGATTCTATATATCTCAAAAGTGGCTTAAACGATTTTCATAAAAATTTTGGAGATGATGCCGCTAAAAGCAGTCATCAATACAAGCTCAGCCACTTTACTGAAAAAACTTGTTGAAGGGCGTGGCACCGCCCACAATATTTGTAAATGTTATATTAAGAGAACTAACAACGTAATCGCTTTGAAATTTTATGAGGTGGATAAACTTGCTATAAGGTCTCTTATTACAAAAATTTGATCCAATAATACCTGTGGGCGTGACACCTCCCATATAAGCAAAAAACGTTTATTGTTATAGACAATGTGCTATAAGAGTAATCTTCACAAAATTTGGTGTATAGATGTCAGTTACCATAAGCTTTGAAAATAAATGAATTTTGATGAGATCGCACCAGTGGGCGTGGCACCTCCCATACAAATAAAATACGGTAAGTGACATATTTATCGAAATATGTGAGCAATCATACTAAAATTTGGTGCAAGGGGTTTGCTTGTGGAAAGCTATTTCTGGATCAAAACCGGGCTTGATTGTACCAGTGGGTGTGTCACCGCCCTAAATTTTAAATTTAACTGCGGCATATATCGCAAACTATACAAGATATTGTGCTGAAATTTAATATGAGGATGTCGCTCACGAATATAATTTATTGAACCAAAAGTGGGCGGAATTGGAGAAGTGGGCGTGGCATATTTCAAATTTTTCATTTTTATTCGATTTTTTTCAACATTTTCCATATTCTTTTGATTTTTCAACCCTTCAACTTTTTCCAATAGATCTTATTTATATTTGTTCGACTTTTTCAACCTCTTTCAACTTTCTTCATAAGTTTCTTTATTTTTTCGACTTTTTCATCAAATTTGAATTGTTTCAAATTTTTTCAACCTCTTTCAACTTTTTTCAACATTTTGCATATATTTTCGTCCTTTTCAACATTTTTCAACCTCTGTCAACCTTTCTAACATTTCACATTTTTTTTCGACTTATTCAACTTCTTCAACCTCTTCAACGTCTTTTAACATTTATTTGAAAGCGGCTTTCAGTGCAGTGTAGGGTATGTGAGTTTCGGCCAGGCCGAAGATAACACCTTAACTTTTTTTTAAGTTTCATAAGTCTTCATTAAAATGCTTTTCAAATCAAAAGGGGTTAAGAAAACATGAATAACATTTTCAGTGATGGTACTCCAATATGTTTTGAACATTTTGAGCCTAAAAAAAGCTGAAATCAACTTTGAAGTATTTGAGAAATTGATATCTTTCAGCATATATATAACGTTTAGGCGTTAATTTTTCCAGACATGCAGTTTTTGTCTGTCATCTAAGTACTAGTACACAGCTATCTAAAAACAATATGAAAGCGAATTTGAATTGTGTTTGTTTGTTTATATTCATAACTGAATGTTATTGTGTTATTTATGAGCGGTTTTGAACAGAGTTAAGAAATTAAAATTTTTATCAAAACTATTGGTCGAAAAAATTTGATCTCGCTCAAAAAAATTTCAGCCAATTTAAAACACGTCAGGGTAAAAATAGGCAAATTATAGATGGAATCACCCATTTAGATTTTAATATACAAGTATTTTTTGCTTATTATAATTGAAATAACTTACCTTTGCCGTCTTTGATTTCATTTTTGAATATAAATAATAAATTCAATGTGTCACAAATAATGACACATTCACAATGACAATGACAATGACATTAGTAATCTAGAATTATCGGCTATGTTGCCATATTGAAATAGCTAAATTCACTTTGATTTCGTGCATTTACTTCAGAGCTAATGTACATTAGGATGTGGATAATTCATAAGTTAATTTGAATTAAGTCTGCTAATGCAAATTAACGCTGTCGTCTGTCTACGCTATAAGGAGGGCTCACCAAGTTCATCAAAATTTAATCCAGAGCTTTTCTGACTTATTTATGTGAAATTCGGCTCCATAACCTTAAATAATTATCTCAATATAACATTTTAAAGTTGTTTGTATACAAATATATTCTCTGTGTAGGGTACAAAAAAAAAAAAAAACAAGTGACTACTTTTGACACACCCTGTTCGTAGTACAAACGATTTGTTGAAGCTAATTTTTGTTTATTTTGAATACTCTGCATTGATAGGAGACATTTGTGATTCTTACTATCACACTTTGTCTATTTGTTCATCGGTCGAAGAAATTCAATTAAGAGAATGGTTTGTCACGTATTAAGTGATAGTATGTGTGCTTTTTTGAAAAAGAGTAATTACTTGAAAAAATAAGAAAAAAACAGCTTGCTTCATTGAAAATTTGCAAAAACCTTTTCCATAGATTTTTCGATTTTATCACCTACCTGAGATAGCAGTCGTTGTAATTCCTCATTTTCTGTTACCAATTTCTGATAACGCTCTTCATCCTCTTTTGATATGCCCGAATCAGGATTATACTTGGATTCGGCTTTATCTTTCGGATGACGTACCACTTCAATAACCTATATTCAGAAAAAATATGTAATAATATGGTTAACATGTCATCGACTCAGCATTAAGTTGCATATAAAAATTCAAATATCATTCTCATCATTCACTCACCTTTGGCACAAATATGAGCAACATGCTTAGGAAACAACAAAATATCACAGCCAACGACACAAATGCAAATGATGCATCCTGTTGCGATGCAATAACCATCCCCACTGGGGTTGTTATCAAACATAGCACCACAACGTTGTAAATACTCATACCAACATAACGTGAATCATTAATTTGTTTCACTTTGATGGAGCGCGTTTCATATGCAAGAAATAGGCCAAAGACGAGTATAAGGCCTTTGAAGCCGTAAACGAGACCTACAAAGAGAAATTGTGCAAGATTATATAGAATGAAAATAAAAAAGTTGATGGAAAAAATGTTTGCATATCTTTAGGCTTCTTACCTAACCACATTGAATTGCGCTCGCTCTCGCAATGCTCAAGCTCAGGACGTATTTTGATGTCATCAGTCGTTGAGACAGGATCTTCGAGTGGGAATTGTTCAAGTACCCGTTGCAGTGGATCGAATATTTGCCATGCAAAAAGTATAACTAAATCTACGGATAGGAGGCCGGAAACCATGGTGTAAAGTTTCCATGGTTCAACTTTTTTCTGAAATGAAAAAGAAACGAAATTACAGAATGTTAGAAAACTTTTGAATTAAATTTTAGCTAGAAGATAACCTCGTCCTTTTCGTATAAAAATATATATTTGCTTTCATCAATATATGTACATATATATATATATTAGGATGTTTTTTTCAAATTTTTGGTGATGGATTTTATTTATTTTTTCCTATATTATAGCTTGAGGAATAAAAATAATTGTCCCATCATTTGAGCTTCCTAGCTCAATTCTGTAAGCGGTGCAGACAGAGTTTATGTCCAATTTCGTTGAAAGTTAACGAAAAAAACGACTTACTGAAACGTAGAAAAAGTCTGCCTTAGATGCCACGATATAGCGTTTTCGGATTTTTCGTTGAATGGGAGACACCACTCACTGTTGTCAAACCACGCTCACAAAAAAATGCGGAAAAAAATACACCCAAAGGAGATATTTTTATTTTTTATTTTAAAATTTGCGTTCCTATGTGCCTATACTATAGAAGCGGGTTTGAAGAAAATTCTCCCAAAATTTCAGCTTCCTAGATTAAACCTGTGAACGGTGCATCCACTTTGTTTCCAGCTACAATTGTTACAAGTGATATGCTGAGTTAGTTTGTAAATCGATTCAATTTGTAATTTTGCTGGAATATCAATCAATGCTAATGACTGAACAATATGTGTTTCTATATATTTCTGACCAAGAATCTTTATTGAACCTTTTCAAATAGACATTAATTTTTCGCTGGGTAGGGCGAGCCTCAGTCTTTTGCAATTGATTATGAAAAATGTTATTTCTAAGTGGAGTTTAACACATTCTGGGTCCTTTGTTACGTCTTTACTATACACGTTGGTCTTTATTATCTGAATCCAAGTTTAAAAAAAAAAAGTTTTTGAATAATTATAATATTTTCTCAGGACAGTGACTCTCTTTGTATTGAAGGTGTATCGAAAATTAAAAATTGTTGGACAAAACCAAAATCATATTGAGACGATGATAACAGTTGAAGAAAGAGTTCACTACTCAAATGACTGGGGTGTTATATATCATTCGAAAGCTACATCATTTAGCTACATATCGTTTGATGGTTTAATATGTATTATGTTTGGGTGAGCTCACTCAGACTGTACCAACTTCGAAATCGAAAAAGCTAAAAATGGTGGGGCTTATCCGGACAGGGGGTCGGGCTTATCCGGACAGTCGCGCCAAAACCAAAATGAATAACAAACATGAAGGCACATTATGTTTAAATGCTATTTTGAATCTTTATTGATGTATTTCGATGTGTTTCGTACAAGAAAAGAATGTATTTGATTGAAAAAATGTTGATTTTAAGTGCTAAACGCAAAATGATGATGAAAAAAATTTTGAATAGAAAAATGAAAATATTTTTTATCTACGAAAACTTTACGAAAAATCGGAAAATATTAAACTTCCTTCAAAATCTGCATCTGAATCGGTTTCTGAGAAGCATTTAATGCATGTGAACACATCATCACTCGTTCGGACATAGTCAACATGTGCTTTGCGGCGGCATTCGATGCAAATTTTGAATCGTTGCTTATGCAAAAGTTTATCATCACAAACGCAGCAAATCATTTGCAAATCACTATCTGATTCGTCTGAATCAGCGGTCACTTTTATGAAGTTGATGGAACAGCTTTTGAACTTGTTTCACGAGGTGGAGCCATACTTGCATCTGGTGCGGTTTGTAGTTGCTTTGCCTTTTTTGTTGACTTTACAATTTTTGATGGCTTCATTACTTTTTTTTTAACCTTCCCGCTTTTGTTGTCCTGAGCAGCCATCTTAATCTTAAGACCTTTGCAGCTTTCTGCTTCGCGCTAGTTTTTTGTTCTTCTTTCTTATCTCGTAGAAACATTCAATGTGCTTTAGAAGTATTTATGAATAACAAACACGAGTTTAAAATGACAAATAAGGTGTCCGGTTTAGCCCCACCAAAAAGTGTCCGGTTTAGCCCCATCGTGTCATTTTGTTAACTCGATCGAAAAACATTTATGAAAAATATTTTATCATAAAAACCACTAACACCATTCGATTCACAACATCTTAATTACCTAAAAACACTCACCGAATATTCTGCTCACTTGTATATTAACTTCACAACCCAAAAATTTTGAAAAAAAAAACTAAAAAAACGCTAAGCTGAATGGTGAAATATCATCGACACTTGTGAAGTTAGTAGCTTATGACAGGGTGCGTTCATCGCGCATATGGCCGTTCCGATATTCAAAGTAGTTTTTGATTAATCGCGACTGTCCAGTTTAGCCCCGCGTCCGGTTTAGCCCCACCCTCCCCTACTATGCAATGATGAAATCATAGCATCAAGAGAAATGAAGAAAAGTAAGTGTTCGAGAATTATGAATTGATGTTAGACATGAAAATCTAATAAAAACAGTCCATAGAGCCTCACTAGACTCTAACGTGAACCCTTGAGAAAATGGTCATAGTTTGTTTACATATAACTCTTGAATTATGCATTTTAGGCTTAAGGTTTTACCAAATCAATGCAAAAGTATGGCTTCCTAAAGTTTATGACTTATCCTTCTACAAATCTGGACATTCTCACGCAAGCACTTGATGATACCTTCATATTATTTCGATATTTACCGAAATAAATTCAGAGTGTATAATATCACTATAATCGAAGAAAATTGTCAGCATTAGCTTGATTTCTGTGTGATTTTTAGGTGAAATTTTAATATCAATTATTGTGATATCGAATTTTTGAAAATACATTTACTTCAATTTCAGAAGCTTTGAAGAATTTAATTGAAAAATTATTTTCAATCTCAATTGAGTTATGTGAACTTTTCCAAAAAAAAACAAAAGCCATAAAAATATATCTGGCAAAGACATGCGCTCACAAACAAATGTCATAAGGCCAAAAGCCATAGGGCGAACGAAGGTTAATACAGACAAAAAAGTTACTGTAGAAATTTAATTTACAAAAAGATCAAACATGCAAGCACACAAAATACCCATAAGTACCATACTGCGAACAAAAAGACACGCAACAAATTTTCAAGTGTACGCCATGGAATTTAAGCAGGTCAAATCGAAGTTCAAGTTCGCATACCATTACAAACACAGGCAGTTTATTGTAAAATTGAGGAATGTACAAACAAGGTCAATTTGTCGTAAGGATTGTTGTGTAGAGTTAATACGCATTGGTCCTTGCAATGCAATGCAAAGAATGTTATTTGAAAAAAAGTCTTAAAATAATTCAATTTGACATTAAACAGCTAACGACAATTAAAATGTGAAAAATCAAAAATTTAAGGTTTGTGCAACCTTTGTGTTTTTGCCAATTTGTACTTTTTTAAATAATGCAATTTTCTGCAATGAAGCTGCTTGATTCATCGTATTTTGCTCGCTCTACATTAAATAATTAAATGTCGTTTCATTAAACAGTTTGAAGCTCTTCTTTATTGATTGGATTTTAAATGGATTTCACTTTACCAATTTTATGCAATTGTGAAAATGCAAAAAAAATCCACTTAAATACAATATTGTGTACATAAAGTATAAAGTGCTCAACCGCAGTATATACGATGTAATGCGCATAACGTAATGTTGGTTAGTTAGTTATTTATTATTATACTGCATTGTGGTAAATAAGTATTTAAACAAAAAAAGTTAATGAAAATTGCATTAAACAAAACAAGAAAGATGTCTTTCGAAATAGAAATTTACTTGAGATGAGCCATAAAACACTCTGATAAACTACTTCACTAAGATCTACTTCAAACAACTTCAAAAGTTGGCATACTTTTGGTACATAGAGCACGTCATATCTTGAAAGATATAGGCCATTTTTGCAAGTTGAAAACTTTTAGCTATGACACTTAAATGCAAAGATGTAAAACAATGCATACATACGATGAAAATATTCCTATTGGCTTTTGAAAAAAAAAAACAATCAATTTAGACAGTATGAGCAGTACTGCTAAAATTACAACCTGTTGCTAAAAGATTTAGAGATCGAATCCTATAAAATTGATTACTGAAAGCACAGTATGGGTTTTAATGAAAGTTTCCATTTTTCCGTTTCAGATTGTCTGAAAAAGGATCTATGCCTCTTTATAAGGGACTGATGTTTCAAAGATTGGAGATTAACTGGGATTTGGAATCTATAAAAAGACGAAAGCAAAACCATTCCCTTCCTTTTTAACAACATAATCCATTGATTTTTTTTTTTTTGTTGGAAATGTTGTGAAAGGGGACAGTGCAGAACGCAGTTTTTTTTCCAATAACACAGGTCAAAAAATCGAAAAAAAAAATTTGGTGCCTAGATATAGTTAGTGGTTTTGTATTAAGTATGTACTGGCAACATTAAAAATATTTTTAATTTTTTTTTCCTACGTGCCATTTTTGACAAACCGTCACTTTTGAATATTCGCTGTAATAAGTACTTCCGTGTGCATGATTTGCTATTTTATCGATAAATTTCTAAAAACAAATTGATTTTTATATCATGTCTTCATCGCGAAGAAGTTGTCTCATTAATCCAAATGTGTTTTGTTACCGCTGTGGTGAAAGCACGGTGAAAAATTTCAGAAAACCTATAACAGATTTTATAAAAAGTGCTTATTTTGCTTACTTTAAGTCGAAAATTGTGGATGAATACAAGCCGTGGATATCCCAAATTGTTTGTAAAATGTGCTATGGACTTTTGAGACAGTGTATTAGTGGTAAAAGAAACCATATGACGCTCGGAATGCCTATGCAATTGAAAGAATAAAAAAATCACTTCGATAACTGTTACTTCTCCTGTATTAATTTGCGTGGGGGAAACGTTAAAATAATGATTTATCCAGACTTAGATTCCGCTAGAAGACCCTTACCACATTCAGAGTACCTGTTTTAGCATTTTATTCCATTGGTGAATCATCATTTGAAGAAGTCATTTATGAAGTGAGTAGTGACAGCGATTTCGAAGGAATACCATCTACAGAGCCAAAATCTTTTTCCCAATAAGAATTAAATGATTTGATAAGAGATCTTGAACTCCCTAAATAATCTGTAGAGGTTTTGGCTTCTAGATTAAAAGAAAAAAACTTGTTGTCGTCAGGTACAGAAGTGACATTCTATCAAACAAGAGAGCAAGAGACTTGCTACCTTTTTTTCAATCGGAAAATGATATTGTTTTCTGTTCGGATGTGCAAGGCCTTATTCTCGAAATGGGCCTTTCAAAATACCATCCAAATGAATGGCATCTCGTTATAGACAGCTCTAAACGAAGTCTTAAGTGTGTCCTTCTACACAATGGCAACAAATTTGGTTCAGTTGCTATTACTCACTCAACAAAAGTCAGAAAATTACTTTGAAATTGTAAATGACATGCCAGAACACTTTAATAACTTCGGATGTTATATGTCAATCAAAGTGCAATACCTTCACAGTCATCTTGACCAATTCCCAGACAGTCTTGGATCCTATAGCGAAGAGCAAGGGAAGCAGTTTCACCAGGACCTAAAGACTATGGAAGAAAGATACCAAGGCCGATGGGATCGCCATATGATGGCTGACTATTGCTGGGGGATGAAACGTGATAGTCCGACTACACCTCATTCGCGAAAAAGTCGCGAAAAAGAAAGTTTTTATTTAAATAATGTAAAGTGTTTTTCATGTAAGCCTTTTTTTTTACAAGGCAAAATCTAGAAAACTACACGTAGGATATCAACATTTTTGATAATAATGTAATCAGTATAAGGTCCTTAGTTAAAAAAAAAGTACAGCTTCTCGGCACCAAAACTAGTGTTGACCTGAGTAATAGATAGCGATAATCCTCTAACAGAAAAATAAGTAACCGCGGCTAAACAATTAGGCCCTTAATAATCGTTTTAAGAAACGTCTGTTCTTTAAGTGGGTGTGGCACCAACTCTAATGAGAAAAAACGATGTCACGGCTGAGTCGCTACACTGATTTGGATACAATTAGGTATGGATATAGATAATTTCCTGAGTAAAAATATTTGTTATAAGTGGGCGGTGTCACGCTCTTAACAGGAAAATACGTTTTGCTGCTAAAATAATGAACCAATTTGGTGAAATTCGATACAGAGATAAACTGAACCCTGTGGAAAGAACTTGTTTTTAATGAGCGGTGCCACGCCCCTAACCAGAAAATATTTTCATAATAATGGACCGATTTTGATGAAGATGAATTGAGCTGTGAGGAACGGTAAATGTTTTCAAAGGGGCGGTGCCACACTCCTACGAAGAAAATATGTCCACACAGCTAAATTAATAGCAAGATTTTGATGAAATTTTTTATGGATATACGAGTAGATTAAACTAATGGAAGGGACAGGAATTGGGCAACATGATACCATGATTTTTAATTTTGGAAGTACTGATGCTTAAGCAGTTAAAATAGTACTAAGCTATTATGTATTGACACTATATTGGTTGAATATCAACCACAGCGCAAACTCTCATTTTCTCAAGTGAGCTAAGCAACTGCTTTCTTTTAGGCTACCGAAATAACGTGGTGTCTTTCGAGCAGAGGTAATTGTAATTCTTAAATTATCGGAATGGCTAAAATCTTATAGCTGTCGGGCTCTTACAATTTGTTTGATTGTGGCTAGATATTGACATTTTCCAAATATAAGATTGAAAATTCAACCAAAACTTAATATTTGCTAGTAGTACAATCATTTGGTAGTTTTGCCTGGTAAGTTTTGCGGTAGTTTTGAAAATTAGTATTTTTATAGATTTTGATGTGCTCTTTCTGAATTTCAACTTTGCCACCTCGTATTGTTGCCGCTCGCACCGCCATATTGGAAAAACGGCGCCTAAAAGCGGTTTTTTGACAATATCTCCTTTCTGAATCATTTAACGATAAAAACATCTGTATACAAAATTAAACTATAGAAAATTTCCTACAATTTATGTTGTAATCTTTTTTTTCATAAAATCAATAGTTTTGGCGTAAGAATGCTTCTATAATGTAGTTTTTATCACTAATTTTTCAATCTTTTTTTATATTTTTAACAAGAAAAAAATATCTAATGGCATTATCGTAATTATGAAAGTACACTTTGCGGCACTTGTGCGCCAAAACTATTGATTTTATGAAAAAAAGATTAGAAAATAAATTGTAGGAAATTTATCATAATTCTAGTTTTATTTTGTAATTATATGTTTTTATCGTAAAATGAGTCAGAAAGGAGATATTGTCAAAAAACCGCTTTTGGGCGCCGTTTTTCCAATATGGCGGTGCGAGCGGCAACAATACGAGGTGGCAAAGTTGAAATTCAAAAAGAGCACATCAAAATCTATGAAAATACAAATTTTCAAAACTACCGCAAAACTTTCAAGGTAACGTCGTTTTTTACTACCAAATGACTGTACTATAGATGCCAAGGAAAAAGTGATGACTGATGAGTTCGCTGGATATGGCACTATCCGACTTCAAATTGGTGGGCCATTTGCCACTTTCAAGTTAAATATTGTAAGCAAATTCATGCAGCTAGCAAAATCTGGTTTGGTTAACAAAACGATATGTTCATTCATTTATGAAAAATGTCCGATGTCGGATTATGAGAGATAAATAAATTTTATAGAAGCTGAAGATAAGATGGGTAGTTGGTATCCTTGTAAAGATTTTTGTATAATATATAGCTGCGAAGTGGTTCAAGGAATATAATGAATATTTCTTCAGTAATTATCCCGTTTTTTTGTCTTTTTTTTATTAAAGAACTCAAATAGATTTAGTAGTAGCGAATAAAATATTTTGAAGGAATTCTATGTAATTTTTTTGGTTATTTCATTTCCTCACAATGCATTATATTACACTTCTGCTTGTGTGCATAATGTTTAACAAAACTTTACATATCTCAAACATACACAAAACTTTGACAAAAAACTAATAAAAATATATAATAAAATTAATGGATGAATTTTGGTTGCACAACAGATTCAAAGATTATTTTAATTTATTTAAAGTGGAAGCGACAGCATAATAAAACTTTAAATTCAATTAAGTCATGAAATAAAAAAGGTTACTAGACTCAAAAAAAAAAAAAAAACCCAAGAGAACAAGTGTAACAAAGGATAATTGTGTGGCCTGGACGGTCAATTCTGATCACCAAAACGGGAAGCTACATGACCCTGAAACGTTTTGTGCAGTAATTGATTTGCTGCTCAGGCTGCATGGCATGTACAACCATCTTGTTGAAACCATATGTCGTCCACATCCATCTCTTGCAATTTAGAGAAAAAAAACTTGATTATTATGTCACGATAGCACGCACCATTAACTGTTATCGCCTGGCTTGCCGCATTTTCGAAGAAGACTGACCCGATGATACCTCCAGCTTAACAAACTGCTTCGATGTTTTATGCTGTAGGGTGAACAGAGTATCTAAGGTCACTAATTGATCCAGTCTCCTTGAATTGCATAATACATCTCTTCACAGATGATGACGTTAAGTCACTATTACGATCATGTTTTAGTACGAAAATAGCTGCCAAACCATTAGTATTTTTAACATTTTGCTAAGCAAGAAAAAAAAAAAAATAAACAATGGCTCTAACGATGATGCTACGAGTAAGTCCACCGATTACTGGTAAGGTTAATCATGGGACATAATACATGTGAGCAGCACTTGTCTGACTTGGGTGTCATCACCATCCAACATGACAATCGTGCCTTGAGGATGACAATTCAATAGAGCACTACTTCTGTAGCTGTCCGGATTTTGCAAGATGTAGAAAAACGTTGTTGGGCAGCGATGTCTTGGGTATAAGTTGTGCTCATTCGCATTGGAATTGAATTGAATTTTTTTTAAAGAAATAATCATTAAATAACACAGACGTAGTAGATTTCTATGGAAATTTTCTCTATAGAGCCTGAAAATGATTCTTTTATTGATTTCAATAATATTCGCACATCATTTTAATATCTACACAAATGTATGCTTGTGTCTTTTAAAAAAAAGCTTATTACATTATTTTGCGCACAACGGGGCGTATGATGAACATGACATTAATTAATGACACCTATGAGCAAACACCATTATATCAAAATGCACACACACACATATACATACAAGCCCTTTAACCACGCCGACAGCAAGGATTAAAAAATTATTTTTTATCAGCAACAATTTAAAAATAAATTCGAGTATCGTGAATGAAATGCCGGTTTTTTCTGTTCTTTTATAAAAAAATAAAATAAATTAACATTTTAATATTATGAAATAAATTATATAGTGCATGAATACATTAAAAAATTACAGTAGTTGTTATCATATCAACTTTTTGCTGTTTAAAATTTTTAAAAATTAGAAAATAATATAATAATTTACAGATATGTCAAAATTTTTTAATTTGATTTTTGAAATATGTGATTATTCATACTCTAAAGAGAGTTATGATTACATCTCCCATTTCATATCAAAGGGATAGATGAATAAGTAGTACGATATTTTCAATTTGGGTGATATTTTGTTAAATAACTTCCCTGGATCAAAAACAACACTTTACGCAGTTTTCTTATAGGTTAAAAAGCGGACCCAGCGTACGGCTACTTTCAATACCTATCCAAAATAAATATATAAATATGCTTGCCCGTTTTTTTCGTTTTACGAAATAATGTAATGTTAATTGAAATTTCTTGTTGTTATTTTTAATATTGTCATACACTGTAACAGCGCTTATATGATGCATGCGCTATGTGTCATTTTCATTGATGATGAAAATGTATTTATTTTTAATAAATTATTAACGCGCTTATTGCAAAAATTAATTGTTAATTAATTTGTGCATAATTTGGTACTTTAATAAGTTTATTTATATAAAACAAACAATTTATATTATTATTAAAAAGTTGCTTACCTTGGGATCTGTTTTTGCTTTTGTTGTAAAACGATGAACTCGCCAGACTTTACTGAACATAGCACCATACGCTAGTGTAAAACCGGTGGATAATAACCAAGCACGCGCTTGACAAACCTGTGAATAAAATTTTAGGAAAAATTGAATAAAATAAAATCTCAAATATCTTTGATTAAAATGGACATGCAAAATTAATACTTAAGTTTCAGTTTATGTATATAACTTTAACTATTGTGCAACAGAGGAAAAGTGGGATAACTCGAAGTGGAGCGAACTGTGAATAATCAATAAGAACTTAAATAATCATATTAAGAAAGTATGCGGATTTGAAATGAAACTTGAAAAAAATATGTAATTTTCTTATGGACAAAACGTTTAAGGTTTAAATAAGTCAGGATTGCAACTCTCAGATTAAGATATTATATGATATCACAAAACACATGACAGTAAATGAGAGTATTTCGAATTCAATGGAAAGGGGTAAGATTTAAGTAATCTAGTGAGTTAGAAGAAAAACTATAGTATTGCCAAAACAATACCTAAATAGAAAATTTCGTTAAGCGTAAATTAGGTCGCCATTGCTTTGGAGTAATCAGAACGTTAGGGCTTACTTTGGGTTGAAACGAGTTGCCCCATATTTTTATTCAATAAAAAAAATCTAGATGCCGACCGCACAAAAAAAAACCTAAGCCTAAATGAGTTACTCGAAGTTTTTGTCAACTTAGGCATACTTTTTACTACCCGTTGTAAGATCTATTCAGGGAGTTGAAAGATAAACCTCTTTTAAGCATTAGAACCTTATAAATTGGGGAAGAAAAAATAAAAACGAAAAAATCTTTTAAAATAAAATTTAGTCTTCCCAATTTTTCAAAAAACAAAAATTAAGTCTTTCATTTTATTTTTTAATTTTTAATTTTGTTTCCATCCGGTTGCTAAATATCAGCCTTATCTAAAATTATTTAGAATCTGGTTTATATTCCTTAGTTAAGCTCGCCTCATTGTTTCCTAGTTAAAGTCGATAGCCACGTTAGGCATGCCTGAGATAAATTCTAGTCGGGTAATCGTACATTTTTGTTCCTAATCTTTCAGATCACATTACTTTATTATGATTTTATTATATCATTGTTTCTTTTTGAAATTATTTCAAAATTACGTTAGTGACTTTTGAAAAATTTTCATGACAAATCTTTTAATACCTTTAAGTTTGGCTGAAGTAACACAATAAAACACTTTGACAAATTTTTCTATATAAAATTTTTTAATATAAAATTTATTTCTTTTTTATATACTCGTAAATTGTTTGCGTTGTAATAAAATCTTAAATTTAGCAAAAAGCGGTGATATTTTGCATAAAAAGTCCCAAAAAACCTGATGTGATTAGGAAGTTCTGAGATTGGACTTTGATATATCAAACAGAACAATTTCGAAAAAGTTTACACTGCTCTCAGGCTTTGTAGTTTCTTTCAATTTTGTTGGTCAGCATTATTTTCAAATCTAAGCTTTGGCAAATTTCAAAAGAAGCTGCTGATGTACTAACTTTACTTGCAATGTACAAATATGCAGGAATATATGCTGCACTCTTTATCGCAGCCAGTTTTTTATGAAATTTCCGATCACATTCGAGTCTTTTTCGAGTCCACTGTCTGATTAAAATGATCATAAATGCGCTCATTTTCTGATCATAAATGATTCTTTTGTCGGGCGAAAATGTACCCTATCCGCGACTCTTTTTAAAGAGTCTTTTATGAACCGTTTTTCTGATCAGTTTAAACTCATTTTTGAATCATATTTCTAATCATTTGCTAGTCTTTTTCGAGTCATATATCTTATCACTTGCGAGTCTTTTTCGAGTCTTATGCGAATCTTTTTCGAGTCATATTTTAGTCATATTTCTAATCATTTGCGAGTTATATGACCTTAGTTTTTACGCATTCACGTTCCTTTACATGTCCTTGCCGTTCTTTTCATCATCAGTCCTATATTCATAATTTTACTTATTGTAAAAGCATTTATATATTATCTACTTCTAGTAAAGTTATTATGAACTACAAAGCCGAATACAATTCAAAATAGATCAAAAAGTGATAATATTGTTACTGTTTTCTTGTTCAATCAGTTTAAGATGATTGGGTAGACCGGAATGTGATTTTTTTTATTTTTTTCTCAGTTATTACTTGAAATCTTTTTTGGTCATAAATAGTAGTCAAAAATGACTCGAATAGGTGATTTTAAAAAAAAAGATCATCTAAATGCTAGGTGGGATGGTGGGATGTTTTATAAAATTAAAATAAATTATTTTATTTTTTGTTTAATTCAAGTATTGTTTTATTTTTTTTTTTTGTGATTTACCTCTGGATATTCATCTGGACTAACAAAACGTCCATCAATTCCCAACAGTATGACAGATGTGAGGCAAATAATGACGCCGAACAACATGATTGTATTGCACACAGGATGTGATGATTGTATGACTCTGTAAATGGAATAATAAAAAGTATATAGTAAAGAAAACTATTATAGTTAGCAATTGGCGCATACTTTAGTTATAAACTCTTAAAAATCGCCCAAAACAGATAGAAAAAGGGTAGCTCTAAATTTGACTTGAAACATTTTTTGGTCCAATTGACTTAAATAATGTTTTTAAATTCTTTTTAATTGCTATTAAATCTACTCTGCGCTCGCCAGAACATTAAGCTTACATAGTACATAATTAAATTTTACGCGATTCGCTCATTTTTTCTCTAAAAAGTAAAATTTTTGCACTGGTTTTTTCGGCAGTAATTTAATAAATTTAAAACAGGTTAAAACATGTTCGGCGTTTCATATTTGAAACAAATATTATTATTAGAGAAAATTATTTATTTTTATCTTTCCTCGCAGAAGCAAAAATCAATTCATTTGTATTAATTGTTTGTTTAAATATTTTTTAATTTTTCATAAAAGTTCTCTTAAGAATCAAAAGTTTCAGGAAATCCACACTAATATTTAATTAAAGATCACTCATGCCCAAATTTCTATGTGTATTCATATGTAAAAGAAAAAATGTTTTAAAGTTTTTCAACACAATGAATGTGTCGATTTTCACACTTAAACAAGACAAAGCATTGGCAAGCAGACATGCTCAAGTGCACAGCAACAATACTGTCACAAAATATTCCCAGAACAAATTTCAAGAACGAGTGAAAGAAAAAATTGCAATTTGCGATATGCCAGAGGGAATTTAATGAATGACGAAAATTGAGTGCAGCAAAAAACCCAAGACGGTCGATTGTTTTAGAGTGCGTGCTGCAGCTTTGCATGAACATAATCAAAATACAGGAACTTGCAAAATATTGCTTGTAGACTCTGACCAATGAAATAAACCCAAAGCAAAAGGTACAACTAAAAAATGACCACAGCTTTTGCCTATGTGACAAAATTTTGCAATGAAGCAAATTTTGCTGCGAAATAACATGTTTAATGTTTTTTTTTTGCCAGTTCAATGTATTAAAAGAGTTAAGCTAGAAATTGCATCTGACTTATGAAAAGTTTGTTTTAATAAAATCAAATTTTTAGAATCTTTCAAGGCTGATATTGAGATTTGCGCATAGCAATAACTTATATCTATGAGAATTAAATATTTCAAGCAGCATAATGGAATGCTAATAAATAAATGAATGCTAATTGAATTTACTCATTAAAATTGGCTATACAGCAGCAAACACTCAAGTTTAATTTATAGGAAGATCAAAACTTCTGTTGAACAAAAAAAGGAAAACAGGAAATGTTATTGAGTTTGTCCCACAAAAACTTATGCAACTTTTGCGTGGTGATGGTGGTGAAAAAGCTGCGTAGCGCAGCTCATCAAATAAATATTTGCAGCGTTCCGTAAAATACACTGCAGTATACTAATTTTAAAATACTAAAAAAATTAAAAACTAAAAAAAAATTGAAATATGCTAAAGTTGGGAATTTTGAATAAGACGAAGTAAGTTGAAATATTTATGTCAAAAAAGTAAGAGATATTAAAAAAGTTGTGATATTAAGAAAAAGGAAGTTCTTCGAAAAACATCGAAACAGACTCTAAAAGTTGAAAACTTTTGAATAACATAATAAAAGAGAAATCAATAGTTTTCTGAAACCATCGGAAAATTCGAAAATTTTCGAACTTAGGCGATACAAAAAAATTATGCATATTGAAGTAGTCGATATATGTCGAAAACTATCGGAAAACATAGAAACTTACCAAAACCTCTTCAAATAACATTGGAAAATCGAAAAAAACTTTCGAAAACCACAAAAGAAGTCAAAGTTTTTGAAAAAATATGAAAAATTTCGAAACTTATCGAAAAACATCGAACAGTTTCTAATGTTCGCAAACTATCGAAAAAATCAAATAAAGTTAATAGCTTTTGAAATACTTATGTATATAGGCATCTTGCGATACTGAGACTTGAGGATTACACAAGACCACAAAAAAAAAAGTCTTGTAGTTGGAAGATGAGGTATCATACGGTATATATTTTGGCATCCTTAACACGAATCCGAGGTCAGAATTTTTCCATCACCCTCATATTTTGACATAACCTCAAAATTACACTCTAAAAAACTTTAAAAAGAAAGTCCCTTAAAAAAAAAAGAGTCAAAATTCAGAAAGAAGACCTTACGTATATTACGTATATAGATGTGCCAAAATAATATCGTCCCCCAGGACGCTAAAACACATACCGTATGATACCTCATCTTCCAACTACTAGACCTTTTTTTTGTGGTCTAGTGTAATCCTTTATTTTGCAGAAGGATTTTTACCATTACATTCACTTTTTAACTAAAATCTTCTCCACAAACAGTCTCTCATGACATCTGCATAAGTTGGTAATAAATTTTCTTTCAGTTCTTTAGGTGCTCAGGATATCGGCATAATGTAGCTCACGAGTTCGTATTTTATTAAATAAATTTATTTTCACAATGTCGAAAAAGTTAAAAATTCGTTATGTACGTTAAACACAATTTTTTTTTCAATATTAAAACGCGCTTGTCATTTTTTTTATATTACTTTATTTTCTTTGTTCTTGACAGCGATTTGATCCACTTTCACGGCTACATTTAATTCAATATTACAGGACATTGATAAATTATTAATAATATTTATTAATAATGTTTAATGTTTTTTTTTAACTGCTCTCGGCACCTGAAGATCAAGTTCGACAAGACCTAGCTTCCACCTAATTACAATATATTATATATAGCAACTATTCCCCGCACAGGCTAATACAATCATTAAAAAAAAAAGAGTTCGCTCCACCCTAATATATATCGGTCATTCTTTTAATAACTGCACACTGTGTTATTTTTTTTGGCGTTTTCGAACAATTTTGAAACGAAATATCTCAAAAACTATAGTAGATATGATAAAAGATCATTTAATCATATTTGTTAAGAAAGACCATAACTTTGTTAAAAAAATTTAAATAATTTTGTTCAAACACTAAATTTTATAATTAAAAATAATTTTTCTCAAAACATTTTCAATATAACATTTTTTTTTTCCTTGTGATTTTTTATATGTTATTAGTCAATCAATCCTTAGTATGAATGTGCTTTCATATCGGAATTTCCGCCATAACTTTGGAAACTACGAATTTTTTACTGATGACGCGCACCATGTTTTTTCAACATAAGATTTGACACAAAATTTTTTTGTTGATTTTTTTTTGTAATGTTATTTTCAATCATAAGAATGAATCTGCATTTAAATCGAAGTTCCCCAAATCACTTTGGAAAATACGAGTTTTTTATAAAGAAGCGCATCAGTCTAATTGTATGAATTGTATGTCATATTGAAAATATTTTGAGAACAATTTTTCAATTAAAAAAATTAGTGTTTTAACAATATTATTTAAATTCTTTTAACTTTTTTTATTAAGTCATAGTCTTTCTTAACAAATATGATTAAATGATTTTTTATCCTATCTACTATAGTTTTTGAGAAATTCCGTTTCAAAAACTGTTCCAAAACGTCAAAAAAACAAAGTGTGCAGTTATTAAGAGAATGACCGATATGAATATAAAAAAATATTTAAGCAGGTAATTTTCTTTGAAGCTCTTTTTGCTGGAAAATTAAAAGATTCAGTTCTGTTCCAACTTATGTTCAAAAACTTTCTTCGTTTTGTTTCTCTTAAGAATCCTTTTTAAAAAATTTCGTTGAAATCTAACACATTTTTTCACAAAAAAAAACAGTATGTACTTTTACGCATTTGATTTCTTGACCTTAAGTCACATTCAGAACATAAAGTTATTTTAACGCCAAATATTTACAAAGTTCAAAATTGTTTTACAAGCAGCACATACACATACATGCAATAGTTACAAAGCAAACATGCACACACACAGCTAAAATGAAGCATGAGCTTAGCAACATTTTCAGGGTTATTCCTTAAACTGCACGCTACATTTTATTTGCAACAATTTTCTGCATCATTCAACAAACTCAACATGCACTCACACTTACACTTACACGCATACTCACTCACTCATAAACAGCATGGTGTTGTAGGTATGTGTGAAAGAGGAAGGAAGTAAAAGTTCATAACTATTTGAGGAGTATAATTTAAACGGGTGCTGCTTGCAGCTGTTGCTGCTATGGCAGCTCACAAATTGTTAACGACGTCGAGGTTTAACGATGCGCTATAGCAGCTGCAGTTAGGTGGCCCTTAATTTTTTTTTTTTAAAACAGGCTAAAATGTCTGCAAAAAACAGGTAGCATTTTTTAAAATTGCTGAGATGATGTGAAGTTTGGTAGAAATCATGAATTTTGGAAATAAATCAAAGTATCATATATAAAAATTAAAAAAGTATATGTTAAAACTTAGAAGTGTTAATAATCTGCACCGAAAATATGTTTGCATATTGTCAAAAGGTAGGTTTGTCGATATTTTATTTCTTTCATTGATTTTATCAATTTTCTCTAAAAGTATTCGATACTTCTTGAATTCCATTGACTTTTTCGATACCAAGTTATACAATTCGAAAATTTTCGATTCCTCCAAAGTTGTTCCAAATTTTTCGATATTTGATACTTTTAATTTTTCTTTTTTAAGTATAAACGTTTTGATTTTTTCGATGCTTTTGGTAACTAGTGAATATTATTGGTATCAACTTTGGTTGGATCTTATTTGCTGGGCAAAACTCGCAAATCTTGCGACTTTCGACAAAATCATACCTACTTCGGAGACTTATCTTCAAAAATTGTGGACAAGAATAAACCATATTATCCTCCCGCAAAGCTCACATGGGAGCTTCGCGTACCTCTAGAGCGTTGGTTTCCAAAGTGGTCCAGGTAGACCCCAAGGGGTCCATGGGAGACTCGACAGGGGTCTACATTGGCGTGACAAAAAAATGGGGGTTCACAATTCATAAGCGGAGTTACACGAACATTTATTTGCTTTTGATAGTGAAGAACTAAAATGTTGGGTTGACTTCACCTATCAATGTAGGCAGATAATATTTTAAGAAGCTCATCGACTGCTACTTGTAAAAACTTGCTATACACTTCCATATTCAGTACAACGTGTCGGAACTCAGCTGCAACGCAAATTTTCATAGTTAGATCCATAGGGGTCCACCGGAACCAGCTAAATTTTGAAAGTGATCTATGAGAAAAAAAAGTTTGGGAAACTCTGCTCTAGAGCATGTTGTTTCCATTGCTTGAGGTAGAATATTTTCTCTAATTTCGCAGATCTGCACTTTCGAAACACATTTTGTCCTGCAGCTTATTGCGCAAGGAAATCTTATTCTCGTTAAAGCTTCCATGGCTTTCTTGTCTCGCTGTTTAATAGATCGTGCAGGATCTGAATGAAGATGGAGTCCTAGTTTTCCACTGGCAACCCCTGAGCACTCAACAGACAGTCAGACAGTCATTTAACAATTTTTGTAGCTCATTGGCAGTTGAATGTGGTGCATATAATTCCAAGAAACTGGGCTGGTAAAAGATGTGAAATCATCATTGCGTATTCGTGCCAGCTGTTCAAATTAGAAAACTACTGCCGTACGTGAAAATAAGACGGAGAGTCCAAACAGATCAATTTGTTATCGTGCGCAGGTATTAAAGCTCTCAAGAACCACATTACGTCGAGTTTTAACAAAAGATTTCAGCATGCATGTTCACAAGATTCAGTTAGCAGTGGAATTTCATCCACAAAGAGACACTATTTGGTGGTGGTTTTTGAACGGGAGTAGTTCTCGGGCTGTTGTTTTCTGAAAATGGTGCTGATAATGCAGTTACTATGCATACTGAACGCTATCGTAACATGATATTTAAATTTGTTTGGCACAATGGTAGTCAATTGGTCATCAAAATGGTGAGACTTTAAACCGTTGGACCTCTTTCTTTAGGGTTATCTCAAAAGTAAGGTCTATGCCAAGTACCAAGGGGTTATTTATAAACGTAATGCTGTTTACGATATTTTTGCTCCCAACTTTCTTCCTTTTGTCACAACTTGTCTTATGAAAAGATTTACAAAATTTCACAGAATTTCATCCTTAATTTTAACAATCGAATTGATATATGCCGTGGAAGCCGTGATGAAAAATTTTCCGAGAAAGCTTTATTCAATAAAAAATCAAAGTCATTTTAGTTTAATAATTTCTTATTTACTATTCTCATGATATAACTCTTATTAAATCACTCCGTATTTGTTACCAAGCAACTTCTGTATTTGTTTTGAGACTGTTAGAAACCGCATTTTTACTTCTGTAGACTTTTTCAACTTCTTGATACTTCGACTATTAAAGTTCTTTCAATTCATTTTGACAAAATAAGAACAATGAGGGATATTCGCATGTCACACTTCAGCGTTTGTCATTATTCATTTCTTTCAAAATTAACAGTAACCGCTTCCATTTCTTTGATTATAAATTTCAATCTTTATTTTCATCCCGACATCATTTTAAACAAAGACAAGGTACACCCAATTCACTCTAAGGAAACTTGCTATATCGACAATAAAAATATGTTGCACGCCTGAAGAGACTGTAAAAATAGCAGTAGCAGCCAGTTTTTTTTCACAACCAAACTCATAAAGTCAACTTTAGCCGTCACACAGTTGGGGGTAGCGCCTTCTAGGTAGCATCTTATCTGCATAGTGCAATGTTATATTAATGTATGTGCTTTAACCATTCTTTTTTTTTGTTGCTTTTATAATAGCTTTTATCATTCTATTTTTTTTCTGCATACTTATTTCAAAAATAACTTCTACTTTAGCTGAGTTATTAATATCATGTGCAAATGTGTTTATGTAAGTGATGTGCTAATGACAGTGTATGTGTGCGGTAGTGTGCTTAAATTTGACACCATTGTTAGTGTGCACTGCGCATTGCTGACTTTAACGATGCAAGGGCAACGAAAGCTTGCAAAAGGTTTTATGAGCTTCTATTTAATATGAATGAGGGATTTTTAGAAAAAAAAAAAAAAAAATTCTGATTAGTTTCTAGTGCTTTTCACATTTGCGCAAATATATAATTTTAAGAGTTTTTGCTTTGCTCCTTAAAGTTACTTGAAATATGGGTCAAAATAATAGAGATTCCGTGAACATTTTTCTAACAAAAACGTCTGATAAATGATTTAGGCTATTTTAAATGCCTAATATATTTTAATAAATTTAGTTTGTGTTTTGAAACAGATCATAATTTAATAATTATTTTTTACTGAGTCTCTATTCAGTACTGTAAGTGTAAAAAACACAAAAAATTACAGCGCAAAATGCATAAAAGAATACAAAAAAGGCCAGTTAGCAGCTTATACTAGCTTCAATGACCGCTACGTCATATCATCAGTAAGCTGTGTTAGCTGATGTTTAAAAGTATACTATATTTTACTTCTTGCATTGACCAGTTAAGAATAATCGCAAAAAATATAAACATAGTGCGCCAAAGACATTTTTTTCTTCTTTATATTGCTTTTGTAACTTTTTGATTTTACACATTTCTTGACGAGCTGAAAGCTTATTTGGCGATACAAACAAATTACATTCGGTGAGCTTGCCGATTTTACATATAGAACTTGCAACTTCGTTCGTATAATAACTATTATTTTTGATCGAACAGAATAGAAATCCAAAATAAAGATTATATATATTTTTGATCGAAAGAAATAGAAATCCAATATAATGATTACACAGGACCACAAAAAAAAGAAAAATTTTGTAGTTAGAAGATGAGGTATCACACGATATGTATGGCATCCTTAACCTGAATCCGAGGTCAGAATTTTTGCATCACCCTCAGATTTTGACAAAACCTCAAAATTGCACTTTAAAATTCGTTAAAAAAAGTCCCTCAAAAAAAAAAAATAAATAAATTGAATCAAAATCCAGAAGGTGAACCTTACTTTTATTACGTATTTAGGTGTACTAAAATAATATCTTACAATAAAAATGAGTTTTAGTTGCCCAATTTTCTCCCAGCACAGCCATTTACCTTCAAAGTGTCAAAAACTCATTTCTTATAAAAATTCAAAATTAATGCATATTTGAGGGACTTTTTTTTAACGTAAGTATTTTAAAGTGTAATTTTGAGGTTATGTCAAAATCTGAGGGTGATGGTAAAACTTTGACCTCGGATTCGTGTTCAGAACGCCAAAACACATATCGTATGATACCTCATCTACCAACTACAAGACTTTTTTTTTGTGGCCCTGTATTATTTTTGATCAAAAAAAAAAGAAGAAATAGAAATCCAAAATAACGATTATTTTTGATCAAATAAAATATTAATTCAATATAATGATTATTTCTTATCGAAAGGAATAGAAATCCAAAATGAGGATTATTTTTGAAAGCAAGGACTAGAATCCAAAGTTACGATTATTTTTGATCGAAAAAAATAGAAATCCAAAATATCGGTTATTTTTGATCGAAAGAAATAGAAATCCAAAATAACGATTTTTTTTGATGAAAAAATAGAAATCCAAAATATCGATTACTTTTGATCGGAAAGAGCAGAAATCTAAAGTTACGATTATTTTTGATTTTTAAAATAAAAATGACAAAATTAAAAGTCATGTCTTCTTGTCAAAAGAAGAACTATACTCAAACTCACATTTCGTGTTTTCCTTCATTGTGATTTTTTTCACTTTAATTATAGTAAATAACGATTATTTACGGTCCGTGATAAAAATATGGGTTTCGCATATAAAAATCATAGATGGCTCCGAATTGAACTTGAAAATAGGTTTTACGGTTAAAGTCAATGTCACTGTTAATTGACCTTCAACAAGACTTATACATTTTACTTGAAACATATCTTACTTAGCTCTAGTTATATTGTCTCGGCGAAACTAAAATGTAGCACATTGTATTTCAATTTTTTCGGGTTTTTTAATTTTTTTCAGTCTCTTGAAAATTTGCCTTACTTTTTTTTATAATTTTTTCGAAACTAACCAACTTTCTTTAGTCACTTCAACCTTTTCACATTTTTTTGATTTTTTTTAACCTGTTTCAACTTTTTTCGGTCTTTTCAAGCTCTTTTGTCTATCTTCGACGTTTGCAACTGTTAGTCAATATTTTAGCTTATCTGAAATTTTCAACCTATTTCATCCTATTTTTTTTGCAACTTTTTTTAACACTAGAAAAGTTTCCTTTCAGCTTGTTCAACAATTTTGAATGTTGTAATCTTCTTCAGCTTTTTACAATATTTTTAAAGCTCGTTTATATATTTCCGATCTTTTCCAACTAAATTCGACTTTTCAACTTATTTCAACAACAAAAATTTTAATAATTTTTTAAAAAATCCTTTATGGACTGCAAAAAGTCGTAAGTGAAAAAAATTAAAAATAAAAATAAAAAATTAACTTAAATTTTTAATAAAAATTTATTATTTATTTCCGTATGCATTTCGGTATTTTTTGTGAAATAAATGTTTATTAAAAATTGAAATTAATTTTTTATTTTTATAATTAATTTTTTCACTTACGACTTTTTGCAGTCCATAAAGATGTTTTTAAAAAATTATTAAAATTATTAGTCAACATGACTGCAAAATCGGATTAAATCAGCTTTTTTGACTTTTCAAATTTTTTCAATATGTTCAGCTTTTTCCGACTTTTACAACCTAACTCGACTTGTTCTAGTTTTTTATCTTTTGAGCGTATTTTCACCGTTTTCGGTGTTTCCAAGGATTATAATCTCATTTGATATATTGCAACCTACATAATTTTTTTTTTTGATTTATTGAATTGCTTTAATCTTTTTAAATTAATTGCTCTTTTTGAATATTTTTCAATTGTATACTATTTTTTTTTCGAATATTTTTTTATTGGTTGCGACGTTTTCAATATTTTTCATTTCCTTTTTTTTCCAATTTTTATCATTTGGTATTTTTGAATTTTTCAAATATTTTCAACGCTTTTTAGATGTATTTTCATTTAGTGAGCGTAACAAATAGATTAAAAATATTTTATTTTTAAGCACCTTATAATGTTCAACTAAACAGCAATGTAATATTGTTCCAATGTGCTCGCAATTTTGAGACTAATTTCATTATATTCGAATCGTTTTGAGAACGCCTTTAGGCAATCAAGAAAAAAAATTCAATTCAGAAGTAACAATTTCGGAAACAATGTCCGTATTGAAATTTCATAAAGTAAAGTTTTAAAACTTCAACATAAAAATTGATTTTATTTATGACTTTTATTTCAATTTTAAGTTTTTCTAAATATGTCAATAGATGATATTTTTCTTATGTTGTCGCTTTTTGGAGACTAATTTAATTATATTGGAATCGTTTTGAAAACGCCTTTAAGCAATCAAGAGAAAAATTCAATTCAGAAGTAACAATTTCGGAAACAATGTCCGTATTAAAATTTCATAAGGTAAAGTTTTAAAACTTCAACATACAAATTGATTTTATTTATGTTTTTTATTTCAATTTTAAGTTTTTCTTAGACATGATGAAATCCAGAAATTTCTGTTAGAGTAAAGATTTTTTAAAACTATTGTACTGAGCTTCCTGCTCAGAACAGTGTGTGATAATACCAAACAAATCAGCAAAATAAAAACAAGACTGCTTCATGTTTCAATCTTCCGAAATGATTTCATCAGTGGCCTCTGAGCAGATGTGTAGAAATTTCCATGCTTAATATATTCGTTTTTGCATAGTTTTGTCGAGAATCCAAGTAAACTTTGTCGCACTCACTCATCGGCGCACAGGTCACTGAGGATTGCATATAGCAATGAATGAAACTCGTTTGACTAGTTTTAACATTTTCTGTTGTTTTTTTTGTGTTTGTAATTTTTTTTTTGTGGTGTTATCCCTCACTGCACTGAACAGTAAGCTATGCAAAATAATTTATAATAATAATAAGTTATTTTTGGTTGCAATACTCAACAAAAAATTAAAACTTTATAATTCTTGTATACATAAATGCATGGTTCTATTGCATTATTGTATTACTATCGATAAATATGTATGTATAATAGGAAATTTTTTTCCCAAATTTTATTTTCCTTTTTTCATTTCATTTTTTGAGAAATTGTAATTTATTCAATTGATCGACTTTTCGTGCTAAATGCAGACATTTCAAGCACAATAACACAAAGTCCAATCATTCGGAAAATGAAAAATTAAATTTAAAATCAAACAAATAGAAGCCAAATAAAAAGTAACGATTTGTGACAAAATATTTCCAATACGAAAATGCTAAATAGTAATAGAAAAATACAAATACCTAAAAAAAAGTTAAGGAAAATAAAATTAAAAATTCTTCAAAGCCATCAACTCAAGGTTTTAGTATAACCAACCAACCACCTACCTCCAAAGCAATTTAATTTTACTTCTCTCTTTTAATGAATATTCTCTGTGTTTGCGTTTTGCGTGTTCATTACAATTTGTTTTTGTATTATTGTTATTGTCCTCTTCTTTAACTTTAACTTTTGTCCTCAACAAACAAAAGTTTCCGCAGTTACGGAAGCGGAAATGCAAGCCATTTTCTCTTTGTGTTTTATATTTTCTTGAATTACTCGGGTCAAGTTTGAGGTTATTCTATTTTAATGGCAACATAGGAAGTTTACTTATAAGAAAAAAGTTTTTTGACCTTTTTGTCTGCTTTTTAATTGAATAAGATAATGTTGTTACGTGTGTATAGGCCAAAGTTTTACATGTAATTAGTAAAGCAACAGATTGTATTTCAGTTTACGAACACTATATAAGTATGTTTTTCTCTGCAAATGAACTTTAAGTTATGTATTGTGTTTATTTTATATTTTTTGAATTTATTGTGTGCACCCTCATGAATAAGCGTCCTCCGCACATATAGCTACATCAACCCTGACTGTTACTCATGCAAAGTCTGTTCTTTTAAGCGCTAACATGATGTGTAAGTTTTAAAGATATCAGCTTTAGCACATCAACCAGCTGTACTAAAACTCAACCTCTAAGTCTTGCATTCTACTGCTGCACTTTAGTCACCACAAGCGCCACAATAATCAACCACTGTATGCAGCAATGGTGCTTATTTCATTCAACCGCCATCCAACAACAAGTTCAACTAGGTGGAATTAATTTCCGTTCAGCTGGTGCACTAAAATGCTCTCTCAGAAACAGACAAACAGAACGTTTCATGCATGCTTGCGGCTGCACCTTAAATAAAATTGCATCAGACTACAACCTTTATGCAATGGGTGAAATGGTAAGGAAAAAGGCGCATCGGATTTTTGCGGCAGCACAATGCTGGCGAAAGCGCCACATGCAGAACTTTACTTGAAAAGATTTATCAACTGCAGCATAAATGGCGAGAAAGCCTTGAAGAGATGCCGTCTTCTTGCGATGCATTACATCGATGAATGGAGCTTACTGCCTTGATTCTATTCTCAGCTTAATCTGTCTAAAATGTTCTGTTCTGTTAAGTTGGAACCTTAAATCAAGTTTAAATGCGAGGTCGAAGCTCTTTCAGCTCGCACAGCAATAACAAAAAAGTATTCAGCTCTGCTTGAGCTCTTTCCGTTATTCCGACTAAATATTTCACTTCGCTATTGCTATATGCTTTTTGTTAGTGTAATTTTTGTCTTCAAAGCACTTCCTCAAGTTAATCAATTTTGATCAGCTACCGCCATATGATTTTTGCTTATGCACCTCATCGTTAAATCACTTACTCAAACTGAACCAATTCAATTCGTTATTGCTGTAACATTTTTGTTTGTGTAATTTTGTCTTTAAGGCAATCAACTTCAAAGCATTTACCAAGTCTTGAGGGTATCCTCTGAGATCTTCTAGTTTAGAAAAGAGTTCTTATCTTGCATATTTCCTTCCTGTGCCCACATTTTTCTAGAAGCATCTACAGGATTCTAGGCTTGCTTGAATTTTGCCATTATATTAGCTCCAGCTTTAAATTACTTTAGACAATCCCAACGTGGAGTGCTTTAGATCAAAACCATCTGAAACAACCTGTGCTATATAGCTTACATTTTGCTGCGAAATGGAAAGTTCTGGTAAAGTACTGCAATATGTTAGCATTATGCTCTTGTTCTCTCATCAGTCGATGTTCTGATTTTCATCCCATTTGATACTCACCATAACATGACGTAGATTCAGCCAAGTATTTTGCTTACCGATCTTGTATCGTCAGAGAAATTGACGGTGTCTTTCATGGTATTCAATAACTTGGTTGTTGAGGCAAATAATGCTTCTGCGTGTAGATCGGCTATGGAAGTTGAAGGTAATCTATGTGAATGAGCATCTGCGGTGTCTTTATAGCTTCGATGAGTCAGTTTTTATCTCCGCATAGCAAATTTTTAAAAACAGCTATCTGTCCGTAATCAATGATAAAACCATGATGGGGTATGTGGGTATAAGCGTGTAAGCGTATAAGCCTGTTAAAACATATAGCCTTTCACACTCCTTCATTCCGACGTTCGGTATTTTGAAATACAAATTATAAAAGCTAAGAACTCTAAAAATGGCCTGTATCAATTGGAACATCTATATTTATATAACTTTATATGTGCAGTGGAGTGGTAAAGACATTAGGATTTTCTCTCATACAAGAAGCAACTATTAGTGTTCTAAGTGTGTTTCGAAGGGGACTGGACTGGAGTCACTGAAGCATCTGTTACTGAATTCGTTAGGAGTATTTTAATAATTAAAGTGCTGCACTAGCAACATGCACTTCCCAATGTATCCTGAATTAAGCTAGGCAACTTCTCCAGAGCTTTTAGGTAAATGCTGCCTGTCTTAGTTATTCTGGCGTGTTGCTAGCGCAATATCTCAGATGCAATGTGATTTGCAATAAGCAGATCTGTACCCTTAAGTTATATATTTGATGCATTTAAATTATATTGTGTTTCTAGTTTACAAACTTATCTGTAATTAGTAATACATTTTTTGTCAAAACTTTTTTTTTCAATTTGCTGAAATTTTCTTAACACCAAAGTACATGTCCTTACAATTATAAGCATTTCTGGCATATCTGAAGTGACTGTCAACAGCCTGTGCTATATTCTTTTAAGCCACTTTCCCCTTTTTGTCGCGCTTACAAAAGTTATAACAACGTTAAAGTTGCACTGACAACATAACTACATTGTATGCATTCAAAATAATTTTGTAGAGTGATTTAATATTAAAGTTGGAAAAGTATTTAGTACTGGATTTAGTAGTGGATTAAGAAAATGAAACTTTGCCCCATTTAACAATTCCTGCGCTAAGGATGATTGCCCGCTGTTGAATAAAAAATTTTTAAAAACTTTTGCAAGCGCTTTTGTTCTTTTATAGTTTTATTGGTAAAATGAATTTAATTTGAAATATAAACGCAGTTTATTAAATTTAGTTTGGCTTATGAGACCCTTACATAACGAAGTGCCTATAACAACAAGACTAGGTTAGGTTAGATAAGAGTGGCAGTCATTTGCGAACAACAACAGCAAGACTAATAATTGATTGAAGAGAATATAAATTCAGCAATGTAACTTCCTTATATTTTTTATGCAAGAATAAACGTACTTTTTTTTGTAAAGTAAAGTGTTTTGATGTTTAGAAAAAAGTTAGGTTTTATTCTAAGCGGCCATTATTTAATCTTAAAAACGTTTAAAATCATAAAATGTTTAACAAAAGCGCCGAAGAACTATAAGTCCGATGTTGTATCGGACCTAAGGTATTTAAGTTGAAATTGTAAGCAAAACATGGCGTATGAGCAACACTTAATTTAGTTGCATGTGATGGTAATGTTGAATCTGAGCTTACAAAATTACTTACTGCTAGCTCAAGTTTTCAGTAATTCAAGCCAACTTGTTAGGCACCTTAAAACATAAAATAAAATGTAATCCCTTTTCCAAGACATATCTTTATTTGCAAGACTAACTTTTTCTTTCTTGAAGCCATTTTTTCTAGCAATAAATTTTTTTCTTCAATTCATTTCTTTACTCATTCAAACATCATCAATCTTCGGGCGTGTATTAAATTGTTTCACTTACATTTTAATTACGTAGCTCACACCTTATAGCAAATGGAATGACATGCGCATCCTTAAGCCTCAAACCTACTGACGATTCTTTAATTTTACCCTACTGTTGATTCTCCAGTGATGCTTTTGAACCTAACCAAACATTAACATTGACAATAACTGTCAGTTCATCAACGGTTCTGTCACTGCCACTGCTACTGTTCATTGCTTTTGTCTGGCTTTAATCAGTTAGCCAAGTTAACCAAGAGTGCAAACGAGCGTATGAACAGAACACTATAAATGTTGTGCTTAAGCACACAATGAAATAAAGTAAAAACTCACGCACACATATACCAAGTAGACTTCGTTGGTACTGGTAGGGAATTTCTATATGGTTACCATATGAAGAGACTCAAGGGAAGACTTTTTCCGTTTCTTTTTTTAAGTTCCCAGCTGGGCTATCAATGTCATCCGCAAACTAATAAACATACCTAGTGTTCATTAGTATGTGTATTTTGTGTGGTCTTTTGTGTATGCGCATGTAATGAATGAATGTTCTTTCGTAAGAAAATTGACAAGAAAATCCTTTTCTTTGCACCTCAGTTATAGTAAACAACATGACTAAAGACGACAACAACAGCAAATAGAACAATAAACAACTGAAAATTTAGGATACATAAACGTGTAGTCGTATTGTGTAAATGACATGAAAATTATTTTCAAAGGAAACGAACAATGAGAGATAAAACGACAAAGAAGACAAATTCGCCACTGTCAGGAATTATGAAGTGCGGTGGAAAGATGAACTCGTTTCATGAAAATGTGTAACTTAGAAAATCCTTAAAGAATTAAGACATCCTTACAATTAAATGTGGTAACCAAAAGAACTTTATTGCACAAAAGTGTGCGTTTATTACTCGAATTGAACAAATTCTTGGAAATATGGCTGCTTTGAGAGGACAAAACATAAAATGATTTTGATATTGCCTTCAACTTTCTAGATTGGAAGTTATTAGTATAAGGATTCTTGACATTGTTCTGATTAATCCAACCAAAAAGCAAAGATCTAATAAAATGAGAAGATAAGTGATTTTTTATGATTTCGTGCAGTATTTTGCTCAACAAGCCGACAAGGATCATAATGTGGCTTATATTAAATTTTGTCCTTATTTTGAATGTCCTTAAAAATGAAACAAACTACCTATTTAAGAAAACTCGTTCAAAATGTGAATTTCAGTTTCCAACAACTGCATTTTTTATTTAACCCTGCCCAAGCTTAAAGAATTTTTGATCAAAACTGACCAAACGATCCTATTGAGTAAACAATATCCTCTATTCTAAAATGGTTATAGATAATCGCTTGCAATCTTGCAAAATGTTGTGTGTTTTGATCAGTAAAAAAATTCAGGAACTGCTAAAATAACCTTTAGTCTCTCAATTTTTTTTTTTTTGGTCTTAGAAGTCGAAAGTCATTCCGAAAGTAAATGACTTCCATAAACAGATCATGAATCTTGCTAAAAACTAACAACATTCTACCTAAGCTGCCAAAGCTCGAGTTTTTTTTGCAATAAAATATGTTTTAAAATGGGATATTTAAATTAAGAATTGAAATGTGAAATAAGATAACTAGCACTGTACCACTAGCTGTCAAAAACTTAAGTTCTCATTTCGACCGAATTTTTCTTAAAAAGATACAAAGTTTGTTTGAGTTTCTTAAAGCTCGTCAAATTGCTTTTAAAACTAGCTCGTATAATTGAAAATTAGCTAAAAAGTCTAGCAGCTTTGAATTTTTGATTAAAAGTTCAACTTTGTCCACTCTTTTCGGGCTAAGAAAATAAAATGCCCAAAAGGAATTTATTCTAGCAATAATCCAACAGGTCATTTGAAATAAGTTAGTTTTCCATTATAACGTCGTTTTTAGATAAAGTAAGCCATTGATATGAGTAGTCATATTATCGTTGAAAAAAAAGGGATATAAAAATAAAAGTTTTTTAAAATAAAATTTTCTTAATTCAAGTAAAGATTTTCCCAAACTAAAGGAACGTTTTGCTGAAGAAGTAATACTCAAAAATAATTAAAGAAATTAGACATATAGTATACAATTCTTCAGCTTCACTTTCCAGAAGTTTCTTTACTCTACGGCTACCCAGAAATAGATATATGGGGTAAAACACACGAAAACGCCACCTGAAAAAATTTTTGGCTCCGATTTGGGAGAAATTTGGCTTGATTGTAGTATTGATGTCTGGCAATAAAAGTGTGTTTAAGATTTTGCCCTAATATTATTTGTTGCTCAGATACGCGGGTATGAAATTCACGATTTTCGTACTTTTTCAGAATAAGTGTTTTTTTCGAAAATTCATAGCTTACAGCAAACTTTATCAATTAATAATTGGTGAACGTACATTTTAGGTTTTTACTTGTTCTTTTCAAAAAAAAATATTGATTTTGAAAAAAAAAAAATTTTTCACAAAAATTTTGCGAATTGAAAAATATTTTTGCATTTTTTTTAAAAAAACCATATTTTAAAATTTTTTTTTTTTTTGACAAAAACTTTGATTTATTCTGCGCTTAATGCCGTAAAAACTTTCGTGGGAAAAAAATTATTTATATTTTTTTTTTTAATTTTAAAAAAAAATTAAAGAGCTAAAATTCTGTAAATTGAAATGAATTTTTCAATTTTTTTTTGAAAAATCCATTTCTGAATATTTTTTTGTTTTTATAATTTTAGGTTTTATTTGTACTTTTCAAAACAAAAATACTGATTTTGAAAAAAAAAATTTTTTCGCAAAAATTTTGAGAATTGAAAAATATTTTTGCATTTTTTTAAAAAAACACATTTTTTTTTTTACAGCATTAAGCGCAGAATAAATCAAAGTTTTTTTCAAAAAAAAAAAATTTTAAAATATAGTTTTTTAAAAAAAAATGCAAAAATATTTTTCAATTCTCAAAATTTTTGCGAAAAAATTTTTTTTTTCAAAATCAGTATTTTTGTTTTGAAAAGTACAAATAAAACCTAAAATTATAAAAACAAAAAAATATTCAGAAATGGATTTTTCAAAAAAAAATTGAAAAATTCATTTCATTTTACAGAACTTTAGCTCTTTAATTTTTTTTAAAATTGAAAAAAAATATAAATAATTTTTTTCCCACAAAAATTTTTACGGCATTAAGCGCAGAATAAATCAAAGTTTTTTTCAAAAAAAAAAAAAAAATTTAAAAAATATGGTTTTTTTAAAAAAAATGCAAAAATATTTTTCAATTCGCCAAATTTTTGTGAAAAATTTTTTCTTTTCAAAATCAATATTTTTAAAAATGTACGTTCACCAATTATTAATTGATAAAGTTTGCTGTAAGCTATGAATTTTCGAAAAAAAACAGTTATTCTGAAAAAGTACGAAAATCGTGAATTTCATACCCGCGTATCTGAGCAACAAATAATATTAGGGCAAAATCTTAAGCACAGTTTTATTGCCAGACATCAATACTACAATCATGCCAAATTTCTCCCAAATCGGAGCCAAAAATTTTTTCAGGTGGCGTTTTCGTGTGTTTCACCCCATATACTAATTCGAGCAATATAACAACAAATTTTGGGTTACCTTCTGTAAAGTGAAAAACGAGTAACTCACGTTTTTATCATGCATTACATGTGAGATAGTCCTAGGAGTAATCATCGGACACTTCCTTATAAGTAATCTTGCTCGTAGAGGGAGTATGTTTCACATTATGTCACTGGCATTCCTTCAGCAGACTGCAGCGCAAAATAATTGAACAGATATTTTTCAACAACCCTTAAAGCTATTTGGTACTGAAATCAAACTTCTTAGGGATTTTACAATAAAATCCAAAGCAATCCCGATCCAATTATATAAAATATATAAATAAGTTTTTTGAGAAACATATTTTAATATGTCTTTAAATCGATGGTTTAATATCTATTGAAACAAACAAAAAATTGAAAAAATATAAATGACAGCACATTTGATACACCTAAAGGTCACAGTCCAAATAGCTCGAGGGTTAGAGCATCTGTCCAAATATAATGCATAGAGCGCCTAGGCTTAAGATCAATACAAATCAACTAAAACTTGTCTTTCTTTATTATTGCGAATTGTCAGTATTAATAGGCTTTTATTTCAAAAGGGTTTAATTAAATTATTTTTCTAAAGAAATGATAAAATACTAGGAAATAATTTCAATTTAAAATCAATTTAATTGTGAAATATGAATAAGAAACGACAGAAAGAATTTCAATTATTGAATAATTCCGTTCATGGCTTGTTTTTATTTTCAATTTATATTGCATTTATTGAATAATTGCCGAAAAATTTCTTAATTTTTTTAAGTTTTCAATTGAAAATCAATTGCATTCATTTTCTTATATTCAAAGAAATTCTCTATGAATTTAATTAAAAAAAAAAAAAAAAAATAGAAAATACTAATAAAATTATTTGTCCCGTAGGACAATATATTTTGCTTTAAATAAAATTCATCATTCTGTGTTATTTCAGTAATGGTTCAATTGGTTTACCGTAAATAAATGTATTTTTATTTGAAATAAGCAATATTCTACTAAAAGAACGAACTAACTAATGTAGAGAACGCTTTGCTTTGTGCATTTGTGCATTTGTGCAGCTTGGTTGGAAAACTATGGCTACATTGTTTTTATATGAAAAAGCTAAAAATAAATCATATAAACTTCTTGTAATATTGATATTTAGCAATTTGAAATAAATAATAGCTGCTGCTCGTTTTTAATTTTTATTTTTGACTGAGAAAAAATTATTTTCGTTTTACAAAATAATAATACAAAACTCAAAACTTAGATGATACAAATTATTAGAGTGTTTCTGAACACAGTAATTTTAACACCCCTTCTCAATCTAATAATTGTAGTTGTTTTTGAAATTTCTCGAATTGTACAGTTGCAAGTGATTTCGTAAAAATATCTGCTAGTTGATTTTCAGTGTTTATTGCCAAAATATCCAAGAACCCACTCGCAACGTGGTCTCTCAGAAAGTGATATTTCACATCTATATGCTTGGAACGTTTGCATTCCGTATTCTTGGACATAAATATGCAACCATGGTTATCTTCGAAAATTGGAACAGCATAATTTTTCTTTATTACATTCATGTCTTCCAGAATTCCTCTTAACCAAATAGCTTCAGATGCCGCTCCGCTCAATGCAATGTATTCAGCTTCACTAGATGAGGTTGCAACTGTAGCTTGCTTTTTGCTACACCAAGAGATGGTATTTCCAAAAACTTTGAAAACATAGCCACTTACTGATTTTCGGTCGTTGATATCTGAAGCCCAGTCTGCATCAGAGTATCCTGTTATTTCATTGCTGTTTTCACTTCGTTTAAAGTGTAACTTCAACTTCTTCGTACCTTTTAGGTATCTTAATATACGTTTCAATATTTTCCAGTGTGTTTCTGTAGGTTTCTGCTGAAAACGTCCCATGTATCCTATTTGATAACAAATATCAGGCCTTACACAAAGCATTAAGTACATAAGGCTTCCCAAAAGTTCTCGATATGGCTGATTTGTTGCTTCTTCTTGAGATTCAGATATCTGAAGTCCTTTTTCCATTGGAGTTTTTGCTGGCTTACAGTTTAACATATCAAACTTTTTCAAAATTTTGTCAATGTTAACTTCTTGTGACAGAGCCAAATGACCATTTTTCTGGTCGTAATCAATTTTTATTCCCAAAAAGTGTTTTAACTCACCACAGTCTGACATCTCGAATTTGTCACTTAATCTCTTCTTCAATAATTGGATTGAGGATAACGAATTTCCAGCGATAAGTAAATCGTCAACATAAAGTAAAATAAAGATGTGGTCATCATTGTTTTTCTTAGTGTACAAACAATAATCATGCCTTGATCTCTTAAATCCAAGTTGAAGAAGATACTCGTTTATCTTCTCGTTCCAGCAGCGAGGGCTTTGTTTTAAGCCGTATAAAGATTTTTCCAGTTTGCAAACGTTATCTTCCTTTACTTCTAATCCATTCGGAACTTCTATATAAATATCTTCCTTTAGTTGTCCATGAAGAAATGCTGTTTTTACGTCCAACTAGTGAAAATAGAATTGCATTTGCACCCCTACTGCCAGCACTGTTCGAATTGTGGTCAACTTAGCTACGGGCGCAAAAGTTTCTTCATAGTCAATCCCATATTTCTGAAGAAAACCTTTAGCTACCAAACGAGCTTTGTATCTTGTAGGTTTCCCATCTTCGTTTTCTTTAATTTTAAATACCCATTTTGATTTCAATGGTTTTACTCCAATTGGCCGCTTCACAATTTTCCACACTTGATTTTTCTCCATAGATAGTAATTCTTCATCAATCGCTTCAAGCCACTTCTTACGATCAGAACGATTGCAAATTTCCTCGAATGTTTCAGGAGCAGAATTAATAAATTGTTCATCAATTGTTACATTGTAGCTCGTAAAGTAGTCCAAAAACTTACGTGGAACTGGTACACGCGAACTTCGTCTCACCTGTGTTGCCTCTTTTTCTTGTATGGCTTTTTCATTACTTGGGATATGTTCTTCATCTGCGACTTCTTCTAATTCTTCTTCGACATCATATTGAAAGTTGTTTCTTTGCGAATCGACACAATTTTGATTTTCTTGCGTGTAATCAGGTTCCATCTCGATCTCTGCAGGAATAGCATCAGCAACTCTTTCCCCTTCTTGCTCATGACTGCATAAAGTTATGATTTTGGGTTGACAGTATTCCTTTACGTCATCAGAATGATAACTCCACTCGTCGAACTTGACATCTCTTGCAACAAAAACTTTATTTTTAACAAGGTCCCATAGTCGATATCCATTGGGTGAGTATCCTATCATCATACACTCTTGACTCTTCTCATCAAGTTTCCTTCTCTTCTGTTCTGGTAGCCACGCATACGCCTTGCATCCGAAAACTCGCAGTTTTTCAAGATTTGGTTTTTGTCCATACCATAATTCAGCAGGCGTCTTGTCATTTTCTATTGCAGTTGTTAAGCTTCGATTAATTATATAAACAGCATTCAAAGCAGCTTCACCCCACATTGATTTTGATACCTTTGATTCAACCAGCAACGAACGAACTTTTTCGATTAGAGTCCTGTTGAATCTTTCTGCTATACCATTCTGCTGAGGTGAATATGCAACTGTAGTTTCAAATTGAATTCCTTTTTGTCGATAGAAAGTCATTTGTTCAGATGAGCAATATTCACGTCCTTGGTCGCTTCTCAATGTTGATATTTTCAGATTAAATTTTGCTGTCACTAGAGCTTCGTACTCCTTGAACTTTTCAAAAACATTGGATTTTCTCTTCATCAGATATATCATTGAAAAATGTGTATATTCGTCTATGAAGGAAACAAAGTATCGATGACCATCATACGTTTTTGGTGTGATTGGTCCACACACGTCACTGTGAATTCTTTCAAGAGGACGCTTGCTCCGTTCACGCGTTCCCAAAAATGATTCACGGCACTGTTTTCCTTTTACGCATACGTCACAGAATCCAAAAGGCTTACATTTTTCAATTCCGAGAACTGAACCACTTCTAACCAGTTTCTCCAATGACTGTTGACTTATGTGACCCAGTCTTCTATGCCATAATTTACTTGTATCACTCACACATAGATTTACACTTGCCTTCTCGTCTCGTCAAATTATTTCATACAAGTTTCCCTTCAATTTAGCACAAGCGATGTCTTTACCTTCATTTATGACGATGGCGTATCCTCCCTTAAAATGGACATCAAGGCCACTACTAGTCAATCGACGAACAGAAATCAGGTTATCTCGCAAATCCGGAACATACAGCACATCTTTAAGTACAACCAATGTACCTTTATTGGTATAGCCACGTATATCTCCAATCTCTCTTGCAATTAGAGCTTCTTCATTCTTAGCCACGTTAATTATAACTGGCTTCTTCAAGTTTTGAATTTTTGAAAAATATTTCTTTTCCTTAGCAAGATGATCACTTGATCCGGAGTCGAGCATAAAAATCATCTGTTCGTTGGAATAAGAGCTATTTCCATTCGCTATGAAACATACCGATTGCCTGTCTTCATCGCTGTCTTCAAACTTTACGCCTTTGTTGACCTCCTTATTCGGTCCTTTTGCAAGATTTGCATCACCTTTCACACGTACTCTGAAATTTGCCTTCATATGACCCTTTTTTCCGCAGTTGTGGCATTTCCCGTTGAATTTAAACAATTTTCCTTTTGATGTTGAAAATGTTGTTGTTGCCTTCTTATCCTCGTTTCCTATAGCTCGGTCAGATCTTTTTCTCTCTTCTGCCAACAATCTCTGCTTGACTATCTGAATAGTAAGTTCACTTTCCTTCATGTTCTCAAGAGCTGTAACCAATGGATCATAGCTCTCTGGAAGAGTAACAAATAGCTGAGACACCAAATCGCACTCTGTCAACGTTGCACCTGTAGACTTAAGTTTCCGCACAAGACTGTCGAATTCAAGGAAATGATCCTTCATTGACGTTCCTTCTTGTAGTTGTAGTCTTGCTAGCTGTTTTCTCACGATGGTTTGGCTTGATGCTGACTTCACCGAGAAAACGTCTTCCAGAGCATTCCACATTTCTTTTGCTGAATTTTTGTCCTTTACATAGTCCAAATAATCATCAGCAATGCAACTAACTATGATGGACTTGGCTCGCTTATTCCTCTCGTGGAATTTTTCAACGGCTGCAGCATCTTGAGATCTTGGAGCTGAACTCTTCACAGCTTCCAAGACATCCACACAATCCAGATACATTTCGACACGGAAACTCCAATTTTCGTAATTTGTTCCGTTAAATTGCAAAATTCCATGAGGAACTTCCTTCCGATGGTCGCCCATAACCTCTTGTAATATTGATATTTAGCAATTTGAAATAAATAATAGCTGCTGCTCGTTTTTAATTTTTATTTTTGACTGAGAAAAAATTATTTTCGTTTTACAAAATAATAATACAAAACTCAAAACTTAGATGATACAAATTATTAGAGTGTTTCTGAACACAGTTATTTTAACAAAACTTATATTAGGTTTTATTCACATATATTTAATTTATGTTGTCAGCTCTCAGAACAGGATTCATTATTAAGGTAACATTAATTTCTGAAATTAATACTTAATAATTAATGTTGCTTCATAGTTCTCATAATAAAATACAAAACGTTAGCTAAAATTGTTCAACTCATTTTATGCAGTATGATGAAATTCCTTAAAATAATTTGATCCAACCTAAATCTATATATATCTTTCGGTAAATAAACTCCTAAAGTTACAATCGAAAGCTAGTTATAGAATTTTCAGTACATTTGTACTCTTCTCAGTACATTTGCGTCATGAAAATCGTTGTCAGTACATTCGAAAAGTTTTTAGTACTTTCGGTACATATAGTCTGTTTTAGTATATTTTCACAAACCCAAATGTGATCATCACTGTCGCATGCACGAGGATTTTGATTGGAATTTGAATGTACAGTAAATTCCCGGCAATAGACACCACCTACCGTCAACACCGTATAACATGAACAAAACGAGAAAGCTCTTTAACAACAATTATTTTTTTTTATATTTATATTTTTTAGATTTACAGGGCTATTCTGGCAACTATCTTATAACTCACTAGAGTCTTTAGTAAGACAAAAGTCTTACTTAAAGCTTGAAAGCTTTTTTCTGTCTTTCGTAAGACAATTTTAAAGACCTGCTACGAGCAGGTCTTTAATTTGACAGTTGTATTGTTTACATTACAAACGTTAGAAAAACTATTTATTTTAAAGGGAATTATAAGTTGTTTTTATTTGGCGTGTTAAAAAAATGTATATACATATGTTTTTAGAAAAAAAACATTTTTAGTGACGGGACTCGAACCCACGCACTTGGAGCTATGAGTTCACAGTCCTAACTACTTCTCCACGCTGCATGGTGAATTCCGGTTTTTTTTTATACCCTACACCGAGGGTATATTCACTTTGTCCATCCGTTTGTAACACATAGAAGGAGGCGTGGCAGGTATGGAAAAGTGTACATATTCTTGATCAGCGTCACCACCTGAGTTGATTTAGCGATGTCCGTCTGTCTGTCCGTCTGTCTGTCTGTCTGTTGAAATCAGGTTTACGGGACAACCAAGAGAGCTAATGCAATGAAACTTTCACACACAGGTCACATCTTCTTGCAGGCATCTTGCTATTGAAAATGGGCGAAATCGGTTAACTGACACGCCTACCGCCCATACCCTATGTATATATACCCAGGTCAATTTTGAAAAAAGTTGCAGCGATTTTGATGAAAATTGGTGAATTGATGCACATGTGAAAAAGATTAGGATTAGGTTAGGTTTCAAGTTTTCAAAGCTTCCTACAGGGGCGTGGCACAGCCCTAAATTTTAACCTTTATACCACCATATCTCGTAAGTTGTGCAAGATATTGTTATGAAATTTGGTAAACGGATACATATCAAATATATCTTGAGTTGAGATAAAAGTGGGCGGAATTGAAAAAGTGGGCGTGGTACTTTTCAACTGCTAAAAATTTTGATTCTATATATATGTCAAAACTGGCACAAACGATTTTCATAAAAATCTTGGAGATGATACCGCTGAAAGCTGTCAGCAATACAAGCTCAGGCTCTTTATTGAAAAAACTCGTTGAAGGGCGTGGCACCGCCCACAATATTTATAAACGTTATATTAAGAGAAAGAACAACGTAATCGTGATGAAATTTAATGAGGTAGATATACTTGCTGGAAGGTCTTTTATTACAAAAATTTGGTACAATAGTACCTTTGGGGCGTGGCACCTCCCATTTAAGCAAAAACTGTTTATTGTTATAAATAGTGTACTAAGAGAGTAATCTTCATAAAATTTGGTGTTTAGATGTCAGTTACTTTAGGCTTTAAAAATAAATTAGTTTTGACAGAATTGCATCAGTGGGCGTGGCACCTCCCATATTAACATAAATTTGTAAGCGATGTTTTAAGTAAACTATTGCAGCAATTGCTATGAAATTTAATGAAAGTGGTTCAGTTGCTATAGAGTATATCTGAATCAAAAGTGGCTGAAATAGCACCAGTGGGCGTGGCACCTCCTATACAAATAAAATACGGTAAGTGGCATATTTATCGAAATAAGTATGCAATCATACTAAAATTTGGTGTTAGGGGTTTGCTTATGAAAAGCTATTTCTGGATCAAAACCGGGCTGGATTGTACCAGTGGGTGTGTCACCGCCCTAAATTTTAAATTAAACTGCAGCATATATCGCAAACTATACAAGCTATTGTGCTGAAATTTAATATGAGGATGTCGATCACAAATATAATTCGTTGAACCAAAAGTGGACGGCATTGGAGAAGTAGGCGTGGCATATTTCAATTTTTTTAGTTTTATTCGATTTTTACAACATTTTCCTTATTCTTTCGACTTTTTCAACCCTTTAACTTTTTCCAATATATTCTATATGTATTTGTTCGACTTTTTCAACCTCTTTCAACTTTCTTCATAAGTTCCTTTATTTTTTTGACTTTTTCATCAATTTTGAATAGTTTCAAAATTTTCCAACCTCTTTCATTTTTTTTAAAGTTTTTCAACCTCTCTCAACTTTTTTCAACATTTTGCATATAGTTTGGACTTTTTCAACATTTTTCAACCTCTGTCAACCTTTCTAACATTTCACATTTTTTTCGACTTATTCAACCTCTTCAACGTCTTCTTAACATTTGATGAAAAGGTACTTTCAGTGCAGTGTAGGGTATGTGAGTTTCGGCCTCGCCGAAAATAACACCTTAACTTGTTATTATTCCTTTTGTAATTTTATTAGTTTAAAATTAAAAAATCAAAATTTGACAAGTTTACCACGAAAGCTTTTGTATGGGGAATTCAAAAGCTTTATCTGTAAGACTTTTGGGCTAGAATACCTAAAGTCTTACAAAGTGTCTTACAAAATGTCTTACAAAATATTTTCGTAAGACTTTTAGCTGTCTTTGCCAAAATAGCCCTGTTAAGGTACAATCATTTGGTAGTTTTACCTAGAAAGTTTTCCCGTAGTTTTAAAAATGAGTAATTTTATACATTTCGATGTTCTCTTTGCGAATTTTAACTTTGCAACCTCGTATTTTTGCCGCTCGGAAATGAAGTAGTTCTACGTGGGCAGTAATTAACCGGAGGTACCAAGGTTTTTCGGGGGAATAATGCTGCTGTTAATACAGTAAAAATAGTAAAAGAATTTTTCCGGGACAACCACATAAATTTTCTATGATCGCCAGCTCATTCTCCTGACCTAAATATTATTGAAAACTGCTGGGGTTGTTTGGCTCGACAGGTTTATGCAGAAAACCGGCAGTATAATTCAATCCACGAGCTCAAAAACAGAATATTAGCCCACTAGGAGGTTCTTCTTCGAAAATACGGTAAAAAGCTATTTTAATCCTAACAAAAGCCAATGATGAAAGTGCTAAAGAATAACGGAGGATCCACCCTTTATTAAAACAAATGTTTTACTTTTATTTTTTTAGAACGAATTTAAGTAACAAAAATTTTGTGCTATCGTTTTGTCGCACCTTAAAATTGAGTTTTTAGTTTAATTGAAAAATGCATAAATTTTTTTGACAAATTATTTATAAGTTATTTATTTCCTTAGCTTTAAGAATATATACTATGAAAACAAATTTTAAATAATTGTTGTAAATCCTTTAAAACATCGAAAAACTAGTTGTGCTATCGTTTTGTCGTAGTCTGTAGATTAGGCGTGCTGTGGATACCATGATAAAAAATGCTCCGCTTACTCTGCCTCATGGTGGTGTCGAAATGAGTGTTTTGGTCAAAACGCATGTGGAAATACACTTTGCGGCGCTTGTACGCCAAAACTATTGATTTTACGAAAAAATGTTTATAACATAAATTGTAGGCAATTTCCTCTGGTTTCATTTTGTATATAAATGTTTTATCGTGAAATGAGTCAAAAAGGAGATATTGTCAAAAACTCCTTTTAGGTGCCATTTTTCCAATATGGCGACACAAGCGGCAAATAAACGAGGTGACAAAGTTGAAATTCAGAAACAACATATCGAAATCTATAAAGTAACCTTTTTCCAAAACTCCCGGAAAATATTCCAGGTAACCTCTTTTTATAGAACTAAATGACTGTACTATTATTTCTTTGGACATTTTTTGAAACGATATATCTAAAAAGCTATGGGGAATAGAATATAAAAACTACTTTTTTGTTTAAAAAAGCTTTAAGTTTACGAAAAAAATACCTGATGATGTATTAAATGTTGATATAAAGAACTGAAATTCAAAACCCGCCAAGTCCCTATTTTGCGTTTTTGGGAAAATCGAGAAATTAAATTTCCACTGAAATTTAACTATAGTAAAAAAGCATATTCATCCATTGTAATAGTTGTCGAAAGATATTAAAATCCTGATTTTTCATTTCATTTTATGACCTAATCCATAAGGATTTCAATAAAAAAAACCTTTAGACTTGGCGGGTTTTGAAATTGAAAACGTGGACTTGGCTGGTTTTGAAAGTGAAACCTGGGGACTTGGCGGATTTTGAAAAATAATAATACTGAAGAATTTCGAAATCATTTTTTAAAAGTGGCTTAGTTTAAATTAATTTCAAAACATTTGAATAAATGTAGATGGAAATTTTAATTACACAATATAATTTCCATGTTAAAATAACATGAAACTATTTGTATTTATGAAAGCCGAATCTTTTTTAATGAAAAATTGTACTAGGCAGGTTTTGATTTTCAGAAATGTGGACTTGGCAGGCTTTGATAAAAATAATTTATCAGAAATTATTGCAATCAAAAGTTTGTGAAGAGAATTTTTTTACAATTTAGAGTATGTAGTCTTGTAAGCAAACATTTTTTCTGTCCCCTCCTACAATAGCTCACATTTTCAATTTTTTGGACTTGGCGGGTTTTGCATCTCAGCTCATCATAGTCATACTTCTGTGAAGTATTTTTTAAGCTTGAAAAATAGCTTTTTGATAGCAATTTTTGAAGTACTATTCAAAAATCAGTAATAAGATAAAATATTGAAATTTATTTGAAATATTGAATTTGATCTTCTGAAATTAGTGTTATATTTTTCATAATATCTGTACGATCATAAATTTTCCCTTATTATAACCGGGCTATGGCCACAGTTGCTGAAATAAGACTGCGCTAGGCCAATCGCAGCACTCATATACTCGAAGTCTTACTCCAATGCTTAATGGTATAAAATTATCCCCGTATTATTGACGTAATTTGAGCAATTGTTGTGTATTTGATTTTAGTTCAAAACAACAAAACTTTAGCAAACAAAAGAACAAACAGAAAAAGTAGCATACTTTTCAGCGCTAAAGATTTTTTTTTAGTTTCTTATGCGCTTTAGTTGTTTCTTTTTTGCTTTTTTGTTTTTGTTGCTTTTAATCTTAATTTTGTCTAAGTTTTCCATCTCTTCATTTTAGCATTTATTCTACATTTTACTTACCTTCTATGTTTATTCCATATGTTAAATACGATGAGCGCTAAAGCTACTAGAATCCCACAACTTGATATCGTACACATGCATACAAAAAGTGGCAATGAAACTGTGCGCAAAACGCGCCGCACTATTGTGCGATCCTGCGGTACCTGTAAAATAAGAAAAAAACAATGAGTGAAATGGAAATTCTACTATGTAAAAAAGAACTATGATGGGGAGATGATTTGAAAAAATGTGAAAATTTATTACAAAAAAGTTTTCCTCATATGTTAGTTTTTCCCTGTTTGTAAACATTACTTAGCAATGGCTTTGAAACTTTTCACAAAGCTATAAATTTAAGTTTCAGCGCACAGAGAGCGTTTTTCTTTTTGTGTCCACAATTGAAACAAAACGCAAAAAACGTATACGCGCAGCATTATTTGTGGCCACAATGTACCTACCTAAAGTACGACGAAAAAAGTAACTATTTAAATTGTTACATTTTGTAGTGGGTTTTTACTTTGTTTTATGGTGAGCTTAAAAGCTTTCACAGAAATTAAGTAGCACTTTGAATTTGTAATTTATTTTTTTTTATTTTACGTAGAAGCACTGTTGTTGTTGTTGTTTTTTTGTGTGATATATAATGAAAATTGTCTATATAAAAATGTGTGAAAATAACAGTTTTTCAAGGTTCAATGAGAACGGAAGGATACCCACTAGGCATTTTTGCACTTATTAGGCTCTTCAAGAGTTCTATATAACCATTCTTTAAGAGCAGAACTCTTGGAAATATTCGCTAAAGAGGTTTTAAAACACAGAATAAATGCTACTTAAGACCAAAAGGGCACCTTCTATGGGGACCTTCAAGAGGTTTATGTAAGAGTTAGCTATGACGTTTTCAAAACCTATTCAAGAGTTTAATGAATTAATACACCTAGAGGTCTATAAATATTTTGTGCTCTTGGAAATATTTATACACAATTTTTTTTCGAACGGAATTTTAATTAGGTTTATTTTATTTTGACGAAGTTTTAATAAAGATTTTGTTTTTGGTATACATACTTTTTGCAGTATTACAAAGTTAAATAGATAAAAAGAGAATAGCAAATGGAATTATAAAATGGCAATATGAAAATGATGCAACGAATAATTATGATTTTCGGCACAATTATTGACCAAAATTTACGTGCGAGCGAAGATTTATCGTGAAGTTTGGGGTTTTGCTTCGAAAAACTTAGCGCGCTTCTGAAATATTACATATTGGAAAAAAAAAATATTTGGGCTAAAATTAATTTTTAGGTTTTTCTTTAATATTTATGTCTCAAAATACGTTTAAGTGATTTTTTAGGTAAAAGCAAATCGAAATAAAATGATTTACTGCACAAAAAATCATTATTTAGGCAAAAAAAAAAAGAAACGCATTTATTTTTTTGTTGTTGTTGCTATTTCGTCGGCATGTATATTAAAAAAGATGGCCGACGACGCCAAGTTTTTAAAATTCCTCGATAAGTGGCATATAAAACTTAAGGATTATCTCTAAAGCTTCATAAGAGGTACTTTAAACTTAAGGATTATATTAAGGGCTTAATAAAACTTGACAGTTTTAATTTGCTAAAATTGTTTATTTAAAATAATTTTGTGTCCATTGTTAGGGTTACCATATGAACAAGTGGCAAATTAAGAAAGAGATGTTTTATGAGCTATTTTCTTTATAGAAATACGAATTATAACCCAAATTCGAATAAACATATTTTGGGCCATCTTGCGTTTATTTTTGTTTTCTCAATTTAGTTTTGGTAATTTGTGCCTCATATTTTTTTATTGTCCAATGCCAAGATCTGGATAATTAAAGAGAGCGAGAAACGAGTTTTGCTTAATATCTCGGAAAGTAAGCTGCAACAGAAAAATATATTAAGGCCAATGTTCAAGAGAAGATGAAATCGATTTCATATCAAGTCTTCGTATCACAAGATTTGACCCTCCTTTCATAGCTTCCGAAAACTAAATTTTTCGCCGTAAATAATTATTTCTGTTCAAAATTAAAGTATTTATTGTAAGTTTTAATCAAAGTTGGGTCACTTGTCACATGGAGATTTTTCGAGCATGAAACCGATGTGTTTTGATCTGCTCCTCTACAACAGTGGCCTCAATATATTTTTCTGTTTGTGGCTTACTTTCCGAATTCTTGAGTAAAACTTGTTTCTCGGCGTCTTTAATTGATCAGATCTTGCCATTGGACAACCAGTGTACGGGTAGGCGGCCATTTTTATGATGTACTAGCATTGTTGAATGAAATAATATTTAACTTTGCGAAAATGTGAAAAAGGAGTAAACAAGTCAAAAAAAACGGTACTACTTTTGGAGACTTGAATCAAGAATTTATCAAATTCCAAAACTTTAATTTTTAAGAAAATGTTTAAGTTATAAGCTATTTACTATTTTTATAAGAGTACTGGTCATTTAAATTTTTTTATTGAATTGCGGACGTTTGGTAACCCTACTTTTCGATAAAAAGTTTTATGGAGCTCTTGTGAAGAGTTCTATAAATAAATGAAACCAAATAAAGTTTTATAAAGCTCTTGCGAAGAGTTCTATAAATGCATGAAACCAAAAAAAGTTTTATAGAGCTCTTGGAAAGAGTTCGCGTAAGAGTTGAAGCTTATATTGGCACTTATATAGAACTTAAAAACTCAGAAATTGAAGAGCTCAATAAAATGTATGGCTCTTAAGGTAAAAAATAAATTTTATTTATTAAAAAGCTTTTATCAAACATTTTTTAAAGATCTTGATAAATATTAAAATGTTTGAATACAAAAATATTTATAAGCGTTTTATGAAGATCTTCCGAATCCTTCTTAAGACCTTATAAATACCTTAGCTCTACTTAAAAAAGAAACTTTTACAGACGATTTAAGAACCTCTCACAAGACGTTGTTAAAACTTTGATAAATACTTTTAAAATTTTGAGTATTTTTTGTATTTGTAAACATCTTAATTGGGAGTTTTGAAATGCTTTATAAATAATTTTGATCGCAAGATTTAATTTTATTTTTTTAAGAGGCGAATAAATACTCTGGTATAAGTTAAGAGCCCCATAAATGTTTATTAAATGCTTTCGAAAATTCACAAGAGCTGTGGATTATTTTAATGCCCAGTGGGTATGATTCATTTATATAAAAGTTGGAATGAAAATGTTTTACTGGTATTTGCTAAATGCGAAGATTATTAGAAGCATCACAATTTATTGAAATATTTATATAATAAAAATTTATGTGTATAAATAACTGAATATCAGTTAAGAATGTAAAATGTGCATTTAGTTGTTATATTTTTCAACTGCAGTTAAATAGAGCTTAAACATTGTTCTTAAAATTTTTCTTACAAAATACCTTACAGTTAAGTAAAGCTAACATGGTTAACAACTTGCTAACATACTTCAAATAAATCAATGTTATATGTACGTACTTTGCGTTGAGTTCGCACACAAAAGCAATTTTTTTCTTTTTTTTTTTTAAGGAAAAACTCTCATGTTTTTTTCAAAGGAAAAAATATCATTGTTCACCTTTTGGCAGCTGCAACCAAGCATATCCATGTTATTCTATTCTATATTTTCTTATGTTAGCGGAGAATTTTTTTAGAGAAAAATTGATTGATTTAGCTTGATGCTACTAATGATGACGCTGCACTTATCGTCATTTGGTTATGCATTAAAGGTTAATGCAGTTGATACTTGAGAGTGAGTTGCAACAAATTGAAATTTATTTTAAGTGAAATTGGTACAAATTTTGTTGGCATTACAAATAAAAGAAAGACTTTAAAAAGGATAATAAATTCGAAAGATCAAAAACATCGGAACTCTCCGAATCTTGTGTTATTTAAAGAAAAAAGTTCCAATTCAGTCTTACACTTTAAAGATTGCAACACATAATACGGGGGTAAATGTCATACAGAAACGTTAATAAATTACGTGAGGTGTTTTTTGAAAATTTTGAGCTCCGTTAAATTTAAATTTAGAGCAACGTTTCAGAAAGTTTGCAAAACGTTTCGTACCAGAAATGTTTTATTTGATAACGTGGGTAAAATGAAAAAAATAATTCACAGTCCCGATGACGTAACAAAAATGCAGTGCAAGTGAGGCAGGGTAAAAAAACTTCCGAAAACGTATTAAAAAATGTTCTGAAATAAAGGCAAACATTTGACTCATTGCAGAAAGATTTCTGAAATGAAAATGAAAGATTTCTGAAATGTTACTGAAGCTTTGTAAGATTTTATGTGAACGATTTTTAAGAAACTATACATGCCGAGAGTAAGTATATTATTACCGTAGCATTTCTTATTTAAAGTATTTTTATGTCTCTTATAATTTTGGCAACTATGTGTCTTGAAAGGTTTGTGGGTGGTATAAATTTGTCCCATCCAGTGCTTTTTTTATTGGCGAAGAATAAATTTTAGCTATGATGATATTTTTGACGGCAGCGAAAACGATTACGAGCCAACTGATTATTTGATTATGTTATGCTGATAGCCCACTGAGACAAACATGTCTCGTTCAAAATATCGAATTGAGCATATGAGTCCCATTTTCCCTACGTGTCCTGACCTTTATAAGAAAATTGCTCCGTGTTATTCTAATTCTATTATTCTGACAAAGTTAAAAAAAAATTATCAAAACTTCAATATTTCTGCTGGTTGTATTCCGGTCCGAAAGGGTTAAAACTCGTTTTTTTAAAAAAAGTTCTTAATATTCACTTTCAAAAAATGGCAATTTAATCTTTGCAGTTATCATTTCAAAAATCAATTTCTGTGGTCAATACTACCCTCACAAAAATAAAAGCGGTATCTCAATGGAAATGAGTTTCGAGAAAACTGATGTTTTGTGAATGTCATATTTTTGAAATATCTTTTAAATTGAGATAGAGGAAATTCCCTAAGCAGAATTTTTCATATGTTTGAACTAAGATATCGGCATTTGACGTAATGGATTAAACTCTTAATTCTGTAAGGCATCCGATGCCATGAGAATCAATAATATGAATTTTTTTGAGATACCGCACTTGCGCTACTGAGATCAGAATAAATATTGAAATCGATAAGTACTTTAATTATTCAGGTACAATTTTTCTACAACTTATATTCGTGCTATAAAAAATATCTTTTATGCAAAAATTGTGAACAATTAAATTTTTGAAATCTTTTTTTTTAAATATTGTTTCTCTAAGCCTATGATTAAATGAAAATAGAACGCAATCTGTGCATTAAACTAAATGATTAGTAGATTAAATAGATCTCTAAAAAATTGTGTACACAAAATGTACTACGTAGATTAGTAGGTTACATGGCGTAATTTCATTGCTTTATAGTTTTGTTAACGAAAGTTTGGTTCTACTAAAAGAACAAATTTTTGCAAAATCCTTCGAAATTTTTAATTTTACATACATAACCAAAATTCAAATTGTTTTAAAAATTTTTTAACTGAAATTTTTCCAGCTCAAAAATGATTTCCATTTTAGCGATGCTCACGGTGACCATATTTCTTAACCCATTAACGCCAACGAGTGCGAAAACACATCAAAAAACAGAGGTGTAATTGATAACTCATAGGAAATGTTAGCCGTCTTTTGATGTGGATAATACATGGATGGGACTACATATGCGTTCTGGACAAGCAAGTCATATGATGTCATCTACTTAATGATATCTGCATCGTCATATGCAGGTTTTCCGGCATGTGAAAAAATAACCATTTTAACATAGAAAACACACAGAAAAAAAATATTTAGAGAATATATAATGATGAGGATCGGTAGCCCTTGGGCCCGATGAGGAAACCGATCCGGAAAGACCAAAAACAATTGTCGATCGTATTGGCTATTGTTATAGTTGTTTTACTGCCAAATGCTGTGGACGATTTGACGAATACCGAAGATGTCCCAGACGACCACATATTCTATGATGATGCAGAGCCTACCGAAACTGATGGTGCATTGGAAAGTATGCCCGAGATTTGTGGTTTCACAAAAATGTATGTTCAGTGGCCGACAATGACGAGAATGTACCCTGTCAATTTGCTTTGAAGCAACGGATGGTCGCACTTGCTCCTGCTCAGACACCGCCCCACAAATTGATGGTCAGCAATTCATTGGAACGACATTGATTGGTTTATTTATTTAATTGCAGTCCAATTATCTGTAAGTCGAACCAAAACATCGCGTGTGGCGTTATGAAAGAAAGCAACGTTAGATAGTAATGGTAGAGGAGCCAGACATAATTAATCAATACAGCAAACGAATTCGAGGCGTTGATCTTTTCGACAATGCAATGAACAATTACCGGATTTCTCTTTGTGGTTAAAAATGACATTGTCCATTGGTAACAAATAAACTCGATGCTGCCATGGTCAAGGCTTGGAAGCTACATAGTTCCATCCACAGTTACCATCGCAAAAACGCAACACCTAACAGAGATAGCTCCAATAAGGAATTCATTCAGATGGGCCACTTCGAACTCTGCAACATAGTGACTGACTCCTTGGCGTAAAATGAGGTAGTGGCACATCATCATGGTCCCAAAACTTAAGACACACCCTCTCAAAAACAATTGGGAGTGGATAACATTGGCCATAACAGTGCAAAGAAGATGAAATATTTCCGCTGTTGCCACTGTGCTTACCACACCATCTACTATTGTGCCAAGAGCAAAGTGGCATACCATGCCAGAAACTAGATATAACGTGCAACCCAGTAAATATTCATGACTTTTTTTCTATATTTTGTCGAAAACTCTGAATTAATATACTCCGACACGCATTTACTATCTACTTTTTAAGCAAATCTGATCCATTAATTTCTTTTATAATCCACATATTTCATAACCAGTCTTTCCACTAGTAAAAATGTACTCACTGACGCCGACGGGTGCGAAAACGCATCACCCTCTACATGGGTTGTGAGTAGGGATAGGCGGCTAATTTTTTGTGCGCGAAATACGAGTGTCCCCAAGACATCCTCCTCGAAGTTTCAACCCTCCATGTTCACGAATAAAGGAGCCGGCGTTAATGGGTTAAAGCGCAAACTAAAATGTTTTTTTTTTATAAATAGTTATGATTTTATTCTGGGCAATTTATTCGAGATCAGCTTGTATTTTTTTCTTAAAGCATTAACTAATTTCTTCATATAAATATCGGTGTTTGCTATAACTGAAATCCGATAAAATAATGATAAAATATTTTTTTATTTAATTTAGTTTGATTCTTCTGAAAATGTTAAATGTTTGAGAATGTGTTTTTTTACTACTGTACTGGTTATTTGTAGTTTTTATGACTTGATGTGAAGCCAATTTTTTTAGGTTCGAGTGTTTACTTACCTTACCACCGATCCACTGTTCCATATTTGACCACGTTAGATTATCCAGTTGTGTGTCATAGTAGCCAAGTTTTTCATATTTTCCATTTATCATTTGCTCGATTTGGGTTAACGCAATACGATCACCCTGTGAGCTGAAGGCCACAACTCCCTGTTCAAAGAAAATCAAAATATATATTAATTGCTTAGTATTTATGATTCCGTCAGTAATGGTAAAGAATTAAACATTTCGAGAAGCTTTCTACAGCGTATTCTCAAAAAAAATTGCATCTAACGAAAAATTGGACAAATAGCAGAAAGAGTTCAGTGAATAAATTATGAAACGCAAGTGTTCACTCATTTTTCAAACAAAATCATCCACAGCTATGAGAGTCGCTTTCATCTTGATGGTTTTTGTAGTCTTCGTAATAGTCACTTTTTGGGTTAAGAAGTGCGTCAACAACGTTTCACTATTTGGTGCAGAACTTAGGTTTCAGGAATCATCGAATAATTTTTTTCGAAAATGCTGCTGCTCAGGCAATAAAAGTAAATGGTGCTCGCTATATCGAAATGATTACTCCGACAAGACCGTGCAACATGTCATATAGTTTCAGTCACAATTCAACTGCTCACGGGTCCCCTCAAGTGGATTAGAATTTATTTGAAATGACAGCAAATTTGGACTGTACAGGCGTTCAAGGGATACTTTGTAGTACCCAAATCCAGTATTCCGCAAATCGGGACAAATCGTTTTGAAAGAATATTCGACTTAGAGGGGTATTTTTACCTCAAGATCAATTTTACTCCAATTGCACGTTCGAAAAATTGCGTTTTGTTCATCTGAGGGATGTTTTTTGCTACATACTTATTATCATGGAATTGGATTTGTCGGAAAATTTTACGGAAAGATGACATATTTTCTGTATTACTGAAATTTTTTTTTCAGTTTTCGCAAAAGTTTTTTATGTTTTTCATCTACCGAAAAAAGTGGGTTAAGCAATTTTTGTTACAACTTTTGACCAATTTCGGCCTTGCGGATGCGTTTTTTTTTGGATTTTTTTTAGAAATTCAGATTTCCTAGACAATTTGCGATCAGAAACGTGCTATCCATAATTTTTTAACGAAGACTCTTCTTCGATGAAGAATATTTTCAAATAAGAATGGAATATTTTTTCATATTTTTTTCTTTACGGGGCTTAATTGAGTGTTCAAATCGATATTAAAATTATCGTTTCTGATCGGTAACTAACCGGAAAGTCTGTTTCTGTCCTTTTTTTTGTTCTTCTATGTCATGCAGAGCCATATAATTCATGATATAAAGGAAATATAGAGAAAACCTATTCGAATATAAAAATATTTGATCTAATCGATATCAACAAGATAGCTTTTATGTTTATAGCTGATCTCAAACTTATTTTGATTGTCAATGGCCTTCAAACAGCAACTGCAACTTATCCGTGCTCTTGCTGTTTCATCACGCTGTCTGAGTTGTGACAAGAGAAAGACGTAGACAACAATCAAATTGTTGCATCCAGAAAATTGCGAACTTACGGGGATATCAAAAACGATTTCAATTCAAGAAACCGAAACAAGAACGAAGCGAGATACTGTCACAGCACGATTAATCTACAGCTATTTAAAGAAAAGGATGACCTTCCGGTGCTAAATAAATGCATGATACCAGAGTTACACATACTCCAAGGGTTTGTTAATCACACATTCCGGGATGGTCTTGTTCCAGTTCTTGGACGCAAAAGTGCTTTACGATGGCCACATAAGTTTGAATCGGTGTCAAAAGGTTATCACGTGAATACATCTTAGGGAAATGACTACAGGAAAGGAATGCGACATGTTCATGGAACCAGACATTTGTAGTGATACTGCGATGCAATTGAAAGTTTTACCTGTTATATTTTTGAAGCCATGGACAAAATTATAAAAAAGTTATTTTTCAACTCGAAAAGTTAGCCCAAATTTAGGTTTGCATTTACATAGCAAACTAAAAAAAGTTATATAAAGCTACAAAACTTTCCGAAACTTTGAAAAATCATGTGGCTTTTGAGCTTTCGAAGAATGTATTTCATTCTTCGGAGAATCATCACTTGGTGCTTGTTCTGATTAGGCTGGTGAGTAAATCGAGCGAATTTTTTGTTGTCGACCAATCACGAACAGGCCAACCAAGAATTGGTTACTGGAACTTATTTTGATTATCAGCCATAATGAGACTGTCAATTAAAAAAAAAATCAAGCCGGAAGAAAGAACTATAAGATTGCTTAATACTATATCGGACTATATTGAACTCCTGACGTATAGCAAACCTACATTTAAGCCATGACTACGAAAGGGGAACTATTTAAGAAGCTTAATTTTTGTATAAATAATAATAATATGGGCATTTCCACAAAAACGGAAGTTTTTGTCCCGTGCGACACCTTGGTTTTTTTTCAATTATCTTGAAAACGAAAAATTGTCCAAATTCAAGCTTTATACCACCAATTATTAACCTAATTAGTAACTAAAAGTTAAGCCTATTGTCAAAATAAAAGTCCGTTTTATTTTAACTTTTTTTTACTTTAAATGTGTTCCCCATATGTTTATTTCAATATGTCATTCTAATTAATTTTTATTTTACTTCAAGTTAGATTTACCGAGACTAACTTTGGACTGGGACTATACAGCAAAAAAAGAAAAAAAATTCCAAAAAAAAAAAATACTGCAACACCAGAACTTTAATATTAATGAATGACTTAAAAGTGTTTTTAAATTTACGCTTTTTATGTACAAAGTTCCTAAAGAAAACCACAGAAATGGGGAACAAAAACTGCTGGCAAAGGAATAATAGCAAACAAAGTCATAACAAAGTCATAAATTGCATTTAACGCATAGTAGGTACTTCATCATTTATTGCGACCCAGTAACAGCTACAGCAATGATGGCACAGAAAAAAAAAGAAAATTCTCACTTCCCCAACGACGTTGCTCAACACTATGTTTCCCGTTTTCCTGATGGTAACACTACAGCACGTAAAAAAAAAACTACCAACTGCATTGCACACAATACCCAGGACGATGCAACACAAAACGAGCACAATGTGACTTCCTGTGGTGCAAAAACTTGACGCGGCGCTCATTTGCTGCTACAAACGCAAAGATGCTAACCAACTGGTATTTGCGTTGCCTTTGTTTTTCTAACGCAACGCAATTCTGGCTGCTGCCGTACTTTCTGCTGGATGTGCGCTAAAAAAGCGCTGATGTGCAACTATAAAAAAAGTTATATATTTTTGGGGAACATTTGGGGAACTGTTTTCGGTCAGTTTGCTTTACAGCTGACACTGAATATGGGGGTAGACAAAATGAATAAAAGGAAAGAATTCAAAACTAAGGTTTAAAACTAAAATTAAAAATTTTTCGAAAGCAAAAGGAATAGCAAAACTAAAAACCAAGGACATAACTTTTGTAAAAGTTCATTTAAATTATGAGCAATATTTTGTCAAAATTTTAAGGTATTACGTGGAATAAGGCCAAAAGCAGTATTTCTTCTTATAGACTCATTTATTACCTCACAAGTATGTGGTCTATTAAAAGCTTTTCCAATATTTGAGATTAGCAGCAAGTGCCTTTAGTTATTTTTAACGTTCATGTATTTCCTGCACTAGTGAATGTTTCTGCGCTAATTTAGAACGGGAGGATTCCATTCCAATGCTAGCCAGCATACTTCAGTTGGTGATTTTGCAACGTGTGCGTAATTCATTTCCACTTTCGCCGTTAGTTTTGAATGGAAATCGGATCTTGATACCTTCTGGTGAATGATTCAATACAAGAAATGGTCTTAGGTTACCAAATATTTCGAATTCGGTGAAGAAAATTGTTGGTGAAGACTTGTAAATTCTGTGGTGGGGTGCTGTTGTTTCTAGGTATCACAGCCATACAAAAGAACTGGTTTCACGTTTGACTGAAAAATTTTGAGCCTTGTCGTCGAAGAATGCCAGACGTTACAAGGCTGAGTAAATGAATCTTTCTCTATTTTGATTCTTATTGGTACCGCTATCTCTAATTAGTCTAATTTGAATTCTTAGCAATTTTTCTAAGTGAGTGACCTACTTTAAATGATAACCAAACCCTACCCTACCAAATGGGTATCCCTTCCAGCAATTGCTGCCTGGTTTCTCTGAACGTTGCCTATTTGATTTTGGCAGCACTAACTTAATTAGCTCTTTCTGTAGCGTTTTGAAACTAATGCTTGTAGGGGAGATGTCACGCCCTATTTTCGAAATACATCATTTTATGTCTGATGCTAGATCGAACCATTTCTTGTAGTTATTTGTGAGATATTTAGTTTCATTTCTTCAAATAATCCTCTCTGCAAAGAATGTTAAAGTTCTCGTCTCTAGGGCGGATGCCACTCTCATTTTATGAAAATCGCCGAGTTCTTTTCCAGAGCTTTTCCGTAATTTTTCTCCAATTTGTATGAAATTTGTTTCCATTAGCTGAAATGATTCTCTCAGTAAAACGGTTTGAAGTTTTTGCTGTGTGGGCGGTGCTACGTTCTCTTACCAAAAATCGCTAACTTTTTCTCCAGTTCTTGTCCAAGCTATTTTTAGTATTTGTTAGAAATTCGGTTGCACTACATCAAATAACTCTCTTAATATAGCGTTTTAAGTGTGTTATTTGTATGGGCGGTTGGCATTGTGCACACACATTTCGTCCATTTTCAGTCCCGATAACCTTGTTTGAAGCTGTAGCGTGTGCGCCAAATTGTATTCAATTATCTGGCTTAGTTTTCCCAAACTAGACTTGGCCAAACTAGTTTTAGGCCAAATTAGTTTTAGGCCAAACTAGTTGTCGTTAAGCCTAAAAATAGGCAATGAAGTTTTAATGTAAACGCACTGTGACCAGCGAAGACTAAGAAAAGTAAGACAATAAAACCTATCAATTTTGTTGCATACTTAACAAGCATTAAGTAAGGGTAAGTGTGCGGCCTTCAACTGCGGCTCAGGGTATACATCCTCCAATATTTCTAATTACGGCTTCGCGGTCTTTGGCCGCTGTTCAGTCCATAGTATAGTATTCCAACACCGGCTTCGCTATTCACAGTGCTTTTGCATTGAAATTACATTGCATACACTTAGGCACACAAATCGACTAGTTTGGCCTAGGAAAAACTAGTTTATTCTAGCAACAAGTTTGGCCGGTAATATATACACAGCCTGACGGACATTGCTAAATTGATTCTGGTGGTGACAATGATCAAGAACACATACCTAAATTTATGTATGTATTTTACAATATCTGCCACGCCTACTTATATTTATGTGTTACACACAAAATGACAAATACACGTTGATTGTAGGGTATAAAAAACGTTGATTTTGAATTTTTGTGAGTTTTTTTCAAAGGAAAAAGAGTCAACGTTTATAAAAAAAATCGTAAAAAAATGGTGTATAATATAAGCGACAAGTTTACTAATACTTCATAATTTCTAGACAAGAAAATTCGCCGTTTTTAGGGCTAAGTGTTACTTGCAAATGCAACACTGACAACCTTTTTCAGTCCCAGTATTTTTGTATGTTGTCAGAGTGCTTGTGTTTACATCGGTGTGAACTTTAGTTTTGTCCGCTGTGGCTGCTCAAGTTGCTGCTGCTGCTGTTGTTTATTGCCCTACACTGCAACGCACTAACAACACTTACCGCTGTGCCTGTCAGTCGTGTTAGTCGTGGTATATACGTCGGTTTGTCACTGTGCAAGCGCACCGCCATTGCGCTAAAACTTTTTCCCACACGTCCTGATCATTAATTTAATGGGAACAAGGAAGCTGGGCATTAAATAGCGGTTGCTTGCATCCGCATTTAAAATGAGGAAAAACTTTGCTGTTGTTGTTGTTATTTTTATTATTTTCTATTTTCGCACATGTTGATGTATTCATTTAATATTTTAGCATACGCCGGAAGCGGAAATGTAAACTAAATACTGCCGCATGGCGTTGTGGCGAAGCTTTCTTAAATTTGTTGAAGCATTATTTTAAGCAGAAAATTTAACAATATATTAAGGGTTAATGGAAACACATTATTTATTTACTTCAATAGTGCAGTGTGCTATGGGATGAAAAGTTCTCATATGGTATTCAGAAAACAATGGAAAACCTTTTTTTTTTATAACACAAAATTCTTTTTCTGAGACATAAACATTTTCAATTTTTTGTTTTAATTTTTATTTTTTCATTTGAAATTATGAAAGAAAACATTTATAGTAAGCAAAGGCTGTAGCGGTATTAACCAGACGACCTTGGATTGCATACACCCATGAAACCTCCTTTTGATCCTTGACGCTAAGCTGATTACACTAGTTTACAAGGAAAAAGATCTGGTTTCTCATAGACTTTTTTCTATGTATTTTGATGTATTTTGGGGTGTAGATTCCAAAAATAGCAACCATTTTTTTTCTTAAAAATCGTTTTTGAGATATCCCCGAAAAACCCCTTTTTTGGCACTTTTTTCATTTATTTGGTTATATCTCGATGAATTTTTTTTTCGACTCAAAAATTCTTTTCAGCATTCGAAACGATATGCTGTTTGTTTGAATCGAATAAGATTTGATGGAGTTACAGGCGCTCAAATTCCAAAAAAACTGACTTTTTAGGCCTTTTTTAAAAATCACTAATATTCAATTGCTCAATTTAAATGAAAAATTTTTCCTTTTTCATATTTTTAGAAATAAAAATGGAAGACTATTCTTTTGGAAATATTTTATGTATAATTTTGCGGAAATCGGATAAAAAATGTAGAAGTTATTCGAGAAAACAGTAAAAAACTTGCAATAAAATTGAACGAAAGTACAAACGTTTTTTGTCTAAAAAGAAACAGAATAAAAGTAAAGAACCACAAGCATACACTGCCGAGCTTGAATATAATTAACTAACGAAGTGCCTGCTTTACGAAAAAAATGCAAGGAAGATTTTTATAGAAAATTTTATGATCTTTTCAATAGGCTAGGTACCGTTTATGTAACATTTTTTTTTTTCACGAGATATAGAGACAAATGTCCTGTCAAGCATTTTTCCCCATACAAATCGTATGAAAAACAAAAAAGCTCGATGAGCCACCAGTAAATATTGTAGCGAAATTTGGTTTATGCTAGAAAACTCTTGAAATAAATACCAACGAAAGAAAACTAAACGATACTAGCTAGCATAAACATACTAGCACCATCTAGCGGCAAAATAATAAACTGAACAGACGCTGCAGTACACTATAAATAAAAAGTCAACAACCGAGAGAAATTATCGCCGTCGTACAACGTACAACGTCATCTAACATCTAGCATAATAGCTAGCTCAACGTCAGTGCGCCATGCTGGTGTATTGTGGTGAAATGTGGATAGTAGTAGAATGCACGCTACAAAGTAGCACTGGTGGGTTGTAGATAATGGTAGAATATACGCCACTTAGAAGGTACTGGATTATTCGAGAGAGTGATGACTGCAGTATAAAAAGGGTTGTCATCTGAGCTGAGGACACAGTAGAATTAAACCAGCGAAGCAGTAAGCAATAAAGTGAATACAGTGTGATCCGTAGTAGAACAAAACAGTTTTCTATACAGTGTTAAATTAATATTAGAATTTGAACGTTAATAAAATAAACCATTTTATAACTAAATAAGCTTGTGTGTTTTTAATTGTTACACAATCCAGTGATCGAACTCAGAAAAGTGTGAGAGATCGAAATTATCGTCAAAGGGACAGAAATTACGTAACAATTGGTGTCAGAAGTGGGATTGTGTAAAAGAATTAACAATCAATTTAAAAAAAAAAAAAAAAAAAAAAAAAAAAAATAAATAAAAATGGTCAAGTTTGAAGATCTGAAAGTGGATCAACTGAAGAAGGAGTTGCAGCAGCTGAATCTGCAATCTACTGGCGGAAAGGTGGAGTTACAGAAACGCTTACGGCAGGCTCTTGAGGCTCAAGGTGTAAACCTGGAAGAGCATGAATTTTATAGTGATGTATCAGAATCAGCAGCGAAAGTGGAAGAAGCTTCTGGATCAGCGGCAAGTGGTGAAGTTGTAGATATGTCAAAGTTCGAGAAAATGTTAATGGCGATGACGCAGGCAATAAGTCAAAATGCACTACAGATGAATAGCAATATCCAGGCCGTTCGGGAAGAAATTGGTCAGAACGCGCTGCAGGTCCATGCGGTTCAGGAAAAAATAGACGAGAAGTTAAGTCAGAACGCGCTGCAGATCCAGGCGGTTCGTGAAGAAATTGATCAGAGCTTAAGTCAAAATGCACTGCAAATAGATCAGAAATTAAGTCAGAACGCGACGCAGATCCACGAGGCTGTTCGAACGGAGGTTGCCAAAATGGTAGATGGCCTCGATGCAAAAATGACTGAGTTACGAGATGACGTTGAATCATTCAAGGAAGAAGTTCAAAATAATTTTGAAGACGTTAATAAAAGGATTCAACAGTTGGAAATAAGTGAACCATCCACTCAAGTTATAAGAGAAATCAGCGCAGAGAGGCTTAAGGCACCCTCATTCGATGGAACAACGCCATTCAGTGTTTTCAAGCTCCAGTTTGAAACAACATCTGGTCACAACCGTTGGGATAACGAAAGCGCAGCTGCAGCGCTAATTGTGGCATTAAAAGGCGCAGCTGCAGAAGTATTGCAAACGGTTCCAGTGGCGGAGCAGAAAAATTACAAGGCGGTGATGGATGCCTTGCAGCGAAAATATGGCAGTGACCACATGAAGCAGATTCACAGATTGGAGTTGAAAAGTCGTATCCAAAAATCTGGTGAGTCCTTGCAGGAGTATGCTGCGGATATTGAGCGATTGGCACACCTTTCCTATCCTGACGAGTTAAGTGTCGTAGCTGAAAAATTCAAAATAGAGGCGTTTATTGACGGCATACGTGACTTAGATACAAAACGCGAAACAATGCGGAGCCCGAAGACAACATTTAACGAAACAGTAATGGTTGCCCTCACTGAAGAGATGATTGCGTTGACATGCCGCCCATCACTGAAAACTCGTCGGATAGAGGTGGAGGCTGAAAAGAAAAATTCATCGTTTGCCAGCGGTAGCTTCAGCGGAAAATGCTACAACTGTGGTAAGCACGGACACATGGCACGTGACTGCGAATCACGTCGTAAACGATCTGCATCACATTCACCAAAAAGAAGAATTGAAAATAGGGTGGACAATGGCGAAAATGGTAGCAGGCAGCAGGAGCGTACGTGGAATCAGGGTTCGATTCCGGAGAGGGAGCCTGAGAAACGACCACCACATCGCAAAGAAAGCCAGCATGGAAATGCGGATGCATTTTTCCGTCGTCTATGTAAAATTGAATGTTCACGAACGGAAAATAAAGCTGGAACAATTGATGTGCGCCGTTTGAACGTTTTGCCTGAAGAGGAGGTAAGATGGGACCAGCGCAGTGATCGGGATCGTGGTGATCGTGAACGAGAGCGTGAAAGGGAACGTGAAAGAGATCGCGAACGTGATCGCGAACGGCGTGAAGAACGCGACAGAGAACGAAAGCGGGAACGTGAAAGAGAACGTGAACGAGAGGAGGTTAGAGAGCGCGCTGAAAGAGATAAAGTTGAAAAGGAGGATCCAGAACAGCCAGATAAAGATCGTGAGCGCAGAAGAAGAGAAAGGGAACGCGAACATGAGAAAAAGCGAGAACGAGAGCAGTCACGCCGAGAACGTTCTCGAAGTCGGGAGAAGTCTTCTAGACGTCGTTCTAAATCGCGTAAAAAGGAACGTGAGAAAGACCGTGATAAAGATCGCGACAAGATGAAAGCTCGGTATGACCTGCGAGCAAATACTGAAGGGTTCAAAGAAGGTCAACTAGTGCTGCTACATAACCCACAACGGAAACGAGGCTTGTCTCCTAAATTACAGACTCATTGGGAGGGACCTTACCGGATCGTCACAAGGATTAATGATGTTGTGTATCGAATCCGAAAATACCCCGGGAACAAAAATAAATTTAAGGTAGTCCACATCGAAAGGCTGGCACCTTATACTAGGGACGGAGAGACTCTTGTTCGGGACGAACAAGTTTAAGCGGAGGGCAGTGTAGCGAAATTTGGTTTATGCTAGAAAACTCTTGAAATAAATACCAACGAAAGAAAACTAAACGATACTAGCTAGCATAAACATACTAGCACCATCTAGCGGCAAAATAATAAACTGAACAGACGCTGCAGTACACTATAAATAAAAAGTCAACAACCGAGAGAAATTATCGCCGTCGTACAACGTACAACGTCATCTAACATCTAGCATAATAGCTAGCTCAACGTCAGTGCGCCATGCTGGTGTATTGTGGTGAAATGTGGATAGTAGTAGAATGCACGCTACAAAGTAGCACTGGTGGGTTGTAGATAATGGTAGAATATACGCCACTTAGAAGGTACTGGATTATTCGAGAGAGTGATGACTGCAGTATAAAAAGGGTTGTCATCTGAGCTGAGGACACAGTAGAATTAAACCAGCGAAGCAGTAAGCAATAAAGTGAATACAGTGTGATCCGTAGTAGAACAAAACAGTTTTCTATACAGTGTTAAATTAATATTAGAATTTGAACGTTAATAAAATAAACCATTTTATAACTAAATAAGTTTGTGTGTTTTTAATTGTTACACAATCCAGTGATCGAACTCAGAAAAGTGTGAGAGATCGAAATTATCGTCAAAGGGACAGAAATTTCGTAACAATATTAATATTATGAGCTATAATTTCAACAGAATTTTCTTTTCGTGTGCCTGAAACTTTTGAACCTGTTTCAAGCAAAAAAAAAAAAAAAAAAATTTGAATCACCCTAATGTACCGTACTCTTAGTATCTCACAACGAAAAGAGGGCGCAACAGAACCATTTTGGCACCTCCCAAACAAGCAAAAACCGTTTAATAATATATTTAGTGTATTATGGGAGCAATCTCTAAAAAATTTGCTGTAGAGGTGTTGGTTACTATATATATGAAATTTCATATAGGAGGTGTTTTTGCTATAAGGCACACATGCATCAAAAGCAAACGATATAGCTCTAGTCGGCGTGGCATCTCCCATACAAGAAAAATAATTTAAGTGACATACATAATTAGAAAACTATGTGAGCAATCATACTAAAATTTGGTGTAGGAATGTTGCTTATTAAAAGCTATTTCTGGATCAAAATCGTGTTGATTGAATTTTAAAACTATTTACGATATACTTACCTATGTAGTACCTCAGAAATTATGCAAGCTATTGTGATAAAATTTGGCATGTTGATGCTAATCACGAATTTAATTTATTGAACAAAAAGGAGCGGAATTGAAAAGTGGGTGTAACAGTTTTTAGTCGCGTTTTTTTCTTACAAGGCATAATAATCCATTTGAACGGGACATTCGAACGGGACATATTTTTCAGTTTATGTTCAAGTTGGGCAATTTTTCAAAACTATAATGATATTTAAGGTATATATAGTAATTAAAAAAACAAATTTACTGTTTATATTTGTCAAATTAATTAGTGAGATCAATTTTAACAAAGAAAAGAGGAAGGAGTAGATATTTTTCTTAAAAGAATATAAAATTTGTCTTTTTGCTGTTCAAACGTTTATAAGCGTGGCACCGCCCACTTAAAAAAATATTTTTACTCAAGTTTCAATATATCTACATACCAAATTTCATCAAAATCGGTGTAGTGGCACAGCCGTGATACCGTTTTTCTCCATTTGGAGCAATGCCACGCCCCCTTTACAAAATCAGAGTTTCTAATAATCTTTCTTAGGATTCAATCTATCTTATAGCAAAATTTCATCAACATCGGTCCATTAGTTTAGCCATGGAAATGTTTTTTTCCTTTAGGGGCGTGGCACTGTCTACTATTGAAAAAAAAGTATACATGTCCCTTCTTCTCTTCACAATCTTTCCAACAAAAAAAAAAATTATGCGATTATGTTATTCTATGGCTGTGAATAACCGTTTTGAACTGCCTATTTATTACACTTATGTTTGCAAACATGACCAACTTCAAACAGCTCCAAAAATTTTAAATTTTATATTTTTTGCACTCGTTTCTTTTTTTTTTAACTATGTATATGAAACTCTGTTCGTTCAAAAATTTTGATACACTTGCTGCTGTTATCAATTTCGAAATGAGAACAAATGATGCTTTTCTACGTTATTTGTGACTTTAGAACATGAACTTAAGCAAATTAAAATTTTACAGTTAAGAGAGATTGGTTTGATGTTTTTGCATTGTTGTTAGCTAGTTGACGTTGGAAGAGAGATTTTTCGGAAAGACTATCACCATGTATCACTTCTCTTCCACACTTAAATATTTAAGGCAAAATACTATTCAATATTGCAAAAACAAGAGAAAGAAACATTTATTCAAGTTTGCAGGTGGTTTGCTCAATGTGATAAATAAACTCTGTAAATTGTTTAAATTAGCAAAATTTGAATATTTTCCTTAGACAATATCAGATAGTAACGCTTTTATAATAACTTTTACTTTTTCTGTCACGGTTGGCTTTTTGGCGAAAATGCCCATATGTTTTCGATTTTTTCAACATCTTTCAGCTTTCTTCTTAGTTTTCATATTTTTCGATTTACTTAGTGATTTTGAACTGTTTGGACATTTTTCAACCTCTTTCAGCTTAATTCGTCTTGTTCAACTGTCTTCAAAGTTTTCCACATTTAATGGATTCTGTCAGCATTTTACTGTTTTGAAATTTTCATCCTCTTCGGACTTTTTCCAAAATTTTCCAGATATTTTTTAACACTTATACATATATTTTTTTCGACTTTTTGGTTTTTTCAACCTCACTTATATTTTTTTTCGACTCTTCGGTTTTTTCATCCTCTTTTATTTTAATTTAAAGTATTTTCCATACTTTTTTGACTTTTTCAACTTTAAAACGGAAAACCGAACTATGGTCGGTCTTGAGGTACTTTTGTTAAAAAGTAGTTGAAGTTGTTCGTTTTATTTCCACACCGTTTTGTTGATTTTGTCATTGTAACTACAATGAAGATTATAATCAAACCCAATAAAAAACAAAACAACCGAAAAAGTATAGATTATAAAACCATCAAATTAATATTAAGCCAAAAAAGTATCAACAATATAAATACAAGCAAGAATCGTTTGAGTTTTTTTTTCTTTTTGATGTAGGATTAATTTCCTTTTATATTTGAATTATGAAAAAAAAAAACTTAAAATGTGAACCTTATTTTTTTTCTATAAGTTGCAAAAACTAAGCTGCAAAAAACGTTATAAAACCCTTGCAAAACGTTTCTAATATTTTTCGCGTAATGTTTTTACATTTAATTTTGTGTTTAGTGATATTTTCTGTGAGATTTTTGGTACGTTTCGTTTTGACTCTTTTTCATTTTTAAAATTTTTTCATTGCGCTTTATTTTCTACGGCCGCTTGTTGATGCGGAAAAGGGTTTTTTCTTTTCGAATTCAATCATTTTTAGTAGTTTTTGAGTTAAAAGTGTGATAGCTCTGCTGTTTTCTTACATATGTAAGTTTTCTTTGGGCAAAATTTTTTTATCAAAATTCTTATTCTATAATGTCATTATATTTTTTTATTCTAAGAATAAAACATTAGTAGATCTAATTTTAGGGAATCTGAAAAGGGCATATAGCTTCTATAATCACATAATCCAACAGTATTTTTGATACAAAGTAACCACGATAGAATGCAGAAAGGTAACTGACTATTTTTTCCAATCAAAATTATAGTTCAGCTTATCCTATTTTTGAAGGTGGAAGGTGAGAGTGGTCTTAAGAGGTTTATTATTTCAGAATTCGCAATAATAGCTTGATTATTACAAAAATTTTATAACAAGTTTCAAAATAGGATTTTTAGAAATTTAGGAGACTTCGGGTTTTTGCCTAGGGTAAGCTCGGGAGATGTGGCACCCCCGGGTGATATGGCACCCCTTTCAATTTCAGTACTTGCAGCTTTCGTATCATTGAAATATAGACGAAGTTTATTGTAGTTACGCGAGAGACTTCGAAGTAAGCGGTCGGATTCATCGTAGTTGCCGTAGTAACTTTTGTGCGGGTTTCTAAGAAAAGTTTTTAAGTGGAAAGTGAAGAAAATTTTTTTTGCATATATTTTCCGAGGTCATATAACGGGTAGTACTTGTTACAGTTACGTAGTGTGTGCATAAAAATAAACAAAATTAAAAGTGATTTCGTTTTTGGGAGAATTCAAGCGCGAGTGAACATGCTTATTGGTGTAGTGGTATTTTTGTTCGGTACATCTAAAAGAGGAGATATGGCACCACCTCTCTGAGGGTGATATGGCTCGGGTGCCATTTCTCCCTTAGCATGTGTTAAGACACTAGGAGTACAAAAATGCTTGTTAACAAGTGATCAATGTCCTACCTAATAAGTATATATATTTTTTCGACAGAAATGCCGACAGTGTACAAGAGAAAGGAGTCTTCCAATCGATGCTCCTGGTCAGAAGCTCAACATAAGGATGCGATTGCTGCAATCAATGAGAAGCGATTATCTGCAAAAGGTGCTGCAAGGCAATATTGCATAACTTTCACTACACTAAGAAGGAGGCTAAGGCTGCAGGATACCGAGCTGCATGCCCCTGGTTCTCCTTCAGTTTTAGGTGCTGACAAAGAGCTTAAGTTAGTTACCTACATAAAAAATCTCCAAGCACACGGTTTTGCGCCACTCGGAAAGAAGTGTGTGAAATGGCGTACGGTTTAGCGGAAAAATTTGAAATACGCCACAAATTTAATAATGAAAAGCAAAAAGCTGGACTGACTTGTTTCACGCTATTTATGAAACGTCACCCAGATTTAGCAATAAGGAAAGCCGAAGGAGTATCAGTGGCTCGTGCTCAGGAGATGGCAAAAGCTGAAGTTAATAACTATTTTAAGCTTCTAGAGAGCGTACTAGCTGACAATAATTTAATAGATAAGTTTGGTCACATTTACAATATGGACGAAACTGGTTGCTAACTTAATAACCGGCCAGAACTTGTTGTTGCAGGCAAAGGTTCAAAAAATGTTGCATCAATCACTTCTGCAGAAAAAAGAGAAACTATTACGGTCATTGCTTGCTGTAATGATTTTGGAAAAAATCTATGTGTTGGATGTGGAGAGGACTATGCACAAACCACCAAAGCCGATGATTGGATACAATGTATTGTGTGCCGTATGTGCTCACGTGATACATGTACAGCAATTGTGGCAACAAAAATTTAAAAAGCACTTAAGGTGCCATTTCACCCAAGGCATGGTGCCATATCACCCTCAGTCTCGGGTGATTTGGCACTTTATAGCATTTTACGAATTTAAAAAAAAACATTAATATAATCATTTTTACTTAACTTGAAGTACTTTTTTATGTTTCTAATTAGCTAAAGAATAAATGCATGCTTATTTTGCATAAAAATCTGTATTAATTACTTTTTTATTGAAATTCAAAAGAAATGGTGCCATAGCTCCCGAGTTTACTCTATGTCTTTTTTGCTTAAGAGTTCTACATTTTAGTGATGTGATGTATGATTTTGAAATCAATTTTATTGATTTTTCTTTGTATGCGCCCTTTTAGCTTCTTAATCCTTTTAAGAACTCTCCAACCTTTAAATGCAGATAAAACAAAAGCCCGAGCGTGCTAGACTTTAAATTTTCCAGGTAAAATTGAACAAGGTAATGACATTTTTCAGTATTATACCGTTGTTATTTTATTGCAACAAAAAACTGGAAATTTGTTGGATTGTGTAGTTGTTGAAAATTGTTAAGTAATTTTTTATTTGAATATTTTTACATATTTTTCTATAAATTTCATATAAACACTTCGAGAAAAAACTTAAAAATTGTGATTTTTCCCCTTCAAAGCTTTCTAGCGCCTGCAGTAATTTTGTTGTCCCATTATGGGAACAAAATGCGCTTGAAAGTAGAAGGTTAAAATTTGCAAAAAAAGTTTCGAAAAGATTCGAAAAAGTTATATTTCTCTTAATTTTCATTTCAATATTTAAAATATCTAAAAGAATGGGTTAAAACCTAATCAAAAAAACTTTAAAATATTTTTATCGTGATCTATGAAAAAATTGCTACAATTCTAATATTTTTCCGAATATTTATCGTAATCATCCATTTGCCAACAAAATTTGTTGAATTGAGTTCAAATCGAAATTTAAATTTTTTGACCGTCCGTGGCACCAGTGTAATGCGACTTGGGCTCCAAAACTTTAGGGATAAAATTGTCTCAACATGAGTTCCTTAAAAACAAAGTTTCAGACAAATTTTTTTTTTTTTATTTGTTTCGCCTGACGTGTTATGTGCTATGACGTATTATGTTAAACATTTTTCAGCTCATTTGTAGACTTATCAGGCGGAAAATCAGCAGACCGGAATTCGATTATTTTGACTAATTTTTTTGATATTATATACACATTTTTATATAGTTCACTAGTGTATCCGATAGACATTGTTCTGTCCTTCCTGTCGCAAAGCCATTCCCGTCTTTGACCGGTAGACGTTCTGCTTAGTGATGTGCATTATTCATACAAATCTCCCATACGAAACATTATATTGATTTTTGTGAGATATTCTGATTTTGTTTTTTTCGAATTTCTCAAAATTTTATACTGCTAAAAACCTTCAATATGAACCAAACTACATTTGATGATTTGTTTTTTCTCTAAATATTATGGTGAATCGCTAAAAGAGTGAACAGCGTATTTTGATTATTAAAATATTGGTAATTCGTTAGTTTTTTTCATAGAAAAACATTAAACAAATGAGCATTTTTTCAAGGAAATTATGGGAATTGGTCACCAAGGTCATGTGATTTCACACCATTCTAAAGGGGTTTCTTGAAGAGCAAAGTATTTGTGGATACTCCTCAAATTGTTCAACATCTACAAGGCAGCATCTTCGAACAAATATAACTAATTAAACCATCACTATGCGAAAATGTTATTCCATATTTTGGCAAAAGATTGCTGCCTAAGTTAGCAGATGAGGTTATTATATCTTTCATTACTTACCGGAACCAAGGTGCTTTAATTTTCAATAAAAAATAGCTTTAAATTTCAAAAAAAATTATACCTTTTACTTAAAATTAAGAACATGCCTTAAGTGTGAACACCCTATATAACAGAAAAAAGGAAACTTCATATCTACAGAAAACAGCGTATCTAAAGAGACAGTCATATAAAAGTGCTTCGCACACAAGTGCTTCAAACTTTTCACATTTTTTTTATGTCTCGCTTGAGATGAAGTTGGTGTTAGAGTTGAAAACTGGAAAAACATAAGAAAACATAACAGCTAAATGTATCGTTGTGCGCCTTATGACACATCCTGTGTTTTTTTCATGTTCACAATACATGTTTATTTATGTTAATGTATGTTTTTACACTGCAAAAATTACGGAAATGTTTTAACAAAATGAAGCGAAAGTTAGTTAACTTGCTATGCTTTGCTCAGTCTGAAAATATTGATTGACCGAACTATTTGAAATAGTTATTGTTAAGAATTTCGACGAAAAAAGACATTTATCTACTCACTAAGCAAAGAGCTTCCACAGAAAAGTTTTCAAATATGCACGATCAGTAGTGAAAGCCTTAAATTCCATCCAAAATTTCTCCCACTCACATATTTTTTAATCTAGCGATCGTTTCGGCAACAGTGTTTTCTGCCGGCAGACTTTATTTGGTGATTTCCGGAAAGTGTTTCCAATTTATTTCCTTTTTCGCAATTTATTTGATTGAAATTTCACAACATCTTATGTGCAATTAAATATTGGAGTTGGTACTGGGCCACCAAGTTTTCATAATTTGGTATAGACAATTGTGAGGCGAACACTTGTAAATAAGATTCACGATTAAAAAAAAATCCAAATTATTTGTGCTCTCTTAAAATTTACTTTGTGCTCTTCTTATACTCCATTCGCGCTTTTTTTACACTACCATTGAATATCTTTTAAATTTCCTTTTTGCTCTCGTTGCACTCTTTTTGGGCACTACATTTTCGCTTTATTTTTGATTCATTACTTTTTACCACATTATGTTCTATTTATGTCACTTTTTTCATACTCTCTTAACACTCCCTTTGCGCTCTTCTTACACTTCCTTTGTGCTCTCCTTAAATTCTCTATGTGCTATTTTTGCACATCTCTTGTGCTTTTTTACACTCCCCCTGTGCTCTCCTTACACTGCTTTTGATGCACTACTTCTTTCCACTCTGCGCTCTTCTTTTGTCGTTTTAACTCTATTTTTATACCCTACACCGAGGGTATATTCACTTTGTCCTTCTGTTTCTAAAAGTATGAAGTGTAAAAAAGTATATATATTCTTGATCAACGTCACCACCTGAGTTGATTTAGCGATGTCCGTCTGTCTGTCTGTCCGTCCGTCTGTCTGTCTGCCTGTCTGCCTGTCTGTCTGTTTAAATCAGATTTATGGGAAAACCAAGAAAGCTAATTGAATAAATCTTTCACACACAGGTCACATCTTCTTGCAGGCATCTTGCTATTGGAAATGAGCGAAATCGGTTGACGGACACGCCTACCACCCACATTCTATGCATATTTACTCAGGCCTTTTTTAAAAAAATTTGCAGCGATTTTGATGAAAATTTGTGATTTGATGCACATGTGAACAAAATTAGGATTAGGCTAGGTTTCAAGTTTTCAAAGCTTCCTACAGGGGCGTGGCACAACCCAAAATTTTAACTTTTATACTACCATATCTCGTAAGCCGTGCAAGATATTGTGATGAAATTTGGTAAACGGGTACATTTCAAATATATCTTGAATTGTGATAAAAATGGGCGGAATCGTAAAAGTGGGCGTGGACCTTTTCAACAGTTATAAATTTTGATCTCAAAATTGGCTAAAACGGTTTTCATAAAAATTGTAGAAATGATGCCATTGAAAGCAGTCATCAACACAAGCTGCCACTTTACTGAAAAGTCTCGATGAAGGGCGTGGCACAGCCCACAATATTTATAAACGTTATATATAGAGAACTAACAACGTTATGAAATTTAATAAGGCAGATATACAAGCTAGAAGGTATATTTTTGCAAAACTTTGGCGCAATGGAACATGTGGGCGTGGCACCTCCCATACAAACAAAAAACGTTTACTGTTATAGATAGTGGGCTAAGAGAGTAATCTTCATAAAATTTGGCTTAGAGGTGTCGGCTGCTATGGGCTTTGAAATTAAATGAGAATTGACGAGATTGCAGTAGTGAGCGTGGCACCTCCTATGTTACCATAAAGTTGCAATCGCTATATTGGTTGCAAAACAATTGGTATGAAATTTAATTTAGGTGGCTTACTTGCTAAAAGGTATACCTGAATCGAAAGTGGGCGAATAGCACGAGTGGGCGTGGCACTCCCCATACAAGTAAAATACCTTAAGTGGCATATCTTTCGAAATATGTGATCAATCAGACTAAAATTTGGTGAATGGGTGTTGCTTATAAAAACTATTTCTGGATAAAAATCGGAACATATCACACCAGTGGGTGTGTTACCGCCCTAAATTTTAAGACTAATTACGGCATATATCGCAAACTATACAACCTATTGGGCTAAGATTTGGTATGTGGAAGTCAAAGACGAATATAATTTAATAAATTTTACATTACATTTAAATTTCTTAGTTTTTATTCGATTTTTTTCAATATTTTTCATATTCTTTTGACTTTATCAACCTTTTAACTTTTTCCAATATATCCCATATGTATTCGTTTGACTTTTTCAACCTCTTTCATTTTTCTTCATTATTTTCTTTATTTTTAAGACTTCTTCAGCGATTTTGAATTGTTTTATCATTTCTTAACATCTTTCAAATTTTTTGGACATATTCATATTATTTCGACATTTTTAAGCATTTTTCAACATTTTTCATATTTTCTCGACATTTTGAATTTCTTCAATGGTTACCATATTTTATTGAATTATACAGTCTTTTACTACTGTTTCAACACTTTTCATCGCCTAAACCTATTTTACATTTCACATATTTTTCGACTTATTCAACCTCTTCAACGTCTTATAACATTTATTTAATGGGACTTTCAGTGCAGTGTAGCGTATGTGAGTTTCGGCCTGGCCGAAGATAACACATTAACTTGTTTCGCTTCATTTATACCTCCTTAGTGTTGCTTTTGTAAATAATATTTATGTAAATTCTCTTTTGTGCTCTTATTTTTCATATTGAGCGTTAGCGATAAAATAGTTACATTCATTATTTGCTGCTGTTCGTGTTGCTGCCTTTGTAAGTCCTTGCAGCGCGGCGTCATAGTGTTAGTTTACTTTTTCTTGTTGCGGTTGTCATCTTCATTTGTAACACAGTAATTAAAATTAACGAAGCATCCTTTTAGCAATTTTTCTTCCTTTTCGCCAACAATAACTACAAAAACAACTGCAATTATAAGAGCCAGTAACTTCAACACAAACTGCTATTTTCACAGTCTATGTTTTTCTATTAATTTGTAGTTGTTGTTGTTGTCCGTAACGCGTATAATTTTTGCCTTTTTAGTAAAAAAAAAAGTTTTCATCTTTTATGTATGTTATATGTATGTATGTATGTATGTCATAGTTTGAAAGTTGTTATTGCTTTCTAGTTATTTCAGTGATTTCTTTTAGTTTTTGCTGCTTTTGTCACATGCTTTGATTAATTTTTCCATTTTTTTTTTCTTTGTTGCTAGACATAACTGAAAGAACTACGGGTGTGAAAGCAACCCAAAAACTTTAATGAGAAGCATTTAAAGGTATTGGGCTTTAATAAAAAGAAGACTTGTCAAAGAGTGATATTTCAACCAACATAAATATAAAAATGCCTTAAATATTAAAGAGATTAATCCAAAAAAACTTTTATGTAAAAGAATTAAGAAATTTCCAAAGAAAAATTACCTAAAAAATTACGCTAAAATTAAGAAAAAATTGAATAATATTTTTTAATATGAAACAAAGTTTTACATTGCAAAACCTTCTACGTCAAACGAATGCTGCATAATTATTTGCAAACTTGAAACTTTAACAGTTTTAATATTTTATTTATCCTTAAAAGTAAAATTTTCCCTACATAAGTGTTCTAATAATAATTTCTTTGCACCTCAAAGTATGCAGCATATATATGTTAAGTTTAACTAAAGTACTATTACATATGTGTAATAGTTTGCATGTGTACAAAGTAAATATCCCAGTAAACATTTTTGATGGCAGGAGAGTAATTTTTATTTGCCGTGTTCCACTGTAGCGATTTGCCAAAACTATTCGCTTATGAATTGTAAGAATAAGGAAGTATCGAATGAATATTTTTGATGGTGAAAAAATAAGAGAGAAAAGGTTCACTGACTTTGTGACAAACTCTGCTACATCACATTAAAGAGATAAAAATGCAAAGAAAAATCATTTCACATTACTTGAAAATACTGGTGTACGTTATATATCTTCACTAATCTGCCATTTTACTATAAAGTTGTTTCAATATAAAAGGGTTTTACAAAATTTAAACAAGAATTAATTTCACTGCTATATAAAGTAAACAGTATATGGGTATGCATGGAATGCAAATTGCATAAATCAAGAAACTAAGCAAGCACAGAAGCACTTTTTCCTCCAAATATTCCATGACATTTTTGCAAACATTTCGTTCGCACAGCGCTCAATTTCCTCCGTTAAAGCGTTTGTGGTCGTAGACTTGTTGGCATAAACCTTAGTCTTCAGAAAACCTCACAGAAAAAGTTCAACGATAATAAATCGCATGATCTGGGTGGGCAATTGTGATCACGGAAATGGGAAATTACATGATAAGGAAATGATTCATGCAGTCATTGAATCTTTACTCGGACTGTTTGAATGTGGCACATTCTTGTTAATTCCGCATTCATATCATTGAAATTAAAGCATAAACATCTGGACTACAATTTCGCTATAGCGCGCATTATTAACTTTTATTCCCCGACCAGCCGCATTTTCAAAAAAAATGGCCTTTACTCTAAAATCCACACCAAACAATGATACCTCGAGGACGCATTTCTTTCTCAACAACTCGTAGATTTTCTGTACCCCCAATACAAAAATTTTGGCAATTAACGAATCTATCAAGAACTTTAAACTCTATTTTTTAAAAAGTGGCCTACTGGAGTTACCTATATTAAGCTTTAGTGCCCTACAAGAACTAAATAATGAATGGAATATGTCCAGCACGCACTAAAAAGTGGTTAGTTACCTGAATACGCATTTCTAGGACTACAAGCTAAAGTGTTTGCTGGGCTTTCACAGATTCTGTGAGCATTCCTTTCAATGTTTATGTATGTGCTTGTTACTTATATTACACAAGTGCATGTGTGTCCGTAAAATTGCATGTATGTTTGCATAAATCAAGAAACTTTTTTATTACTATTTTGCTAAGCATTATGCCAAAGTTTTTACTAAACTTTTCACAAAATGCAATTCTTACGCACACATACTTGTATTCACCATCTTTATTAATAAAAGTATGTGAAGCTTTAAGTTTTGAAAACAGCAGCAGCACTAAAAAACTTTTATCATTATACCCAATAAACAATTTCAGTCGGGAATAAATCATATTTCAATCACCATAGCGATCCATTTGCGATCGTGTGCGTGCTCATATTCTTATGTCATGCGCTAGTTTGTTCGGATACAAACTGTTCTGTGAACACCTCTTGTCAAAATGATACAGATATGAATCATGGGGAAGAGTTTCAGATGAAAGTTTTTTAATCAATATCAAAATTTTGGCTATGTGCATTCCTCGAGGATAATTGTTTGTTTTTTTTGACGTTGTAATTTTAAATGAAAATGAGAACACATGAAAACAGGAGACCAGCCTTCAACGTTGACACCATTCCAAACATAGCTATATTTGATGTCAATATCCATTATAAATTGCAAAAAAGATATATCGAATCATAGTGCATTGAAATCAGTTATGTCATATTCGGTACTTTTTAATATATTTAGTTCATTTGCTTCGTGAACAATCGTCGTCAGTACACTCAAAATGTTTTTAGAACATTTGGCATATTTGCAGTGCATTTTCGGTACATTTTATCTACATATGAACTGTTTCTAAAAATAATCAAATTTTTTTCTTAAATTAAGACTGAAATATGCGAAACCTGGTGCAAACTTTGTCTTCCTTTTTTTTTTTGTAAAAAGTTATTTGAATTTCAGTAATGATGTTTATGACGAAAAAAAAAACATACGCCATCTAAAAGTACATTTCAAGTTTCAATTCAGTACATTTACACAAATTCCAAATGCCGTCACTGATTGAAATACAGATGTCAATTTAACTAGAAAAATTATACGAAGTAATACTAAGTAATAATATGCTCATTACCAGAAATATAGAACAGACGTGAGAGTCCCCAAATAATCGCCTGGACGATTCAAAGTCAATCATTTTTCTTTATTTCAATGAGATTACTGCTCAGTACTGTGTGTGATACAACCAAAAAAGTTACAAGCACAAAAAACAAAATAAAAAAATAAAAATGAAGCTAGTCATACTAATTTCATCCATTGCTAAATGGAATCATCAGTGACCTTCAAGTCGTTAAGTGAGAATTTCTAAAGCTGAACAAAGACAAAGCAGTTAAAATAATTTTGGCTTACTTTTCTTTACTTTTAGTTTGAGATCGCAAAAAAACTTATGGTAAACATGTCAGGCTTGGAAATTCTTACTCAAAGGTCACTGATGATACCATTTAGCCATGGATGAAACTAGTATGACAAGCTTTAGCCCAGTTTTTTCGTTTTAGTTTTTGTTCTTTTAATTTTTTTGGTGGTATCATAATAATAATTTCAGCTACAAAAAAAAAAAAAAAAATAAATATTATAATTTTTCTATTTTTTGTCTTGACTGTAATTTATCTTCCAAAAGATTGCTAAAAGTTTCGCTTATTAATCGCGCTAAGATTTGATGGTGTGTAGTTCTTTTTGTAAAGGTATAATTTCATCCTCATTTATGTGGAAGACTGAATTTAAAATGTTTGCTGGGTATATTTTGCAGCTGTTTTGTACGATATTATTGGAGGAGCAAAAAACTGTTTATTTATTATAGCTGTATAAAGGCAATATTGAGACAATAGCTGAAAACAAGTTGGAAGATGAAAGTGAAATGAAATAGTGTTTATGCTAATTAGTAGAAGTTTATATTTTTGCTCGAACATAAAATATCATTTTCTCAAGGATACGCAGAAAAAACATAGCACAGTACAACACTTTTTCAAGATATGAGTCATAGGTAATTTTCCCAAACGCTACATCCCAATCACGTGATATTTTCTTTAAAATTTTTTAAAATTTTTGAAAATCAATATTTTCATTTGTAGAGAAAAGATATTCTGCATATGTTTCTAGAGGATTTTGTTGTGGTAACTTATGCCGCAATCTTTAAATTTCTTATCATATACGCACTTTTGGCTATCCCACTCTAAAACTTTCTGGAAATGTTGCGAAGGAGTTGTTCTTTCGATTTGTGAGAATTTTATTTTTAAAAAATATGACAAATTTCAAAAAAGCGTCCCGTACTTCAAACTAAATTTTCAACACGAAAAAAAACGTTTTGAGCAAAAACTTATAGCATCATCACAGATCAAGACCATTTATTTTGATTATTTTCTAGCCACTTTCCTGTAGTAACAACCGAGTTGAATGATTTATGACAAATTTCAAAAAAGCGTCTCGTACTTCAAACTAAATTTTCAACACGAAAAAAACGTTTTGAGCAAAAACTTATTGCATCATCACAGATCAAGACCATTTATTTTGATTATTTTCTAGCCACTTTCCTGTAGTAACAACCGAGTTGAATGATTTTTCCAACGATTGAAAAGTACTCTAAATTAAGTCCACTGTAAAGTTTAATGTCTAATGCACAATTTGTTTTTGTACAATACATTTTTGTGTTCAATTTTCACTAGTAAGTATTTTAAATATGTTTCAAAAGTTGTTATTATTATTTTAGGTAAAATAAGAGATGAAGAATATTTTTGGCAAATTTTTAGCATTTTTTCCAAGTTTGCGAAGACAAGTTCTTAATTTATTCAAATTCTTAATTCAATGTTACAATAGTTAAACTTAAGAAAAAACTGTTTTATTAACTCTGCCAGCTTAGATGATATTTGATGCACCCACAAACCAGTTGTGCCTTAGGACAAGAAACCTCTCAACAATATCTTCACCACAATCATAGCAATTAGATTTGAATTTTATTTAAAGTAAATTTCAAAAACAAAATTTATGGTATTTGCTTCGGTAACAACAAGAGGCAACAAATCAAATTCTCAACTCAAGTGCATTTAAATGTGGCTAAAATAGGCCACAACAATAAATAAGAGAGAAACAACAAAAATTACGAGTAGGAAATGGGCAATATCATGGCTTAGAACTTTATTGTTGTCAGCAGCACTTGCAATGCAATGCTGTGCCTTAATTCTCTGCATAATTTTAAGCATCACTGACATTGCAATTCATTTAAATTAACATCATCTCCTGTTCAACTATGGGTATTTGTGGGTTTGTTGAAAAATTTGAATTGCAAACACAATACAATACAATTTAGTTGAAGCTGAAGAATAATTAACAAAAATTCATACTCACCGAAACACCAAGAAATTGTGTTGAATTCATAGCTGCATAAATTTCATCCGCAATATCCTTGTCAGTATATGTAAAATCCTTAAGAGATTTGTTGCGTTCTCGCAATCGTTCCATTGTTTTATTGAACGCTAATGCCACACTCCAAACAGCATCATAGGCTAGTGGCGCTTCTTGATAGCCCTCCGGATAGCGATCATGATTTATGTCGAAGCCTTCTTCGACAAGTGCCATATTCAGTCGTTGGCTAAATAAAAGAAAGCGATGCGGTTATAGATAATTAGTTCTTATTCAGGTTTGAATAGTTTTTGGTGACAGAGCTAACAAAGTCAGGAAAATTAGGCTAAAATCATACAACAGAAAATTACCAAGAATGAAATGAAATAATGGCATTCCGTCCTATCTTGTTATAAAATGAAAAAAGTATTTTTAATCTTCTATTTAAAATCCTGTTTCCAGCAGATTTTATTAACAAAAAACAGAATATGCATCTTCAATGATACATATGTACATAAAAAAATTGCCGAAATCATAGATTTTCCAACATATGGACATACGTCGTTGAAAACCTGTAATTTTTTTCAGCTGTTTGTTACCATTTTTTTTGGAAATAATAGAAGCCCTGGCTACGAGGCAGCAAGTACTGATTTGCTGAAGAACTTTGAAATATGAACACGGACCCACTCGTCATGTAACGTTTCAGAAAGTTTCAGAAGCAGTACGTAACGTTGCAGAAATGTTTCAATTGAAAAGTTTCAAGTAAAACGTTACAGAAATCTTTCAAATATACATGTATCAAATGTAATGTTTGACAGCTGCAATTATTCTGAAGTGTTTCTGAAAGATTTCAAATTAAACGTTTCCTGAAACTTTTATGTGAAATCTTTGTGAGGGTTTTATTATACTGTAAGCGTTTCTCCAAAAATATGCCTTTCGTATGAGTGAGAGACACGTATATAATAATTAACTAAAATAGAAAATTCCTTCTTCTTATTTAACACAAGTTTTATAAAAATATTTCATTAAAATGCATTTCATCATATCATGCAATATTTCTGTAACGTTTCAAATGTACTCAAAAAGTGGACATTGGCATATTGCAGAAAGCTTTCTGAAATGTTTTTTAAGGTCTCAAAACCACTTCTTAAAATATTTCTGATCCGTTTCAGTAACACATTATAAAATATTTATGTAACGTTTCAAAAATGTTTCAAATAAAAGCACTAATTAGACATTGAAACATTGCAGAAAGCTTTCTGGAATGAAAGTGATGTCTTTATGAAACGTATCTTAAACTATATAGGATTTTATGTGAAAGATTTCTGAAAGAAAATCCTGGAAAAAACCCACGAAAAACAGATCGATACCAATCATCTCTTTATCGATTTTAAAGCTGCTTTCGATAGCCCGATACGGGATTGCCTGTATGCCACCATGTCTGAGTTCGGCATACCTGCGAAGCTGGTGCGGCTTTGCAGAATGACGTTGAGCAACACAGCCACCTCCGTCAGAGTAGGAAGGGACCTCTCCGAACCATTTGATACCGAACGAGGTTTCAGACAGGGCGATCCACTATCCTGCAACCGTTTCAACTTTGTGATGGAAGGGGTGTTGCGAAGAGCCAGTGTACATCGTAATGGCACTATTTTCTACAAAAGTGTCCAGCTCCTTGCATATGCCGATGATATTGATATCATTGGACATTGTAAGCGAGATGTTACTGCTGCGTTCTCTGCTATCGAAAAAGAGTCAGCGAAAGTGGGTTTGACGGTGAACGAGGGCAAAACAAAGTATATGCTGTCCACAAACAGGGAGACGCGGCGTATTGGATCCCTTGTTACTGCAAACAACTATACTTTCGAAGTTGTCAAGGAATTCACCTATCTTGGCACCGCCGTGAACACTCAAAACGATGTCAGCCTGGAGATAAAGCGAAGACTAACTCTTGCTAATAGGTGTTACTTTGGTCTCAGTAAGCAATTGAGTAGTAGAGACCTCTCTCGCCCGACAAAACTGACACTCTACAAGACGCTCATCTTACCCGTGCTACTTTACGGCGCAGAAGTATGGGTTGTGTCGCAGACTGATGCAGCCACGCTTGGGGTGTTTGAGAGAAAAATCCTTCGCAAAATCTTCGGTCCTGTTCACGTCGGCGACGACTACCGTATTCGAATGAACCACGAACTGTACGAGCTCTACGCTGACATTGACATAATCAAGCGCATCACTATCCAACGTCTGCGCTGGCTGGGACATGTTGTGCGTATAGACGATGAAGCTCCGGCGAAAAAGGTGTTTGATGCGGAAGCCGCTGGGCGACGACGCAGAGGAAGACCATGTCTCAGATGGAGAGACCACGCCGAGGAAACCCTATCCACGCTTGGTGCGCGCGAAGCAGAGGCGCCTGGAGAGAGCTTTTGAGGTCGGCCGTAACCCGGTAACGGGTTGTTATGGCCACCCAAGTAAGTAAGTAGGATTTCTGAAAGATTGTCGAAACGTTGCATGCTGAGAGGGAATGTCATTATTTCACTTCATTCTTGTTCCTTTTCTATTGTTTTATTTTAACAATTCTATTTATTTCTAACAGCATTTAAATTTCTTTCCGGACAATCTATGTGACGAACACAGCTCGAGATTTTACAAACAAATTAAGACTATTTGGTCTATTGGTCGATTTCTATTTTTTTTTGTGACCTCAGAATCTGATTAAGAATATTGCGATTGATTAAAAAAATTTCCAATAGGATACAGTTATGATTACATAGTAAAAAAAATTTGTTTGGCGAAATAATTATTGCAACATTTTTAATTAACAAAATTCTTTTTATTATTTGTAGCAATCAACTTTTGCTTTAATTTTCCCATGAAATAAAATTGTGACTCAAAAGATTATATTCCAGATTTTTCACAAAGACTTGAGCCTTTTTACAAGAACTTGAGTCACATGATGAAGTTTTCTCAAGAAACAAAGTAAGATTTTAATAATTAGAATTGTCAAAAATGGAGATACCTTCACTTCCAGCGGCTCTTTTTGTAAGAGTTTTGAAATTATCACAGTACCGAAAGAAAATTTCGTGCAAATTGAGTTGCTTTATGAGTTCTGATGACGAAAAATGACAGTTAGTCGTCGACATGTTTTTTAAATTAGAAACATGCAATTCTTTTGATTCATTCTTTTGGCGGGTAAAATTTTTAAATTAATATATTTTACTACACTGAAAAAATACTATTTTTTTCTTGCATTTGGCTCAAATTATAATCAAATATAGGTTTAATTCAATAGCTTTGTTCAATTCTGCGAAATAATGATTATGTATTATAATCTCTAAAATCATAAATTTGTTTAACCTCCTTACATATATGCTATCAAACATACCATCAGTTAATTATTACCAAATTTTGTTACATAAATTATAATCCGTTAATCCGTTTATGCAATTTCTCCACCATACATTTCATTCTTTCTTTCACATTTTGTGTTTCTATAATCTAGATGTAACTTACCGAAATTCGTCAGCTGTCATACCGGAAATTGTTGTTTGATTATTCTGATTCCACATAAGTGCCTCCGTTGTCAAATGTCCTTCGGCAGCAATACGCATTTGTTCGGCAGTACATGTGATACCTTCATTTGGCAGATTAGCTTCATACCAGTTGTCCTCGTACCAGCCTATAAGTGTATAAGCAAATTAGGAGAATTATTCATGATAAAGATCAGCTTAACAGTCAGAAAAATATATATTATTTCCATACATATACTAATTTTTTATTTTTAAATTATCTACATTTTATTAAGCGTTTGCATAGTGCATAAGCAATTCAGCAACATTCGATGAAAGACTTGATCAAATGAGAATTGCTAGACGTATTAGGGGGCGGCAAATGACCTCTTTGCCAAATGTCCACAGTACGCCGTTGGCTGTTTTTGGTAGAGTCTGTTTGTTCTGTGAAATTTGCCAAATAGTGATTGTCCACCGTTGATTGCCTATCGTTAATTGTCATCCGTTGATTGTCCACCGTTGTGTCTATTTTAATCGTATTATGAGAGGTCGAAGTATAGAACGTTGTATTGAGTTTGATTCCACTAGTTGAAGTCTTATGTTGTAAATTTCTTGCTGTTTGAGTTATGCTGTTTAATTGCTGGTGCAACTTTCAATATTGCCTCAATTCTGATATAATTATTTTACTACATTTTGTATGTTGTACGACGCTTTTTCTGAGTAGCACACGAACTTACTTACAACTATTGAACTATAAGGTAGCACGCACATACACTTAAATACATAATTATTATTGCTGGCAGTATTTGTGATGAGTGAACATTACTATGTGGAAGGGATATTGTTGAAGTTGTTGACCGATTTGTAATTTAATATACCTGGTCTTTTGTTTCAAAGTATCTCTTAACGAAAAGTAAACGAAACCTCCCACACAATCCCAAAGTTTTACAACTCTTACTTGGGATTCGTCGATTTTACCGACTTTATTTTCCATGTATCGAATTTTCGAGTGTTCAGCATATCGAATGTCGATATAAGGAATTTTCAATATAACGAATTTTCAATGTAACGAATTTTCAATATAACGAATTTTCAATATAACGAACGGTTTTTAGAACTGCATTGGTCTTTTTTAATAGCGAACGCCCGCAAGAAATTTGCTATCCACTACAACGAACACATGAATTATTAACACAAAAGCTGTCAAAATATTTAAATATAACTCCGAATTCATTAATTTCTTTCCTTGTTTTCACGTTCTGTCTTATGTTATGAACTCGGTTGGCCCAACAATACAAAAGTGTGTGCGTGAACATAATGTGACAGTTTTCCAATAAGCCGCCTGAACGCGAAGCACTAGCTGTCGAACCCTGTACGATTCGTTGCAAAAAATTTACGGCGATGAGTGCCTAAGTCGAGCAACAGTTTTCAACTGACCAAAAAAAGACACGTCAAATTCCATTAAAATTAAAATCATTACTGTTCGCCATCTACTAGCAAGCAAGGGTTTGGTGCATCATCATTTTTTGTTCAAGTGACCAAACAATAACGTCAGCATTCTACCATGAATTTTACGTAAGCGCTCAAAACTCCAAGTTCACAAAGCGATTTTAATGCGTCGATTCGCCTAATATAGCACAGTGTGATTTTGTTTCCATTCCCGAAACTGTAATTTTCGCTCAGAGGTTGTTTTTCGAAAATGTAAGTAGATACCACCAAGTTGAACTTCATGTATTTGCTATATTCACGTTAAGACGACTTCAAAAAAAAAAAGTTCACATTTGATATCTCAACGAAGCGAAGTTCTACCAGTGACTTTTTTGTTGGATAAAAATTATGAAAACTGTTTTGATTATGAGTTGAATTGAATTCAACTAAGTTTTAGATAGAGACATCAACAGATGTAGAATATAAGCTCATCTTTTATGCAATTAATATTATAAAAATAAACATATGTATAAACAAACTTTCGATATAACGAATACTTTCGTTTTAGAGAACAACCTTGAACAACATAATATTCGTTTTACTGGACATCCAGTAAATTAATTTGTTTGTCTACATTTTTATTATTATTCGATACTATTTAGTAATCTATATAAATAAAATGATAGCCGTTTCCGATGAACGGGATTCACGCAAAATCTACTGAATCAATTTTGATAAAATTTTTTTGGTCATCTTTCTTAGACGCTTGGTCTCAACATAGAATTAAAATTATCACGATATTCCTGTTAAGTTTGTGTGCGTTTTGTTTTTATATGGCAATGCAATGGAAGAGAATATTCAAATTTTACTTTCGCTCTCATTCTCATTCTCAATTTTTCAACGCAGCAACGCGGAATTTGTGAACAATGAAAAAAAAAAAATTACAGTACGTTCACACATAGAAAACACACATGCTGTCCTAAATGGCTTGACAACATGTGTGACTGTCAATATTGCTTTGCGTTCACATTTTCGTGCATGCCATCAAACATCAATTGCAGAACAATTTATGAGCGTCCACATCGAAGTGAACTGCATGAAATCCTATTTAAAATGAAAATGTTCACTAACCTTGACAGTCAGTTCACACAGATTGTATGGTTGGACAAGACAGCAGAAAAATCAACAATTTTTGAAATCCATCCAACATGTGTGTCAAGCGGTCGTTCCCAGAGTTCACATTGTCGAACATTGATGTTGGACAACATGCGTGATAATGTGTACTAGGCTAATTGAATGTGTTAGTATGCGTGTGTGCTTTGTTTTTGTCTTTCACATGGCAATGCAATGGAATATTTCTGGAAGAGAAAACAACAAGAACTCTAGATCTGTGAAGAAGAATCCAAAATTGACTGTAGTTCTATTAAAAAAAAGTAATTTGTTTGCCTTCGCAGAAAAACAGGCTACGCGTACAAAGTCGCGAGCATCTGCTAGTATTTAATATTGACAGATATTTTCCGCATTATTGCACATTCATCAACATTTTTTTCACTTTTGTCAACAACTATCGGCTTTTCGATGTTTTTCGATAATTTGCGACAGTTTTTGACTGGTTTCTATATCATTAAAATTGTGTTTGCTGTTTCGACATTTATCGTTTTCATATACATATGTATATATGGACTATTCGACAATATTCAACTATTATTGACTTTTTGATACAACTTGACATTTTTCGGATGTGATGTGACATTTTATTGGATGTGAAAATTAAATCAATCGTTTGATAGTATGTGATCTGAATAGCCAGAACAATTTTATGACATACATCTACTTTCATATTCTAAGTTCACTTATTCCTACGTGAGTTGAAGGTTTTTAAGCTTTTCAGATGACAAAAAAAAACACAATATTTTGTAGAAAGAAGTTTGTAAAAAGCTACTTGAAAAAATTTAGTAACATTCATTGGGACAAGCTGCAAAATATTTTTTGGTCAATATATTTTTAACTAAATGGCTAAACGAAATGAACCAAATTAAATATTATCTCCTTATGTATTTCCTTTTTTTTTTTTTTTATTTTTTCAAGCAACACTCATTTTGGGTAAAGTTTTCTCAAGTGGGCACAGAAAAAACCAACTAATTAAACTTAAGCTTTTTTTTTTGCATAACTTTGAAGATTTATTGATCAATATTAACACCTTATATTTTTTTTTGCAAAATTTGAATTTTTTAAAAAGTTATGAACAAGTGAATATTTATGTGGGTTTTTTTTAGTTTGCGATTTCTTAGTAAATATTGGGAAAAAGCTAATGAAATTTTCGTGATAGGACAAGAAATGTTTTACAATTAATATGAAACAGAACTTTTATAAAAATATTATTTATTATTTATAAAAAATTCAGTTTTTAATAAACAAATAGAATTTAAACCAACTTCTCATATGTTCAGAAGCAAAATTTTTCCACAAAATTGTTCTGTAAAGCCTACACAACTTTTCTAAAAAAAAAAATTTAGTACATTTCATAAATAAAAAAGTAACGAATGTTTAAGTGTCGCTACTTAGGAAATTTTACTCCTACAAACCATGCCATAAGAAAAATTTGAATTGTTTTTTTTTGTTTTGAATTGTATTTGGTTTGTAAAATTCACATTTATCTTATCGGATGGTTTGTAGGAGTAAAATTGCCTAGGTGGCGACACTTAAGCATTCGTAACTTTTTTATTTATGAAATGTACTAAATTTTTTTTTCAGAAAAACGTTGTGTAGACTTTACAACACAATTCTGTGGAAAAATTTTGTTTCTAAACATATGAAAAGTGGGTTTAAATCCCTTTTTTTTTTTTTTTAAAAAAAACTTAATTTCTTATAAATAATATATTTATTAAAAGTTATTTTATATAAATTGTAAAACATTTCTTGTCCTATCACGAAAATTTCATTAACGTTTTCTCAATATTTACGCAATATTTACTAAGAAATCGCAATTTAAAAAACACCCATATAAAAATTGACTTTTGCATAACTTTTCAAAAAATCCAAATTTCGCAAAAACAAAACATAAGGCATTAATATTGATCAATAAATCTTCAAAGTTTTGTAAAAAAAAAGTTTAAGTTTAATAAGTTGGTTTTTTCTGCAGCGTGGAAATGCTTTTACCTTTTCAACCTAATTATCCTACAGCATTGCGTTAATTTATTTCAAAAAAGTTCGGAACATCTCTCTTAATAACAGTGCATTAAACATATCAGCGAATAAATTATGGATGATTACTTTTTCTTACTTTACTGCTTGCTCATTTAATGCTTTACTACTCTTTTAGTTGTACTCTGTTGCTTTTTGCTGCCCGTTGCTCATTAATTCTTGCACTAACTATTACTACAAATTTTCGTTATACTCGCACTCAAAAAATGTTAGTAAAGTGCTTATGATAAGCAATCAAATAGGAAAAACTGATGAGGTAGAAGATCGAATACAATACTTGCTCGAAAAAATATAACATTTTTGCTTCCGGCAAATATTTAAACATTTTTTTTAATTTTTTTGGGTGTAACTTCTTTGCAGTATTTATTTCATTTCCTTTGCCCTACTTTTGCGCTTACGCTCATTTTAGTTTTTGTTTTTAGTTTTGCATAATTTTTCTTTTTTCACACTTATCGCTAATGGATTTTCAATGTTTAATCAGTTCATTTCAACACGACAAGTACGACTTTGATTTGTTTCCCTTGCGATTTTTTGTCCTTAAATTTTAATCCTTATACCTAATTCTACTTTCACTTCACTTTTTGTACAACACTTTGCTCTGTTTGTTTTGCTTTCTTTGTCTTTTCCCTATTGCTCCAATGACCAGTGAGTAGCGAAATGATTGAGTGGGTCAGTAAAGTGAGTGAGTGGTTGAGCTTGCGTACACATTATATAAATTTTACTTTAATTTTAGCCACCCTATTGCAATTAATATCTCTATTTATTTTACTACTTTGATTTCTTTTGATTTTTGGAAAAACTTTTGCAGTTCATGCATATAAAAGTTTCGTTTTTGTGTGATGACGTTTTATTAAATAAGAAATGGGGTTCTTCATCCACAACACTGAATTTATGTTTCAATATTGAATAACTTTTTTTATGTCTTTTGTTCAGATAAAAATAGTGCAATCATGGGCTTTTGATTAAGCTGATAGCCGGAAATAAATTAAAGATCAAATTCTTTCAATCAAACAGCCTCAATATTAAAGCCATGTTCATGTGCATAACATTTTTGGTTGATACAAGCAGAAAATAGTTAAATCAAGTGACGTCAAGTTTCCAAAGATATGACAACTGGATTTAGAACTCTGCTTTGGATTTTGAGATATTTAATAATTGAAAGCCGAAAATGTTATTTCTGCTATAGTCGCAATAAAATGTATCTTTGTTTACAGATTTTTAATGCTGCATCTAAATTTGGTCACAGAAACTCGCATTTGAATTGTTTAATGTGGGAGATACCGAGAAGGTCAAACATTGAAGTTCAAGGTCATCGGTGACGTGTATCGTTTTTTGATTAGTTAGACTATTTTAATTTATTGCATATAACAAAAATTTGTGAATACTTAGAAAAATATAAAGCTTTTCTTTTATTTACATGCAACACAAAAATGGTCATAACATCTGTGGGAGTTATGTCCATTGTTATGAGTGATCATAATACTCAAAATAATTTTGGGGACGACTACGACCATTTTTGAGGTGAACATAAGGCACAAATATTTTTGACATGGTACCGTCGCACGTTACTGGAGACGGAATATTTAAACATAAAAGGCTGGAAGAAACCGTCGCCAATGTCATGTGCTTCAAGGAAATGATTAACCCAGTTAGGCATTAATTTTTGTTTTTGAACCTGGTTAAAAAAAATGTGCCACCCTACACTATCACACTTTTTTTTTAATGAATATTTAAAAAATTCGATGCTAAATGTATGACGATTGACAGCAAATTAAAAAATATTTTTGAATTTCATCCACTCAGATTGTTAGGCTATTGACTATGTATTTTGATAAGGAAATAATTCGTTAAAAGTATTTTATTGTCTTATACGTTCAATTAAACCCTAAAAATGATGTAGCCAAAAATGCGATTAAATTAAGGCTTGAACTTCTGAGAACGGTGCAAATTTGCCCATTTTTTATATTTTTAATCCTAACTCATATACTGCATATTTTTAGCATATACACATCAGGAGACATATTGTAGAGAATAAAATTTCCTATCGCAATGATACTTTATAAAATCAAAGAACTTATTTTTTCATCAAAATAAGTTAAAAAAACTATTAAAAAAAACCGAAAAATTTCAATATTTTGAATTTTTTTGAATTTTTGGATACCATTTTTTTTAGAGAAGACTTAGAGATTTTTTCTGTTCACATAAAAGAAAGGTGATGTAGTTTCCGTCAAAATGCTGACCCATAAAAGTATTTTTAACGATGATTGACTGAGATACATTCGTTCAAAGTTACCTACTTTTACCAATTTTTACCTTTATGCTAATAGGCTATTGACTATGTATGTATTTGAATAAAAAACTAATTCGTTGAAGGTATTTTTCTGTCTCAGATGTTTAATTGTAACCTGAAAATGATAAATCCAAAAGTGCGATTAAATTTATGATTGAAATTTTGAGAACGGTGCACATTTATCCAATATTATATTTTTTTGCTGTTACTCAAAAACTATGTAGTTTTATTGTATAAACTTTATCAGACTTATTGCAGAAAATAAAATTTCCTATCGAAAAGACATTTTTAAAAATCAAAAAACTTATTTTTTCATCAAAAAAATTAAAAAAAACCATTCAAAAAAACCGAAAAATTTAAATTTTTTCTAGTTGTTGGATATAACTTGTTTCTGAGTGGAATTTTATGTTGAATTAACATTAATTTTGTGTGTAAAAATTAAAACTAACACGGTCTATAGGTAAAAGTTGGTGAAATTATACAAAAGTAGGCAACTTTGAACTACTGTATCTCAGTCAATTTTTATTTAAAATACTTTTGTGGGTCACCATTTTAATGGAAACTATATCACCTTTCTTGTTTGCTAGCTAAAAATATCCCTGAATCCACTCAGAAACAAGTTATATCCAAAAATTTGAAAAAATTTAAATTTTTCGGTTTTTTTAAATGGTTTTTTTTAATTTTTTTGATGAAAAATAAGTTTTTTGATTTTTAAAAATGTCATTTCGATAGGAAATTTTTTTTCTATAATAAGTCTGATAATGTTATACAATAAAACTACATAGTTTTTGAGTTACAGCAAAAAAATATAATATTGGACAAATGTGCACCGTTCTCAAAATTTCAAACATAAATTTAATCGCACTTTTGGATTTATCATTTTCAGGTTACAATTGAACATCTGAGACAGGAAAATACCTTCAACGAATTAGTTTTTTATTCAAATACATACATAGTCAATAGCCTATTAGCATAAAGGTAAAAATTGGTAAAAGTAGGTAACTTTGAACGAATGTATCTCAGTCAATCATCGTTAAAAATACTTTTATGGGTCAGCATTTTGACGGAAACTACATCACCTTTCTTTTATGTGAACAGAAAAAATCTCTAAGTCTTCTCTAAAAAAAATGGTATGCAAAAATTAAAAAAAATTCAAAATATTGAAATTTTTCGGTTTTTTTAATAGTTTTTTTAACTTATTTTGATGAAAAAATAAGTTCTTTGATTTTATAAAGTATCATTTCGATAGGAAATTTTATTGTCTACAATATGTCTCCTGATGTGTATATGCTAAAAATATGCAGTATATGAGTTAGGATTAAAAATATAAAAAATGGGCAAATTTGCACCGTTCTCAGAAGTTCAAGCCTTAATTTAATCGCATTTTTGGCTACATCATTTTTAGGGTTTAATTGAACGTATAAGACAATAAAATACCTTTAACGAATTATTTCCTTATTAAAATACATAGTCAATAGCCTAACAATCTGAGTGGATGAAATTCAAAAATATTTTTTAATTTGCTGTCAATCGTCATACATTTAGCATCGAATTTTTTAAATATTCATTAAAAAAAAAGTGTGATAGTGTAGGGTGGCACATTTTTTTTAACCAGGTTCAAAAACAAAAATTAATGCCTAACTGGGTTAATCATTTCCTTGAAGCACATGATATTGGCGACGGTTTCTTCCAGCCTTTTATGTTCAAATATTCCATCTCCAGTAACGTGCGACGGTATCATGCCATTGGTAATATTGGCCAAAAATATTTGTGCCTTATGTCCACCTCAAAAATGGTCATAGTCGTCCCCAAAATTATTTTGAGAATTAATAAGTCTTAATTCTGTAAAAAAATTGTTGGCATACTGAAGACAAGCCATGGCAAGTCTTCATTGTTATCTTATAGCAAGTGTTTTGGACGAAACATCATAGTTGGGTCTTATTTCCAAATATTTCTTTTCTTATCTTTTGTTTCACCTCTCCCCAAAGATTTTTGATTAGGTTCAAGTCCGGTGATTGAGTTGATTACTTAAGTAAGGTCACACCATAGCCTTCAGTACAATCTCTCAAAAACTTATGTAGAAGTATGCTTAGGATCATTATTTTGTTGAAATGTCCATTGAGGGTAGTTAGGAGTGGCTGTCAGCTTAAAGCCGACTCATTTAGACCAAATGTTGATTTATTATGGTTAATGTTCATCTAAGCGGCATACCTTCTTCAGCATAGGATAAAATGCTATTTTCCAAGTCTCTGTCTTAAAATCATTTTATTAAGGCGTACATGATATTCTTTATCTTTGCGTTATTATTTGAGCGGTGTTATTTTGAAACAAATTGATTTTTGTGTCTTTGCTGCACAAACTATTGCAAAGGCTAATCGAATGTTTTTGCAAAAACGCTTCTGGTTAGCTCGTTTTAGTCTTTGACGAAGTGTTAGAGATCATACTGTCGATAAGTGCTAAAATGGCATTTGAAGATACGAAGGAGTTATATATTGCAAAAGTAACAATATGAATATTTGTAGTGAAGAATGTTTTTTTTTTTTTCGGCTCCTACTTTTAAGATATCAAGGCAATCAAAAGATAACAACCGATTCACGGTTTTGCTCATAGAACATAGTTTTTGACTGTAATTTCTCGGTCTAAGAACAAATTTTGCCCTCTTCATAAGTAGGCACAGTGCATATTTCGATCAATTAATGCAAAATTTTTAGTTTTTATTTAGTTATACATAATTATATAAGGACATAATTAAAATAAATAAAATAACAAACTGGTTTGGAGAAAACTGTAGATAAAATATTATTTGAAGAAACTAAGGGGTTCAAGCACTGTACATTTTTCAAAAAATTAATTTTTATTTTAGCTTAAAAAAAATACTATAACATGTTGAGAATTGTTGAAAAAATAAGTTTTTTTTTTCATTGAAATTTTGGCATTTTCATATAGACGTGCCAGTGTGCTTCGTTCCGTATTTGAAACTTTAAATGCGTTTAAATTTTTTGAAAATCCCAAAATTCCTCTAACCATAGAAGCAAAACATAAATTTTGTCAAGTAGCGTAAAGCATTTTTCCGCAATCAACATCCCTTTTGCTTTTAATCTCATTAATGCAATGAAAAAGCAGAAGTAGAAAAAAATAAATTTTAATTTCTATTTTTTTCCCCTGCTCTACTTTTTACTGAGCGCTCATTTCTACCAATGTAAATTAGCTAAATTTGCACAGAACTTTTTGCTTCTTGGTACGTACACTGGGTACGTTAAGTTAATTGCATTTTATTAAAAATAAAAAAAAAATTGTCTCCTGAGAATTTTTTTTTGTCCTGAGTTATTTGTAACTTTCTAATTCTAATTTGCTGTCAATTAATTTGCATATGAAAAGTAGGGAATTTAAAATGAAACTCTTTTCCGTGCTTGCAAATTTCTCTTAGATATCCTCACACCAAGGATATTTCAATTATTTTAGCATAACTTTAAATAATTTTTTAGCTTCAGGGCTTTTGAGCAAAATAAAAAAAGAGGAGAAAAATCAACTCGAGTATTTTCATTTTATGGCTGTGCTTCTTTTGTCAGCTTCCAAATTAACTCTTAACGTTAAACGACACGCCTCCAATGCCATTTTTAAGTTGCCACAATTTAGCGCAGTTCGGTTTGGTTTGGCTTAGTTTTCAATGTCTGCTTTATCATCAAATTCATCGCTGCTCTTCGTTGGCAAGGATAACGTTTTGAATGTCACTTCAGTTAAAACGAACGAGCAGCAGAATAAGATGAAGTAGGAAAATTTTAAGTAAAAGTTTGTAAAATTTTCCGTTTTGTAAAACAAACGCTTGCGGTGATATTTGATGCTGATTTTGTTGCTGTTGCTTTTGCTGTTGTTGTCTTAACTTTGTTGGTACACGTTGCGATACGAAGTTGGTTCGTTTCCAAGTTATTTTGATGTAGGGTGAATAGGGGTCAATGTGTCACATGTTGTAATGAAGAAGTTTTTTCTTTTGAAAGATTTGACACACCAGCTATAGTTCATGGCACAGTTGATGTACATAAAATAATATTTTAAGTTTTTCTGTTCAACTGAGTGCTGCTAAAATTTACATACATATATATCCAAATCTCTTTAAATAGTACTAATATATTATGAAATTTCCTATTAAAGCGTTAAATAGCTTAATCACTATTTCCACTAAAAACCCGAAACTCTCAACTCTAAGCCTTATGACAATTGTATATACATATGTATGATAAGATTATTGATATTTCTAATGTAAAGGCTTAGAGTTTTTGGATAGCGAATGTATTTTTGGCCACATACCCATAAAAGATGAAAAAATTTTAAAATTTTCATAAAAAAATTATCTACAAAAACAAAAGTCCCTTTCGAAAATTTCAACATTGTTCCAACTGAAACGATACAAATGTTCTAAAAATTCTTTGAGGCTGTAGACCTTAGCTTTCTTTACAAGGGAAGGAACTGCTCTAACCTAATGTAAGTCATTTAATTTTTAAAATACATATAACGCTGCAAGTTCTAAACAATGAGTTGACTTTAATTCTGTGGAAAATAATTTTAAGAAATTTTATTCAGAATTGCCTAACAGTACGTAGCTCGTAGTCTTAAAGCTCAAGGATCACACATTGGTAAAGATATTCAAGTCATATAGCTAAAAGTGCTAATAGCTGTAATAGCTAAAAATGCTTAAAGCTATAGTAGCTAAATTTTATTATTATAATAAAAAAAATTCATTAGTTATTAATAATTATTATTGAAATTCGAAAAATTTCTGAATTTAGAAAATTAGAGAATATATCGAAAATTGGTGTAAAAGTTCCCGAACGAAATATATTTTAGTTTTATTTATTCGTCATATAGATTACTGCTACAATAAAATAGCATTTCAGGAAGAAAATGTTCCATCAAATAATACATATTCTGAGCATTTTTTCGCTTGTCTTTAACGAAACCTTACGATTTTCATTTAAAGTTAAGGAACATTTTCAAGGGAAGTTCGAAGCTGTGAACATTTTACGAATGTAATAAGTTTCAATGGGGCGAAAACTTAATATACAGAAAAATATCTACTCCTTGCTGGATATACGATATGTCCGAATAGGAACCAATATTTTACCAAATATTTTCGATCGACTAAATACTTGATAATCGATCTTTTATTTCGTTTTACTTAACATCAATATGATTATTTTGCAATTCTTAACATAAAGTCAAACACTATTTAATTACCTACTGCTTGGTACAAAGTCATCCAATAAAAGGATGTGATGAAAATTGAAATATCGATATAATTATGAATCGATATTTTAAAATATCGGTTTTTTGACTATCGATTTTTACCTAAGCCGATATCAATAAGTTTACACGTTAGCGACTGAATAATATTTTTTTTGTTAAATTCATGATTTGGTAATTATTAACATGTGAATGTTTGCAACAAGGAAATATTTAGTAATTATTACCAAATATATAATAAAATTAGTTTAGTTATCAAATTAATGTAAGTTTCCAAATATATGATTAATCAAATAACACTAATTGATTCAATGAAATTTGAGGCATGTCAACTTATATCAAATATTTATTTTTCTTGTATCAAACATATAATTTGTTTATCATTTTCAAATCTTGATATATACAAAAAAGCGTTTTCTAGAAAGTTTCATTAACGATCGTGTACCATAAATTTACATGCAATGCTACCAAAAAATTTAATGGCAATGAGTCTAAACTGGAAAATGATAACACTAGGACAGGAGTGTTTGATTAAGATTTCAAAAAGCATTTCTTTAATTAAGCTTGTAATCATCTTCTAAACTGAAATCCACGCCATTGAAATATTTATCAGAAAGTTATTTTAAAGAGACGTGGGAGGCACACTCATTTTCACACAGACCGTTGCAAAACTGAAGCAGTACTTAAAACGTAACCCATCTGCGAACTATTTGATGATCGATAGGCAGATTTGATCAGAAAATGAATGGAAACCTCAAAAATCCTCCACTAGAAAAACAATCAACGTTAAGAACAGTTGAAAAAACTTCTAACGTCAGCAAAAACTACATCACTTAAGTCATAACCGGTGTGTATAGAGGAGTTTCGCATCATTACTTGATTGGACACACTAAACTGACATATCACCTGCTCTTATCTGATGAGGTTAACTGCTACTATCGGTATGAACTTTGAAACGCCAGGATAGATACCCTATTAATAACCAGTAATTAACAACAAATTGTCGATCTATTTGAATTTACATATGTCCTCACAAAATTTGAATTACTGAACCCAAAAAAGTACTCATTTAGAAAAAGAACAATTGTCATAGTTGGTGGTGGATCTACTTATGTAACAATAATCATTTGAATAAATCGAATTAAACAAAAATATAGTGCAATATGCAGGTTGTTAATATTAATTTTTATTTTGCTAATTTTTTAATAACATAATTTTTTTTTTTTTAAAGTCTAGAAGTCAATACACTGGTTTTCTTGGTGTTTATAAAACCAAATCCGATTCATGCTAATAATCTATTTAATTGTTAAAATGTTAATCGGGTAGTTTTTATAGCTTGTCCTATTATTAAGCTTTTAACCCTATCAGATTATAGTCGAATGATTGAAACTATAACCCATATACTTTCTAACTTTTTCTTAAATAAAATTCAAATACCCTTTTCAACCTTAAATTTCCCCAACATAATGGTTGAGTTGCGCTCTTAAGTCAAATTAATATTTTATTTGGTATTTTGCATTATTTTTCACTTTCTTTCATCACTATCTACCCTTTTCCATTCTGCTGACAGCCGCTCTGTCGGTTTTGTGTCAATGATGTTTTTATGCTAAGCGCATTTGAAACTGAAATATGTTCAATGTTGATCCTGATTAGCGTTTGTTAATGAACTCTCTGCATATTCAACTACACTGTTGTCATCTTTGTCGAATTCGGTTTGATTATTTTTTTTCCTTTTCTATTTTTGTTTTTGTCGAGCTGTAGCTTAACTGAAATGCGTTAGAGTTTTTTTAGTTTTTCAACCGCAAATGAAATGATTTCGTTCGCTACGAAACTTTATTAATTTGCATTGGAATTAAATGTTTGAAGATAAAAGGGATTATTTCATTTTTTTGGTTTCAGGATTAAAAACCAGGGACCCAAAATAACTATTATTTTCTTTTTTCAGATTGAAAAAATTGCCCAATTTTAATAATTATTTTTAAAAATTGGTTTATAACTATTATGAATAAGAGATATTTTATTAGTTGTCAATAACTATTATTTTTCAATGGATTTTTTTTACGTTGAGTCATAACTATTATGCATAAGAGATATTTTATTAGTTGTCAATAACTATTATTTTTCAATGGATTTTTTTTACGTTGAGTCATAACTATTATGAATAAGAAATATTTTATTAGTTGTCAATAACTATTATTTTTCAATGGATTTTTTTTACGTTGAGTCATAACTATTATGCATAAGAGATATTTTATTAGTTGTCAATAACTATTAATTTGGAAAAAATATTTTTTTACGTTGTTTTGAAAAATGTGTTCAACAGATTTTCATTTTTGTGAATCTTTTTGCACCAATCGATGGGGAGGTGGTTTTTATGACATCACCAGAGGTGGTCATCGGTTCGAAAATGTACGCGATTTTGACTCATTTTTGAAGTTTTTTTTGCTTCAATCAATGAAAAGAGGTCTAAAAAGGATATTGGCCATCACTAGAAGTGGAACCGATCCTTGAAAGTGCTCGATTTAGGTCCATTTTCGAAATTTTTTTTGCAAAAAATCGATGGAAAGAGGTTGACAATGGGCTTTGGCCATCACCAGAGTTGGTCCCAACTAAAAAAGTGGTCGATTTTGGTCCGTTTTGAAAAAAAAATTTTGTACCAATCGTTGGAAAGAGGTCGAAGTCGAAAAAAACGTACCAAAAAGTGCCCGATTTTGGTCCATTTTCGAAATTTTGTTTGCACCAATCTTTGGAAAGAGGCCGAAAATAGATTTTGGTCATCATCAAAGGTGGTTTCGAGTCCCAAAATGTGCCCGATTTTGGTCCATTTTCGAAATTTTGTTTGCACCAATCTTTGGAAAGAGGTTGAAGTCGTAAAAAAAGGTACCAAAAAGTGCCCGATTTTGGTCCATTTTCGAAATTTTGTTTGCACCAATCTTTGGAAAGAGGCCGAAAATAGATTTTGGTCATCATCAAAGGTGGTTCCGAGTCCCAAAATGTGCCCGATTTTGATCCATTTTCGAAATTTTGTTTGCACCAGTCGTTAAATAGAGGTCGAATATGAATTTTGGACCTCATTTGAGGCGGCTCCGGAACCTGGAAAGGACCGTTTTTGACCCATTTTTGAAAAAAAACTTCTTTTATCTGTAATAAATGGGAAAAGGTCGAAAATGGATTTTGGACATCACTTAGAGTGGCTTCTGAGTCCGGCCCCGAGAAAGAACCGTTTTTGACCCATTTTCGGAAAAATTTTTTTTTTCTGTAATTAATGTGAAAACGTCGAATATAAATATTTGACATCATTTAGGGTGGCTCCGGCCCCTGGAAAGGACCGCTTTCGATAATTTTGGTAGTTTTCAAGTTCCGGAACTACTCTAAAAGATATCCAAAACGCATTTTCAACCTTTCATAATCGATTGGAGCAATAAAAAATTTTAGGGTGGTTCATAAAAAATTTTTTTTTTTGCTCCAATGCATAGATAAAGCTCGAAAATGACTATTGTCGACATTTCCCTATCGATTCGAACAAAAAAAAAATTTTTTATGAACCACCCTAAAATTTTTTATTGCTCCAATCGATTATGAAAGGTTGAAAATGCGTTTTGGATATCTTTTAGAGTAGCTCCGGAACTTGAAAACTACCAAAATTATCGAAAGCGGTCCTTTCCAGGGCCCGGAGCCACCCTAAATGATGTCAAATATTTATATTCGACGTTTTCACATTAATTACAGAAAAAAAAAATTTTTCCGAAAATGGGTCAAAAACGGTTCTTTCTCGGGGCCGGACTCAGAAGCCACTCTAAGTGATGTCCAAAATCCATTTTCGACCTTTTCCCATTTATTACAGATAAAAGAAGTTTTTTTTCAAAAATGGGTCAAAAACGGTCCTTTCCAGGTTCCGGAGCCGCCTCAAATGAGGTCCAAAATTCATATTCGACCTCTATTTAACGACTGGTGCAAACAAAATTTCGAAAATGGATCAAAATCGGGCACATTTTGGGACTCGGAACCACCTTTGATGATGACCAAAATCTATTTTCGGCCTCTTTCCAAAGATTGGTGCAAACAAAATTTCGAAAATGGACCAAAATCGGGCACTTTTTGGTACCTTTTTTTTCGACTTCGAGCTCTTTCCAAAGATTGGTGCAAACAAATTTTCGAAAATGGACCAAAATCGGGCACATTTTGGGACTCGAAACCACCTTTGATGATGACCAAAATCTATTTTCGGCCTCTTTCCAAAGATTGGTGCAAACAAAATTTCGAAAATGGACCAAAATCGGGCACTTTTTGGTACGTTTTTTTCGACTTCGACTTCTTTCCAACGATTGGTACAACATTTTTTTTTCAAAACGGACCAAAATCGACCACTTTTTTAGTTGGGACCAACTCTGGTTATGGCCAAAGCCCATTGTCAACCTCTTTCCATCGATTTTTTGCAAAAAAAATTTCGAAAATGGACCTAAATCAAGCACTTTCAAGGATCGGTTCCACTTCTAGTGATGGCCAATATCCTTTTTAGACCTCTTTTCATTGATTGAAGCAAAAAAAACTTCAAAAATGAGTCAAAATCGCGTACATTTTCGAACCGATGACCACCTCTGGTGATGTCATAAAAACCACCTCCCCATCGATTGGTGCAAAACGATTCACAAAAATGAAAATCTGTTGAACACTTTTTTCAAAACAACGTAAAAAAATATTTTTTCCAAATTAATAGTTATTGACAACTGATAAAATATTTCTTATTCATAATAGTTATGACTCAACGTAAAAAAGAATCCATTGAAAAATAATAGTTATTGACAACTAATAAAATATTTCTTATTCATAATAATTATGACTCAACGTAAAAAAAATCCATTGAAAAATAATAGTTATTGACAACTAATAAAATATCTCTTATGCATAATAGTTATGACTCAATGTAAAAAAAATCCATTGAAAAATAATAGTTATTGACAACTAATAAAATATCTCTTATTCATAATAGTTATGACTCAACGTAAAAAAGAATCCATTGAAAAATAATAGTTATTGACAACTAATAAAATATCTCTTATTCATAATAGTTATAAACCAATTTTTTGACATAAATCTTATAATAGTTATGTCCCTGTTAAAAACTCTTCAAAACTATTGGTGTTCGAGAAAATTATTATATTTGATAAGCATAATAATTTTTTTCTTGTGAAAAATTGAGCTATGGCTATGGTAGCAATAAAACAACAATTTTTTATGTTTTTGTTTTAAGTTTTTTAATCAATCTTTCTGCTTAATTTTTAAGCCATTGTAAGGATGTTTTCCAGCCTGGGTAAACTCGCCGGATGTCCAGGCGTTCGTGAAATAATAACTATTTGAATTTCACTTTGAGCTCTGGGTTATTGTTTATTTAACAACTTTTACAAAAATATTTATTTGATTCAGGAACTCTAAGTTTTTGCTTTTGTGGTGCTTCTCAAGTCGCTCCTTCGCCGCACCGTAAACTTGAGACGCCTAAAGTGCACGCAAGGGTTTGAAATCCAGGCAAGAGATATGATCTGAGAGGTTCGTTCAAAACTAGCCCAGCCGGACCGAAGTCGGCGCAAAAATTCTTTCGAATAAAATCAAAGTCGGAGGAAAGACCCAATCAATTGATAATATTCCAAAGGAATCTTTGGTGGAACTAGCACTAAACGACTCGGAACAGTGACTCCAGATCAGATCAGACGAAAACCACCTTCAAACCAATGTCAAAGTTGGAGGAAAGACCCAATCAATTAACACAAGCCAAAAAGAAATTTTCGTGAGAAAACCTGCAGCATTTTTCCCACCCTTACTGACCTTACTCCAAACCTAGGATTCCTTAGTCCTGGTGGTTCTTAGGACGCCGCCTTGTTGCTGGATTGGCTCCGGTTGGCTCACTGGGGCTCTGCACGTGTTGATCGTATGTTGATTCTTGCGCAAGCACTTGTTGTTGTTTGTTTCACTTTGTTTTTACTTTGTTTCTTTACTTGGTTTGAACTTGTGATCACTTTGATCGCTGCTTGCTGACTGCCCTGACTCTCCACGATGCGAAGTGTTTTATACACATTTCAGTGTTTTATACACATTTCAGCCAGAACTGGTTTAGATTGCATGTTCGATCGAACCTGTTGCATTGCATGTTTACGCTCTATATTTGGTGACTCCGTTATTGTTGCATGTTTTCGAGCTATATATGGTGACTCCGTTGTTGTTATGCAGACTATGTTGCTGCTTTGCTTAAATATTTTGATGTGACTGTACCTGCCTGCCAGCTGAGTTGTTTAAAGCTGGTGGCGATGAGTTGATAAGGTGCAGGCATCAACTCATCAGCAAAATATGGCTAGCGGAAAGCATGCCCGACGATTGGAATCTCAGCGTGCTTTGTCCTGTAATAAAGAAAGGAGACCCGACAATCTGCGCCAACTACAGGGGTATCAGTCTTATTTCCATCGCATATAAGATCCTCTCGAGCGTATTGTGTGAAAGATTGAAGCCGTATACAGAAACGCTGATCGAATCCTATCAGTGTGGCTTTAGACCTGGTAAGTCCACCATAGACCAGATTTTTACACTACGCCAAATCCTGGAGAAAACCCATGAATATCACATCGACACTCACCATCTCTTCGTCGATTATAAAGCTGCGTTCGATAGCCCAGTGCGGGATTGCCTATACGCAACAATGTCTGAGTTCGGTATACCTGCAAAGTTGATAAGGCTCTGCAGGATGACGTTGAGCAATACGTGCAGCTCCGTCAAGGTAGGGAATGACCTCTCCGGAACTTTTAATACCGAGCGAGGTTTCAGACAAGGCGACCCGCTCTCGTGCGATCTCTTCAATTTCATTATGGAGGGGAACGTACGAAAAGCCGGTGTGCATCATAATGGCACCATTTTCTTCAAAGGTGTTCAGCTCCTTGCGTACGCTGATCATATTGATATTATCGGTCGGAGTAAGAGAGATGTTACTGCTGCTTTCACTGCTATTGAAAAGGAATCAGCCAAAGTGGGTTTGACAGTAAACGAGGGCAAGACGAAATACATGATGTCTACTAACAACAACAAGAGAGCACGGGATCTAGACTCTCATGTTACAGCGGGCAACTGTAAATTAGAAGTTGTCAAGGAATTCTTTTACCTTGGCACTGCCATAACCAGCAACAATGATGTCAGTCTGGAGATTAAGCGGAGAATAACAATTGCTAATAGGTGCTACTACGGTCTCAGTAAGCAATTACGTTGCAGAGCTCTCTCTCGATCGACAAAGCTAACACTCTACAAGACGCTCATTCTACCTGTGCTTCTTTATGGCGCTGAGGCATGGGTGGTTTCGATAACAGACGCAGCCGCTCTTGGGGTGTTCGAGAGGAAAGTTCTCCGCAAAATCTTTGGTCCTGTTCGAGTTGGCGACGACTATCGCATTCGAATGAATCACGAGCTGTATGAGCTCTACGCCGACATTGACATAGTTAAGCGTATAACAATACAGCGACTACGCTGGCTGAGTCATGTCCATCGTATGGATAAAGAAGCTCCAGCGAAAAAGGTATTCGAAGGGAAGGTCCCCGGTCAACGACGAAGAGGGAGACCATGCCTCCGGTGGATAGACCAAGCTGAGGAAGCTCTAACCGCGCTTGGCATTAACGATTGGAGAAGGCGCGCGCAAAACAGAGGCGCCTGGCGAGAGCTTATGAGGTCGGCCGTAACCTGACAACGGGTTGTTATGGCCATCTAAGTAAGTAAGTAAGACTGTACCTTTGCCAAATTTATGTGAGGCAAAATTTCTTACTAGAATATTTTGTCCTCACACCATCATCAGGATACTTTAAGATCAGCAGGACAGCTAATGAAAAAAACATACGTTTTCAGTAGTTTTTAAAGTATCATGATGATGGCTTAAAAATTAAGTCGAAATATTGATTAAAAAACTAAGAACAAAAACATGATAAATTTTTGATTGACAACTTAAGCATAATATATATTTCTTATTAATTGAAACCCATGAGAAGCTTACTGGACTTTAATTTCTTTTTAGGATAGTAGCAAATTGAAAATTAAAATGTATTATGTTAAGTAATATGAAAGACATTGGCACTAACACAAGCTCTGACCGAACAAATTTACAACTTTATTTAAAAAATTAAAAAAAAATGTTTTTGAGTTGTGTTAATATATTGAATATAGGCACTGTTGAAGGAATCATAATTAGAAACTATGGGTATGCATGTATTTTGTAAAAAAATGAACAACCTGCAGAAGAAACCAAACCGCACCATGAATTTTTCTCCAATCGTAAAAAAATATACAGAAAACGTTTTAAAGAGTTCTCTGACTTTTCAAACAGTTCCTATTTAAGAACTTATTTAAAAAAATTGCTTCAAAAACAACGCTGCATTTCGAATATTACAGCTTACATATCATGAAAAGGGTGCAAAAAGTGCACTGCGCATAACCCCGTTTTTTCAGCTTTACCTTCAATGGATTAAAAAGAATTTATAGCAAAGCTTTGAGTTCAGTTAAGCCAACAACCACTATTTTCTCTGTTTCCATGAGTTCCCTGTTTTTTTCGTTTTCTCAGATTTCCACACAACTTTGCTTTCTGACAAGTTCTTGAAGATATTTTTTTTGTGTCTCCTATTTTACTTTTTCTTTCTTTTGTTCTTTTTCACTGGTAATTTATGGGGAGCCACATCAAATGGATTTTTGATAAAAATGGATTTAGTCCTCATTCGTCGATGATGTTGTTGTTGTTGATTATGTTTTTGTAAAGTTGGCGTTAAAAGTTTCGACATGTATTTCTTGGGAATGACGAAAACTTCTTTATTGTTGTTGATGACATTGTAATTGTTTTTGGCGTTGTACGGGTATTTCCAGCTTTTTTGTTTTTGTGCTGCTCTTTTGTAACGTTTACGGAAAATCTGCATTGATTGTACGCTTGTGTTTCACCAGAATATGTACATATATCGATTTAATCGTCAGGGCCGGAAGCAGACATTTTTGAAATACGGGCTTAAAATGTTTATCGCGTTCTAACCAAGAGCATATAAAATATATAAAATATATAAAAGTTACTGCGTGACTCAGCATCGGAGGGATAGTGTTTGTTCAGTTTGAAGTTTGTTGCTGTGGCCTTATGAGACATAATCTCGTATAGGAGATATTACGACAAGTCTTTGAGCAATTTTTATCTGCATCATCCAAAAATTCAATGCCAAGACTGGTAACTTTTCTGCGGATAGCGTCTTCAAGTTTTTGTTTGTGAAAGGAGTGCCACACCCATTTATTACCCACACGCCGACATATTCTTCAGAACGTTCTTGTGTCGCCAAATTGTTTTTCCTGCATCAAGTTTGGTAAGACTCACTTCAATATTTTTCTGCGCATTGTATTCAAAAACTTTGCTTGAATGCGATGTGCTAGTTCCGTTTTTCAAATCCCACCCATACTTTGTTCGGTTCGCTGCCTATAGCACCGAATATTTCCGTACCAAATTTTGTAAGTTGGTTGGTTTTGTAGTTTTCAGAGTGCGAGGTACACCACGCCCACTTTCACACCTGGGCCCGAGTTTATTCGACATATGCTTAAGTCCGTCCCTGGTAGTTATAGTATGTGTAGATTTTGGTTCGTGCTAACTTAAATGATCCAAGTAGGAAATGTTTATGTTCTTTTACTGTTTTACTTCCATTTACTAATGTTATGGTCTCAATTGCCTTGAATGTCTTTTAGTCCAAGAGCCCGCTGTAGAAAAGTCGAGGGTATAAGATTACAGGATGGCAAGTACGGGAAAGACAGTGAGCCATTTTGGTGGAAATAGCGAACCATGGTTGTCTTGCCAAAGCCAGTCCCAATGGCCGTAAATGCCCAAATTTTAGCGAATTTTGTTGATTTAATACAAACTGTACAATATTATACCTAAAAATATATGTCAAATGATATATTTCTCGAAGAAACCTAAATATAATATTAAGGGTTGCATTGTTGAATCTTGTTCCAAAAATGGGTTACGACCTGTTTTTGGGTCAATTTTTAATAATATATATTAATGCTTGAAATGTATGCCAAACGATAGAGCTCGAAGAGCCTAAATAAAATATATAGGGTTGCCTTGTCAAATCCGGTCTTAAACATGGGTTGCCACTTGTTGTTTGGGCCAATTTTTCTTAAATCTTAGGTAGTATATGTTTGGGTATACATGGGTATATGTACTAAGTTGGGTACACGTACTAAGCTGTTATCTTCATCAATGAAAATTGACTAAGAACACTCATTGTTGGGACAGGATTCAACAATGCAACCCCATTTATTATACTTAGGCATCTTCGAGTTCTATCATTTGGCATATATTTTGAGGTGTAATATTATACAGTTTCAATTAAAACAACAAAATCGGCTAAAATTCGGGCTTTAGCGGTCATCAGGACAGGCTTTTGCAAGGCAACCCTGGTTCGTTAGTGTCATCGAAATGGGTCACTATCTATCCCATCCTGTAATCTTATACACTCGACTTTTCCACAACGTGCTCTCCGCCTATTTATTTTCATTATTAAATTTCAAATTCTTTATTTTTTTACTTTAATTCTTACCATTTTTACTGCCTCGATTTTCTTTATTGGCTTCTGTGACCCAGAATACATAGTGATTGGGTCACATGAAGCCTTATTTCCAACAGGGCAACTAAAAATGAGCAAGTTTGCACGTTTATATGTGTCAGCACGGCTTCACACGTTAACGATTTTGGTTTTTGTTTTCGGTTAAAGTTTTACTTCCTGTTTTGCATTTAGGTTGAAAAAGTTTCTGAACAGCTTTAAGTGGATGATTAGCGATATGGCGAAAGCACAACGGCTAAGAAGTGTATGTGCCTGTATGTGCACGCATGGGTTTTTGTAGCGCAGAAATAAATTAAATATTTTTTTCTCTCAAATAAAATGAAAGACGTGAGCAAATTATACAAATATGAAGTAAGTTTTTTTAATAACTTTATTCATATGAAAAATAAAGGTATGAATGAAATTACTTACATTGTATTAAGATAAAAATTGTGCTTTTCTTGGAAAATATTACTGTCACTTTGAGTGATGCTTTGGTCTTTTGAAATCTACTGATTGGCTTTAAGCTTTAAAAGAATTATATAACTTTGTAAATGCTGTTCAAAGTAATTTATTCGGCCATATTCTATATTACAGCTTATTTTAGAGCATCTTAAGTTAGTAGTTAGCGCATGTTACAAGAGTAATGACAGTAATTACTAAGGTTGTCTAAGTTTATACCAAACTTAGGAAAAGTTAACTCGAAAGTCATTTAAAAATAGTCATCTGATTGAACGGCGTTGTTAAGTCTGGGAGTTTATCATTTAACGTTACGGCCCAAAGCTGATCAACGTTTTAAATAAGAACTTTCCAAGAAAAAACTTGCGGTTTTATTTTGTTTGATTTTACTCTACCTGATAATCTTATAGGTTTAAAAAGACACAATATTTGTTCTATATAAAGTTGCGTTTAATTATGATGTATAACACTAAGAATAGCACTTTTAACGACAAAGATGTCTAGCAAGCAACAAAAAGTTCGCGAACTCATTTTGTCCACATACCTACAAAATCCAGAGTTAAAATATTCAGCTATAGCAAAAATAGTTGGTGCATCAGATAGAACTGTTTTGGCGATTACTTCTAATTATAAGAAGGGTCTACCTGTTTCACGAAAAAAAAAATTCTGGAAGAAAATCAGAATTTTCTAACTCAAAGGAAGTGGCGAAGGTGAAAGGATTTAGGAAAAAAGTAAGCTCATGACATATAGAGTTCAAAAATTACCAGACCGTTCTCTGATGAAAAGCAGTTGGTGGCTCAGATGCGAGCCCGAAAACTGTATGAAATGTACCTGACTAAATTTGATTGCTGCGTTATGGACGACGAAATTTACGTCAAAGCAGAATACCATACGTCACCAAAGAAGTGGCATGTGTAGTAAGTTCAAAGAAAAAAAAAGTTTGAACTTTCCGAAGCATTATATAGTTTGGCAGGCCATATGCACCTGTGGCCTCAGAAGCAGCTTCTTCAATTCAAAAGTTTATATAGACGAGTGCCTCGAAAGACGTGTTCTACCATTTATTCGTGCACATGAGGGAAGTACAGTGATGTTCTGGCCCGATTTAGCAACCTCTCATTACTCTAAAGCTACGATGGAATGGTATCAAAGTAAAAAGATCAATTTTGCATCAAAAGCAGGAAATACGCCTACAGCTTCGCCTAACGAAACGAGATCTTTGAAAGAGTGGTGTAGAACTGCACAATATTTACGAGACTTCAGACTTTATTGGTAAAGTTCATTCCGTACTATCGAAGAAACAACTGGACAAAATTTAATGAGGGGACTTAAGAAAAATGTTAGGAATTTTTATAAAAAAAAATAGTTAATTAGTTTTTGGTTACTTATATTCTGAACACTAGCCATTATTAATAAAAAAAGACCAAAAAGTTTATTGAGTATTTTTTTTTATAACTGAAAAATAGACCGCAAGTTTTTTCTGGGACCGTCCTTATATATAAGTTCGATAATAAACAGTCGATAAAAAAACAATTAAAAATATCTTAAATCTATAGAAACACCTATTTCAAATAAGTATGTGGCTGAGAATGCAACATTTTCGAAAAATCATAGAATTTTCTCGTTCTTCTTCTTTTTAATGAAAATCCTTATTATTTTTTCCTAAAGAAAAATATTAAATTTTCTATCGACCAGATCTGGTGAATATGAGCTTTTACAATTACGGTCTTGTAATAGTTTTCCTCATCTCATGATGATCGGTTTAAATAATTCCAGACGCCAACATTTTCCCGGCCAAAGAAACTGTTTTTGCAAAAAATTATAGCTTAATCTCAACTCAAACTCAGTTTTATCCACAAAAGTCGAGAAACCGCGCAGCTCTTATTTTTTTTTTAAATTTTTGCAGAAAACAGAGTGCCTTTAAAATAAATTTATTGGGGGATGCATTTGAAAACTTAAAAACGATTTCGTTCAAGTTTTTAAAATAAATGAGGAATTTTTTTTAAGCTTTCTGTTTCCATTGCATTGCGGCGCATTCATCATTCGCTTTTCTTTTTCTGTTTAATGGTTGATTTTTGTCACCGCTACGAATGCAACTGCTGCAGCTGACGCGGCTGATGTTGCTGCTGCTCTTGTTTCTCAAAAAGTTTAAACAAATACGGAAAGATAAAACTTTTTTTTTTCCTGCCATGAAATTGATGTCAACAAAAAGTTCAATTGTACTGTGTTCCTTTAGTGGTGCAGTCGACTATATCCGGTATATTGTTGTCGTTTGTAAAGTTGCTCTATGGTATTTGCTGTATTTTTTGTTGACTTTTAATTTTGCTATTTTTCAAAGTCGTCGAAGAAAGATTTCCTTGTTTTATTTGTTTATTGATTAAAAAGTTTCTTGCAAAAATTTCTAGCTTCCGAAAGTTGGTTGACACATTTTAAGTTCGATGTTTTTCTTTTCTGTTAATTTATTTGTAAAATAAATGAATGGGTTTGGTAAGATAATATAACTGTTACAACGCAAAGGCGAATTTTTCTCTTGGAGGCGTTAGGCCAACTTGTTGGTTTAATGAAACCCATTGCGAATAAAGGGAAATTAAGTTCTGTTGCTAAAAAGGGTACTGAAGTTTTTTTATAATGAAACATTTTGTTTTTGAAGGGTAGAAAATTATACATTTTCAGTGGTTACAAGCTGATCAGAAAAACATTCAGCATTTCTTAAAAGGATTTAGGTGCTTATAAAATATAATTGTTGTTGGTAAGGTAAATAGATATCTGATTATTTGCCATAGGCTCTGGGTGAAAGTTTTCTTACATTTATGAGTGATTTTTAGTTAGGTAAGCCCCATCTTGAGGCTCCAGCCATATTAGATTTGGAACTATTTATTGTAAAAGCTGGTCCGGAAGAAGTTGTTCTGCACTTTTTGAAGCGATGAGTTTGATTTGGGTAAGGCTTCTGTGTATATCTTCAATAGTGCCAAAAGTGAGCGGAATTGTAGAAGAGGACGTGGCATCTTTCAGCAATTGAAAACAATACCGCTGAAAGCAGTCATCATAACAAGTTATGCCACCATACTGGCAAAACTCCTTAAAGGGCGTGGCACAGCTCACAATATTTATAAACGTCATAGTAAGAGAACTAACAACGCAATCCTTATGAAATTTAACATGGCAGATATACTGGCTATTGGGTATCTTATAACTAAAAGTGGGCACAACGACACTTGTGGGCGTGGCACCTTCCATACAAGCGAAAAAAAGTAAAATGCTGTATTTAGTGTGCTATGAGAGTAATATTTTTTAAATTTGGTGTAGAGATGTCGATTACTACAACATAAGCTTTGAAACTAAATGGATTTCGATGGGATTGTATAAGTAGGCGTGGAACCTCCCCAACATGGAAAAAATGTTAACTGTTAGTGTGCTATGGGAGTAATCTTTTTAAAATTTGGTATAATGGTGTCTGTTACCATGAGCTTTGAAATTAAATGAAGTTCGACGGGATTGCGTGGGCGTGGCATCTGCCACTCCTCAATCAAACTTTTTCGAGTTTTTCAACCTCCTTCTATTTTTTCCGAGATATTAAACCTCTTTCAACTGTTTCAACATTTTTCAACTTTTTTCAACTTCTTTCAACTTTTTTCAACATTTTTCATATTCTTTCGAATTTTTCAAACCTTATTCAACTTTTTTCGAGTTATTCAATCTCTTTCAACATTTTCCATATTTTTTCCACTTTTCAACCTCTTTCAAATTTTTCCAAGTTTTTCAACCTCTTTCAACTGTTGCAACATTTTTCAACCTCTTTCAACTTTTGCCATATTTTTTCGAATTTTTCAAACTAATTCAACGTTTTTCGAATTATTCAACCTCTTTCAACATTTCTCAACAATTTCCATATTTTTTCGACTTTTCACCTCTTTCAATTTTTTTCGAGTTTTTACCTCTTTCAACTGTTTCAACATTTTTGAACGTCTTTCAATTTTAATCAACATTTTCCATATTTTTTCGACTTTTTCAACCTTATTCGACTTTTTTCGAATTTGGTAAACTTCAAACTTTTTTGAGATTTTCAACTTTTTTCAAAATTTTCAATTTTTTCGAGTTTTTCAATCTCTTTCAAATTTTTTAACACTTTTCATATATTATCGACTTTATTCAAAATTTTTTCAACATTTTCGATATTTTATTGACTTTTTCAACCTCTTTCAATTTATTTCGACGTTTTCAACCTTATTCAACTTTATTCAAGTTTTTTAACATTTTCCAAGTTTTTTAATTCTTTCAGCCTTTTAGCTGTTTCAAAATGTTTTGAAGTTTGTTTAATCTCTTACATATTTTCCGACTCTTCGAACATTTTTCAGCTTTTTTTAACCTCTTTTGCCGTTTTACTACATTTTCCATATCTTATCAAGGTCTTTCATCTTTTTAAATACTTTCCATATTTTTCGACCTCATTTCACTTTTAAAAATATTGCATATTTTTTCGACTTTCTAAATCTCAAAACGAAAAACCGAACCTATTACTATTTAATATATGTATGTACTAAGTTTCATTCATCTGAGTCATAAAGTTCATGAAATATGATGAATTGGATTTTTCTCATACTTTGGGGGCGTGATGCCCATATCCATTTTTTCGATTCCAAATTACATACATATATTATTAAATTCTTCAGTACTTTGACTATCTGTGGTTTAAATATGGCTGCGGTAGATGTAGTATTTTTTCTATTGTTACGGGACAAACCATCTACTATTAAATTTTAAAATACCGTGTGCTCCATTTTAATATCTCTCAGACAATGTCCCGCGATTTAAGTGAGATAGTGATAAATGTTTTAGGCTAAGGTTTCAAGGAAGTCAAATAAAAGTGACCTTATTTTCGAGCCTGAAGGCAATTTTCAAATTCAATTCAATGCCAACTGTGGTTTTTTTAAAATAATCTTATATTTTTTACTGTAGATTCGTATTCTATGGGAAAAAATTGATACTTTTTGCATGAATAATTGTTCAGTGGGACTTATTAAATTTGACACTCACAGGATATCGAAAACCATTGAAAAATATTTTTTTTTTTAAGTTCATTGTCTGTTCATACTGTTTCAAACACTTTTCTAGATTGTTTGAGCTTTTCGTCATTTGTTTTCTGATTTTAATTTAAGTCTAAAGTAATTTTGCTAATTTCTGTCACAAAGTACTTTTTGTCATTTTTCCTGATTCATTCATGACGACTTATGACCTACACTTGTGTGCTATTGTTGCAGTTGTAACAGGCATTTGCAACATAAGGACAACCTTTTGCCTTCATCTATTATTTGTTTACTTTCTCTGCATAAGAGTAGAATTTATCTTTCTTCAATGTGGTTTTTTAACATTCGGTCACGTAGCTCACGTAGTGCACATAAAATAGAAAATTAACCCCCACGGTATGTGAGCAGTTGACTTGGGTGGCAAAAGGTTGTCATTGCAATTTCTTGTTATTTTTTCTCTTAGTGTACTTACTCTGTTTGAAGTATTTTACTCAATATTCAAAGATTGCTTACAACTTTTTTTTTTTCAATTGATTTGCATTCAAGCATCTGAGTTACGGCTGCAGATAAATAGCATTGTCATTATGCGTTTCTCATTTTCTTGTGTTTTTTGTTGTTGTTGTTTTTGTTGTTGTTGTTGTTGTACTGATTGATGTTAATATTTAAAAGCTACTTGAAAACTAAACCTAAGATTGCCAAGCAGTCACGTCGCATGGAAACACGATCGTTTTTTCGCTTAAATTGATATGCTGAATTATGAAGCAATAGTTTGTTCAGCTTAGGCTCAAATCAGTTTTACTCTTTTATTGCAAAAATTATTTGAGTTCTGGATATATTACCACATGAACAACGAAGCATTGAAAACTTATTATAACTTCAATAACTCCATTGTTACAACTAGTACGTTATACACAGCTGATATTTTTTAGTGCTATTTAGGTGTCCAAATATGAAAAAATGCATTTGCATTGAAATTCGCGGCGTTATCATTGTCAAAAAAAAAAAAAAATTATAAATTCGTTCAGCTGCTAGGACATGCAAATGCTTTTCATATTATGCTGCATTCTAATGAACCCTCTGCAGAACTCTTTCTGAGAATAAAAACATAGGGAAATGAGTGATATTGACGATTAATTAAATGCTTTCTATACACCGTCTGAGGCAAAGTATACCTATGTACCTATGAGCTGGAGATATGAAAAAAGTAACCTTAGCTTACCGTTGTTCTACTGGACTTTTGAAAGCTAAAGTACTTTATACAATAAAATGCTTTTATATGTCCTGTTACTTTGTTTGAAACAATGTTTTGGGCAATAAGCCAGTAACTAGACAAACACGTTAAAAAGCCTTTGAGTATATGACAAAATATATATGGTTCCTTATTTTATGCTTGGACTGCTTATTAATAAAGATAAATGTAGGTTTAAAGGTGAAAATCCGATCACTGCAAGATTTCTTACATATCATGAGAGTAAAGGACAAATCTTCTACAAAGAGAATTGCCAAAAAGGCGTGACTGCGCACTCATTAAAAAAAATTAATCAAATAAATCGATAGGCGAAGAATGGGTATGTATTTTTAATACTAAGAACTTTTTCTACTGCCGTTTAAGTTCAAAAAAGGATGAAAGGGATCATTGTATCAGCCACTATTCTCTATGGAGTTTATTTGATGAAAAGTTTTTGTTGTACCAGTCGTGAAGAGGCAAATGTTAGATTTTTGACTGCAAAAGCCATAAACCAATTTTTTCATCAATTAGTTAACAAAATTGAAACGTCTAAGCTTAGGAATGAAGTAGTAGTTAGTGATCCGATCCGAAGTTTAATAATCCTGAGGTTGTAAGTTTTATAAGTAATACGAACAATATTTGCCATTGCGTTATTAATTCAGAGCACTTTGGAACTGTAAAAAAGTTGCAATTTACAATTTCACCGCGTCTGCCTTTTATTTGAAAAAATATGTCTGCTCAAAAACAGATAAATGCAAGAGGCAGATCATTTTGTGGTTGCAATTAAGAATAATGAACCTTTTTTTTTTAATTTTTTTACTCACACAAACTTAACCCTGCACCCGTCCATGGTAAAACAATACGTGGACCGTCTTTGGGGTACAATTGTACCCCAGTATATTTATATGGGAAAAGTCTGAATTAAAATGCAAATTAAATGGTTTCCTTCCTTTATTTATAAAAAAGAGTATTAGATAGAATTAGAGATAAAATTAAGTTTCTATTAGCGACTATGGTGAACGAGAACGTACTCTCTTCGCTGCTAGTCCGACTCTGGATGTCGTTGGTCGATTGTTGTCATCATCAGATGGGCCAATGAATGTGTTGAGGTAACAACTTTCGCACACCTTAATATAATGTTTCGGGCAGTTGGGCACTAAGCACAGGTCGCACAGGTGAGCTGGCATTCATCGGGAAAGCAGAACCCCGATCCGAATTTGCCACGTTGTTTAGCTTGAGCAGCCGATGAAAATGGCACCAGGATTTCGCGTTTATTTGTTCTAATTGTGCCAACTATTGTGGTGTTATAATTTGCCCATAAATCTTTTCCCAAGGCATAGCTCGTAAAAAAGTTGTCCATCGTTATGTTGGCACCATTATTCAGCCAAAGATTCGCCAGACGAATCACTAATTGATGCGCAATGCCAGTTGAACGTGCTTCGTTAGGCTGTGTGCCAAGATAAATTTCGCCAAATAGCGGAAAACTAGTGGGAGCATCAACGACCCAATTGATCTTGATCCCATATTTTCCTGGTTTCGATGAAATGTACTGCCTGATCATACATCGATTTCGTGTGTTCAGTAGCTGCTCATCAATGCACTACTCTTTTGATGGCACATAGTTCAAAGGAAGATTATTTAGGAAAAGCGTCCAAATATGCCGAAATGGTGCCATCTTATCACTTTGCAAACGAAAACCTCGGGTGCGGCTATCATCGAACCGTAAAAACCGAGATATCTGCTCGAAACTTTGTATTGACATCGTTGCTCAATATATAGGCATGTGATTCTTGGCAAACAAATCCTTGGCCTCGACTAAATTTGATTTTTCCGCGCCTGCATGAAAAACAAGACCTAAAAAAGCGTACAATTCCTTAACTGTTAGGTTGCGCCAAGGTCGCATATGCTTAGGACTTGGTAATGCCGCATTTATATTCATTGCTTGTCGAGCTTTCAGATTCGTGGCCAATGAAATATCTTCGATAATCGAGTTCGTCAGAATAGTCCTGAAGGCGTCTTCTTTTTTTACAAACGTCGTTGTACAGAAAGGTACTGTAGCATTTCGATCAGCAGCCAGATTTTCGGTTCGCGTTTTTTCAGTGGCTGGTGGCATTGACCACCAAACTGTACGGTCTCCGCGACCTTGACCCAAATATCGTTGCCCACGATTCGCACCAATTGCTTGTATAGATTCTTCCGGCAGCTCACCAATGAAATTCTCCAAATCGTTGGCTACATCAAGAGCAGCCATGTCTGGGAACGGCAGATCATTCACATACGGGCCCTCATGATCGGATATATCATCATAAGAATCAGCATCATCCTCATCGGCTTTCCATTCGTCATTATTATCATCGCTTCGGTTGCTGGATCCATCAACATCGCCCAGTAGGTCATTCAATTCCTCCTGTTCCGCTGCACTCAACGTACAAATAGCACTTTTATTTACTAGAAAAATAATTCTTTCACTCATTTCACCCGATAACATGTATGGACAACGAAAACCGAACAGAAACTTATGAATAGAAAGCTAAGCGTGCCATATTCAAAAAAATAACGGTACTCACACGATCTCACAAGAAAAAAATAACTTTACTCATACATTTTGTATGGCAAAATTGACGGGGTACAAATGTACCCCAAAGACGTATGGCGAACATTCGATTGTTTTGCTCAGTGTAAGCTAAATATTTATGAAATTTACTCGCAAACAAATCTATCACATAAAGAAAGAATTAAAAAAGCAGAAAAACATTGATTCAGTGTCCTATGATGTTTGGATGTGTTTTATATTCTGCTTTGAAAGTGGCTTTGGGTACAAATGTACCCCGAGGACGGGTTTAGGGTTAAGTGATTTTGCCGTCAGGCAGATTGCGATAATTATGAAGTAAATGCAATGAGAAACGAGTGCAACAAACTCTGCCAGGTCAGTATTGTTTCATTTAAAAATTGCAATATTACAAATATGTTAGTAAAAAATTGAGCATTAAGCCATTTCACCACGTCTGCTTCTGGGCTGACTAGGTTTTTTAATGATGAAAATCAAAAAAATAGAACAGGCAGACGATTCCAGCTTTGATTAATCGAAGGCAGACGATTTTGAGCACTTCAGATGCAAATTTAATTATGCAAAGTTTACTAATATATTTCTGTGGGTCATATATGTATATTATTTTTGTCTTTGGAAGCCAAATTGAACATAATTTTACTCTTGCATCCCTGATTTTTTTAAGACTTTTTTTTCTTTTAGTACTGTTTGAGATTAGCCTCCATATTTTTTTTTCTTAAATTTTTAAAACTAACAATTGCTGATTCTAAAAATACAGCGTTATATATACTATGCCCTTGAAACAATTTAGTAGAGGCAGACGCTATAAAATAATTTAAGAGAGTTTCTTATTGCAGTTCCAAAACTAGTTTACTCTTAGGTTTCCTAATTTGCATAAACTTTATTGCATATCAATACCAACATAGCTAAAGTCCTAAACATAAAATGTTCGCAGGCACCCTTACTACAGGGTGTTTTTTTAGAGGTATAGAGCTTCAAATTGAAATAAAACACAAGAAAATCGTTTTAATGTCCATCATTTTGGCTTTATTGGAAGAATAATTTTATGCCATTAATGTTTAAATATGATTTCGGGCATGTAGCCGCCGCGGCTGGCTCGAATAAAGCCAATTCTACAGGTCCAATTTTGAACCACTTTTTCGAGCATATGGGGCCGTATGTCGGCAATAACGCCACGAATGTTGGCTTCCAAGTCCCCTAACGTTTCTGGTTTGTTGGCGTAGACGAGCGACTTCACATATCCCCAAAGAAAATAATCCAATGGTGTCAAATCACACGATTTTGGTGGCCAATTGACAGGTCCATTCCGCGAAATTATGCGCTCTTCGAATGTTTCCTTCAATAAATTGATTGTGACGTGCGCTGTGTGGCATGTAGCGCCATCTTGTTGGAACCACAACTCGTCCACATTCATGCCATCCAATTCGGGAACAAAATAGTCGGTTATCATGGCTCTATACCGGTCTTCATTAACGGTAACTGACTCTCCAGCATTATTTCGGAAGAAGTATGGCCCAATGACTCCACCAGCCCATAGAGCACATCAAACAGTCAGTTTTTGTGGATGTAATGGCGTCTCAAGGGTCTCATGTGGATTCTCTTCACTCCAAATGCGGCAATTTTGCTTGTTGACGTAGCCATTCAACCAAAAATGAGCCTCATCACTGAACAAAATTTTGCGATGAAAATCAGCATCGAGATCAATCTCATTTTCGGCCCATACACCAAAATCACGACGCATTGCATGGTCTCGCGGCTTTAATTCTTGCACAAGCTGGATCTTGTAAGGTCGCAAGCCAAGATCTTTGCGCAAAATCTTCCATAAAGTTGATGGACAAAGCTCCAATTGCTGTGCACGGTGGCGAATCGATTCATTCGGGTCCTCTTCAACATTTTGCTCTACAGCGGCAATTGTTTCGTCGGTGCGCACTGTTCGTCGTCTCTGCGGATGCGTATTATCACATAGAGTAAACGTAGTGCAAAAACGACCCATGGTTAACCGAATTAATTGCTCTGATGGACGGTTATGTCGACCATAAAATGGACGGAGCTTGCGGTAAACTTCGCGAACTGAACCATTATTTTCGAAATAAATTTGCACGATTTGCAATCGTTGTTCTTTTGTCAACCTGTTCATGATGAAATGGCAAACCAAACTGAACATAAATGACATTAGAATTGCCAGATTTGACCATAAAATGCTAGTTTTATCTCTATTCGAAAAACAAACCTCTAAAAAAACACCCAGTATAAGCGTGGAGGTCATGAAAATTTCGAAAACAAATTGTTACCAATATGTTACAATAGAAATAAAGTTATACGAGACGAAGTTAGTACTACTGATTTTTCAGCTGTATTCTTCTATTGCTAAGGACTACTGACTTCATTTACTTTTTGTTCTATTAAGTTTGTATTAAGGTTAAGGCAGAAACATAGCTTTTTCAACATTGCATATTTATCATATCAAACTTTAATATTTCTCCAAAGGCCACGTGTACAATATCAAATTACGAACATACACATAAAATAAGTCCAAACTTATATGCTATAAGTCAAAATTTCTTTTTTAAAACCAACTTTTCCAATAAATCGTACATAGCAGCTACTAAGTACCTTTGAAAGACATACGAAATAAATCTCAAAGCCACTAAAGACAAAGGATAACGTCCAACAAATTGAATTTCAAATAAAGAGAAGATGCTACGTGAGAACATGAAAGAAACATAACAGATAGATTTGGCTATATGACGCATGTGACAAATGAAATATTAAAAGGATTCAACAAGAGCAAGAGAAACAGTCAAAAACAGGTACAAAACTAAGGGTCATATAAGTGCGTATTGTAGAGTATGTACTGCTACTTTGAAATTTTACTTTTTTGCACACACACACGTCTCAAAAAATGACACAAAATTATTGTATATGTATGGTAGTTTTTGTGTGTTAAAAAGCCCTTGTGTCCTTTCAAATAATACAGTGGTACCAAAAAGAAATTTCTTACTCAACAAGTAACACATTGAGCTAAGCATTTCCTTTAAGTTTATTAGAATGTATATTATTATTTATTAATTTTATATCTCTGTGGGTTTGTTGCCATAATTTAACAAATGTTCTGCATCAAACACTATTCATAACTTTGATCCGTACTTGCTTTGTAATTTCGTATTATTTTTCTATAGATTTTCATTTGCTGATTTAAGTTTAATAAGAACTTACCTATGAAAAACCACACGTGTGCTCTTCCGTACAATTGTTGTTTGTACATTTCGCAGAGCACCCGCCGCGCTGCGACTACATAAAAGAGCCCCACTATAATGCGCGCATCTTGACGTCGTAGATTACGCACAGCATCAGTTGGATCGGAAAGAAATGATTGTCTTGTGACGATTTCGACACCTGCTTCCATGCAGCGATTTTCGAGATCTTCAACGGTCTGGAATCAAAGAAGTTAAGCAAAAAAATTTCAAGATTTATTTTATTTAAAGATAATGAAACAATCTATGATTAACATAAAATTCAATGTCTGCACATAAGGCAACATTTCAATCAATAGCAAAACTCATACACAAAATCTTAACGCATTTGCGTAATTCATCATTCAGCAGCAATCGTTTGTCTAACTCACTGGACTGAATAGAGACTTTCTTAGTTTCCCTGAAATTTACGACATTTTGTTGGTTTTTTTACGAGTCACTACACCAAATAGTGTTGTGGTATACAATCTACTCTCTCCAACATTCAGTTTTTATAGTTAACCTATCAACAGTGTAGTACGCAGTGCACATTGTACTCAGATTGCGAAAAATGTGTTATAAAGCTCTTAGTTTATTACCACATAGAGTTCGGTATCCTTATCAGTTAAGATACGGTTTTGTTTTAAGGAACACTATAGCATTTACGAAAAAACAAAATTGCATGTTCAAAATTATGTAAATGTAAAAGTACCCAATAGGAATATAACACATTTGTGAAATTTTAGAAGAAAAAAATTAAAAAGCAGTCTAATATCGCTACAATATAGTTTAAGGGCCAAATACACGTTACCAATTGTTTTATCGTACTTTGTGTTTGTATCGTGACTGTTCTGCTGATATTTTGCACAACATCCCATTGTGCGAAACGGACTTGTTTCTTCGTACATTTTATCTGAAACGGATTCCTTTTTGTATCCGATTCGAACTCTTTTTCGATATGTCGGATACGTCTCTAATTTGGAATGGATTTCATATCTGGATCCGTTCCGGACTCGTTTTTAAATATAACAGATCCATTCCGGTTCCGATTCGAACTCATTTTTGTATAAAATTCCTCTCAAAAAAACGGAACGATCGTCCGCTTTGTCGGATCCGTCTTGAATTCGAAACGGACTTCATATCCGAATACTTTGTTATAATTAATTTTTTTTAACTATCAAATTTAATTTTTTCTTACGATTTACAAATTTGCAAAGTCAGTCTCGAACCCATGTCCAAGCGATTCATAGGTCTGCGCGCTACCTACAAGGCTACCTGTCATATATTGTGTGTTTCAAAGGCGAATGATATCTTTCTCGCATTTGTTTTGGTAAAGCGACATAAAGTGGACAATAATGTACGAAAACGAAACGTTTTATTTACAAAAAACCAACTTGGAACGAATCTATTTTATTTACAAAAAACGAATATAGAACGGATCCGAAACGGAACCGTTTTACTTACAAAAAACGTATCCGAAACAGATCAGTTTTATTTACAGTACTGACGGATCCGTAACGGGTTCGAAAGGGATCCGCATCCGCAGTGAAGAAGAAGTAAAACCGAATGAAAGAAACAGATGAAAGAATTGAGCACAAACAAAGCGTGGTATAAAAAAGAGGAGCTACTGGGATAACGAGAACTGAATAAAGAATTTGAGTTCACATCGGAACCTGATTTTAAGCAAATGGACAAGCTCATGGTTGACAGACTGATGAGAAAAGTTGCGCATCTCATCACACTGGTGGCTTCGGTATAAGCTTCCTTAATTCGTTCATATGCATTGCTTCTGGGAATATAGCGATATAGTAGGCTATATTCTCAGCTTATTATTATCAATATCGATGGGAAAGATTGAGATAAGTCAATAAATTTTTTTTTATCTAAATTTTATATCCGCAGATCGACTGCACTTAACGAATATTTTGATATTGTAAGTGAATTTCGCCACTCACGGCACATTCCGTTTGCGAAAAAAATCTACAAAAGTCTAAAAATTTTTATTTTACGCAAAAAATTTGCGCATGCACAAAAAAAAGCACCTCGCGCTGTACATCAGTTTGCGTGAACACAGATTTGCGCAAACACAAATTTACGCAAACACAAATTTGCGCAAACACAGATTTGCGCAAACACAGATTTGCGCAAACGATCTGTGAATAAAATTACACAAAAGATATCGTACAAAACGATGACAAATTTCTGATGATTTTACCTGAAAAAATAACGCTAAAAATCGTACATGGCTTTTAGAAATGATTTCTCCGAAAAATTTTTCTTATTCCATTTTTGTGAATTTTGTCTTCCATACCTAAGATTGACTGCCATGGCAACGTAAAGCCATTGATGGTTTTGATCTCAAGCTAGCAAAATGATGCTTTTGATTGAATATTTTTCAATAGCTGAGACTCTTACACATCTTTTCCCAAAAATTTCTGATTTTATTTCTCTTAGATCTTTTGGGTTTGGAATAAACTTCAAACAGATTTTGTATCACTTGTCTACTGGGCATTCACATAAACTTAAATAATTTAACTAAGAGATACAAAAGTCGCATAAGTAAGCATTTTTATTTCAATTTCACGCCCAAAAGCTTTTGACAACATGCAGACACGCATACATAGATATGTACCAACAATCAAATTAAAATGGCAAAACTTGTACACAAAAAAAAACTACATTTATATCTGATTCCTTTTGCAATTGTATTTGTGTAAATTAAGGTGGTACCCAAAAATCCCCTAAATTTGTAGCAGCTTTTCTCCTATTAAAGGCCTGATAAATTAAATACAACTTTTGACCGATACTTAGGGAATTCCCATTTATAAATGCAAAACACTGGTTGACTTAGAATATAGAATGATATATACATAAGTGGGAAGGAGGATAGAGTGAGTAGAGTTTTGGTGAGCATTCTTTTTGAATTCAGCGATGGGAAAATAGTCTGGAAAAATTGTCGCATGTAAATTGTTTTATAATCTCAAGCTCTTTAGAGCAAGGCCAGTTTTGAATTGAAAATGAATGACAGATATTACTGCAATCTGCAAAAAAATTGAGCTGAATGACAGAAAATTATTGAAAAAAAGAATATAAAAAGTTGGGGATAGAATTTTTCGCGAAAAAAAAAATCCCTCCCAGGTTAGTCAAAAAAATTATTTCTTTATTTATCTACAATATATAAATTTTATGTTAAAGCTATATTTTGAGAGCTACCTTAATAAATGTTTCATTTATGTATTAACATTTATTTCCTCTCTTTTACCTACACACAAAACTCTTAGTCAAATGAAGGGATTGTTTTTTGAAAAATTGTCATTCAACCCCTTGTGTACATTTTTGATAGCAATAGTAGTAACGACAACAATAACAAGTTTAATTTCATTCCGTCGCGCTATGTTTGTACGTAAGTTCAGTGTGCGTGTAAGTGTCCTTGAGAAGTGGCCATATGTTGGCTTACATTTTTAAAAATATTTTATGTTCAAATTAAAATTGTTTTTTTGGCTTAATATTTTAGAAAGGACTCTTCTCTATTCAAAATATATCCTTTAAAATTCAAGGCTTTAATTTTTGGTGTAAGAGATTATGCCTCAAAGCTACTGAGCTGGACTGAAATATGAATAGTAAATGTAAGGCAGGCTTAATTTATGATTCAAAGTTCTTTATGCACGATGAAATTTCATGAAAATGTTTTACAACCAATATTTTGTTAGGAATTAACCGCCATGGAACCCGTCAATATATTTGGCTAGCAAAACCGAAGCAAAATGGATGAAGCTGGGCATATTCTAAAATAGGTATATATATTTTTTAAGGTGTCCTTGCCAGACGGACAGCTAATATATATAGAAAGCTTATCGCGCTTAAAAATAAATGTAGACATTTTAAAATATACGCCTTTTCTGATTCCGTTTCAGTTTTATTTCGGAAACGGAATTGCAGTTCTAAGAACTTTTTCAGGCTCTTACAAAAATGCAAAATCCGTCAAGCTATCATAATTTTATCAGCTCAAGGTATAAGTAAAAAAATAAAAATTCTAAAACGAATTCCGACTATAAAATTTTAAATAGCTATTGACATCCATCTTCGGACTTAAATTTCACATCGGAACTAAATTGGAATCAGAATGGCTCTGAATATATCGCTTTATTGCTAACAAATTTAACCCGTCGTCAATGAAGTTTGGAAATGTAACACAGCCAATGACGTGGGGTGTGAAACACCGCAATTTTTTTTTTAACTACCTTATGTCAAATGTGGTGAAGTGGCTCATTTCCATCAGTCTGGATCAGTAAACAATCAAAATTGTCGTGAGTGGTATCAAACCAATCCACAAATTGTTCACGAGAAACCTATACATTTTGTAAAAATAACCCTTTGGTATGGAATGATGAAATAATCGCTTCATTTTTTCTAAAAACGAAGAAAGAGTTGCCGCTACTGTCAGTGATGAGTGGAACAGATCCAAACACTTTTTTATAGACCGAATTGAAAGATATTGATTTAGGAAAGACATGGTTTCAACAACATGAATAATTTAACTTCTGCAAAGTTCAGATTGTCAATAATTTCAAGACTTTTTACTTAATGTTATTTGCCTATGCCAATAAACCAGCGAAAGTTGATGTAAGTCCTTAAATAAAATTTGATACTGAACGTTAGTTTCATGAAATATGGCCTGATGAACTAAATAAATTCGTCGCAAATTTATTTATTTATGTCATAGGAGCAAAGGCGGCCAATTGAATGATATTCTTTTTTATGACATGATGGTTGCTAAGGCTCCTGTCGAGATTGCGTTGTTTAAAAAAACAAAAACTTTGAGAACGTTTGAAAAATTAAACTTTTGATAATGTGCCAGTTGCTCATTAAAAACGTTTCATATAGTTATCCTCCAAACTCTTTGTAAGTACTGATGTGCGCCATTTTCCAACTGGGATTGAGATCAATGAAAATGTTTTCATAACACTAGCATGCTATGTACGTATGTGTGTACTTATTGTAAATAAAACTATTAAATATATTCTATAAAGCCAGAATCAGACTCCTGCCTAAGAATGTGAAACTTTTGTGGCAAAATAACAGGAAACGGAAACACTAAAGTTGTTAGTAAAAATATTACAAGAAAAATACTAAAATCAGCGAAAATGTTATTCAGCAGAGTCGACATTGACGTCATTAGTTACGAATTGTTGATAATTTTGCAGGCTTTAATGAAATCTTTATTGGTTTTGTTTACTTTATACATAACATATGTTTTTTAATGAAAAATTTTCATTGAACGCAATCCCAGTAGGAAAATAGCACAATAAAAAATCAAACTGTTTTGTGGATAACGTCCAAAGTAGTTTTTGAGCTCCACACAGCGCTCCCAAATCAAATGTTGTGTTTCAAAAATCGCTAGAAAGCGCAAATCATTTCAAAAATTGACAATTCTTAATTTCAATTAAAGGTTAGTAAAATTCCAAAAAAAACCTTATTGCCCGAATTTGGAAAAGAAAATACTGTAGCGGAACTTGGTTTACGCCAGAAAATCCTCGAAATAAAAACCAACAAAAGAAAACTAAACGATACTAGCTAACATCACTGGCTGTATAAATACTTTTACACCATCTAGCGGAAAAAGTGCAGTTTTTGTACTAAAAATAATAAACCGAAAAGACGCTGCAGTACATTATTAAAGTCGATAACCGAGAGAGAAATTATCTAGAGGATAGTAGTAACATTCTGGATAGTTGTGAACTCAACGTCGATACGCCATTTAGAAGGTACTGGTAAATTATGGATAATGGTAGATTACACGATATTTAGAAGGTAAATTATGGATAATGGTAGATACCACGCTACTTAGAAGGTACTGGATTATTCGAGAAAGTGATGACTGTAGTATAAAAGGCTGTCCTCAGAGCTGTCGGACACAGTTGAATTCAAACAGTGAAGCAGAACAGTTGAATTTGAGCAATATAAGTGATCAGTTGAATTTCAGCAACATAAATGAACAGTTGAATATAAACAGTGAAGCAGAACAGTTGTTTTAAAAGCAATAAAGTGAAACAGTTGAGGGATACAGTTGATTTTGAAAGTAAATTGTCTATACAGTGTCAGATTAATATTAGACTTTGAATGTTAATGAAATAAACAATTGTAACGTGTAAAAACTAACTTTTGTGATTTAACCATTTTATAATTAAATAAGCTTGTGTGTTTTTGATTGTTACACAATCCAGTGATCGAACGAAAAGTGCAAGAGATCGAAATTATCGTTTAAGAGACAGGAATTTCGTTACAATATTGTTTTTTGGAAAAGGCCAAAAAAAAAAAAATTTTTTTATATATTTTTTGGTACAAAAATTGCTAAGGAATGTAAATTGTGTCGAAAATTAACAATTTTCATTTTTACATGAGAGCTTACTCAACTGCCAACAAATTAGCGGACCCCAAATTTCGATACAAAATGTTCGGTTTTTATTATTTCAAGTTTAAATCCTAAGCGAAATTTTTTTTTTCAAGTATTTTTGGGTTCAAAAAAAAAAAAAAAACGCTAGATCTTGTCGGATATGAAAAATTTTTTCGAAAATTTTTTTTTGAATTTTGAAAAAAAAAAGTATCTTAGTTAGTTAAGTTACGTCCAAATAACAACGTTTATATATATTTGGATTTAAAAATGGCTGAAGGGCGCAAATCTTGTCCGAAATTAACAATTTTTTCTCTAAATCAAAGCTTTTCGAAATTTCAACGAATTCCTGCAGTCAAACAAGTTTTAGTTTTTTAAAAAAGACGAAAAAAAAGTTTTTAAGTAATTTTTTTGGTTCCAAAATTGGTAGAGACCGGAAATTTTGTCCGAAATAAACAATTTCCTTTTTAAATGAAAGCTTATTAACTAAACTGTCAAAAAATTGTCAGTTTTCGTTTTCGTTTTTTCTTATTTTAAGTTAAGGGCAAAAAAAATTATTTTTTTTGTAAAACCATTTTGGGTTCAAAAAATGCTAGAGCGTGCAAGTCTTGTCGGAAAATATTTATTTGAAATGAAAGCCAACTAAAAAGCTAACAAATTGTCGGAGCTTGAATTTTAAACAATCGTTGTATTTTTTAATTAGAGATATTAAGTTTAGTCCAAAAAAATATTTTTTTTCTGTATTTTCTGGTTCAAAAATGGCTGGAGGGCGCAAATTTTGTCCGAAATCAAAAATTTTTTAGAGCTTACTTTAAAGTATTGTAGCGAAATTTGGTTTATGCTAGAAAACTCTTGAAATAAATACCAACGAAAGAAAACTAAACGATACTAGCTAGCATAAACATACTAGCACCATCTAACGGCAAAATAATAAACTGAACAGACGCTGCAGTACACTATAAATAAAAAGTCAACAACCGAGAGAAATTATCGCCGTCGTACAACGTACAATGCCATCTAACATCTAGCATAATAGCTAGCTCAACGTCAGTGCGCCATGCTGGTGTATTGTGGTGAAATGTGGATAGTAGTAGAATGCACGCTACAAAGTAGCACTGGTGGGTTGTAGATAATGGTAGAATATACGCCACTTAGAAGGTACTGGATTATTCGAGAGAGTGATGACTGCAGTATAAAAAGGGTTGTCATCTGAGCTGAGGACACAGTAGAATTAAACCAGCGAAGCAGTAAGCAATAAAGTGAATACAGTGTGATCCGTAGTAGAACAAAACAGTTTTCTATACAGTGTTAAATTAATATTAGAATTTGAACGTTAATAAAATAAACCATTTTATAACTAAATAAGTTTGTGTGTTTTTAATTGTTACACAATCCAGTGATCGAACTCAGAAAAGTGTGAGAGATCGAAATTATCGTCAAAGGGACAGAAATTTCGTAACAGTATATTGGAATTTTGGTTAATTTTAATGTAAAAAAATTGTTCATTATCGACAAGACTTGGCTTCTCTATCAATTTTTGAGCTATAAAACGCGATTTGAGACCACGTGCCGCGGTCAAAATGTGCGAATTTTACTTCAGTTAATGCCCAATATTTGTGAAATAGATAGTTCAAAGGTCAACAGTTGTGAAGTATTCCATACATCGTTTTGAAAATCTAGACACTTGGCCGCTTCTTTCGATACACCACACAAAGCATCTGTTCACCTCAGATCCGGTTGAGTCGAAAAGCCCAGAAAGTTAAGAGTTTTTAACCTCGTAATGTCCACGCAAGTCATAGTGAGGAGTAGAGGTGAAAAATTCATTCGTCTGTGAAATAAAAAACTGCTGAATACAACTGACAGTGATACAAGATTTTGACATCTCAATAATTTTATTTATTAAACGCACCAGTTTATATTGATATGGTGCATATTAGTACGAAATATATTACCATTAGCTCTAAGTTCCTTCTAAATTTATTTAACAAAGCTTTGAACACAACTTTAATAATTTTTCAAATATTTTCTTCTTAAACAAACAGCATTTACTTTCAGACATTTCAAAATTTTATTAAAAATTTTTAGTAAGCAATTTTTTTGTTTTTAAATTGTCATGGGAACGACAAAAACACCCTAACACATTCAATTCCCATTCAACGATTTGTTTTGCTTACATGCTTGTTTCTATGTGTGAAATTAATTTCTTTAGCAATTTTAAAACTTAAATATTTTGATATTTAATAAGAATTTCGTGTTAATTTTAATTGTATTTTGAGATCAAGCGCCTAAGAAATAACTCTAACTAAATTTGATTGAAATTAATCAAGCAGTTTTTGCGTGATCAGCGAACATCGAAAACAGCTATAATTTTATTTATATAGATTAAATTCAATTTCAATTTATTTGATTCATTCAACATTGAAAATTATAAAAATAGTTATAAATCTAAAATACATTATTGTTTACATATTCGTAGTCTGTATGATCAGAGGAGCAGGTAGCGATCGCAGGCAAAATATTGTACTAAAACCCAGGAAAGTAGTCCTTGTCATTTGTATGGTAATTAATGCTTGTTATTTTAGTCTTCCTTTTTGGTGATATGCCGTAGTTAAGAATTTGACGAATCAGAAAACTTCTTATCTGTGAAAATTTTTTGTCATCATATTGGTTATAGACAAGAAAAGCCGCAGAGTAAAACTAAAAGAATGCCATTGTAAAAGTTGCATACATTTTTGGAGCTAATTATCAAAAGTGACACATACTATTTATTGATTGAAGTGGTTTTTATGTAAATTTAATATTTATATTTTCATATCTCTTTTTACTTATTTTTCTTGTAATTTTTCTTTTCAATGTTTTTAATTCTAAAGTAAATAGTTCTACAAAAATATTTGAAGTGGTTTGTTTTAAATCTGATGTTAAACATGTTTTAATTGCATGCTTTCTTGTGAAAATGTTTATTTCATTCTTAAAATGAAGAAATGCTTTTAAAAGCAGCATTCCTATTCATCTGCATATGCAAATCACGTATGAAAATTTCCTTTCAAAAAATCATATAATTCAAAAATAAATATTTAAAGCAACGCAACTTAAGTGTACTTATCCAACGTAAAACGAAGCAGTTTGACTACCACCCCATACATTTACCAACGCTAGAAAATGTTTTTATGGCACTTGGGTTTTAATGATGATCTCAACCCTTTTACAAAGAACGAACGGTAAGCCATTCCTAACTAATTGCAAATAAATTTATGTTAGCTGCACGAGTGCATTGGAAAATGAAAGCAAAACTTTTCCTATGCAATTCGCAATCACGAATAGAATCTTTCTCAAGTGTCTAATTAGCAAGAATCCTTGCTTAATTTTATTTTCACACTCAAATTATGCTAAAGTCCCAGTTGGAACATGGAGTAGCCGAAACGAAACGAATTTGTACTACCTATTACCCTTAGCATATAGAAAATGCGTTCTTTTTATAATATAAAAAGGAAAACAGATGCTAAGCAGATCAAAAAACTTAATTTTATTTCATTTAAGCATTGGTTTAAGTAATTTTTTTTGGGCAACTCTTAAGTTTAAATTCCTTCAAGTAATATATTTTGAATAACGCATGTAGTCCAGAAGATAAAGCTCTGTCCTCAAAGATTCTTTGAGTACTTACGGTTCAAAAAAATTACGATTTCAATAAAGTGTTTCAGTCTTGCGTCCATTTTGATTATACAAAATACTGTAGACCTACAGTTTAATGACGGATTGGAAGTGTAATAGGCGAGTTATGCTCTCAGAGCAAACGTGTGACCTCAAATTGATGCAGAGCAATTGCTAATAAATTTAGTCAGTGCCTGAACTTGGTAAAATTATAATATGAATTGGAATTTTTTATTTACAATTTTTCAACTTTTGAAAATTTTAGAAATTTAAAAATTTTTTGGAATTTTTTATATTTGTTTGAAATTTGGATTTCTAGAGCTTTTTTCATTTTTAAAAGTTTTCCAATTTATTAAACTTTTGGATAATTTGAAAATTTTTGAGAGATTTTTGAAAGTTTTGACATTTTTCTTAGATTTTTGGATTCTTCAGCTTTTTCAATTTTTTCGATTTTTTAAATTTTCTATATTTTGAAAATTTTAGGAATTTTTTATTTGAAATTTTTCAACTTTGAAAATTTTGAAAATTTTAGAAATTTAAAAAATTTTTGGAATTTTTTATATAATTTTGAAACGTGGATTTCTAGAGCTTTTTTCAATTTTTTAAAATTTTTCAATTTCTTCAACTTTTGGAAAATTTGAAAATTTTAAAAATTTTTGGAAATTTTTATTAACTTTTTGGTATTTTGGATTCTTCAGCTTTTTTCAATTTTTCAAAGCTTTTCGAGTTTATTAAATTTTCTATTTTTTGAAAATTTTTGGAATTTTTTATTTGAAATTTTTCTTATTAAAATCATTGTCGAAGGTCATTCCTGCCTTTATACGCATTGTATTTGATTATTTTGGACACCCATTAATTCTTTGTAACCATATGACACTTCTTTAACACAAACAAAAATTAAGGTTCCTTTTTCAAATTTTCAGCATATTTTGTCGAAAAAAAAATATGTCTCGGTATCGCAGCTCCCGCTTCTAGTTCTGAATTTTTAGATGTAAAGGCTTGCCAAAAATCAATCATTCTCGAACATTAGATTATTGCAAGATTGTACAAAGTAAATTTTTAATTTTTTTTTTTGCGATTTAAATGATTAAGAACTTAAGTTCCGAAAGCATACGCTGAAATTTCATCGAGCCTCCAAAGGACTTGCTATATGATGTAGCTTTATTATTTCGTATTTCGGGCTTCCGCCACTTATTTTTCGAATCATGGTTGGACGTATTCTTCCGGTTGTAGAAATTTTTAATTTGTTTTAGTCAACTGAATGTTATTAATTAATTTGAAATTTTTAATCGAATTTTACAGTCAATTGCAGTAACCAATATTCATGTAAAATTTCACAAATCGGTTAATGCTTTATAAGCAAACATGAAAAAGACAACAAATGGAACAATTTAACCTGGTAATTGGTGACATATGTTGCGGCTATTACCACATATATACACATATTTATATGTATATACATAGCCTCATCAGACCAGTTTTTGGTTAATTTGTAATGCGATTTGTTGTTTTTGTCATGTTTGTTTATAAAGTATTAAGCGATTTGTGAAGTTTCACATGAATATTGGTTACTGCAATTGACTGTAAAATTCGATTAAAAATTTCAAATTAATTATTCGATTCATTTATATTTTCTAATTTTTTGAAAATTTTTGGAATTTTTTATTTGAAATTTTTCAACTTTTGAAAATTTTAGAAATTTAAAAAATTTTTGTAACTTTTTATATAATTTTGAAATTTGGATTTCTATAGCTTTTTTCAATTTTTTAAAGTTTTTCCTTTTCTTCAACTTTTGGAAAATTTGAAAATTTTAAAAAGTTTTGCAATTTTATATGATGTGCATTGCGTCTGACAGACAGGCCGGTAATCTAAACTCTTCGTAAAGAAGAATAAATAACGATATCTAAGGGAAAAGTTAATAATTTCTGGTTGCCAAGACTAAAATGTTATCATTTGCCCTAGCATGCTTACCATCCAACTGGGATTTCTGCACACAAATGCATACATAAGTACTTGAGTCTTGCGGTATATCAAAGGCACACGCAGAGATACGGTGTGTCAACTCCTTTAAGCTTGTCGCTTGCTTATACTTTTTCTATAGAAGTATGACACAACTTAATGTTCATACCTGCTTGCAAATTTTATTTGAAACACCTCAACACATTAAAATTTTAGATTTTTGCTACACCGAGCTTGGAAGATTGCTAACGTATCGTAAAGCAGTTAACTTTTCATCTTTACACTTTCAAAAAATTATTTTTATCGGCAGAGTAGGGAAGTTAGTCATTATCAGTGCCATACATTGATGATTTTCAAAATTAATTTTCGAAATTTTCCTAGATTTTCTATTCTATATATCCATTGATGGAGGCGCGGCAAATTTGAGCAACAATATATATATATGACAATACAAAACAGTATACATGGTTCAATCTTTCTCCTTACCAAATTTCATCAAAACTGACCCATTTTCTGGATAGAGGCGTAGCACCGTCCATTCAAAAAATATTTTTCCTCCAAGTTCAATCTAACTTTGCAATGAGTTTCATAGAAAAAATCGCTTCATTAGTTATGCAGTGAAGACACATTTACTGATGAGAGGCGTGTCACTGCCCATAAAAAACAAATATCTTTCCACAGAAGTTAATCTATCGCTATATTAATTTTTTTCAAAATTGGGGTAGCGGCTCAGTTATGATTGCGTTTTTTGCTTATAAGGTGCAGTGCCACGCCTACTATAAGAACAAGCAGTTTTTAATACCCTTTCTTAGGGTTTGAACGTGAAAAAGTATTTTGCTGTTAGAGGCTTGGCACCGCCAACTATTGAAAAAAAAACTCTACGCTGCCAATCTTCACAGCTCTTCCAACAAAATAACTAACCAAGCAATTATGTTGTGTAAAGGGTCTTAAGAAGCTATGAAACTGTTAGTATTTTTTTTTTGTATATAATGATACTAAGTAGATCAGCGAATGGATCTGGAATTTCATTGCCACCAATGATGTATCAGCATATTTTATAACATAAAGTCACAATCAGAATTGGTATCTCCATGGTCTACTTGATACAGGACATAATTTTAAGGCCGACCATATTGTGTGTCACCTAAGCATATCTGCAGCTATTAAGGACTAATCTGTCTTGGCGCTGCCAAGTTTGGTATGAAATATGCAGTGGTGGTAAATAAAGTGTTGCTTCAAAGTTATCTATTGATGTGGATAATAATACCTCGGTTATTTCAATTTCCGTAATGTCGAAAACGACTGAGATGTCGAAAAATGTTGAAAGAGTCAAACAATTTTGAAAAGTTGAAAGACGTTGCAGAGTTCGAAAAATATTCAATAAGTCAAAATATTTTTGAAAAAACACAGGTGATACGAAATAATTTTCTCATATTTCTAATTAGTTTGTCTTATTCAAAGTAGGCTCTGTCGCTTGCAATATAACAACACCCGCGCTTGATTCAGTCATTCGTGAAATTTTCGTAGATTAATGGAGGAATGCTCTTCAGCTTCTACAGAAAATTTGCTTTAACGACCTCAACCGACTCAAAGCGCATTCTTTGAAGAGGTAATTATAGCTTCTGCCAGAGTAAAAGGTCAGATGGCATAATGTCAGGTCACTATAGTGCTTTCTCGATGGCACTTGTTGAATTTTTGAAAAAAAACTCTAGCAAAATGATTGCTGTAAGCAAATTTGTTGCACATTGTCGTTGTGTAAAATTAATGAGTTGTCCTTTTGCAAATCTGGCCGTTTTTTTGGCAAAAGTTCTCCAACAACTTTTCCTGATGCTCATGTGATATTTCTTATTTATCATAGTTCCTTATAGAAGGTATCCAGCGTTCACTAAATTATGGATACTTTTAACACAGCTTAGTACTTAAATGAATTCAAAAAGTTTTGAAAAATATTAAAAGTTTCAAAATACGAGTATGTTGAAAGAGTCGCTAAAAGTCGAAAGTGTTGCGCTAGTGTGATGTCATTCTTACTTTTCAAATTAAATTAGGATTTTCTTGCCAGTGATTGATCAAACATCACAAAATGTAAATAACTTTAACTTTTTTTTTTGCAAGAATTATTGTTGCTCCGCACATAACTGAAAGCAACTTAATAATCAGGTTGATTGATTGATTGATTGATTTGACAATTAGTACCAAATAATTTCTCATTTATACCATGAAAAACATAGTAAACTCTCTCTACGGTATGTTTGCTTTTTAATGAATTAATTTTTGTACCTTAATTTCAAAGTAAAATTCTGTCTTTGACAGCGTAGTTGATTATGAAAGTAGTTGACAGCAAGTTTTTTGCATATTCACTATACTCACATATAAAAGTCTTGAGTATGCTGAAGTGTTTAAGTAAGAAATCATTAATTTTTTTGATTTTTTATTAATTAAAAAAAGTAGGTCAACAGTTTATGTTGGAAAAAGCAGATCAAAACGCTGAAAGATATGCTGTAGTTTCCAATCTTAATTTGAAGCATGGCCTTCAATGATTCGAAGTTGTTTTTATTTAAATTAGAGAAATTTGGAGGCTCGATGGAATTTCAGTGTATGATTTCTGAATTTAAATTTTCAATCATTTAAGTCGCAAAAAAAGAAAAAGAAAATAAAAATTTACTTTGTACAATCTTGCAATAAGCTAATGTTCGAGATTGATTCATTTCTGGCAGAACTTGACATTTAAAAATTCAGAACTAGGAGCGGGAGTTGCGATACCGAAACTAAATATGCTGAAAATTTGGAACATTAACCCTAATTTTTATTTGTGTCAAAGAAGTGTCATGTGGCTACATAGAATTATTAGGTGTCCAAAATAATCAAATATAATACGTATAAAGGCAGCAATGACCTTCGACAATGATTTTAATAAGAAAAATTAAATTTAGCCATGAAAAATATTCACTCTTTAAATAATTTTTTTAATAGAAACTTTTTTTTTTGCCACAACTCACGAAAAAAACAGCAATTTTTTCTTAAATGACATTAAACGCTTGAGTCTGTTTGGGCAAAAAACAAATAGAATAAAATTGTTAATACGAAACATAAAAAATCGCAATCTTGGAAATGAAATAAAACAGCACGTGCCCAACTCTAATACACTTAAAGTGGCAAAACAAATAAATAAAAATGTCGAAAATGGCCATAAAAACAACAATTTTCTAGCGTAAATATTTATCAGTAAAAATAAGCTGTTTATCATATTTTGTCAACATTTGCCCATAATAATTTACCAGATGAAGGGTTTCCACCATGTTGAGGGAGTTCTAGAAACTTCTAGTAAAATAAAATGAAAAACAACTTGAAATGGGTCAAGTGATGGCAATATACTTTCTTCTGCAAAGTATTATTGCAAAAAATAAAAATTAAGCAGGGAATTCATATTAATTCACTTAAGAGGAAACTGGTAATTTTTGATTAAAGTGAGACAGAGGCATTCTTACTCAATATTTGAATTGACAAAAGGTAAACATTTTTGAACTTAAAAATCACATGCATACTAGGTATATGAATAAGATTATTCATGTAATTGTTACTATAAATCATAATTAATTTTAAAAGATAAAACACAGTCTTCACAAAATGTGGTGGCGTTTTCATTTGCCAAGAATTGAGTTAGAATACTGAACGTTATCGAAGTCAGAGATCAAATAACCAACCTTTTTAGTGCATTTGCATTTTTCAAAGTAGGCGGTGTATTTTATTGTAATTATGTAAATTCAGTGCTTTGGTTGTGTATTTATGTATAACATTATGAATTTACATCACTAAGTTCAGTCAACTATTTGAGGTATACGGATTTTTTGAAGTAATTTTGATTTTTATTTTAAAAATCAATGCATAATCGTTATTGTGGAACAAAATTTTTGTCGATTAAAAATAATCGTAATATTGACCTTCTATTGACTGCGAATCTTTTGCGTGCATTAATTTCAATGCTTTTTTTGAACCAAACTATGAAAAATGTTCTCTTCAATCCTTCAATATTATTTCATTCCTTTGATAAACGCTTCGATGTTATTCAATACATTTCGATATTTTTGAACTTTTTCGATGTTTTTGACTTTGAGCGATATTATTTGATATGTTTAGATTTTCGATAGCTTTAGACGATAGCTTTAGACTATTAATATGTTAAATCTTTTGCGATTAGTACCAACTTTTCATTATTTATAGATAAATTTCGGTATTTTTCGATAGGAATCGACCATCTGATATCGATTTTTTTCGATGAATATCGTCTTATATCGTATTCTTCGATGTTCTTTGATAAGTTTCGATAATATTTCAAGAATTCGATACATTGATGTCTTAGATATTTTTCGTCTTTTTCCACGTCTTTTCGATAATTTTCAATTTTTCGATGCATTTCGAATATTTTGAAGCATTTGGTTTTTCGATATGTTTTGAATCTTCCAAGATTTTTCTACTTCCTTCTAACTTAACACATTGGAAAAATCGAAATTTATTGAAGAACATCAAATACCTAAGTGGAAACTTGTCGAAAAATATTAAAAAAAGTTGACATTTATCGAAATATGATAGAAAAAATCGAAAATTATCGAAAATTCGACAAAGGTAGATAGATATCTATCGAAAAATATGGAAACTTACCGCAAAAATTTGAAAAGCCAAAAGTTTCTAAAAACATTGAAATAGTACCTATCTTATCGGAACATAAGGAAATTTATCCAAGAAAATCCACATAAACCGTTTTATTTTTTGACCGTGTCGTACACACCAATGGCGAGTACTTGTAAAAATTAAAAAAAAAAAAAAATAATCAAATCTGATCTTTTTGAGTTAACGATAACAGTGTGCTACTAAAAATTTTGTCAATTTTTTAGTTTCAACCTCGAAGAGTCAACCTTCGTCATAGCGACGAACATCAGTAAGATATTCACCACTTTCGCTCCAACTATCGAGCCTAGCTACAGATACCCTCAAATTAATACCAAAAGCTTGCTTGATGTGGAAGTACGCAGCTTAATATTCAGTTTAATATTTAGGCTACGTGTTCGTCATTTTGACGAATGGTTAGTTTTTGTGTAAGTTTATTTCTGTTACACATTAAAAATATATTTCTACGCTTGCATGATCTTTCTATTTTATTTTAATGATCTCTATTTAAGGAAATGTCAAAATTAAGAGTAAAAAAGTATTGTTTATGGCAAAAAAAATTATTTCTGTTATTTTGTTAAACAAAAGTTTATTATTTTTTTTTTAATTTTAAATAAATATTGAAACTATTTATTCAGCTATATCAAATAAAATTTCAGTAGTTAGTTATAAGACTATTTAACATAAGAAAAGTATACCTTTTCAGATTTAAAATAACTAAAATTCATGTGTTCGTCAAAATGACGAATGGCTAGCTTTTGAGTGGTATTAAATAAAGTTAACTTTTAAGAGTTAAGGTTGTTAATTAAAATAGATTATCATGAGACATTTAATTTCAATTGAAAATAAAAAAGAATGGAGTTTGGGGAAGTCATGTTTTATTCACTTGATTAAATGAATTAGATAAGTCTTTTTAAAAACTTACAGTTAAACCATGAGCAAGGTTATATCTCACTACTGTAATTAGATAATTTAAATAACACTATGCTTGAACTGTACTTGTAAATTCGCTATTGACGATTATTGATATTTCAACAGCATGGCCTATACATTCAAGAATATTGTCTGTTAGATTTAGCAAGACTTAGTAATTGAAAACAACAGCAGCAATGACAGGACTCTTCCGTGTAGACACGTAAAATGTAAGTACTGAAATTTCGAAAAAAATTTTAATACAAAATAATAAAGTTCAGTTACTACATCTCGTCACGTTGTTTATATTCCAGGTTACTAGCTATCATGATATGAAGCTTCAGGGCATCCTCTTATATTTCAAACAACTAAAACTTTTAAGAATACTCAACTGCATTATGTGCAATAGAGCAGAGTTTTCATTTACTAACAGCACAAGGCGTAAAACTAAATAACTTGGAAATTGTCATTTATGCAGATAAAAACTTCAAGACTATACAATCGTAGTTAAATCGATGTGAAATTTCTCAGCACGTAAAATTTGCATTTAAATTGCATTTTACTGCAAAATAAAATAAAGCAAAATGCGCAGGCAAAAAGAAATTGACTTTTTCTATATTACAACTGCTGCATGCCATAGAAGCTATCTTAAATTTTTAGACATGCACACTGCACACATGTATATATTAAGTTGTATGCACAAAATTTTATACTTTTCCAATCTCTATTTCTAGTGTTTTACTCACACATCCCAGTCAGCATTTTAAAGGTCGCTTGAATTTCCCAAATAACAGGCGATGTATTTATAAATTTCCCAGGGTTGCCAAGTTGAAAAGAAGCTTTAAGAAACTTCCACAAAAATCATAGACTTCACGGCAATTCCAGAAATTTTTGAATTCCTACACAAAACAGCAATCAATTTTTAAAATACCCACGTAACTTTCGTCAGAAAAATTAAGTCATAATTCCGCGTCCAAAGGGTTACACGTAATATATAATTATTCCACCTTTAGCAACAATCGTTTTTAAGTTCAATACGTGTGAGTCGCTACAGGCGAAGATTTTCTTCTGAACAAACTTACTAGACAACAGAATATGGTCTCGCTTTCTATCAAACTCATTGTGATGCCGTTGAAAATACATTGCGTCACATTGTGATTAAAAATGTTTGCTGGGATGCTAACTAAAGGTTCCAGCTGCTTACACTCCTTGGTTCTTTTGCTGACAATCTCCACCTACTTTATTGTATTGAAATAAAATTTAAATGTCGCAAATGGACACACAAGTGAATACACAGAGGAAATTAATATATCAGCACAAGAAAGCACACATATGCAGCTAAAAGACAAAAAGTGGTGCTGAATTTATTGTAGCGCAATATACCCTATGGGAATATCTTTGCATTTGATTTGGCACAATATATTTTTAACTATTGAAATCCTTACAGAATACCTTTTAGTTACTAAGAAAAGTTATCCATCATTGTAAAATGTTTGAAGTTTCTGACTTAAAGCCCCAAACTAGACGTAAGACATTTTTTTTTCGATTTCCAATTGGGTAGCTACCGTACGAACACTTGTACATGAGTTTTTTCGTGCAATTGTGTGCGTTTTGTGTATATTCATTGAGTCAGAAAAAACGAAAATATAGAAGTTCATATATGCAAGAAAAAGTGCCCATAGGGACAACCTTTTTATCTGCACAATTTTCACTTCGTTTTATATGGCATTTTTCTCTTATAAAAAAGTCGGTACTAATTTTTTTTTTTCGATTAACTTTTTCTTTAACATTTAATTATGCAGCTGTTGACACAGATCACAACGATGTGTAACAACAAAATGTAGCAACAAAAACAATATCATTACTATTATCAACAGCAACATTATCGCTTGCCCAGCAGCAACACCGGAAGGCAACATTTACCATATGCGTGCGTGTTGCTTGTATTAAACAGTTTTTCTCATTATTAATAGGACACAATGGGATTTGATGAGACCTTGCTCTTAAAAGCTTATAGGAATTATATTATTTTTGTATTTTTCGCAATTCTTTAGAGCTGCAGAGTAGAATAATTGCAAGGCGAGGTTATTGTTCAGTGTTAAGAGTCAAAAACGCGAGTTACACGGAATTGCTTTGATTTGCAGGAACTTAAAAAAAAAAAACTTTAATCTTCTCTATATTTTTCTATTTATTTCTCTGAGAAAAAATGATTTTATATATTGAATAAAAAAATTGATTTTAAAATTACTTCAAAGATTTTGGTACAACTCGGCGTTGTAATTTAACCATAAATTTATTTGCTAGGTGTGTGACATGGTCTGAATCCTTAAATTTAAATCTACAGAGCCATCAAAGTAATTATAATTATATTCAGAATACAAATTTTTGACAAATACAAGCTAATTTCTGAGAAAAGATGGGTGGGACAATGTAAATAGGCTTGTAACTTAATTACAATGTTGACTAAATCACTCATGACTCTAATAGATTAAAATGAAACTATAAAGGCAGTTGTCTGAGGACATTGTAGAAAAATTTAAGGAAGTTTTAACTTTCTGAAATTTCACCAAGGAAAAGTGGTAATATCTCAACGGGAATTGCAGATAATCTTAATGAAATTTGATATGGTAAAATTAATTTCTGTAAGCATCGTTTTGTAAAACAAGCCAGTGGAGTGGGTGTGAATCTTTTTTACATGGAATTAAGTCTAGAACGGTAAAAAAGCTAACCGATATTTATTAAATCTAAAAAGGAAATAAAATAAATAGGCTTCCACCTATTTCTGCCAAATTCCTTATAAACCTGATACTCTCCTGGCCTTAGTTTTTTATATTATAATACACGCTCTATATTCTTCGTCAGAATTAAAATATTTTTATGAGAATATCGTGTCCAAAATCGTGTTTAGAAAAAACTAAGTTGTGTCAAAATATCAGTATTTTTTTTATTTGAATAGAAATATCCCAGCGGCAAATATGTTATACACATCATCGATGAATAGCTATACTCATTGTAGGCAGTAATGCTCACAACCCCAGCCACAACTGTAAATGCTTTTTACAAAGGGATGGACGCTTTGTAGGCAGCTTGCCTACATCTCTGTGTACAATGTGTAGTAAGGGAAAGGCAGATTGCCTTAAAACATCGCTTACCAAGTGCCTATATAGTTTACTGAGTTGCCTGCATCTCCACATACAAAGTATGCAGGCAAGACCCCTTATATCTCCATATACAAATCAGACAGCAAACAGACAGACTGCTTACAAATCCATATACAATGCAGGCAGCCAAAAAACAGACTGCCTACAACTCTATATACAAGCGGACTGCCTACAGCTCCATATACAAAGGAGGCAGCCAGCAAACAAATAAACAAAATATCACAGTAACAATTTCATTTGTGAAACATACAACACAAAGGGTATAGCTTTTCATATATGAAAATTCAGAGTACTTCATCGATTTGCCGCTTGGATTATTTATAGGTTTCTCATTTTAATTCATGGACGTTAGAAAAACTCCGATGAAAACCCTTAATTACTAATTACTTTCAAATATTTTGATTGAGCGTATCACGTGGGATCTATAAGCTTTTATTATTCTTACATAAAGGTTTTAATATAAAACCAAACTTTCATGTGGTATACATATGGTTGATATCGAAATCTATGTATATAGATGGCGTTTTTTGAAGGATGTCGTAGTTTTGACTGATAGAGTAATTTCGGGTACTGTGATATGGTTGGATAATGTGATATCTCATCTTATTTCCTTAAATAAACAACTCTCGACAAAAGGGAAAAGGAAAAAGATAAGTGCTGCAAGGTTTTGTACGTTCGCATTCACTGTTTTTGGTCCCAGTATGGTGAAATTGATTTAACCACATGTCGAAAATTTATATGTGTAAGTTATAAAGCCGAAGTACTAAAATTTGAATTTCTTTATTTGCTGAAATGTGTTTTAACAAAAATATCCTGAGTGTTTAAAAACTGAAATTCGGGTAATGTGATATAGTCCATTTTTCTCCACCTAGCAAGGATATTACCTTGCCTTTCGCTTATTGATTCTGTTTTAATCAAGTTTCCTTTTTTATGGAAATTCTATTGAAAGATGTTATGTTATTATTTTTAGTTCCTACTGTTTTATACTTGCTGTACTTTTCAGGATGGTATATCACATTATCCGAACGCTATATATCACGTTACCCGCCAATTTCATTGTGTGGTGTCACTTGGATTTTTTCCATTTTGTTGAAATAGCTTCAGATTGGCTAAAGCTATAGAGCTCTGAAGTAGTAATATACTGCTCAATGCATCAACAACCCATAATACATAAAGAATTAGAAGCTATGCTGTAATTTAAAATACAAAAATGCTTATGTCATAATAACCGAAGTTACTCTATACTTATATAAGTAAAAAAAAAAATTTAAAATTGACTAAATTTTGACTTCAGTCGCAAAATATTTTTATACCATATAGCATTCTTATATTATATTGGGTATATGATATTGGTCAACAATTTAACGCAGTTTGAATTAGTGATGGCATTTAGGTTTTGTCAAAATGTAAGGAGTCGAGATTTCAAATGTACTTTTTAGATGCCGAATGTACTTTTTCGTCATGTAGATGAAGTAGATGAAAAACGTACTTAAAATGCTGAACATTCAAACAAAATTTTTACTTCTTTACTAAAAAAAGAAAAGGTCAACAAACCATGACGGTAGGTTTAAAAGCATGTTTCATTTTTTAAAAAAATTTTTTTATAAGAAAAATAAATAAAATAAATAAATTCCAAAGTACTGAAAATGTATCGAAAATGTACTGAAAATGCACAGAATTTACTGAAAATAGGCCAAATGTACTGAAATTTATTGATTGTACTGATGACGCAAATGTACCGAAAAAAGTACAAGTGTACCGAAAAAACCATCACTGATTTAAATGTCAAATCTCAGTCACTTTTTCGTAAATTGGAACATTGTGTTAACATTAACAATATTTTGTTAAGTTTGACTCTCTCTTATTGCCATAGTTTTGAACCAGCTTCTTTTTCCATTAGAGCTCATTGCGTACTTATTAGTTCTGAGCAACAATTTTTTCGAAATATTTATGTCGAACAATTTGCTTGCATTGTTTTAACAACGTTTTTCGGAGCATCAATTAAAGTAAATATATTTAAAATTATTCCATGGCATTGCTATATCTACTAACAAAAAGGAATTTGGCATAAAATTTCAAAGAGTGAAATATACCTTGTCAACAACTAAGGCATTTAGGGAATTTTGAGATACAATATTTTACCTATCATATGATTTTTAAATATTTTCGAAAACCCAACGTTTATTGGGACCCATTCTTACTGCCGCTCTTCAATGCATAGCATAGCAAGGCATTGATGACATACGTTCTCACGCCAAGCGGCATTCATTACGGAATAAGTATAGCCAAACTGAAATTATTGGCATAAATAATCCGAATAATTTCAATCTCATCCTTTTGCAATCATTCAATAAACATTTAACATAGAAATTTATCTTTTTAGACTTTATTTTCACGATGTCTTATAATTCCCTAGGTAAGGTTAGGTTAGGTAGCAGCGGCAGTCAGTTACAAACCGAAAAAATGTTGGTTCATTGTGATACCACAGGGTACTTGACTATACCATCTCAATGAACCAACCAGATTTCGTAATGAAACTAAATAGCTGACTTATGTTAACATATCTAAGGTCATCCAGGTCATCAAACAAAAACAAACCAAGTGGTTTGTGGCGTTTTCTAGCAAGTGCAGCGTACTTTGTCCAGTAATAAAGAAAAGAGACCCGACAATCTGCGCCAACTACATGGATATCAGTCTTATTTCCATCGCACATAAGATCCTCTCGAGCGTATTGTGTGAAAGATTGAAGCCAAATACAGAAACACTGATCCGATCCTATTAGTGTGGCTTTAGACCTGGTAAATCCACCATAGACCAGACTTTTACACTACGCCAAATCCTGGAGAAAACCCATGAATATCAAATTCGACACTCACCATCTCTTCGTCGATTATAAAGCTGCGTTTTATACGCAACAATGTCTGAGTTCGGTATACCTGCAAAGCTGATAAGGCTCTGCAGGATGACGTTGAGCAATACGTTTAGCTCCGTCAAGGTAGGGAATGACCTCTCCGGAACTTTTAATACCGAGCGAGGTTTCAGACAAGGCGACCCGCTCTCGTGCGATCTCTTCAATTTCATTATGGAGGGGATCGTACGAAAAGCCGGTGTGCATCATAATGGCACCATTTTCTTCAAAGGTATTCAGCTCCTTGCGTACGCTGATGATATTGATATTACCGGTCGGAGTAAGAGAGATGTTACTGCTGCTTTCACTGCTATTGAAAAGGAATCAGCCAAAGTGGGTTTGACGGTAAACGAGGGCAAGACGAAATACATGATGTCTACTAACAATAACAAGAGAGCACGGGATCTAGACTCTCATGTTGCAGCGGGCAACTGTAAATTAGAAGTTGTCAAGGAATTCATTTACCTTGGCACTGCCGTAACCAGCAAAAATGATGTCAGTCTGGAGATTAAGCGGAGAATAACAATTGCTAATAGGTTCTACTACGGTCTCAGTAAGCAATTACGTTGCAGAGCTCTCTCTCGATCGACAAAGCTAACACTCTACAAGACGCTCATTCTACCTGTGCTTCTTTATGGCGCTGAGGCATGGGTGGTTTCGACAACAGACGCAGCCGCTCTTGGGGTGTTCGAGAGGAAAGTTCTCCGCAAAATCTTTGGTCCTGTTCGAGTTGGCGACGACTATCGCATTCGAATGAACCACGAGCTGTATGAGCTCTACGCCGACATTGACATAGTTAAAAGTATAACAATACAGCGACTACGCTGGCTGGGTCATGTCCATCGCATGGATAAAGAAGCTCCAGCGAAAAAGGTATTCGAAGGGAAGGTCCCCGGTCAACGACGAAGAGGGAGACCATGCCTCCGGTCGATAGACCAAGCTGAGGAAGCCCTAACTACGCTTGGCATTAATGATTGGAGAAGGCGCGCGCAAAACAGAGGCGCCTGGCGAGAGCTAATGAGGTCGGCCGTAACCTGACAACGGGTTGTTTTGGCCATCTAAGTAAGTAAGTAAGTAGGGCAGGAGCAAAGAAACTGTTTAATGTTTTTCTTCTCCTCCACATCCCTACAACTTTTACTGAAGTCAAAAGACAGAGTAACTAATCTCTCCCCATATCTGCCGATAAGCCAGTGACCTGTTATGTTTGCAACAACTGACGAGACACTATGTCTAGTGCGGAATATCAGTTCTAGAGATCGCTTAGCTTTCTATTCCTGCCAGATTTGCCTTGTTGTATTGTAAGTTGACCCTTGGGTATCTTATGTTAGCCTTTTTTATCATGTCTTTTTTTAGCAGTAACTTGCAAGTTGCAAGTGGCATGCCAACACCTTCCTTGTCTTGAGGAATTTGTGCAGTAGTCCCCTGCCTGACAACCTGAATAAATGTTTATAGCCTTTTTGGATACGACATTTATCGTCAGCCAGGATGTTACTTCTTCTATTGTAATAACCTCTGCCTGAAAAACGCTACAATGGCCTGGTAACTTCGCAGCAATACCTACCTTCAGTTCATTAGAGTTATTTAGCTTAAAGCCCACCATGTTGACATTAATATGGTCCCTTCTCCTCGAGATTCCTCCCTTCCAATCATCCCTTGATTGAATATGAGTTACTTAATCCCTCTTGAATGAGAGGAGTGTAGTCCAATTTGGAGGGTACAGAACTCTAGCTATTGAGGATAGTTAAGTGTGCTGTTCTACCCTCAGACCAGCAAGCAGTTTCCCTGAGTCTAATGGCGATATATGCTGCCATTCGTTTACCAAACAGGTCAGAGGAACGAAATGAAAGAGGACCTCCAAGGCTATAATTCCCTAACAGTTTTAGAAATCTCAATAACATATGATTTTGCCACTGCTCACAAATTGCAAGAGTTGTTGTCATTATCATCAGTATTAATAACACCAGTGTTGCCAGCGTTGGGAATTTTTTGGATTTCGGTTGCTATTTGAATTTGTGGAATCTTTGAGTAGGATAAAGTCCGGTTGCTAGAAGAAGCCTATTACAATTTAGTGTAGGAAAACCAGCTAAAATGAGGATAAAATCTCAAGCTCGGAAAAGTTTGAGATTTTATATTAGGAAATAAACCACAATGCTAAGGATTAGAAGAATTTTCTATGCTTTATTTTGTAGAATAGCAATCTAACCAAAGTTTATGAGTAATAACGCTTATATAAGTGTTAGCGGTTTGAGCAACATCAGTAAAGTGACCAAGAAATCACCTTGGTAAAACTTAGGTCGAAAATACGAGAATAATACGAAGAACATTTAGTACATAATCTATTTAGATAAACGCCATCTGAAGGCGAGTGGTGCGATATTTTCAGATGAAGAAATTAGTGTTGCCATCTGGCATAAACACTATTGAATAGTAAGCCATTCACACAAGTAGCTGCCTTTATTTCGGCGTTTCACATCAATACATGTATGTTTTTCTCAGTGTTTATTTGTTTTTTGTCAATTTTGATTGGTTTAGCTTTGAATCTGTGCTAAAGCACTCTTCATTGCTCTTTTACGTCTGCTTATTTATACTCTTGCTCTTCTTATGTGCCTGATTTTTCCGTTTATTACGTTCATTTGCAGGTTATATTTCCCGTCACAATGTGACGTCTGATGTTACTTATTTTACTATGTTACTTAAATGTTTCCGTTGTTAGTATTTTCTAGAATTTTATGGCTATTGCTATTGTACTCATACCATAGTATGTTTGTATTCATGTTGGGAACGTTGTGCTTTTCATCAAATGTGTCAATGACACATAAAACTCTTCGCTTATTGTTACTAAAATTATGTGTGTGTGTGTGTGTGTGCGTTTCTTTTTTAATATCAAAATCGCACACATCCTGATTGTACGTATTCATTATATCCTTAAGGGAATTGTTTGAAAATTACCCCGAAATTCATAAAATATTTCATTTTATTTCTATTGACATCTACGTTGTCGTCATCGTTTCAGACGTCCCAATTGTCATTCACGCCATTGGGCAGTGTCCCTTTTTTTTCATTGTGTTATCCTGTGTGCGTGTATGTAATTTTGCTATTCAATGTTGAAATGAAGCTTGATAAAGACTGTACGTAGCACCTTATTTACTCTCCCAAAATAAAAGCACATGGGTTAATGAAAAATGGTCAGTCAAATTTTATTTCACTTTTGGGTCGATGTTTTTTTTTTATTTATTTGGTTTAAATACAAATTAGATATTTTTGCATAAGGATGAAATTGAGAATTTAATCTTAAAATAATCCATTTAATGGTTATGTAACGAGAGAAAAATAATTTTTAATATGCGAAAAAGCAAATTTTAATGAGTTTTAATTAAATCAAAAAAATATGTTCGCATTAAAATATGTCCCTTGTTTTTATTAATATTGCTGTAGTCAATCGATATCTTTCTTTTTTCTATTAAATATAGCTAAGTTCTTGATACAAATTGGTTTTTAGGTCTTTTCGAATGAGTTAATAATATTAAATCTGATTTAAATTACTAAGCAAATTTTGAAAAAAGGAAAAAATTTCTTGCAATTAACTTAATTTTTTATCAACAAGGACTGTCAACGCATTTGATGTACAGGTGTAGGTGTACAAGATTTGACGGAGAAGAAGTGATAAAATTTTAGCGCCAATTGAATTTGAATAATTTTTGAAGAACTCGATACTCAGATTAATTAAATTTTTTGATCTTGTGCCATAAGCAATTATTTATAATATAAATTATAAATAAAAGGTATAATATAAAGGTATACCAAAAAGACTGCTGAATATAGCTTTTAAAGTGAACACATTATTTATTCGAAATGTGACAGTACTCCAACACGGACCAAACTGTGATACTTGTTGAATGCATTGGCTTCCGTGAGCCACTTTTAATTTCATCACAACTCATCGTTAAAGCTAATTTTTTACCAAAGCTTTTGTTTACTGCTGCTGTTTTATCAAAGAACTAACAATTTTTTTCACTTGTTTGAGTTCTTCGATCAGTTGGATTTTTTGGATATATATTCGTGGTACTATAAGGTGGTACTTGAAATACCCAATTCTCGTGAACGGTGATGAATTGGTGACGATATTTTAAATTGAACGTACGCTATGCAGATTCATTCGTGGACTTCTGTCCACAATCGAACCAGTTTTCCTAGATTAACTTAGCCGATTGCTGAGTTGTAGCGATATTTTGAAAGCACTGTTTCAGTCAAACTTAACGCATTTTAAAGTGATGTCTAACAATAAAAATGCGTTGCTATTTCGTTAAAATTTCCATATTTATTAATCGACACACTGATTGAAGTCTTGCAGGAACTTTTTAGAGCTGACTACTTTATTGTGAAAAAATTGGTCAAACTTAAAAGCTGACGCTCATATTCATATTCATCGTGTACAATTTTCTACAACAGAGTAGGGAAAAAAATTGAAACAAAGTTTTACCGAAAATAATTGAGAATTTCAAGCGTTATAAAATAGAGTAAAATTTCTTCTAGACTTAATCCTCGTGTAAGCAAAAACTTTGTTTCTCATATTAGTTATACTAAGTTTTGGCCAATCACCTACATTACCAAAAGGCTCTATTAAATAATTATTAATTCATACAAAGTTTCTTACATTCAAAGCAATTAATACGTAAAATTCATGCATTAAAGAAGAGATCTTTCCAAGCCCTGAACGTGGGATTACAGCTTAGGTCAGATGGCAAACCTACTTTAAATAAAAAATCCTTACGCTAGTCGCCAGCAAATGGCATGTCGTTCTATGGGTCATAAGCTTATTTAAATGTATTTTTCTTTATGTGGGTATAACCAAACAAAATATGTAATTTTTCTCACCTTAAGTCGCAAAGTCACCTAAAAGTTACTTGACGTAGAACTATCATATAGGTCAGAACAGTGGAGCGTATAATAAAAAAATCTGTTATTATAACAAAAACTTTTTTTTTCAAATTTTTTTTTTCAAATTTTTTTTTCTTGAGCATAAAAGCCTACAATTCGTGCAAGATTGGGATTTTATATCAGAAATTAATTTCAAGAATTTTAAAATTTAGAATTTCCAACAAATAGTATTGAAAAAATCTCACCGGCTTCCTCCATTGTCCACAAAAAAATTCAAAAATTTATTATTTGAGGATATAGTCAAATATATAATAATTGAAGATATAGTGAAATGTGAACGCAATAGACATATAAAAACAATGTATTATGAATAATCAAATTTCAATAACGTTTGGCAAAGTTTTACTGGTGAAAAGTGGTGATTCTGGCCAATATTTACTTTGAAATATTAAACCTTAAATGATTCGGCAAAGTGGGCTTGTCTACATTCTTTTTTGTGTAGAAAACCTTAGATTTCGGATGGATACAATGGGTATGTAAGTATCGGTTTGGAAAAAGTTTGAAAAATAAATTTGCAAAAAATTACTGTAAATTCGATTAATTACGCAATCTTCAATTACAATAATTAGCAATATATTGGTATAAGAGTTTCTTATAAAAAATGATAAAGAATCCGTAAAAAAATTCAAATTAGTCGTGATAAATTTTATCAAAATTAAATAAAAAATTCTAAAGGAAACCAACCATAAAAAAAAACTAAAAATTTATAAATGTCATTATCGAGAGAAATTTTAATATTAATGCCGGAACAAATTTGCTGTTCGTATTATTATTTTATGTAGAACCCACATAAGTTGCATTAATATATCAATAATTATTTTGTTTCAGTTTGCATTTCAAAATTTTCTTCAAAGTTAAATTTGCCATGTGAGAAATTGCTTTGATCTCGAAATAAGTATAGATACTTTCAATGGAAACAGAATTTAGTTTCAGCATGCATCATACTTCTTAGGAATCACCATTTCTGCAACAACGATCTAATTAGATATTAAAGAATGTTGTGTACAATATTTTACATCACTGAATCAAGTATTCAGTTTAAGTGTTATATCCGGTGACTTTTCAGTTAACTTTAAGTGTGGAAAATATTTAAAAAATAAAACAGAATGGAAAAATTAAATTATATTCCGATATCAAAATAGCTTTTGATTTCGAAACATTTTCAATAAAATAATTGGGAGTAGTAGCCACGGAGGATGGGGCTGCTTGTAGAAGTCCACGTAAGTGGGGAAAGTCCTGATCGCCACTCACTTGGGAGTGGCCAGAGATGATTCTTTTGCAAGCAGTTCAAGCAGCTCACAAACTTCCGGCCTTTTTTGGCCAAGTATCCTCTGGAGATCCCTTGGCCACCCGTCCGGGGGTGAGCTAGTTGTGAGAAGGCGGGTCTCTCCTAGACTTAAAACTTGGAATGTGTGCGTAGGGTTTGGGTCCCACCACACATTATCATCATTTCCAATGAAAACCAAATCAGCCTCGGATAATAGCCCCCACTACGATGACGACCACTGCAAACGAAAAACGGACAATGATTTACGGATATGCACCTGGAATGTCCGGACCCTCCATAGGGAAGGTGCAACTATCCAACTGGCGGAAGCCCTCGTAAAAATAAAGGCTGACATCTCCGCCATCCAGGAGATGCGATGGAAAGGACAAGGCTGCTCTAAACGGACGAACTGTGATATCTACTACAGCGGCCATGCGGAGAGGCGCGAATTTGGTTGCGGATTCGTTGTAAGTCGAAAATTACGCCACCTAGTTTCCCGGTTCACGCCAATAAACGACAGGCTGGCTACGATCCGTATCAAGGCAAAATTCTTCAACATAAGCCTAATTTGCGCGCACGCCCCGACGGAGGAAAAGGACGATGCCACCAAGGATGATTTCTACGCGAGCCTAGAGGACGTGTATGAACGTTGTGCGACCCACGATGTAAAAATAGTCCTCGGCGATTTTAACGCGAAGTTCGGAAGAGAAGGCATTTTTGGCGCTACAGTCGGTCAGTTCAGTCTCCACGAGACCACTTCAAACAACGGTCTGAGACTGATCGACTTCGCCGCGGCGCGAAACATGGTAGTTAGTAGTACCAGATTTCAACACCTCGACATTCACAAGGCCACCTGGCTATCCCCGGATCAAAAAACGAAAAACCAAATTGATCATGTTGTGATCGAGGGAAGGCACGCTTCAAGCATTCTGGATGTGCGTACATTTCGGGGGGTCAACATTGACTCCGACCACTATCTTGTTGCAGCTAAGATCCGCATGCGGCTATGCAATGCGAAGAATATACGCACGGGCATGCAACGAAAGCTGGACGTCGTCAAGCTGCAATCACAACGGACTGCCGAGGCGTACTCCGCTCAACTCTCGGTTAAGCTCAACCAACCAACCTCTGGAACCGACGACGCCGGTGGACTTTGGACACACATCTCCCACTCCATGCGTGCTGCTGCTGAGGAAGTCATTGGTTTTCGACGCCCACAACCTCGAAACCAATGGTATGACCAGGAGTGTCGCGATGCGACTGCTGAAAAAAACGCCGCATACAAGAAGACGCTGCAGTCAGCCGCAACGCGAGCCGTGCGAGAAAACTACCGCGAAAAGAGGAAGGAAGAGAGGCGCATTTTTAGACGTAAAAAAAGGGAGCAGGAAAAGCGTGAGCGTGAGGAACTTGAAGTGTACCAGGGCAAGAAGGATGCACGAAAATTCTATCAACAAGTTAAGCGTCTAAGTCAAGGTTTCAAGCCCGGAGCATCCACTTGTAGAGACGAAAATGGAAATCTGGTTACAGATACACAGAGTGTACTGAGGTTATGGAGGCAGCATTTCTCTAACTTGCTTACGGGCGATGATCCCACCAATTCCGCCCAGAGAGAATGCAGTACGATACCACCAATCGATGATAACGCAGTGGAAGTACCATCACCTAGCCATGAAGAGGTTCGAGTTGCTATCCAGCGACTCAAAAACAACAAAGCAGCGGGTGCTGACGGCCTGCCAGCTGAGTTGTTTAAAGCTGGTGGCGATGAATTGATAAGGTGCATGCATCAACTCATCAGCAAAATATGGCCAGCGGAAAGCATGCCCGACGATTGGAATCTCAGCGTGCTTTGTCCTGTAATAAAGAAAGGAGACCCGACAATCTGCGCCAACTACAGGGGTATCAGTCTTATTTCCATCGCATATAAGATTCTCTCGAGCGTATTGTGTGAAAGATTGAAGCCGTATACAGAAACGCTGATCGGATCCTATCAGTGTGGCTTTAGACCTGGTAAGTCCACCATAGACCAGATTTTTACACTACGCCAAATCCTGGAGAAAACCCATGAATATCAAATCGACACTCACCATCTCTTCGTCGATTATAAAGCTGCGTTCGATAGCCCAGTGCGGGATTGCCTATACGCAACAATGTCTGAGTTCGGTATACCAGCAAAGTTGATAAGGCTCTGCAGGATGACGTTGAGCAATACGTGTAGCACCGTCAAGGTAGGGAATGACCTCTCCGGAACTTTTAATACCGAGCGAGGTTTCAGACAAGGCGACTCGCTCTCGTGCGATCTCTTCAATTTCATTATGGAGGGGATCGTACGAAAAGCCGGTGTGCATCATAATGGCACCATTTTCTTCAAAGGTGTTCAGCTCCTTGCGTACGCTGATGATATTGATATTATCGGTCGGAGTAAGAGAGATGTTACTGCTGCTTTCACTGCTATTGAAAAGGTATCAGCCAAAGTGGGTTTGACGGTAAACGAGGGCAAGACGAAATACATGATGTCTACTAACAACAACAAGAGAGCACGGGATCTAGACTCTCATGTTACAGCGGGCAACTGTAAATTAGAAGTTGTCAAGGAATTCATCTACCTTGGCACTGCCGTAACCAGCAACAATGATGTCAGTCTGGAGATTAAGCGGAGAATAACAATTGCTAATAGGTGCTACTACGGTCTCAGTAAGCAATTACGTTGCAGAGCTCTCTCTCGATCGACAAAGCTAACACTCTACAAGACGCTCATTCTACCTGTGCTTCTTTATGGCGCTGAGGCATGGGTAGTTTCGACAACAGACGCAGCTGCTCTTGGGGTGTTCGAGAGGAAAGTTCTCCGCAAAATCTTTGGTCCTGTTCAAGTTGGCGACGACTATCGCACTCGAATGAACCACGAGCTGTATGAGCTCTACGCCGACATCGACATAGTTAAGCATATAACAATACAGCGACTACGCTGGCTGGGTCATGTCCATCGTATGGATAAAGAAGCTCCAGCGAAAAAGGTATTCGAAGGGAAAGTCCCCGGCCAACGACGAAGAGGGAGACCATGCCTCTGGTGGATAGACCAAGCTGAGGAAGCCCTAACCGCGCTTGGCATTAACGATTGGAGAAGGCGCGCGCAAAGCAGAGGCGCCTGGCGAGAGCTAATGAGGTCGGCCGTAACCTGACAACGGGTTGTTATGGCCATCTAAGTAAGTAAGTAAGTAAGTAGCCACTTTACATCTTGGTGTCAGAGTAAGTTACTCAACAGAAGTTGCTTTTATGAACTTTAGTTATGTTTTACACTCAGAACTGAAAGGATGAATTGCTTGTGCAGAACTTTTTCGTCAAATCTTTCAACATGGTTAAACACTGCTGGATGTTTGTGGCCTTTTTTCTTTGGAAAGAGAGAACTACAGTTCCAAATAATATAACATCCATTGTTTCGAAGCTAAAACAATGTTAAAAGAGTCACACACTTTTGAATAGATGTCATGAAATAGTTGAAAAATGTAAAAAGTCGAAAAATTTTGCTAAAGTGGAAAAGTGCAAAAAAAAATTTAAAAAAATGTCAATACAGTGGATGTCCAGTAAACCGAATGCCGATATATCTAAAGTTTTTTAGGACTACATTAGCCTTTCTTAATCGTGAAAGCTAGCAAAAAATTCCGATGTCCGATATGATTGGCATAAGTACTCTTGAAATATTTAAATATAACTGCAAAATGCTTTTATGTCAATTCTTGTTTTCATATTCTGTGCTTTATTATGTGCAGCGAGTCGATGTTATTGAAAGTAATCATCATCGTGAATTTGAAAAATTCTAGCGAAATATGATGTGGTTTTTCTAGCCCCAAGTATTTGTAATTATCATATGAAAATAATAAAATTTTACTGGAATCGCGGAAATTGATTTCAAATAGAGCATTTATAGGAAATTTCATGTTCTTTCAGAAAAACATGTTATGAAGACCTTTGCTCAAAACAACTGTCATATCTATTTGAAAGAGACGACAGGTAGCAAACCTTGGATCAGGCATATTTTATTAGCCACTATGTATTTTCTTGAGCAAATGAAGATCCTGGAGAAAATAATTTTTCCTTTCTTAAACAGCACATTCCCAAGGGACTTGAAATGCTGTTCGTTAAAATACCAAAATTTAATTTTTATCAATAAAAGCGTCTGCTTCGTTTACCAATATTGATCTTATTATAATTTCTTATGATAATGTTTATTAAATTTCTGAGTCTACATAATCTAATTAATAAACATGGTATAATTTTTCAACATGATTTGGTAACTAAATTTATCATTATCCTCCTGCACTAAAAGTTGAAACTTGCCAGCCACTAAAACACCAAAATCCTTAATCGGAATTTGCGGTGGCACAAAAAAAAACTAACCCTTTTATCTATCGTGTCACTAAACTGTCACAAATACTGAAGGACATTACGCAGCACATCAGTATTGCTGCAAATACCCTACCCTAACTAACTCACCCACCCAAAATTTTCTCACCGTTTCCATTGAATGCCGTAACTATTTGAGTGAAGTTTATAACACCCACAACTAAACGAATTGAAACTAATGAGTGAGTGCCTGTGTCACTTTGCCGTTCTGACATTTGACGCACACTTTCTCTCTCCGTTTCGCTGTCTATGCCAATCAAGCAGAAATGTCATTGCTCTTTGTGCGTTTGAAGAATTTTATGCTGCGCAAAAACACCAAAAATTTGAATTATGTCTCAAAATGTGTTGTCATAGAATTTTCGGCCGATTATCGTTACGGGTCAGTTTTATGACACTTTAATAGGCTGGAGAACAAAGGTTATTCGCTGTCACTTTTATCGGTCCTTTTTGCTTCCTTGTTCAATTCTAATTGAGTGGTAATTAGTTAATTTGTTGCCAAGAAAAAAACATTAACTAAGTGGAAGTTTTTACTCCATATGGCGCGTACATTTTTTAGGGTACTTAAAGTTTCTTTCATTCTTTCTTTTCTATAGATTTTGTTTTATTCCTCTTTCATATTCTTGAAAGACATATATATATTTCTTTAAAGTATTTTATCATTTTGAACTTGCTGTAGTTACCAGTTATTGGCGCCTTAAGATATGCAGTGGTTTTTTTTTTTTAAGAAAAAGTTTGCCTTGTTTATCTCTTTATACAAGAGATGTCAAAGTGTGCTGGCATGCTTGTGCAAAAAATCGATATTTTGCAAGAAACTTAAATGTTTTGCTGCATTCATTTAAATGAAGGCATCTCTTGGACATGGTGGAAATTTTATTTAAAGTCAGTAAGTATAATTTTTGCGTTAAGTCACTTCTAATCCAAAGTATTTTCTCCAAAATGGTCAAAAAGAATTCAAAACATTTTTGAAAAGAAAATAATGTTTCAATTGATTCAAAGAAAAATAAGCATTAATATTGCTTGAGTTAAGCACTGTCTTACTCTACCGGCAAAAAATGTGTCAATTTCAACAGTCATTTAAATATGACACTTTGACGAGAAATTAGTTTCCCTACTTTGACACAAAGATGATGACTCTAATGAAAGCATGAGCAAATTAAATTATTTTTGGAAGATTTCGAAGCAAAGTTTTTGACCGTTAAATTTGGTTATTTAATTGCTGCTTTTGTCAATAGTTAGAGACCATAACGTGCCATCATCACACATTCACCAATGCTACCCTCATTACCACCATCATTTCCGCAGTTTTCAGAAATCATTTGCTCTTTTAAACGAAAGCTGCACCAGCGTTTTATTATTGAACTTATTGATTTTGTAAGTTGAAAACTCTCTTAGTTGGAGCGTCGCCTTTCATTCACTCAACTAATTTATAATAAATTATTTTTCAATCGAGTCTTTTGCACCATGATATATCCTTTCATGCTAAAGTTTTTCACTAAAATTAATGCATTTTTTGATTTTTGGAGAGAAATTTTTATTCAATTATTTTTGATAATAAGGAATGACATCAGATGCTTCATCTTCATCAGATAATCATCTGAAATGTTATTTTTTAATCCAAGGTAAGTTAACTCTTTGACTACCTTACACCACATATTTTATACTCCGTCATGAGGAATTCCCTTTATTTCCGTGTTTTCGAATAGCGAGTTCTAAACATATGTCACCAATTAGCAGGTTAAATGATTCCATTTGTTGACTTTGTCATGTTTGTTTATAAAGCATTAACCGATTTGTGAAATTTTACATGAATATTAATTTCTGCAAATGACTCTGAAATTCGATTGAATAATATTCAATTAATTAGTATCAATCATTCGACTAAAAATAAATTAAATTATCATTAATGTTTTTTGATCTGAAACTTTAATTAGAACTAAGCCAAGTGAGGTTCCTGATCTGACTTTCTCTACTCTTGATTGAACGAATGTGTCACTAAACGCAAAATATAACTTAGAGCTTTGATAGTTTTTTTTTCCGATATTTTTTATCTGACAATTGTCCTGAAAAAATTTCATATCTCAAGTACTTTAATTTTTTATTTATATTTATGACCACGATCTCTCACTTTCTGGCGGTTAAAAATTATTTAACTAGAAGTCAAAGCAGCAATCTTAGTTCATTTGTTTAAGCTAAACTTTCGGAAAGTGTACAATTTTTTCGATTAATCCTTTCCAGCAGCTTCAATTACAAGTTTTTAAGTTGCGAACATAAAGGCTAATTGCGCTAATAAAGGCGGCTTGTTTTAATTAAATATCCAAAGTAAAAGATGAAGGAAACTTAGAGTATTAGTGAAACAAGTTCTAATGTCAGCATCATAGTATCGGTTACCTTGTCTGTTGTTACCCTATGCTAATGGCTGATATCTAAGTCTGTCATTATTGAAGAAAATGACTTGTTGCCATTACAATCACATCAGCTATACAACAAATATTCACCCCAATAACACTCAGCTGTTTCATGACAGTCATAACTGCAATAGGTCAAAGTAAAAGTACAGTATGTAGAGACGTACTTATAGTCTTACCACCAAACAAGACGTGAGAAATGCTTTTAAAGGATATATGATCAATGTTTCAAATAATTTGTTGGCCATAAAAATATAAATTGAACATAAAAAGAGTATGGCTACTGTCGTGGACGTAAAGTAATTTTCTTTTTAATTGATCATTTTCGAACATTTTTATGTCTCAAATGCATAGTATTCAGCTTATGCGATATTTTTCGATATCCTTAGTGCAGCTGACATAGATTTTTTCTATGTTAAAGCTCATAAAAAAGCGTTTAAATTTATGCGTTAAGTGAGTTTTAAGTGACGGAAAAGAATAAGAAGAAAAACATCACATTCTTATGCAAAGTTGGAAAAAGTGACTTCACATAACCAGCAAAAGAAAAGAGTAAAGTTTGAATAATTTGAAGAAAATGGCTTTTGCTATTTTCTTTTAAAACCCAAACAGTATACAGTTTAAATTTTTGTTTTTAACTTTAAATGTTGTTTTCATAATTTGGGTTTAATTTTTTGACAAAAAAAAATGCAAGTTGTATTTTTTTAGGGTCAATGATCTTTAAAGACTTATATCACATACATATATCCTTCATCTAGTCGTTAAAAAATATATATTCGTGACAGTAGGGGCTTCAAACTCAGCCAAAAATATTCTCCGATTTTTTTCGAGATCTTTTAGCACGAAACACAATAGTCAAATAGATAAAGAGCGATAAAGCTTTTAAATTTTAGGTGCTATGTCATTAAATCTTTACGTTATGAAACACATTTTTTCTATGACAGTTAACAAAGCCATAGAAAATGTAACTATGAGATAATACTTACTATTTTTATGCTTTTGTTTGATGCAAATAATTTAGATACTCTTTCAAAAAAAAAAACATCCATCATATACATATATAACTTTCATACATATGTATGTACAACCATTAATTATTCATAAAATAAGTGTACTTACACACATTTACACTTATTTATAATTAAAAATACATAAAATGCTCTACTTAGCGAAAGAATACGTTAGCATAATTAAAATGTTTGCTCTCTTATGCAGTAACTTCCGGCCAGTTTTTATCCATCATTAAAAATCCGTTGGCGTTTTTTTTGCGGTCTTTGACTCCATTGCTGCTGTTGCTTAGCAGCGATATTCTACTTCTTACTCGAACCTTTTTGTGAACAGCCATAACGCAAAAACATACAAGCTAACACACACACACACACGCATACACAGCATGTCAGCACCATGATGATATCCTGTGACCATACCGACAACGACGCCTGCTGTGTTACGACGATGTTGTGATTTTCTGTCATTTATTGAAATTTGTTTGGTTTTTCTCTCGAGTTTCTTTTTCTTTCTTTTATTTTTTATTTTCTACGTTATTCTATTGCTCTCTGCATAGTCTTTATGTATTCTTTTTTCTTTTTTGTTTTGCTTTTTAGCTACATTTACTATATAGCTCTGAAAACATAGCATGATAAAGACATCGCTTGTTCTTCTTTTGAACGCTACACTCAATAAGTGCAACATGTGTATTGGTGTAAATTTTTCTGAAATATTTTAAAGTTTAATATTTTCTAACAACTTTTGTATATCTCGGCATATTAGTTACATCCTCAGTGTAACAACATAAATGAAATCTTAGATTTTTTTTGCCGCTTATTAAAATTTCTATCAGAACAACGGGGCGTATGAGTAACAATGATTTCTAGCATTATGAATCAGTGATGGCATTTGGGTTTTGTAAAAATGTACTGAATCGAGACTTGAAATGTACTTTTAGAGGTCGGATTTAGTAAGAACTTGTTACAATTTTAGTCGTATTTGCTTAATTTTAATTACATTTCTAGTCTTTGAAGTATGATTACATATTCCGACTACGTTAAGACCACGCAAAGACGTCGGCGTACGACTGGTTGATTTAAGTCTTACTCTGACGTCATAACTGGTCATCGATTGACCGTTTAAAATTGGTCATTTGGCGACATCCTAACGACGTCTTATCTAGTTGTTGCATTTTTTTTTTTCTATAAAAATCATGAAATTTTTAGAAAAACATTATTTTTTTGTAATTTTAAGAGAAGGGCATTGTAATTTTTCGAGGTAACGCATATAAATTTATCAATAAAATTTTCAGCGTTTCATCCATATCTTTCTTATATTAGTACAAGTCCAAAATAAAATTGTAAGCGAAAGAAAATGGGGTTTTTCAGAAAATTAGCTTTGTTTTTTCTCATAAAAAGCGCTATAACTCTGATAATTTTCAACCATTTTGAAATTTTTGTAAAGATTATAACAGAGGATTCTATAAGAATCAGGGGACAAAAGTTGATTATTTTATTTTGGATGGAAATGCTGTTTTTTGAAACAATATTCAGCTTAAAATGAGCATAACTTGAAATAGCTATAACTTCGTAAAAAAAAATTTTTAATCAAATCGGGGAAATATGGGTCCACTCATATCCTTTGAAAAACAACATATTTAATCGGCATCTGAATCATAAGGTGTATTGGACATTTTAAAACTAAATTTATCGCAATGTAAGAAAAAATTAGGTCTCAACAGTGACAACGATCCCAAAGATAAAGTCCATAATGTGACATCATGGCTTCTACATGATTGCCCCAATGTGTTCGAAACACTGACCCAGTGTCCAGATATAAATGCTATTGAAAACTTGTGGAGTTAACTCGACGCAAAAGTTCGGCAGCACAGTATTTAATCAAAAACTGAACTAAAAAGGATACTGATGGAGAATGGGAAAAAATTGAACCCGGCTATTGTGAAAAACTTTTTTAAAGCATACAAAAAAGAATGAAAATGATAATAAAAAACAAAGGAATGCATACTAAATATTAAATACAGATAAATGTAGTAGTTTTTTTTTAAGTGTACGACTTTGGCTTTGGTACTGAATAAGCTTAATTTTTTGTTACTTTTCATTTATTTTTAAAATAATGGGAAATTTTGAGTTTCGGTTTTTGTTAAAAATGCAGGATTAAATAAACTATTCAAAAACATACTCCAAGTTTTTTAATAATTTTTGCGTTGCTATTTTTGAGGAATTGAAAAACAACTTTTTTGATGTCCGAGTTTGGCCTTGATCTACGGTGGCAATAAAAAATTATAAAATTTTATCCAAATATCATATAGTAATAAAATAATAGCTATGTGCATCGATGTCCGCGCAACAACAAAAACTACTGGATTGAATTAAATCAAATTCGTTAAGTCTTACTCTTTATCAAAATAATGCCCGTTCATTTTATTTTTGTATGGTGTAATTATACAAAGTGAAGGTTCTAAGGTTAAAATTGAAGCCATTTTACAAGCATGAGAGTAAATCGATTTTTAAAACGACACTCAGAAAAATATAATAAATTTAAACGTGAATGAAAAAATTGCCGATGAGAAAAAATATTTTCGCATTGCTTCACCTTTATAATTTTTCTGAGAATTAAGGTTTATTTTGAAATCACACACAAGCCTATCAACAGTTTACTCGTATTGTGTGTAATTTTAATAAAAAATTGCTTAATTTAATAAGAAATTTATAAAATTTTAATCGACAGATTAACCAACGATAGCAATTGACCGTAATGATATTTTCGTCCAGAATTATTTCTTGCTGAGGGTCGTTACAAAACATTTTTATTTCGGTGTTTACTTTCATGTACTTTATTAATTGAAGTCTTTTTTACATTCTCTCTTACTTCTTAGAATAACTTATATACATTTTTAAATTTATTATTCCAAACTTTACTGCCTGCATATGAAATACATATATAAAGAGTGATCCAATAAGAGCTTCCTACTTTTTTTTCTAAATAAAATGGTTTCAAAAGCATCAATAGTTTCGGGTTTGTCGAGATAAACAAGTGATTTAACATATCGAACCCTGTGGGCGAAATTATCGTATGTACCAAAAACCAAATTTTACAGGAGAGGGTTTTTTCTACTTTTCTGTGCTTTAGCTAGCAGAACAAATCCAAAATATCCATGTCAATTTTTGGCGTAACTATAAGAATTTCAGCTACAATATTTTACCAAGTGATGCGTAGTAGGGTATAGATTAAATTTGCATCAAAAAGTCAATTTCGAAAAAATGGCACATACGATAATTTCGCGCACAGGGGTCGATATCTCCAAAGAAAGTAATCCAGTGGTGTCAAAATCACATGATCTTGGTGGCTAATTAACATGGACCATCTCTTAAGACGATGTTTTCATTGAACGTTTCCCTCAATAAAACGATGGTTTCTCAAGCTGTATGGCATGTTGCGCCATACTGTGGAAACCAGAGGTCGGCTACACCAATACCTTGAGTTTTTGCCAGCAAAAATGCATTGATCATTGCTCTGTAGTGAGCACCATTGACCGTAACACGGCTCCATCCGCATTTTTGAAGAAATACGGTCCGATGATGCCTCCTGCCCATAAACCACACCAAACAGTACTTTTATCGGAATACATTGTAAGCTCTTGAATTGTTTCAGGTTGTTCATCGGCCCGAATACGGCAATTTTGCTTGTTAACGTAGCCGTTCAACCAGAAATGAGCATCGTCGCTAAACAAAATTTTTTTGATAAAATAATGGATCAATTTGAAGTTGTTGTAAGGCCCATAAATCGAAATTAAAACGTACACTAATATCAGCGGGCTTTAATTCTTGTACGAGCTGTATTTTATAAGCCTTCAGACCAAGACCACGCCTTAAAATACGCCACAATGATCCATAAGAGATGCTACTGCAGAAATATACTCAAAATTACGGGTTGATCATTGAATGTCCAATAGTATAAATTTGGTTCAAAATTTGGTAATGGTGTTACGAATAGTTCGCTCAGTTGGACACTCATAACGACTAAAGTGATGTTGAAGAACTCTATAACATTCACTAACTGATGATTAGTAGTAAGTTTCCGTATTTCCGTAGTTCATAAACATTGTTCAGGAGTAAGTCTATTTATAATTGAGTCGTATTAAATACTGAACACAAACGTCATATGGACAGCCATTTGACACATGACAGCTGTCAAAACAAACCAGTTGAAAAAGGGATCTCATATTGGATCACCTTTTATGTTAGGTTAGTATTTTTTTTTCCAACAAGTTTGAAAGTTGTGTCTATGTTTCGGAAAATTCCAGTGACAAGTTTTGGGTTTAACGACGCGAGGTCTATATAAGCTTTAAATGCCCATAACCTCTGGCAGCTCACTAATAAGGCAAAGTAACGATTTGAGATGTTCGCAAGACAAATCTAAGTTTGACAACGTGAAAATTGTATTTGCGTGGGGTGCCCTTAATCTCTGCCAGCTCTCTACTAAGATGAAATAATGATGAATGAAATTCGAAAGACATGTTGAAGTTCGACGATGTGAGACCTATGTAAGCGAGGAATCACATAATTCTTAGCCAGCTTCTTAATAAGGCGAAAAAACGATGTGGACAGTCTGAGCTCACAATACGGATAACCCGTTTGGTGCATACGTGATGACTTTATTGGCGAGGAGTGACTTAAGGTGAACTGCCAGATCAGGCCAATAAATGATGTGGATAGTCTGTGCCCAAAACACATACTAACTGCGGAGTTCCTACGCGATGCCTTTATTACTGCAGAGTAAACTATGGTTGAACAATACACGAGTTTGGAATTTGACTGCCATAAATAATGTAAAAAAATAATACCTCCCCAGAGGTAGTCTCTTATTGATAAGTTTGAGTGTATTTTAAAAAATTAATTGAATTGAAAAGAGCTAATTTTTAGTAGTAAAATTTGCTAAGTTTCCGCTCCGCCTTTTTGCAAATGGTGTCTGTGCTGATTTAAGCTTTTTTGGCTTCTTTCCTCCTTTGACAATTATCCTTATAGTCCATTAAGTACTACAGTTTATATAGCTTACATCTTAAGAAGAATGCATTAAAGAAATTTAAATAAAATGTAATCTGTGACTCTAACATTTACATACAGCACTTTCAGTTTTTTTTTTTACTTTATGACAAAGTTCGGCCTTAACTAAATAGCACGTCTGTTTGACCGCCTATAGCATTCGTGGCTATTAAAACTTTTTTTTTTTGTAAGTATGTATGCGTTGTTATGTATGTATGCGTCAGTAAATGCTTGTGTTGGATCGCTGGGATAGCCGCTGTGCTGTTGATTGCAGGCTGGCTGCTGTTGCTGACACATTATTATCCTAATGATGCTGTGATTTTATGCAACCAACAATTTTTGTTTACTTTTAACGTGGCCTTTTAGCCAGGGTCAACTTTATAGTTTTTCTCCTAAGCTTTTTTTTTTTTTCTTTTAGGTTTTGCTTTTAATTTGCGGTGCTCGCAAGTTGATTATATGCGTAGCAGAATGCGCGTTGCGAAAAAAAGTTTCTAAATATTGACACGTGTAAATTGATTTGACTACTGCTGTGTTTTTGATTGTAGCAAAATATACAGGATGTGGTTAAAGGTTTTATGATTTTATTTCTTATGAAAAATGAATTTTACCATAATTTACTTAGAAAAGTAGGTATTTAGCAAATGGTTTTAATAATTATAGCAATCATATATACTGGGCGTAGAATATATTTAGTTTAATGGAATTCAATTATTTGATTTTCTTAAGCCGCAATATTTATCTCGGTGCAAAATAAAGCAAAAATGCCTTATATATTCACGTAACCTCAACATACATCTTTCCTTGACATTCAACATTATTAAGGTAGCAGAAATAACACGTAATGCTGCATCACTGAAGTTAGTCTTGTGCATCCCCATAACCCTCATTTAGATTTCGTTTCTTGTGAATTTTTTCCTTATGTAGCTTTCGATAATTTGTTCTTAATGTTCATCTCATGAATATCTATTCAAAGATTTTAGCAAATATTTATCAATCCGTATGGAATGTGTGTGTCCTTAGCACAAACAACGTGGAAATTTCATTTTAAAATGCATCATTGAATACTGCAATTTCCCTTCTTTCTTGTCCTCAAACTTTTCCGAGCAGTATTTTTCTTTCGCTCACTGCATTCATTTTGCACATTCTCGTGCTGGCACATTTAGCCGATTGCACCCTCAAAGGAGACATTTTAGTACTGTGACCACCATTAGAAATCATTTCAACTACTGTTATTGAGCCGTAGGACTAGCTGCAACTAAAGTGGCGCTGCTTGAATTTAAATTGAATTTCAATTGAAACTCAAAGCATTTCATCGCGATGGCAAAGCATCGGAAAATGTGCGCCATGGCGCATATCTAATGTGTCCTGTGTGCATATGTATGAGAAAATGTGGGTAATTCCCTGCATGACTTGTGGTACATAACTGAGATAGCACTTCAAGATAGCGGGAAGCAGAATTGAAGCATAAAATTTTAAACGTTTGAAATAATGAAAAATTACTATGGAGTGCAATATATATATCAAGTAAGAATCATAAAATGAACGATATGATATTTGAAGCACTATTCGTACAGTGTGAAGCGTAAAATTTGAAGTATGAAACGTGAATTAAGGAGTAAGGTATTTGAAGCATTATTTGCTTAAAGTGAAGCCCAAAATGTGATCAATGAAATTTGAAGCATGAATTTAGAAGCATAAAGTATGAATCATGAAGTGCTATGAAGAAGCAATGAAGTATGATACATAAAATATTTAATTTGTGATATGATGTATAAAGAAAACAACATGTGATACACGAATTTGAAAATTGAGTGATGACATGTGAAGAGTAAGCTTAATATTTAGTGCGAACTATGAATAATGAACTATGGATTAGGTTTGAAGTAGTTCATGAAGTATGAGGCTTACAATGCATAGTGCAAAGTAAGCATAAATAGAAAACTGTGAGAAATGAAACATATGGTGTAGACTATGAGGGGTACAGAAAGTATAAAGCATAACGTTCAAAATATAAAAAAATAATGTGAAATTTGAAGTATGACGCGAAATATGAAGTATGACGTGAAATATGATAAACAATACAAAGTATGATGTAGAATATAAAGTACGATGCAAACTAAGAAGTGTGATCAAAAATATGAAGTTTGATATAGAATATGAAGTGTGATTTGATATATGATGTATAATGCAAAATATAAAGCATGATGTGAAATATGATGTATGATGCAAAATATGAAGTACGATGTTAAGTATGAAATATGATGTTATATATGAAGTATAATATAGAATGTGAAATATAAAGTTATATAGAAAGTATGACATAGAATATGAATAATGATATGAAAAATGAAGTATTATGTCATATGATGTAAAACATGAAGTATGATGTGTAATATGAAGTATGATTTAAAATATAAAGTGTGATGTCAATGTGAAGTTTGACGCAAAACATGAAGTATGATATAAAATATGAAGTATGATTTAGATTATGAAGTATGATTTAGATTATGAAGTATGATGTGAAATATGAAGTATGATATCAAATAAAGAATATAGAATATGAAGTAAGATTTAAAATATAAAGTAATATGTTACATAAAATATGATGTGATATATGATATATGATTTAAAATATGAAGTTAGATGTGAAATATGAAGTATGATTTAAAATATAAAGTGTGATGTAAAATATAAAGTTTGATGGAAAACATGAAGTATGATGTAAAATATGAAGTATGATGTGAAATACGATGTATGATATAATATATGAAGTATGATAGAAAACATGAAGTATGATGTAAAATATGAATTTTGATAAAGAATATAGTATTATTTAAAATATGATATATGAATATGTCATATAAAATATGATGTGAAACATAATATATGATGTAAAATATGAAGTATGATGTAAAATGTGAATTATGATTTAAAATATGAAGTATAAAATGTGAGTCAATTGCCATGAGTCAGTTGACCTCAAATTGAACTTTAAAATTATTTTCCACATCAAAGGATCACTGTTCACACACATCAAAGGTCACTGTTATATAACTAAAAGTCTTATAACTTTTGCCTAAAATGTTTTTCACTACCTTACTAAGTTTTCGAAGTTCTTGGCTTGAGGAAATTGAAATATATCATCTGGATTATATATTAATTTTGCAAGTTGATGTTTGAGCTATGAAACATGAAGTTTATTAAGTAATAAATGATGCATAAAGTGTTATGCTCAAAAAGTTTGAAGTTTGAAATTTGTGAATCATAAAACATCATCACTGAGGTCAATATGTAAAATATCAATTATAAAATAGATATGAGCATATTGAATGAAATATTAGGTAAGAAACATTTACTTTGAAACCTGAAAAAGAGCTCATCCATTTTTTTCAGTTTGGAAAACATCCTTAATGAAATGTTACGGTCAGAGTGCCTTTGTGCTCTTTTTTTTGTTTCTTATGCATATGCTGCTCTTTTTCTCTACTATCTTAATGTCAACATTTCAAGCACAAAAAAAAGCGATAGTAGTTGAATCAGAAATTTTTCAAAAACATCGACAACGAGTGTAATCTTGTCAGTCTGCTAGAGTGCTTCCTAGCTCCCAAGAGCGCAGCAATGAGATGACAACAAGTGCTGCTGCCTACAAACCTCTAAGGGACTACTAGAGTTGGTGCAGTTATTGGTAGCTTATGTGTTTGTTGCATCAAACCAATGTTCTTCTTTTTTACTGCTTTTTTATTGCCATCAGATTACTTCCGTTCGACACTACCACAAATATGGATGCTTGTCTGTCTATGCTTGTATGTGTGTGTGTGTGCGATTGCTATCTTTGTATTAGTAAAGGATTTTACAGTAACTGACAGACTAAAGCGCAAAGCAAACTGAATTACGAGTATGTTTTAGACACCAAACGAAGATTAAATTGGACTAAAAGGATCAAAGCATGAAAGCCTATTATATAGACATAATAGCAAAAGAGATATAAATTGCTGCTTTATATAAAACCAAATTGACTTTACGTTTGCAAATTAAGTTGCATACTTGAACAATTTTAAATGCTTTGCAAGAGTTAAATTAGATTTTCTATTTCTAACTTATTTGAGTTGATGGCTCAATTTGAAGAAATGTTTTTACGTTTCATCAAACATATAAAATTCATTTAAATTTCATGTAGAAATTGCACAATTACTTACACAGCCGATTGCACAAATAAACAGTGTTTAGTTTCTTTATATTTTACTTATGACTCAACAGTAAGGAAAATCCTACTTCCATTTACTAACACATTTTATAGCACTTTCCTGTGTGCTATGTATCATCTTGAATTTAGGGCTGCTTCTTTTTTCGCAGTACCCACAAGCAAAACGTTCGACATGCATTCGCGCAATTTCCTTTTTATGATTCATGCTCGCACTTCCGTGGGTATTTGCTTATATCCACGCACACCATCCACCCTGCTACTTACGTATCCGCAACACTCAGTGCTATCAAGTACAATATTGGCTGCGCCTTTTAATTAACTTAACTCAACTGAACTGCTAAATTGTTGCTTGTATTTCAGCGCAATATGAAAGTCGTATTGAACTATAGCCTAAGTAAATGAAAGTTTGCTGTTGGCTTTTTCATTTGCTCTTTATAATTTTGTATAAATTATTCAAGTTTAATTAAGTGGCAAAAGTTTTGCTAGCTGGCTAATGTATGGCTTTTAATAACTGCAATTAATCAAAGATGAGTTTTCTTCGTATTGAGTGTTGCGTATACGTCATGTATAGCAATGCGTGTGAGGAATGTTTGATTTAGCTAAATATGTTTTAAACTGAACCAAAAGTTATTTTTTTTTTTAAATATTTTTAAATTGTGTATCTTTTTTTGGAACATCGCAATTACAAGAAATACCAGTTCTGTATAAAATCAAAAGTTATTAGAACTTAAATCGAAAAAAGCCTCGTTATATTAGGAAATGTTGTTTTTTTTTTGTGTATTATTATTTGCTTACCCATTCCATAATTTCTTATGTAAAACATTGTGCTTATTATTTATTAAAATCTTAAAAATTTTTATTTTGTACCACTTACCGATATGAAAACCTCCTCCGCCTGCTGTAAAATGGCCACACGTGACCAGCCGAATTTTTTCATTAATTTAATACGTGTAGGATTGTGTACCGTTGCGGAGGGATGTGTGCGAAAGAGTGTGGGGAAACGACTGCGATCTGAGAGTGCAGGACTCGAGGCACCATAGCAGAGCTGAAAAAAGCAAAAAATCAAATCAATAAGAATTTATTTTTTTTTTTGAAGTAATTCTTTAAGCTGCTTGGCAAAAAAAAAAAAACAAAACCAAAATGTTGGAATATGTGGCTCAAAAACACTGTCCAGATTTAGGACTTACTACACATAATTGCTCCAAAAATTTTAAGTTCATCTGAGTCATTTTTTTTCTAGTCTTGGACGAATTTTCCTTAGGAATAATACCTTAAAAAATCAGCACAAAAAATCGATTTTTTCTGATTGGGTACATACAAGAAATTCCAAAAATAAGTTACCCATAAAATAAATCAACATTTCGGAAAACTATTTAGGTGCAGGCACAAAAATGAATTTTGTACAAATTCGTGTAAAATTTGCCAGTATTGCAGAGAATAGAAAATAAATTGCAAAATTTTTATTTGGAAGCTTTTAGCTTAAAATTTGTTTTTAAGAGGTAATTTTTATATCAAAACAATATTTAGATATGCTGAAAAAAAGTCTTAAACGTTTTGTTTTTTATAGCCAGTATCGTTGTTATATTTTTGAAATTGTATTCAATTCGATTAACCCTTTAACGGGCAAAATAAAAATAGCTAGATTCTTGTCTCGGAAAATTTGGTTTCCGAATGATGTTGGTACAAGAAACTCAAATTTGAAGTCGGATTTCCAAAATTTTTATTGGTCCGGCAGCCAGGTGCAAGACCGTCAAAAAACTGTCTTTTAAACATATACAAAAACACCGGTAAATTTTTATCCAATAACAAACCAGGCGTAAATTATGAAAGCAAATACATTATATATATACTTTCAAACGTTTGTGTATAGAAACAAAATTTCAGAATGAAAAAAACCGTCAAAACTTCCACAATATTCTAAAAAAAACACACGAAAACAATTGATTTTTGAAATCATTCAACATATTGGATGATTTGAATACAGCGGGCGTGTGTCCATTTTTCATTCAGAAAACTGAGATGCCGTGCCTTACGCATTTGACACATGTCACACGCCCCAAGCATCTCTGAGCACATGTTCACTTTACATGAGACAAAATACCATTTTTTGCACAGTTGCTTGCATCACTGACCGTTAGGATTAATAAATCCTTTAAAACCACAGCAGCGATCAACACTACATGCTCATACAAAAGTGATAAAGTTGCTGTTTTTAAGTTTCCAAAAATATTTTGTTAGTTTTGTTTTAGCAATTTTCCCAACCTGTCATAATGGCTTATTGTTTGCAAAAATTTTTTTTTTTGCTTTAGACTTCACTATTTGGTTTTGAGGTGCAATTTTGTGGAACAAATGCGGCCTTAAATAGAGAGCTTTTGTGTTGGTCACAATTAATAAAAGTTTAGAAATTTAAAAAGTTTAAAAAAAAAAATTGATATGTGAATTAGGTTTTCCACAATTACGAGTATTTGACAAATTTTTTGCATAAAAATCCATTTATTTTCACCATCATATTAGCACTTTCCTTATAAATTTTAAAAATCAAAAATGCAATTTTCGTTCGTGAATTTTATGGATTTTTCAATGTTGATACAATCCTGGGAAATTGATTATTTTTCGAATACCAGAATTTTGAAATAAAATAAAGTCGCTAGCTAAAATCAAATTTTCGTAGATATGACTTGAGTATCTTATAATCTGCACGTGCTTAAAAGGTCATTAAAAGTACTTGTTTCTTGCACTTTGAGTGTGGTTAGCTTAGATCTTCTATAGAGATATTTGAAATAATGCTATTTTATAAATTTAACTGACGACTATAAGATGAAACAACTGAAAATATGATGCATCTTTGGCACATTTTATGGCTAGATTTCGATAAAACATTAAAAATCTATAAGAAATAATAAATTCCATTTCGATAAACGTAAGACTAAAGATTACCAATAGTGGACATATATGCAATTTTCGTTATTAAGGATCATATAAGTGTCTTCTAATGCTTTTGGTCTCATATGCTTTTAACCTTTGTTTGACTATGCAGGTACAGCTGTACATTAAGCGTTTTCAGAAAGCAAAAAATTTTGACAGTCCTACAACGCGGAAATCTTGTAACATCTCTGCAATTTTTATGTTATTTAAATACTTTATATTTCATGGAAGTTTCTGAGATATGAAGTAAAGTAGATTTTACACAATTTGCGGGCGGCATATGAATGATTGTACCTACGTATATTTTAAAATTAAAATTTATGTACTACAAAATTTAATTGACCAAAAATCAAACCTCAGTGTTCTAAGGACTGATATTCGTACAATAGTCGCTATATTTCAATTAGAATAAGCCGTGTAAGATTTTCCATTTCCAACTATTACGCCCACTATAAAGGTACCACAATCGAAATCACACAACAGAGCGTTGCTTCTCAAAACTTAAAAAAAAACGAAATCAAATAAGAATTAATAGAAACGAATGTTTTTTTTCTAAATTTCGAAAAAGTAAAGTAATTCGGTATTATATGTATACCGTAAAGGTCATAAGCTGCTACAACTAAAAGGAAATGTCTATGATACTGAAATGGCCAAGCTAAAGGTTATTAGTTTTTGCGACAAAACTAAGGGCGGATGGCGCTTTTTCCCCATACAAATTTTGGAAATCAATAGAAGGAGTCGATCAATCTTCATGAAATTTTATACCCAAGATAATTTGAGAATGCAAATTTAAAATATTTTATTAATTCTTAAACAGTTCAATATTTTTTGAGAAAATCGCTTTCAAAATCGCTTAGAAAAGTTACTGTAATGCCTTCAATTAAAAGAAATAAGAGTGCTAGATATGTTGATAACATTTTGCCTTTTTCTAAATAAATATTGTCAAACTGAAGTGGGGTTTTAGCAAAACTTTTTAATATAAAAAAAAATCTCTTCAAAGCGATTTTTTTATTACATATTATTACGAAATGCGTGATTTTCCCACATATCAAATATTTCCATAAATTTAAGCGAAAAAAAAATTTTTTTGATACGATTTTTGTGTGTCCTTGCAGTAACGCTGTTTGTTGTTATTTGCCGTACCTCTTTTTTGCAGTTTTGTGTTTCCACGTTTTGACGTAATCAGCTTTTATTTTTTTATATCTCAACATCTTTGCAGTTGTCGCTTTGCTGTCATGTGATCTAAATTTGTTGCGTTCACTGGTTTTGTTGTTAAAAGCCCTGTTGCTGCTTTTGTTCGCTCTTGTGCACAAGTATTCCTTATTTTTCTATTTTATATGTCATGTTTCAGTGTGTTAGTTTTGTTTATTTGTCAGATTTTCATGCCATTGTTGTTTAGTTTGGAATTTTTTAAAGTTGTTTTTGGTTAGTTTTTTTATCAGTTGCATACTGTCGTGTGTTTTATGCCTAACCTATTTCGTTATATTTTGTTTGTTGCCATGTTTCGGAGCCTCCACTTGTTTGTTTGTTTTTAATTTGTTCAGATATGTTGACCTTTTTTTGTATGAAATTTAAATCGATTTTTTTTCCGTTGCTGGTATGCTCTTATCTGAATGCGATTTGGCGCGAAACAAATATATTCCAACAAATATGTTTGTTAACTTTAATGCAAAAAACATCAGGTTTTGCATAAGAGCTTGAAAAAAATTGTTTGCTATGACTGGCCTTAGTTTTCAAAAACTAGCTTTCTACAAAATTATTTGTTTTTAGTCAAAAAAAATTTTGTTTGCATCTTGATAATTGGTTTTTTTTTTTAAAACTTGTTATCGTCCGTCTAACAGCAAAAATAACTAGAAAGTAGAAATTTTAAACCATTTTTAGGGGAGGGACATAAAACTTGGTCTTAAGAAAATTCAAAAAAAATGCGCATAGCTATCATTGTTATACCAGTCAAATCTTTAGTTTGAAAAAATTTTTTTTTGTTGCAGCTTACATTACAATATTAGGTTGATCCTAATTTTAGTATTTTGTTTATATCGACCGATTTTTTTATGCAAATGAGTCATTTCATGGGCCTATAGGAAATATGCTAATAACTTATATTATTATTCTACCAAATTTTTTCAACAGTCTGATTTACTAGTGTCCTAGGAATTATGAAAATTAGTTTTAGATATTGATTTTAGCAAAAAAAAAAATAGCATTTCCAACATATTTCTTGCCTATTGATCGAATGAAAAAAAAATTATATGTAATTTATTTATTTATTCTGGTGTTTTATTCAATCCAATCGCTTTATTTTAGCTAGAGATAGATATGTTGAATTAATGAGATTTATATCAAAAGGTAAAATAAAAAAATTAAAAATTTTTTTTAAAAAAATAAATTTTATCCATATAAAAAATTTTTGTTGCGGCTTTCGTGTTCAAGGGCCAAAATCTATCACAAAATTGTAGTGGCCAATTGTGATGGCGAGATTTAAAATAATGAAAATGTTTTTTTTATGATTTTTATTTTGGATATCTTACTGAATTTCGATTTATTTTGAGTCAGAAATAAATACTTAGTTATAACTTAATTAGTCAAGATCACAAGTTAGTGTTTTTTTTTTACCATCTCTGCAGAAAGTTTTCGTTCAAACTGCTTAATCTGCATAGTCAACATTTTAATATGTACATATGTATATGATGTTTCATATCAATTTAAGAATATGATAATGCCGTTTTGAACTTCCTCCTTCTTTTGCTTTTATCCATCTGCAAGAACTGACTTGTGAAAAACTAAGCTAAGTTAAATCTTCAAAATTATCGTGAGTTTCGTAAAAAAAAAAAAGTTAAATAAATTTAAGCAAAATATTTGCAAATTGTTATTGGTAAAATAAACAATTTTTACTTGGAAATCTTGAAAGAGCGAAAAAACAGCGTAACTTGATACCACATGGTAAGTCAAAATTACAAGAAACCTTGAAATTAGACTAATAGCATTAATTTTATAGGGTATAAAGTTATTCCTTTTAAAATTTTTAAAACTAAAAATTTCACCTGCAATCGCTAACTCGACAATCCAGCAAAAAGTCTATGAAGCAAAACCTAAAAAAATCTTAACCAAATATCACAGGACAGTATCACAGAAAGAATCAACATATGTACTGCGAAGCACCAAAAAAGTGTTAAAACACTAAATCAGATTTGCAACTGGGACATAATATTTACTTATATTGTTCTCCGACTCACTACCAGAAAACCTGTTCCTTGCTTTCAGCTCAACAGTATCGTTCCTTAGTTGCAAAACGACGCGCTGTACCAATGCATTTTTTTTTTTCTTTGTCAAAGCAAAATGCTAAAAATATTACCTAAGACGGCAAGCTTAGAAACTTATATATATCAGGGACATAACTATTATAAGATTTATGTCAAAAAATTGGTTTATAACTATTATGAATAAGAGATATTTTATTAGTTGTCAATAACTATTATTTTTCAATGGATTCTTTTTACGTTGAGTCATAACTATTATGCATAAGAGATATTTTATTAGTTGTCAATAACTATTATTTTTCAATGGATTTTATTTACGTTGAGTCATAACTATTATGCATAAGAGATATTTTATTAGTTGTCAGTAACTATTATTTTTCAATGGATTTTTTTTACGTTGAGTCATAACTATTATGCATAAGAGATATTTTATTAGTTGTCAATAACTATTAATTTGGAAAAAATATTTTTTTACGTTGTTTTGAAAAAAGTGTTCAACAGATTTTCATTTTTGTGAATCTTTTTGCACCAATCGATGGGGAGGTGGTTTTTATGACATCACCAGAGGTGGTCATCGGTTCGAAAATGTACGCGATTTTGACTCATTTTTGAAGTTTTTTTTGCTTCAATCAATGAAAAGAAGTCTAAAAAGGATATTGGCCATCACTAGAAGTGGAACCGATCCTTGAAAGTGCTCGATTTAGGTCCATTTTCGAAATTTTGTTTGCACCAATCTTTGGAAAGAGCTCGAAGTCGAAAAAAAAGGTACCAAAAAGTGCCCGATTTTGGTCCATTTTCGAAATTTTGTTTGCACCAATCTTTGGAAAGAGGCCGAAAATAGATTTTGGTCATCATCAAAGGTGGTTTCGAGTCCCAAAATGTGCCCGATTTTGGTCCATTTTCGAAATTTTGTTTGCACCAATCTTTGGAAAGAGCTCGAAGTCGAAAAAAAAGGTACCAAAAAGTGCCCGATTTTGGTCCATTTTCGAAATTTTGTTTGCACCAATCTTTGGAAAGAGGCCGAAAATAGATTTTGGTCATCATCAAAGGTGGTTCCGAGTCCCAAAATGTGCCCGATTTTGATTCATTTTCGAAATTTTGTTTGCACCAGTCGTTAAATAGAGGTCGAATATGAATTTTGGACCTCATTTGAGGCGGCTCCGGACCCTGGAAAGGACCGTTTTTGACCCATTTTCGAAAAAAAAACCTCTTTTTTCTGTAATAAATGGGAAAAGGTCGAAAATGGATTTTGGACATCACTTAGAGTGGCTCCTGAGTCCGGCCCCGAGAAAGAACCGTTTTTGACCCATTTTCGGAAAAATTTTTTTTTTTTTCTGTAATTAATGTGAAAACGTCGAATATAAATATTTGACATCATTTAGGGTGGCTCCGGGCCCTGGAAAGGACCGATTTCGATAATTTTGTTAGTTTTCAAGTTCCGGAGCTACTCTAAAAGATATCCAAAACGCATTTTCAACCTTTCATAATCGATTGGAGCAATAAAAAATTTTAGGGTGGTTCATAAAAAATTTTTTTTTTCTTTGAATCGATAGGGAAATGTCGACAATAGTCATTTTCGAGCTTTATCTATGCATTGGAGCAAAAAAAAAATTTTTTATGAACCACCCTAAAATTTTTTATTGCTTCTATAGATTATGAAATGTTGAAAATGCGTTTTGGATATCTTTTAGAGTAGCTCTGGAACTTGAAAACTAACAAAATTATCGAAATCGGTCCTTTCCAGGGCCCGGAGCCACCCTAAATGATGTCAAATATTTATATTCGACGTTTTCACATTAATTACAGAAAAAAAAAATTTTTCCGAAAATGGGTCAAAAACGGTTCTTTCTCGGGGCCGGACTCAGGAGCCACTCTAAGTGATGTCCAAAATCCATTTTCGACCTTTTCCCATTTATTACAGAAAAAAGAGGTTTTTTTTTCGAAAATGGGTCAAAAACGGTCCTTTCCAGGGTCCGGAGCCGCCTCAAATGAGGTCCAAAATTCATATTCGACCTCTATTTAACGACTGGTGCAAACAAAATTTCGAAAATGAATCAAAATCGGGCACATTTTGGGACTCGGAACCACCTTTGATGATGACCAAAATCTATTTTCGGCCTCTTTCCAAAGATTGGTGCAAACAAAATTTCGAAAATGGACCAAAATCGGGCACTTTTTGGTACCTTTTTTTTCGACTTCGAGCTCTTTCCAAAGATTGGTGCAAACAAAATTTCGAAAATGGACCAAAATCGGGCACATTTTGGGACTCGAAACCACCTTTGATGATGACCAAAATCTATTTTCGGCCTCTTTTTTTTTTAAAGATTGGTGCAAACAAAATTTCGAAAATGGACCAAAATCGGGCACTTTTTGGTACCTTTTTTTTCGACTTCGAGCTCTTTCCAAAGATTGGTGCAAACGAAATTTCGAAAATGGACCAAAATCGGGCACATTTTGGGACTCGAAACCACCTTTGATGATGACCAAAATCTATTTTCGGCCTCTTTCCAAAGATTGGTGCAAACAAAATTTCGAAAATGGACCAAAATCGGGCACTTTTTGGTACCTTTTTTTTCGACTTCGACCTCTTTCCAACGATTAGTACAAAATTTTTTTTTCAAAACGGACCAAAATCGACCACTTTTTTAGTTGGGACCAACTATGGTGATGGCCAAAGCCCATTGTCAACCTCTTTCCATCGATTTTTTGCAAAAAAAATTTCGAAAATGGACCTAAATCGAGCACTTTCAAGGATCGGTTCCACTTCTAGTGATGGCCAATATCCTTTTTAGACTTCTTTTCATTGATTGAAGCAAAAAAAACTTCAAAAATGAGTCAAAATCGCGTACATTTTCGAACCGATGACCACCTCTGGTGATGTCATAAAAACCACCTCCCCATCGATTGGTGCAAAAAGATTCACAAAAATGAAAATCTGTTGAACACTTTTTTCAAAACAACGTAAAAAAATATTTTTTCCAAATTAATAGTTATTGACAACTAATAAAATATCTCTTATGCATAATAGTTATGACTCAACGTAAAAAAAATCAATTGCAAAATAATAGTTATTGACAACTAATAAAATATCTCTTATGCATAATAGTTATGACTCAACGTAAAAAAAATCCATTGAAAAATAATAGTTATTGACAACTAATAAAATATCTCTTATGCATAATAGTTATGACTCAACGTAAAAAAAATCCATTGAAAAATAATAGTTATTGACAACTAATAAAATATCTCTTATGCATAATAGTTATGACTCAACGTAAAAAAAATCTATTGAAAAATAATAGTTATTGACAACTAATAAAATATCTCTTATTCATAATAGTTATAAACCAATTTTTAAAAATAATTATTAAAATTGGGCAACTTTTTCAATCTGAAAAAAAAAAATAATAGTTATTTTGGGTCCCTGATATAGGTATATATATATAAATTAGTTAAAATTTGCGAAAAATTACATAGAAAGTGAATAGTGAACTAAAATTTGAAAGAAGAAAAAAAAAAGAATTAAAATATATTATGTGCATAAGTGTAAGTTTAATTTTTTTTTAAAATTTTTCTCTAATTTACATTTTATTTCATTTAAAAGAAATATCCAATACAAGAAAAAAAAAAAAAAAAAAAACAAAAGAAAAAATGTAGAGTTTAAGTCTCGTTTCAAAAATTTAAAAAAAAATTACATGCAAAAATCAGATAAAAAAAAATTGGTACAAGTTCAAATAAGTATATAATAAAACCATTTACTTAGCAAAGCTACATAAAAAAAAAGGCAAGTTAAAACAACAACAAAATAAAAGAGGAACGCCAGCATCGCTAGCACTAGCGTCGTGGGATCCATCTTTGCACATTCTTCACCTAAAATTGTGAGTAATTTTTCTGAATTCTTTTTAATATTTCTTTTATTATAATGCTTATGTAAACTTGCTAAAAAAAAAAAAAAAACATGAACATATATACAAATTAAAAAACAACAGAAAAAAAAACCATATGAATTGAATTAATGTTTCAAAATTTTTGAAATTTATTTAATTTAAAATTAAATCTAAAAATGCACTTTAAAATTTTTCTTTATTTACATTAGTTTTGAATAAGTTTTTTTTTACTAAATAATTAAATTAACATAATGAAAATGAATTACAATGTATATACCTATACATAATTATTTTATTATATACATCATGATGAAATGATAAGGAATAGTTGGTAACCCTATATTAGAATGAAACTTTTGTTTTTTTTTTGTAGAAACAGTAAGTAAATAAAATGTGGATCAACTAATTAAATTTTTGATCTTGTGAGAGAGGTCGAGTCGGTAGTGGTGAGTATGGTTGGGAGTGGAGATCTGTCTCTCTACTATGGTTGGGTGTGCAAGAAAAAGAGAAGCAAATGTCATCTTGGCTTCTCGGTAAATTTTTTTGTTTTTGCGATTTTCTTTCCTTGTGTTGTTTTATATTTTCGGCCTTTTGCGTTTCAGAGCGTTTCTCGGTCAATAACCTAATATACAGGTTCATTCGGTTATTTAATTACTTATGTGCATGATTTTTTTTTTTTGTGTTCATTGGCGTTGTAGAATTGTGGGGAACAAGAACCACGACCAATCCGACGAGCTTTAGACCAGGTTAAGCTAGCATGCACCCGTTCTGCCACCTACATAAGCCGCTTTATGACACAATCAGGCTCACATAAATTTTTTTTTTTTATTTTGATGCCCAATGATATCTGTCTTTGCGGAGAATAATGCATGTAGTTGAAAAGTTTCCTACTACACGATTTATGTTTTGATTTGCGAAGAGTTATTGATGTGAAGTCCTATAAAAAATCTCTCAGCCACCAATACTATGAAAGAGGTTTTGACGTGGTGCAAGTCACCAGGTTTGACACGACCCAAAGTAAATATTGATTCGACGTGAGGTCCTATCAAAGGTCTGTTAGCCACCAATATTTTGATAGAGGTATAGACGTGATACAAGTCACTAGGTTTGATTCTAAGTGGTGTCAGCATAGATGTGAAGTTCATTTAAGGTTTCTCTGCCACCAATATTGCGAAAATTTATTCGACAAGCTGCCGACAATGACCGCCGTTGACACTATTGGAGTGAAGTCTTGTTAAAGGTTTCTCAGCCACCAATATTGTGAAATGGTTTTTTTCGAGCTCCCAAAACGACTGTCTTCACGTAAGTAATAGTACAGTACCAACTGACATCATGTAGCTCATTTACCAAACAGTGAATTCGTACTTATGTTATGTTTCGCATAAGGCAGTTGCGAATCATAATCACGTTGAATCTGTTTGCAGTGTTGCCAAGCGGCTAATATTTTTTTTTTGGGTAATTTATTTCATTCCAGAAAAATTAAGTTCAAGTACAGTGGCGAACAGTGAAATCCGGACAAACAAAAAAATTTTGAAAAAAGGATTTTACGACCCTGTCAACTCCATTTTTTTTTTTTTTTTTGTAGGTATGACATTTTTTTACAGATATGGCGTTGGTAGAGCTTTGTTTTAGAGGTAGGACAATATCTTAGCATAAATAGAAGTTTTAATGTTACTTTTTAATCATTCTTGTGATATTGTGTTTTAAATGAAGCCAAATTATAAAAAATTAACGAAGCAGATAAGCGCGAGATTTCGATGGCGTTTCAAAGCGATTGATAAACGATATGAGACATTTCTGCTAGAGTAGACTTTAGTAAGTCCTCAGTAGCAGAATTTTTAAAAAAGTATTCTCAAACCAAGTCAAAAAGTCAAAAGAAAGAGTCAGTACCACAAAAAAAAACTACAGAAGCTGATGATTGGCTTTCAAAAAGAATTAGTCATAAAAATCGCTTAAAAAAACAGCTATAAAAATTAGAAAAAAGTTTGTTGAATATGAAGGAATAGAAATTTCTCCAAAGACTGTGCGACGAAGGCTCCATGACGCTGGTTTATGTGCACATCGCCCCACTAAAAAGCCTTCTTTGACTACTCAAATGCGTCGAAAACACGACAAAAAGTGGACAAAAAGTGTACTGCATCTGATTGGGAAAATATGATCTTTTCAGATGAATCAAAGTTTAGATGGAATGCAGTATGTTCGCCGAAAAACTGGGGAGCGTTATTGCGACGAGTGCATCCAAAGAAGATTTAGGCAACCGATAAGTAGAATGGTTCGGGGATCCTTTTTTTGTTACCAAGTTGAACAAATAATATAGGCTGAAGGAACTGTCAAAGCAGCTAAATAAAAAAACATTCTAAAAAAGAACTTGGAATCTTCTAATGAAGAGCATTTTTTGCGTGTGGACAACGTGATTTTTCAAGATGATTCTGCGCCTTGTCATCAAGCGCAATAGGTAAGCATTAGTGTTTTGTAAATCCTTATTACGTACTTAATAATAATTGACGTTTTTCATCCTTTTCATCTTCTTTTTATTTTACAGTTAAAGAGTTGCTTGAATGAACTTGGCATTTCAACTTAATCGTGGCCAGACAATAGTCCCGATTTGAACCCCATTGAGAATCTTTGGGACATAGCTAAGATACAGGTAGCAAGCCACAGCCCCACTAATTAACGCGAGTAAGACAGAATAATTCAGAATGTTTGGTACGAAGGCATTTCGCAAGATCATTTGAAAAATTTGATCTTTTCCATGCCGCAGCAAATTATGGAGGTCAAAAAAGCGAAGGTAGGAACAACAAAATATTGATACCTGTTTTTTTTTGAATCCTAAATATTAGTTCTTAAAATAAGTAAATATTTTAGAATTAAGGACTGTCCCAGAAAAAACTTGCACTTTGTTTTTTAGTTATAAAAAATACCCAGCAATTTTTTTGGTTTTTTTTATTTTTTTATTAATAATGGCTAGTGTTCAGAATATAAATATCAAAAAACTAATTAACAATTTTGTTTTTTCTATAAAAATTTCTTACTATTTTTTTAAGGCCCTTCATTAAATTTTGCACAGTTGTTTCATCGACAGTACGGTACGATCTTTTCCACTTAAGTCTGAAGTCTTGAAAACTTTTTGCAGTCCTGCCACTCTTTCGAAGATCTCTTTTCATTAGAGCCCAATATCTTTCAATTGGGCGAAGCTCTGGGCAGTTAGGCGGATTTGCTATTTTTGGTACAAAATTGATCCTTTTACTTGCATACCATTCCATCGTAGCTTTAGAGTAATGAGAGGTTGCTAAATCTGGCCAGAATATCACGGTACCCTCATGTGCACGAATAAATGGTAGAAGACGTTTTTCGAGGCACTCTTCTATATAAACTTTGAATTGATTGTGCCTTGCGTAACAAAGAAGCTGCTTCTGAGGCCACAGGTGCATATGGCCTGCCAAACCATATATTGCTTCGGAAATTTCGAAATTTTTTTTTCTTTGAAGGTAGAGTATAATCTTAAAAAATAAAAGTGCAAGTTTTTTCTGGGACAGTCCTGGTCTAAAAAGACAAAATATTTATTCCATATAAAGTGACGTTTGATATGATGTACAACACTTGAAGATAGCACTTCTAACGACAAAGATGTCTAGCAAGCAAGAAAAAGTCCGCGAACTGATTTTGTCCACATACCTGCAAAATCCAAGGTTAAAATATTCAGGCTATAGCAAAAATAGTTGGTGCATCAGAAAGAACTGTCAAAACGGTTATTTCTAATTATAAGAAGGGTCTACCTGTTTCACGAAAAAAGGGTTCAGGCAGAAAACCAGAATTTTCTAACCCAAAGGTAGCGGCGAAGGTGAAGCGCCTTTTTAGGCAGAATCCCAACACGTCAGTGCGAGATATGGCGGATAGAGCAGGTACATCAAAATCTACTATGCAAAGGATAAAGGAGAAAAGTAAGCTAAAGACATATAGAGTTCAAAAAGTACCAGACCGTTCTGATGAAAAGCAGTTGATGGCTCAGATGCGAGCCCGAAAATTGTATGAAAGGTACCTGACTAAATTTGACTGCTGTGTTATGGACGACGAAACTTACGTTAAAGCAGATTTTAAGCAGCTACCTGGGCACGAATATTATACATCACCGAAGAAGGGGAATGTGCCTAGTAAATTCAAAGAAAAAAAAATTTCGAAATTTCCGAAGCAATATATGGTTTGGCAGGCCATATGCACCTGTGGCCTCAGAAGCAGTTTCTTTGTTACGCAAGGCACAATCAATTCCAAAGTTTATATAGACGAGTGCCTCGAAAAACGTCTTCTACCATTTATTCGTGCACATGAGGGTACCGTGATATTCTGGCCAGATTTAGCAACCTCTCATTACTCTAAAGCTACGATAGAATGATATGCAAGTAAAAAGATCAATTTTGTACCAAAAATAGCAAATCCGCCTAACTGCCCAGAGCTTCGCCCAATTGAAAGATATTGGGCTCTAATGAAAAGAGATCTTCGAAAGAGTGGCAGGACTGCAAAAAGTTTTCAAGACTTCAGACTTAAGTGGAAAAGATCGTACCGTACTGTCGATGAAACAACTGTGAAAAATTTAATGAAGGGCCTTAAAAAAAAGTAAGAAATTTTTATAGAAAAAACAAAATTGTTAATTAAGTACTTCCATAAAAATAAAATTTTATAATACTTTACCAAAAAACCGTTTTTATCAATAATGAAAAATAGGTGTTTATGGTGTGGTTTTCCGACCTACAACAAAATATTTTCAGTAAAAATTATTTGAATCTCTGATCCTTGAATCCTTTAGATCATAAAGGATTTTATTCAACTTTTTTTGTTCGCCAAATTTTACTATCCGCCACTGTACTATATATGTTTTCAATAGGTAATCAGATATCAGATAATCGAAAATAATTATGAAGAAAAATATAGCGATCTACTTAATTTGAATAATTCTTAAATTTGTTTTGTGGGGCGATTTTTGCTCTGCTCAAAATGGTCGACACAATTTCGGTTTAGCTTCAATATTTAAAGTCAGTCGATAATGCTTAAATCACAAAATTGTTATCCTTCGAAAATGTATTTTTTATATTTCCTATCATGTATAAGCCCGTAAAAGCAATTTTGTTAAAATTAAGACAAATTTTTACTCACTTCAAAAAATTTAAAACTTTTTTTTTACAGAGATATACCTAGTTTGATAATTATAAAAAATTTTACTCACCACAATAAGGTTCCACATTTTCGCCGCTTCAGCAACTGTTGTACACACAGTGCTGCAGCCAGCCAAAAGCATTAACTTTTGAGGCCGATTATATAGTAGATTGTACATAACGCTAGCGCCCAAACCGGGCTCACACTGTAATTAGAGAAAATAAATAAAAATTAAATAAATTGATGATGTTCTAGTACTAAAAAAAATTATTGTATTATATAAAAATCAACTTAAATGAACGCTTAACTTAACAGACATAATTTAAAAAAATTTTGTTGCATAATTTTTGGCACTGTTTGAAAAGTTGGTCATTATTGAAGTTAAGGCAATACAATGTTACTTAAGGAGAATAGCACATATTATAGTTGTTTTTTTTTATTGTTTAACAACAACCTTAACATACCCTTGGCGATGTGCGCTTAAAACTTCATTACCAAAGAAGTTATTTTCAATTTCTTACATGCAACACGCGCTATAAAAGCATACAAGAAAATAGCAAGGATTATCGATTCACACATTTCAAAGTCTATTCGGCCTCGACAACATTCGACAGAACTCATTGCCAGACCAACATACCGACAAACATCCGGCTAGCTGCAATTTGTTTTGTTTACATTTTTAACCCACATAAGTAGTTTGTGTACATATGTATGTCTAATAGTTTGCTGCCAGACGAACTGACTAGCTGACTGACTGACATTTCCTTTAGCTGCCAGCTTTGCATGCCAATTCATAAGCAGAAAATTTGCGCTGAAAGCAAAATTTTTCGACTTTTGCAAATATAAAAGTAGTTGGTGTTCGTATTCCTTTGGAAAATCTAAATTTTGCATGCGCCTTCCTTGTACATGCAATATTATTCGTGTGTATAAAATGTTGTGTCGCGTCATGTCGCGCAGCTAAAACCAAGCAGTAATTATGACAATGCATTAAACTTTGTTATTTTGGCCTTTCAGTTTGAGCTGCTTTAGTCCTTCTGTGTAGGTGGGTAACGTTGACCTTGACATTATTTTGCTTTTTATTGTGGTTCTTCTTTTAGTTTTCAAGCAATGCAATAAAAAAGCAGCAATAAAAATAGCAAATGTGTTGGCGGTATCTTATGGGAAGCTCATAAGAAAATTACTTTTTTCAGAACGCCACTTTGATGGATGGTCGACCGTAATTTTGTAATTGTGCTATAATTGCGAGTACTGTCATTGCTGACAATTGTACAGCGTAGACATGAATGAATTTAAATTTAATTTTAATTTGAGTTTTTTTTCTTTATAGATACTTACAAATAGTTACAAGAAACCTATTAGGAGCATTAAAAAAAGAAATAAAAAACTTAATAAATGGTTTTAATTTTTACTGCGTGGTGGTTAAACTTTTGTGCTTGAAACTGAAGAGTATATTTGAACTTAGGAAAAAATAACTTAAATAAATTAAGATCGGCAAGATTTCTTTAAATTAACTTGATTTAAAGCTTCAAGCTTAATAGCTAAGAAGTCTAACAGTTGTAGTAGCTTAGCTTAGTTAGTATTATTATTAAAAATTAATCACTTTTGTTAAATCCCCTTACAAATTCTAACAATTTTTTATTAAAAAGTATTATCTATAATAATAAGTTATAATCCATAAATGGAACATGTTTCTAATAAATGAATTTTTAAAAATATTTTTTTAGGAGAACATTTTCGAAAACACTTAGATTTATGCAAAGTGAGCCAAACGATAGCCATTGGTAGCCCGTGGTTAATCTAAGATGATTCAAAGCCTTGTGTCTACGGAAACCACTATTGTATTAAAAAATATGTGTGCGCTACATGCAATCTTGATTTATTCAAGAACCTGTAGGACAATTGAATCCACTGCGCATTTTGTCCAAAGGATCCTTAGCTTTGTACCCCAGGAACGCATTTGTTAGAACGTTATATAAAAAACATATACCACCGAGCAAACTATGAGTCTTTTGTTGATGTATTCATACCTGTATTGACTTATCTGAGTTACGCTTCAGAAGAGGATTAACTGGTGGATTATACTGAAATCATTTAGCGTAACATAGAGGCAGCAGACCTTAAAGAAGAAGAAGGATATTTGGCATCAAGTTTTCCCTTGTTTGCACTCTTTGTAGATGTCACACGTTGGCCATAACTAGTAATAATTGCGACAGACTCTTGAAATTTGGCACAGATGTTTTTTTTTGTGGTTAAAACAACAAAACTTTTGATTATGAACAAAATCAGTTCATGGACACGCCCACCTCCTACACAAAAGTGGGCTGTTGCTGAGGATATTTCTTCAAAATTTGTCTGAAACTCTATTAATTCGATAATGTTGATTTAAAAAATGTTACATACTGTGTGATATATAAAGTTTTCAACTTATCAGAGAAAAATCTAGAACGGTGACCATTGATAGTAATAATAGTGAATGACCATAGGAATTCGGAAGAGATGTTTATTTTTTTGGTTAAAGCAACAACAATTTTTGATTATGAAAAAAAACCGTTCATGCACACTCCCACCTCCCATACAAAGGTAGGTTGTTAATGAGGCTGTTTTTTTTCAAAATTAATGCCAATTTACAAGGCTTATTTTAAAAAAGTTATAAATATTGCGATATCTCTTATAATTTTCAAATTATAAGAGCATAATCATTTTGAAAGCTTTGATTTTCTATATTTGAAAAGTATTCGATATAATATCTTTTATTCCAAGGATGGTGAAAAGGGAAAAAATACCCCTTTCTGATTTCCTTCCTTTAAGGAGACTCTTTCAGCGATTTCAACTGTTTCAACATTTTTAAATCTCTTTCAACATTTCTTCATTTTTTCGAGTTTTCTAACCTCTTCACAACTTTTTTTCAACATTTTCGATGTTTTCTCGACTTATTCTTCCATACTTTTCGACTTTTTGAACCTCAAAATGAAATGAAATGAACGCATTAATGATATTTTCAAATTTTTTTTTTTGTATCGACTTGGACATTTTTTTTAAATTTGAAAACGATAGAAAAGGAGTTTCTTTGAATTTTTTGATTTTTTGATTGATTCAGTAGATTTTGCGTGAATCCCGTTCATCGAAAACGGCTATCATTTTATCTTTATAGATGAATATGATATAAGAGTGCTTACAACAAATACTTGAACTTCGTTTCGATGGACTAAGCAGATATAATCTGAAATTGGACCCAAGACAATGGAAATTACAGATGAAAAAGTTTGTTCTGATCGATTAAAATATAAAGTTGAAAAAGTTTTCTGTATCAGAAAATACTAATGAAGTACGAATATAGGTTGCAATGATTACCAAATATTCATAATTGGCTAAGCAACTAAATCGTTAAATTAAGGAAAAGGAAGAATGCTGAATTGCATTATGCATATTATGGGAAATTTTTCAAACTTTTGTTAAAAATTTCATCATTATTTTATGAAACTTTTTAGAAAAACTTTTAGCTACAGTAAACTAAAGCTACAGACATTTAAGCAAACAATTTTACTTAACCGCAGTCACGGCTCAACATGCATAGGAAATAGCTTTATCGCAAGATAATTTTAAAGAAAACTAGTAAGTAGGTCAAGTCAATCTTTGTACAAACAACAGCTAAATAAAACCCATATGGACCAAAACGTAAAAAAGTAAACTACGGAGAAAATTTTTTTTCTTAAATTTCGAGGGTTCTTTACTATTTTCTGGTTGTAAATATCTCAAAGTATCGAGAAACACAAATGTCAACCCGAAATCTGTTGCTTGCTGCCAGAATTTAGACTTGTTTCCTTGTTGCCTCTTTATGAATACAAATTGACAAAAATACAACACGAATCAAAAAAAAAATACGTTGTATTCAATATATATTATTTTATACGTACTATCCGCTTTTATGAAGTAGATCTAGGTATAGTGAAAGTAACTAAATAAATTGTTTGAAGGAAAAAATAGGTTATCAGCATTTTGTATGAAAAAGAATTCGACCGCATTTTTTGATGTAACGTAACAGTCAAAAATCCCAGAAAGTCTTTTGGTGCAAAATCTAGCACGTCAACAAAAGAGAATGACCGCATTTTCTCCGAGCACTTTTAGTCTATTTTCTAAAAAAAAATAAGACATTAGAGGTCATTTGCTTATGTGTGTGTCCAGAGCCAAAAACAATTTGTAACGTAACAGTCTTTTTCATCGATAAAATTTAGAAGAACGAACTGAGAATCTTTAGGTTGCCCTAGAGCATCAAATGATAACTTTAACAAGGAGGGAACGCTGCAAATTGAGTTTGCTGATAATTTTGCCTGCGAGGGACAAAAAGTGCAAAGTGCACATTGGTATCAAAAATAGCTAACTTTTCTTACTACTGCCTTCAAAGATTTTCGTATCTGACAACTTAATGCACACAAAATTTATCTGTTACTCTCATTCCCTACATGTAAATTTTGCTGTCTAGACTATTTTACTTCTTCTCACGGGAAAGGTTGTATCGATGGTATAGGCGCAACTACCAAAATGATTGTGATGAAGCATGTTTTGTCCCGTAAATGTATCGTGAACTGTGCTTCAGACTCTGTTGCTGCATTTCATCGTACAGAATCGAGAATCGCCATCGAGGAAGGTAATGAACACAATTTCTCCAATATAAATTACATTTTGAACGCGCCTGCGATTTTAGCTAGTGCAAAAAGTATCCGCGATATATATCGGCTCACCAAATTCAAGTGATTGATAGAACAATCATCACTTTTACCACCTCTAAACAAGTATACGATTTTTAATTTTTACTGATATCCAGTTTGTAAATTATTTTTAATAAAATTTAATGAATTAGTGAATAATTAGAGCTTTGTTGGTTCTTTTGGATTCCATGTCAATTACCTGGCGCATCTTAAATGTCTAATCGTAAGACTTCTGAATTAATGATATATTGTGAAATTAAACAACTTAAGCCATTTTAATGCTTATTTTTACTTTTTATACCAACGTAGATCGCAAAGGTAACGTAACAGTCTTTTCGTGTAACGTAACAGCCCGAACATATTTGCTTCTATAGAACTCAAAAAAATGTTTTTTATGTAATTAAAATTTAATTAATTACTATCATTCTAAAGCTTAGAAACTATAAGCTTCATGTTGAAAACAGTCCACCAAAAGAGCAGACTTTTCCAATAATATAAGGCAACTTTAAAATCTTCTTCCAAAATTATGTAACGTAACAGTCCATGCTGACACGTTCATAACTCCTAAATGACAAGGCATACAAACATTTTTATAATAATAATAAATGGTGTTACAGAAGCATACCCTGAGATGCATCAATAAAAAATATTTAAAGTACTCCATTTCACGTATTTTTGGAACAATTTATGTCAAAATATGCATACGAATGTAACGTAACAGTCTGCGTTTTGGTCCATATGAGAATTATTAGCTTTACATTGAAAAATACACAATAATTCATAGACAATAATTTATAGTTTGGACGGATTACAAGCCTCAAATTAATCATTTAATTCACATACCTCCAGACTTGATGATTTCGAGATCACGCAACGAAAGTTATTTTAAAAAAATATACATAATTTTATTTATTTTAAAAAATTTTAATATTTTATATAGCAATAATATACCTAAAAGTATATAATTTGCTATAGTGACATAAAAAATATACTGAAAAAAAAAAAACCAGCCAAAAATTTTGCTAAACCACAAAGTCAATTTGCCAACACATGTCCAACATAGCTGAAAAAAAAACAACAACAACACAAAGTTAAGCTAAAAACACGCTTAACCATGAATTTTTATTCAATATCAGCAATTTTTTCATGTACATAATATTTTTACCTTCATCCTTAATCGTTTCAAAGTCAACCACAAAAATTAAATTCAAATCCGAGCAAATAAAATAAATTCCCAAAAAAACAAAGAAATACGAAAATTCATGAAATTCCAGCACGAAATGTACAAAAATATAAACAAACGAAAGCCGTTTTTTGTGTCTTTTTACTTTTTTATATTTTCGATGTTTTTTATTTTAGCATAAAAATTCTTTGACACGAAGGGTAGCAACAACAACAACAGCCAACTTCAAAAAGAGCAGCGCAACAAATAATGGTAAGAAAAAAACATAGCGCTTTTACCATTAACAGGGCCAAGGTGAGACAAGGGCAATGCGCATGGGTCTCATGCGGGCTCAGTTTGCCAAGCATTTTTTATGACTGCCATTACCACCGCTGACTATGAGAACAAGTTTAATATGAAAATTACACTTTGGCGGTTGTTTCCCAAGTATTTGGAGCACGTAAGTAACAACAAAAACAAAATCAGATTAAGAGAAAAGTAACAACTTTTTAATACTAAAACAACTGCCGCACAGTGGGACAAGAAGTTCATAAGACTTAAATGGTTATAGTTCGTTTTGTATTTCTCATTTCAATACATATTTTCTTATTTTTATTTAAGAATTTGCAAACCAAAGGTTGGGGAATTACTGAGATTACTGTTCAGTACAGTAATTTTGTGGTATTCACTTAAATCAAAATAAAAATGAATCGAATTTTTTTTTGTTTCACTACTCATCGCCACAAACATGCAAATCATTTTCGTAGTCGCCGTTGCGGTGACGGTAGCAGCAGCTACGACACAAAGTCGAGGACACTTCAACAACAACAACAGTAACATTGACGTGTGCTGCCTGCGTGCAGGACACATAATAAAAATACAAGAAAGCAACAACGACAACAACAGTAAATACACTCATACACAATAACGCAAGCGTAACATAAAAGTAAACGTAAACTTTAATGTGAACTTAAAATGGCGTGTTCAGGCTAACACACACACACGTTCATGACAGTTAAATTGGCTGAAATTCCGCTGAGTAGCTGGAATTCAAGAGCGAAATGAATTGCTTGTATGTTGAATACAGGGTGCTGTTATGATTTATAAGGACATTTTTTCAATTCGTGATTAGATTTTCACTGGGTTAACTTCCCAATGTGCACAAAAACGGATGCGGATCCGTTTCGAACCCGTTGAAATTTAATCAAGAATTGAAAAAAATGTCCTCATAATTCATAACGTCAGTGCGGATTCCGTTATATTATGCTTCGACTGATCCATCTTAAACTTGGAACGGACTTCATACAAGGATCCGTTCCGGGTTGGTTTTTTATAAGTAAAACGCATGCGATCCAGAATCGTTTTTTATAAATAAAACAGATCCGTTCCGGATTCGTTTTTTGTAAATAAAACGGATTCGTTCCGGATCCTTTTTTTTTTTGTAAATAAAACGAATCCGTTATGGAATCGCTTTTTGTAAATAAAACGGATTCGTTCCGAATTTGTTTTCGTACATTACTGCCCATTTTTTGTCACTTTACCAAAACAAATGAGAGAAAGATATCATTCGCCTTTGACATATATAATAATATATGACAGGTAGCCTAGTAGGTAGCACGCAGGACTATGAAGTGCTGGGACATGGGTTCGAGACTGACTTTGTAAATCGTAAGTAAAATTGAAATTTCATAATAAAATAAAATTTTATGTAATAAAGTTTTACAATTTGCATATTAAATAATTCGATAATTAAATAAAATTAATTATAACAAAGGATCGGGATATGAAGTCCGTTCCGAATTCGAGAAGAATTCGACAGATCCGTTTTTTCGAGAGGAATTTATACGACGACTAGTATGAATTAGATCCGAAACGGATCCGTTTTACTTACAAAAAACGAATCCAAAACGGATCCGGATATGAAGTCGGTTCCGAATTCGAGAAGAATCCGACAGATCCGTCTTTTCGAGAGGAATTTATACGAAAACGAACTCAAATCGGATTCGAAACAGAATCGGGAATGGATAAAATGTACGAAGGCACACTTGGTTAAGACAATTATTTAAAATAAGAATAAATCAGATTTGAACGAAATTTTTATTTTGAAAATATATGTAAACTGAAGCTGACACTGTAAAACTCGATCCAAAAATTTGGTTATATTCCTACTGCTAGGCAATTGAACTAGCTAGGTAAAAGTCTCAGTTTGAGAGCTGGATAACATTTTGCGTATATGATTTCATCGTCGTTGATATTGATATGCAATAAAGTTTCGCTTAAATGTGTGTTAGAAAAACTAAAAATAAAGTGAAGATAGCGCCGCTTTTTTTTAATGAATTTCGAAGTTGCAAGAAAAAAAAAAGCTCTATCAATTTATATTATTGCATCTGCCTCGAATATATGATGTTAAGTGCATACAAATACTGAAAATATAAAAGGCAGACGTCCAATTTTCTGCATTTTCAATAACAGCAATTGTTAATACTTATGTAAAAAAAACTACATTAGCTAATCTTATGGTTTTTTTTTTTCAGAATTTTGTTGCCTTTAGTATTGCCCCCAGAAGCAAAAACTTTAAGATGCAGACATGTATGTTAGGTCTCTGCTTTTGGAAAATATATAAAATTTTATATGTTAAAATTGTCGATTCCGGTCAAATTTGTGTATTTCTTTTAGGAACACCAAATTTTTTGGAAGATAGTTCATTATAATTCAACATTAGCTGAACTTTTTCCCTTAATAATTCTATTTGATTTATGTCTATGTAATTTTTTTCCGAAATATTGTTAAATTTAATAATGTTATAAGTTTCACTTAACGATATTTTGGAGAACAAAAATTGTAAAAAATTATGGAGGCTAGTTTCAACCAGTACTAAAAGAAATAAAAAATTTAAGAAAAAAATCAGAGATGCAAAAGCAAAATGGTGTTCGACTTGGCGTGGAATGCCCCATATTCACAGCCAGAGTAATAATATACATAGCCGAAAAATTGAATAGAGCTTAATATTTGCAAGATATTTGTTCTATATATGTATATGCAATGAAATTCTCCATTACGGATAGCCCCTATAACCGGACAGCTTCCATAACCAGACATATTTCAGCGACACTCACTAACTTTTCCCTACAAAATACATTCCGACGCTCTAATAACCGGACATAAATACTGCAACGGTGGGTGTCCGGTTATGGGGAATTTTACTGTAGATACATTCTCAATAGTATGCACATTAAGTGCACAAAAATGTCTGCCTTTGAAAAATCAGCGCTGGAATCGTCTGTCTTTGATATTTTTATGTTTTTTATAGCTTAATAAACCAATTAGCCAAGGGCAGACGCGATAATATGATGTATTTTTAGATTTTTTATTAACATGTTGCTTATATTATATTTTTTTACTGTTTGAAAATGCACTCATTTGGTATCGTGGAGACAACGCAATGACAAAGAGGCTTATCGCATTATTTTTATTACTTAAAAGGAGACCACCATCCTGTGACCTCACCGATTTGGCTCAAAATTTTTCAAATGGTAGTTCACGTGAAATAAGAAAACCCATATTTTACCGTTTTTTGCAATACTCAAGGAAAAGCTAGAAAATCGCGTTCAAAATTTTCCAATAGTTGTCTTATACAAAAAAAGTTTACCTTCGTTCGAGCAGCAGAGTAGCATAGTGGTTAACGAGTTAGCGTATGATTCTGGGGGTCACTAGTTCGATTCTCCGCTGATGGAACTTTTTTTTAAATTTTTTTTTCTTAACTTTTTTTTAATTTTTTTTTCTTAACTTTTTTTTAATTTTTTTTTTTTACTTTTAGAATAAGGAAAAAATTCAGTATTATGGAATACTCTTTATTTCAAAAACTTATAAGCTATTTTACATTATACATTTATATTACAATGTTCTGGATGATACATATCAAAAAAATTAAGCCAAATTGGTGAGGTCCCAGGGTGGTGGTCTCCTTGTTAGATCTTCATGATCTTAAACTCTTAATGGGGATACCGAATTTTGAGGTCCAAGAAATTGAATTTTTTTACAGCTTAGATCAATACCATAGGCACTAAAGAATATAAACTCAATGTTATGGAGACTATTTCAAAGTACTTCGGTCGGAGTTGAGCTTGTGTTCCGCTACTGTTATTTTGCTTCTCTTTTTAATTTTTTTTTAATCTGCTTATAGCTCGGCTTAAAAGAACATTTTTTGTGTTGTACACATTTCTTTTAAAGTTAAAATATTCATGAAAAAAGTTCGTTGGGTTTACTTGTTTTGTTGCGTTCCAAGAAAGTTTCACAAAAGCAGCTGTTTCGATTATCATAATTTAGAATCTCCTCCAAAATCATATAAAAATTTGAAAAAACCTTTTACCACTTAATTTTGATATGTGACTTTGATCAAATTTTCTGTGAAGTTAACTTTTGGTTAGTACCTTGTGACTATATTTCATATAGTTCAAATATTAAAATCTTATTGGCTTTATCGAAACACTTCGAAAATCATTGACATTTATTGATTTATCTATACTTTTTAATACGGTTCGATATCTTTTGATTTTAGTCTTTGGTTGTGATATTTTTGCTGCTATTAAATTTTCTTTAACTATCACAAACTTCTTCTATACCATTCAATAATTTTGAGCTTTTTGACTATTTCGGTACTATTTAATACCTTAGAGTTTTTAAGCATGGTCTTATAGCGCTTATTTTTTTTGAAAAATGCAATCGAAAAACTCATTTTCTTTTCATTTTAATTAATTTCTGGAATTTTAAAAAATATTTCTTTTACCCAACATTAACGCCAACATACAATGGCTGACAATTTAGCTGAACTATATAGCTAATAACACTGGATAGAAAAGAGTGCTCATTTATGACACATATAAAAACATCGATCCGCGACACACTTTACGGTAATAAAAGTCAAATTAGCAAGTCCTTCAACACTAAACTGACAATAATAGAGCACACAGTAATTTGGTGCAATAAAAAACAAAGAGCTGCGTGACCATTTTACACAACTGCAAATGGTTTTCACTTTTATTACAGTCTATAGCTGTTGCTGAAGGATTGGCTCTTTATGATATTTAATACGAGAAAGAAAAAAAAATTAAAAAACAGTGCAATAACACTTTATTACAATACTGTAAACATCATTCATATTTTGTTACCATCCATATTTTTAATTGCAAGAAAATTAAAAATTTTTAAAAAAATTACAGTGAAGAAATCACTGTGTAGCTGCATTAAAACTGGCAGTATTAAATAACGTGCACTCCCTCTGCGCGCATTGTATTTTATGACTTTGCTTGGTATACCTTGGCATAGATATCCTTGCCAAAGGATAATTGTCTGAATTAATGTGGCAGAGATACACGCGTGTGCAATAATTTAGTTTTATTTAAATTTTTTTTTATTCGTTAAGCTTTAGCTCTAAACATTTTATAACATCATTTGTTGAAATTAGAGAATTGCAGTAAAAAGGACACTCCACAAAAAGGTGCAGCAATTGTTGCATATTTTAAGTTAATTGGTATCTTTTTTTATAGTATGGAAAATAAAATGTTCATTGATCCTATGTAAAAAATTCTATTGAAAAATTTAGGTATATTGCAATTTTTCTTGTCATATACAAACTGGAATAGGAAAAAAAATTTTAAGAAGGTTTTGCTGGACACGATTAGGTCAAAAACTAACTCTTGAGAATATTATCAGTAAGGCAGATGCTGCAGGCCATATGACAAATAAATAGAGGGCACTAGAGCTCATATAATATCACTATACTCATTTATCAAAATCCGCACATACTCGCATAGGATCTCATTTGATAACTCCAGAAAATAATTTGAATAAGTTTCTATGGGACATAGCTTCTGATATTTTGAGCTTAAAGCTAAGAAAATCCTTTTAACCTACAGCGAATGTCTCAATAAGCATCCTGCGACCACACTGACTTTACGTCTCATCTTATTTCATAATCTAACTAGAGATATTGAATAAGTGTATAAGTCAAATGGCTTATAATGGCTCAGAAAGGTATGTAGCCAATTGGATGCGACCACACTATCAGTAATTGAAAGTTTATAAAATTTTGCTTATAACTTTATTGCATACCTGCTGTACTCGCAGCTTTACCCGCTGTACAACTGTAGTTGCTATAGATGCCAATATATAGCGTTTAGAGTGATTTTGTTGTTCGGAAGGTTCCACGCCGTCAAGATACGGGCCAACATTTTTTTTATTGCCTAAATTAGTTCTCTTTATATTAATTTCACTTTTCGTGAAGAAAGCCAGGAAATTTATTAAAAAATATACTCATTCGCATCTAAGGCATAAAATTATAACAAATTTGTATATTCTTTCAAAAAATACGGTAACTCAGTTGACTTTCTTAGTAACGCAGATGCTTTTCATGTGAAATATTTCTATCCTGGAGTAAAAGTCTCATGTTATAAAGAGCTGTATCTTAAAATTTTTACTAGATGGCACCTTAGCTGAATATCACAATAAATGTTAAAAGTCATAAGCTCTGTTAGAGCCCCAATATATACCATTTTTCTAAAACGTGTAATTTAATACAATGTATTTAACACTGTGTCCCCAACAATGAAAAATATCTTAGCTACACTGAGTTACTATAGAAACTCAACTTTAAAATAAAACAATTGATATTCTGTAAGTCTAATTTCGATTGTTTTATTGTTACTTACGAACGAAGCGTTACCACCGCGCGGGGGAAAATAGCTTGCCGAATAATTCACCAGACTAATTTCGTGAGAGGTGAGTGTTTTATTTGCATGACCGCTAAGTTACCGTCGTAAAAATGCAAGTAATGACGATATTTGCATTATTATTATTCAAAAACACAGATATTTAGATATATAATCAGAAATGTGATAAAAATTTGCTTAATTCTTTCTCATTTTGTACAAGTTGGTGAAATAGTTATATTTTTACAAATACGTTACTGTTACTATACGTAACGCAGTGCTTTTTTTGGTAACGTAGTTGATTTGAGTGTACTTTTCTTAGTAAACTACATAATTGTAACAAAGATACCAGTACATGGGTTGGTTTATTTAGCAGAAACACTTTAATTTATCAGAACCTTTCAGTAATTTTTAAGATGTTGATTTTTTTACTACCCATTTTTAAAAAAATACTTTAATGTTTATCAGAAATGTTAAACTGAAGTTATTTTTGTAATTCTATATTGCATTAACGTCATCTTTTGTTTAGAATGATTATCTGTTAGATCTTCTTGAAAAAAGTATAAAGTGCTATGAATGAGCAACTACCATGTTACTATAGATACCTCTGCGTTACTTTTGTATCCAGTTTTTATATAAAATAAGAGTTATAATTAGTTTTCTAATTATTAAAAATAGCTTGACTCTATATTTGTCTTGAAGTTCACAATAAACCTAACCTTCTTTCTCAAGTTTGTGTATTAACCGTAGACCGATCCTTAAAAATTACGACTAATTTGATCTTGGCGGGTCGTTTTCAACCCGTAAATGTTTTGTATGGAATTTTGAAGGAAAAGATTTTTTTTTAATGAAAATGATACACTTATTTCGGTTGTGTCTTCTTTTGCAAACATTTTTGTTACACATACATCAAACCAATTCGCTTTTGTGGTCTTTTTGTAAGGTTTTCTCGCTTAAACAAAGAGCATATCTACCCAGTTTGATTGAATCGGGACCATTCTAGGCTGCTTGGCAAGTAAGACTTGCTGATGATTTTGTAGATTTCTGGTTCTGTTAGATATACAACTATCAACTATTTGAAGTGGAAAAAATTCAACCCATTTGTCCCATAATTCTCGTATTGGCGCGATTTTACCCAAAGCCGTGAGACTAAGTTCGTTTTGTTCGATGTGTTGGATATCACATTTCGTTAAATTGGATTGTGTATCGATACAATTACACTTGTTATACAAACTTAACACACAACCAACTTAGAACTCGGACATCATGAGATGCGATCGAATGAGACGAACAACGAGCGAACTGAACTTGAGTTGTGTCAAAGGAATCGAGTTGTTCGAGCTTGACTTGTTGCGTATGGCAGAGCTTTGAACATGTTCGATCATCTCGTTGCACAACCTTAGTAAACACTGAACTGTAATTAACTTTTTAAGCCAATAGAAAGAACAAAAACATGCCTTTACATAAAAAAATTAGTACGGGTCAAAAACGACCCGAATGGCGAAAATAGTCCCAAAGTTGAAAAAAACTTAGGGACAACTAACAATAAACTCTGACACTACATGTTTTCATTCATAATTACTGATAAAGTCACGAAGACACAGACCCACACAGCTGACAGCTTTCGAAATATTTGAAATGAAAAAAACATTTGGTCAAAAACGACCCTAGGATCGATCTACGGTTAAGGAGAGGAAGACAGTTGCCAATGACAACTTCAATAAAAGATTATTTAATGCAATTACCTAAAGTATTGGCGTAGCCATTTTTTTTTTTTTTTTTTTTTGTAAACAACCCAACATCAATTTTGCATTACCGCAAACTTTGAGATAAAAAGGGTTCTTAATGGTTGAGGAGGGATAGGGATAGAAATGGTTGAGGAGCCAGACATCATTCATCAATAAAGCAAACGAAAGCGAGGCATTGATCTTTTCGACAATGCAATGAACAATTACCGGATTTCTCTTCGTGGCTAAAAATATTATTGGCCATTGATAACAAATAGACTCGATGTTGCCATGGTCAATGCTTGGAAGCTACATAGTTCCATCCACAACTACAAGCGCAAAAACGCAACGTCTAACAGGGATAGCTCCAAAAAGCAATTCAGGCAGATGGGCCAATTCGAATTCCGCAACATAGTGACTGACTCCTTGGCGCAAATTGAGGTAGTGGCACATCATCATGGTCCCAAAACTTAAGACACACCCTCTCAAAGACAATTGGGAGAGGATAACATTGGTCACAACAGTGAAAAGAAGACTAAATGCTTCCGATGTTGCCACTGTGCTTTCCACACCACCTACTACTTTGCCAAGAGCAAAGTGGCTTGCCATGTCGGGAACTAGATATAACGTGCTTTCTAGTAAAAATTCATGACTTTTTTTTATACATATATTTTGTCGAAAACTCTGAATTAATATGTTCCGACACGCATTTATTACACTACTCAACAAAATTAACTTTTTTTTTTGTTGCCCTGTATGTCTCTGTGGATTTCTATAGTTTCAAGCTCACAGTTTACGAATATATTCATGAAAGTGCTGGATTGGCTGTAGACTTTATGATATTGTGGTATTTGTCTCTCATATATAAAAATCTCGTGTCACAGTGTTTGTTACCGAACTCCTCCGAAACGGCTTGACTGATTTTTATGAAATTTTGTGTGTATATTTGGTAGGTTTGGGAATAGCTTGCAGGGTATAAAAATTTTATTTAGGGTGCATATTAAGGGTGGCCCTCATACAAAACTATTTTTAAAATAGCATTTTCCCAAAGACCACTACATCGTTTCACATGGAATTTACACCACGTGTTGTTTATATTATAAAAGACACGTGGTGTAAGTTCCATGTGAATCGATTAACCGGTCTTCGTAAAAATGCTATTTTAAAAATATTTTTGTATGAGGGACACTCTAAATATGCACATTAAATAAAAGTTTTATAGACTCAACTATGTCTCTAAATATAAAAGACACGGGGTGTAAATTCCATGTGAATCGATGAAGTGGTCTTTGTGAAAATGCTATCTTAAAAATATATTTGTATGAGGGCCACCCTAAATATGTTCCCTTAATAAAATTTTTATAGCCTACGAGCTATTCTCGGACCTACCAAATATACACACAAAATTTCGTAAAAATCAGTCAAACCGTTTCGGAGGAGTTCGGTAACAAACACTGTGACACGAGATTTTTATATATGAGAGATAAATACCTCAATATCATAAAAACTAGAGCCAACCCAGCACTTTCATGAATATATTCGTAAACTGTGAGCTTGAAACTATAGAAATCCGCAGAGACATCCAGGGCAACAAAACCACTGTTGACTAGTGTTATCTACTTTTCAAATAAATCTAATCTAAGCTTTGACTTGATCCATTAATTTCTTTTATAATCCACATATTTCATAACCACTCTTTCCACTAGTAAAAATGTACTCACTAACGCCGACGGGTGCAAAAACGCACCACCCCCTACATGGGTTGTGAGTAGGGATAGGGAGCTAATTTTTTGTGCGCGGAATACGAGTGTCCCTAAGACATCCTCCTCGAAGTTTCAATCCTCCATGTCCACGAATAAAGGAGCCGGCGTTAATGGGTTAAGAAAAAATTACATGGCAATAGACTTCGAAGAGCTATTGGCATTCAACTTCGGACTTCCATGTAACTTCAGAATTAAATCGGAATCAGAACAGGACTGGATCAAGCCAAATGGTAATATAATTTTACACCTTATGGAGTTCCAGAACGAGATGCATCTGGACGCATGAAGCAAAAAGGTGGATGCCATATATTTAAAATGTACAATTTTGTGTCTTATGTATTCAAATAAAGTATTATTAAGCAAAATGCTTGAAAACCATTAAATTTTCATATACATATCTTATATCTACCCGGGTAGCTATAGGTACGAATGTGTATATAAAACGTATAAACTTAAAAAAAAACTATTAAGAATTGTACTCAAAATAAAAATTAGTTTATTTTTCAGAATAAGTTCTTAATTTGATCACTGAGTCGACAGCATTTTTAGATTCTTCCAAAACTAATGGAGATATACTAAAATTAGAATCGCAATATCTACCTGGGTAGATACTGTACAAGCGAAGGTTAAGGAAAAGAACTAAGCGACAAATGAGCATTCATTTTATAGCAAGTACTGTAGCCAAGTGGTTAAGTTATTGGTTATGCAAATGATACATTAAGGTTTAAAGATTAAGGTATCACTCACGCTAAAACATATGTTTTTTTTTTATAATGTATGAATGAAAGTTGCAAAAATTTTAATTCAAAATTGAAAAAAAAATGTTGATTTAACATCGTAAATTTCAAATTGAAAATTTTCCAATAAAAGAAAAATTTCAATCCTAAGCTTAAAATTGTAATTTTCATCGCTTTTTAATCTATTTTAATTCTATGATTAGTTCATGATAAAATACTTTTCCCAATATATGAGCAAATACATTTACAAAAACCCATGATGTGAACAAAAGTAAAATTATTGCTTTAACCCTATTAGTACTGGGTGAAATGACGAACACAAAGTACTGAAGTGAGTCTTTCGGACTCACATACATTCTGTATGAAGAAAAGCGACTATAACAGTTTAAGTTTATAAGTATAGATTATTTGAGCGATTTAAGTATTTTATTAATACATTTGATACAAATTACAACCTTTTGAAAATGCCCGTTGCATATATTTTTTGGTCATTGGCTGCAAAGCTGATTGCTCATCCTTTCTTGTGCAGGTGGGCACATACAGTAGCGTCGTTTCTTGACAACGGTTTTGGGTGTTTGTGATTTGCGTTATGGCGTAAAGCATGGACGAGCTGATCAAGCGTATCCACGCCACCTCTTGTCGAATTGTTGTACAATTTTATGCCTGATTTGTTTTTGTTTTCCTTCTCTACCTATCGCATCGTTGATAAAAATATAACTGCTCGGCTTTTTTTCGGAACATAACTGACAAGAGTTATATTTTTTTTTTTGAATATATCCAAAAACGTTTGTTTCAACTGCTCTTTATCGGTGTTGTTGAAATTTTGCGGAATTTATCGTTTATTTTTCCTCACCGTTCCAACACATGTAAGGCCATTTGATAGAAGTTTTTTAGCTAAACTAAAACTCGTTAAATACTTAGTTATAAAACGTAATATTACGGTTTGATCGGTGAAACGGTTCTGTACTCTCCTTGACCACCATTTCTTACACTAAATTAAGCCCTCTGTCCTCTTTTTTCAAGATAAAGTATTCACTTTAGTGGATAACTGGTTGTATTATCACATGACCACCAAATCTTAATGTCATATTTGTCAGGCTTAGAGGGAATATACTACCAAAGAGATACTCTTCCTCGCAATGGCACCAAATATTCGTCGATGGTTAAACTTTCTCCCGGAATATATAACTTGATGAAATTGGAATTAACAATATTCCATATGTCACGTATAGGTGAACATATATCAAGGCAAAAAACTTCTCACGAGATTTGCTGACTAAATAACATTACCGAAAAGTGGATGCCAGAAGTCCTTATAGTCAGAAGGTCCTTGTTTGTTTATGCCAGCATTTAATAAAAGTTCAATATAACAGTGCATTTCAATTTCATCCATAAGATTCCATATTTCACGAAGTGTAGGCTGTGCTTGAAATTTGTACAATTTATGATGACTCGGATCACTTCATCGTGTATGCATAATGAGAAAGTGACAACATGCTTGCTGGCCACTAATGGAACTTTATGAACACCACCTATAATGATATTGTGATCAAGGCATTTTCTTTGTACAAAAGGTTTCCCAAAAAACGCCTGATCTTCAGTTTCAGCCAAAAATTCTAAATTCTCATCACTCTGCTGCACTCGAACTGTATGAGTCTCTAAGACTCATTGCAGTATTTTGTGTTAGTTTTATAAACTAATTTTGTTAAAAAATATAAAGAAAATTATGGATACATTTTTTTTATCGTAATTCTTTTTAGAATTAATGCAGTTTAAAATACAAGAAACCTCAAATGTGTAAAAAAAAAAATTACGCCAGGAAAACAGCGCAAAGTCAAAATGAGTCTCAAAGACTCAAGGTAGTACTAATAGGGTTAAAGCCATTGCATTTGCAATGACGTAATTGCTGTGCATCAAAAGTGAAAATAATTGCATGTTTATATAAAGTACATTAAAGCATTTAAAATAAAGTGAAATCATATTAGTTTGTTAATTATAAATAAAATGACAAGAGCCTACTATTATGTCATTACAAAATTATTCCATAGAAAGCACAATTTAGTAAACGAGAATACATATGCAACATAGTGGCCTTATGCCTGCAAAATTTAATTCAAAGTTAAACATATCCGCTATTTCGCTGCCAAAATAAATAAAATTTGGCTCATATTTCCCAGTTGGGCTACAGCCAAAACTTGCTGTTATATAAACATTTTTATATGATTTTTTTTGTTTTATTTTGTTTCCATTTTTTTTTGGTCATTAGTGCAATTTTCCGTTGGCTAGAAAAAGTGTCTACATTTTGTCGTTTCCGATTTACTGCGACACAACCGATAAACGGAAGTCATCAACGTTGTCGACAATATTCTCAACTTTAAAATGTAACATGTCTGGTTTCGATTTTTTGGCATACTTTTGCCATGTGAAAGTCATTTAAGTTCAACGAACTCATTTAGTTTGGCTCTTTAGTTTACAATAATCGATTCTTTCGTACATGTCAGTTAGCAGCAAAGAAGATATCCGAAAATATGTAACCATATTTTCTTTTCTGCCATTCTGTTGTTAATTCCCAAAATGACTTTCATTACGTGACCATAATTTTTACTTGCATTTGTATACATTTTTGCACAGAGTGGAAAAACTGTTGCTGCAACAAGCCGTGTTTCATGAAAACGAAATATGAGTATAACAAATGAACATTTGAAATTACATAGGCCAGCAGGCACTTTTAGCCAAAAAAATGTTAGAAACCTGGGAAGTAGACTAAAAGTCAAAAGGGAATATCCATAGGAATAGTACCACATATTTTGTATGAGGAGAATGTTCAGCCAAAATGGAAAAATTTTGGGTATTTATAAGAATATATCATGCTGATTAACAAGTCAATGCTGGTACCACTGGTAACTCATAATTGATCGGCTCAATGAAGCAACAAGCGCTTGGTATATTGATCACTGATCGATGGGTTCCCCTCGTCTTTCAAGCATAGCAATGATTTTTCTAATAATCCATATGTAATCTGTGAAATTTTCGCTGATATTTTCCAACAGTCTTTTAGCTCTAACCCTTTTAGCCCAGACTTGAACTGTTACGGCTATTCCGATTTGCTGCTTCAAGTTTCTTTTCAATCAGTTTATTTTACACATGAACTTGTTTTTAAAGAAATAAACAAATTAAAGGATGACTCTAAAGCGGGTCCTGATGGAATTCCAGCATTACTTTTAAAATACTGTAGTTCTCCGTTGTGTAGAACTCTTTCCATATTATTTAATTGATCGTTGGCAGAAAGTTTTTTTCCAAATATCTGGAAAACTCTCCAATTTTCAAAAAAGGCTGCAAAGCTGATGTTAATAACTATCGCCCCATAGCCAAAATGTCATGCATACCTAAACTTTTCGAGCACAAAGCTTACAATTTTTTAAAAAACCATTGTCGTTCGATCATCAGCACTCACCAGCATGGCTTTGTCAGTGGTAGATCAACGATAACAAATTTATTTGATTTTTCTAGTTTTTGTTTTAATGCTGTTAAGTCAAATAGATTGAAGTTACATTGACTTCAGCAAAGCTTTTGATAAGCTTTCTCACAACCTGATTGTGCTGAAGCTTAAATTTTTTGGATTTCCGAACTATTTTATCACCAGAATCAAGTCTTATCTGAGTAATCAGTCATATCAGGTACGATTTCGGGGTTGTCTTTCTTCTCCATTTATAGCTACATCATGTGTTCCGAAAGGAAGTCATCTGGGGCTCCTTTTGCTTATCTTAGCCATTAATGATATAACATATACTATCAAACATGCAAATTTACAGGGGGATAAATGAAGAAAACTACTGCCTCTTGCTCCAAGAAGATTTGAGATCATTTCAGGTTTGGTGTGGTAGTAAAAGTCTAGTACTTAATATTGATAAATGTCAAATTATATATCTTTCACACGGAAATTATCTAAAATTTATTATACATAACTATAAAATAAACAATCATGTTTTGTTCTATGATTGTTCCGCAGAAAAATAGCAAATATAATTTTGCTGCACCAATTATTTACAGATGTTTTTGATTCTCCAGAATTATTAAACAATATTCATACAAGCGATAATCGTAGAACCAATCGAACAAATAATAATATTTTTTACATTCTCTTTCATATAACTAACTATGGTGTAATTGCTCCTTTTAATCGGATGAGTTGCTTGGCAAACAGAACAGTTCTGTTTTTGATTTAAATTTATCTAAATGCATGCTTAAAAGTAAACTGCGATCATGGACTGCTAAAATGACAATTTCTGTGGAAATACACACTTGAGTCAAAATACTCAAATAATTTAAGATTTTATTTTGATCTAAAATTTATAAATTTTTGTATGTAAATTTTCGTAAAAATACGATAAAATATTTTTTACCCTAACCCTCCTGACACGGGTACCTGGGTACCCGAACGGACTTTGAAGTTAAATATTTTTCAAACCAAAAAAATTGCAACTTTGAGGTTCCATTACATCTTAAAAATAGGCGTTTGCTATCGTTTTTCGCATATTTTAGCTTTCTAGAATCCTGATGTTGGTTGTGAAGCCGATCCAAAGTCAAATACTCCTTACCCTCCTGATAAGGGTACCCGGCTACCCGTAAGTCTTTTCATACATTTTGTATGAAGAATGTGAGATAATAAGTAATTTTCGGCTTGTTTTTGGTTTGTTATGTTTTATTGATTGATTTACAACAAACACCGTGTTACTAGAAATAATTAAAACAAAAAAATTGACAATTCAGCAGCTTATATAATATATGTGATATATAATAATGGTGATAGAATTTTGGTGTGATTGCTGCACATTGACTGCCATCGCATTTCTAACGTGTCTTTTGGTCGGACATAAAATCTATAGCCACGCAAGGATAGCAACGATCGTTTGATGGTTACTGACCTGTTTTATTTTGCTCAGTTGTTCCCGATGGGCCTGTAGAGTTCGACCCAACTGCCTCAGAGAAGTTTTTGTTGAGCATAAGATCAAAAGCAGCTCAAACCTTAGTGTTTCGTGTTATTCGCCCTTTCATTCATGATTTATGTCGCCAACTACACGCCAAGTGATGTCAATAAGCCTCGAAGAGAGCTTCTTCTTTTCTGGTGCTTGCATGGAGGCTGGAATGGAAACAAAATCCACCCAACGGAGCCACGTCGATCATGTTGGAAAAAATGGCTGATGGCCGTATATATCTTTTGGATTTGGTGCTATGTTTAGACATAATCTGGTACATTACTTCTACTCTACCTGTGATTTTGTTGTAAAATCATATATGTATCTCCTCTTTTCTATTTGCTGCTGGCTTACATTGTGAATAATGCATAGTTGACAGGGAGAATCTGCTTTTCATCTTGTTTATCACGGCAGATAAAAGATTTCCATTTTTGTTGAATGCATATCGGGGTAGACATATGTGTATCTTTTGTGGAACTTGGCCGTCGCTCTCTTAGAATATAAGTTTTATTTTGTCGAAGGGTGCATAACAACGGGACTCATTGCTCTACCTCGTAGCTGACGGAATGGAAGTAAAAATTTGACTGTTGCCACATTCAGACCAAATTGTTTCTAAAAATCAACCAAAACCCAAAAAAAAGTTTTTTTCCAACGTTTACTTGTCGCTGACCATCAGGTGGTTTGCTTGTTTACATTATTCCGAACAGAAGATAGCTATCGGCTGTGTTAAAGAACCATAATATTTTGCTGGTTTCGACAAAATGTATTGGGTAAAACTGGTTCGTCTAATATATGGGAATAAATGCTCATTCACTGCTACGTTTTGATCCGAATAAAAATTTTTTTGTAGATTCTTCATCGGCATACTAAGTATCGGAGATAGAAACGGGTTCTGTTTATTTACTTGAATTATTTGTTGAAATCTATCTCGACTTAACGATGCATTGTAAAATAGATGACTGCGATTGCACCACAGAGCTGAAGAAGGATTATCGCTGACACCACTTAAACTTATAACCAGAAAAATTTCAATTAAAGCATTAAACTCACTGCCTTTCATTGCCTTTTCATCACGCTAGGCCTAAACAGAAGCCAGCACATGCTAGTCTAACATATGACTCTCTATGTTCCCATATAACATATTCACGGGTACCCGGGTACCCTCATCAGGAGTCTACGTATATAAATGTTGTCAGGATGGTTAGGGTTAAATTTGTAAGCAGAGACTTTAACCCATTTTTAGAGATTTTAAATATCAAGCTGACATGACACCTTCAAAAAATTTGTTCTTAAGTGTTTTAAAATGCGTACAATTTTTATAAAAAACAAGATATAATTTCGAAACTTTACACATATATTTTGACACAAAACAATATTTTAAAAATTTTTTTTTTAATTTTTTTTATGAAATCTACGACCACTAGAATTTTTTGAAAAAAACACCAAAAAATCACAGCGAGCGTGATTGCGGCTCACTGAAACATATGAAAAAAAAAAAAATAATAAGAGGATTTAATCAGCATCAAAGCCGCCAGGGAATGAACTACAGGTTAAATTTTTGGTCCAAAAATTATAAAATGGCGTAATTTTTTCGAAAATTGCTAATTTTTCGTGCCAAAAATCAAAAACTGTAACACCAATCTTTCTGTCCGTAATTCATTCCCTGCACTAATGTGTGCACATCATTATAATAAAATTTCAGAAAGATCGGTCGAGTAGTTTTTTTTTATCATGCCCGGCAACTCGAAAAACGCCTTTAAAGTTTTTTAACTATAGTTAGCTTTTCAAGTACTATAACTTTGACACGGTGTTCCTAAAATGCTCGCTATATATTTTATAAGCCAAATTTGAGGTTTATATTATTAAAAACGTATTTTTCAATATTTTTTAATAAGAAATAGTCAAAAAAAATTTTTAATTCTTGAAAATTTGAAGGTGTCATGTCCTCTTAAAATCAAAATTTACTATTTTTTTTTTTATAAATTTAATTTTCTATAAATCTTGTCACATAGCGGAATAAAAACTTATGTAGCCGCTAGAGGGCTCTGAAGTTTAAAAATTACCTTAAAATTTTTTTTCCATGAAATTCATATAAGCCTTCCGAGAAATAACTTAAAACTGGTATCAATTTTTATTTCATTATGGGACAAAAATCATTAAAAATTATATGGTTCAAGCGAAGCAGTTCTGAAAAAGTTTATTTTAAGAAGATTTAAGTGTAAGCAGCAGTATAGAACAGGTTAAGTTAAAGTAAAAAAGCAAAAATTCACTAACAAAATAAAATTTTAAAGAAAATGTTAAAACTTTATTTTATACCTTCAGTACATGTCGTTTAAATTTTTATCAAGAAATTCAAAGTGCTCAACTTTATACGGACGCACACATACTAAGTAAGTATGTACGTACGCAACAAAGACATAGCTGATTGCTTTTTAAGATGCAATTTTTAACTGACTACCTCTAGCAGTTTGCCTGTCAGAGAGTACGGGCGTAACCGGGGAGCATAAAAATGTTATGATTATGCGAGATGTGCAAATAAAACCAATGCTACTGATGGTGATGTTGATGTCAATGCTGCTTTTGCTGGAAATGGTACTGTTGATGAAAATATTACTGTTGATGTTAGCCAACACTGCAGGGTTTCTACTTCAGTTGGTATGAAACAGTAGTAGTTATGCAGCGGTGTAACATAGTATGACATTAACATAAAAGTCGTAGATCCTGCTTCAATGAGCATATCCAAAAACAAGACCATTTTATAAGGTAGGCACTTAAAGCGTATACACATAGAGATGATGACTTTGTCGGTATTCGTATGTATGATGGTGACAAAATGCTGTAGGTTATTTTATATATTTTTTCTTTAACAAAATAAAACTTGTTAAGTTTATATGGTGTGAAATACAATTTTACGATTTTCGCAGTAAGTAAAAAATGAAGTAAGACTGAAAGAAAATGTTTATTTTTATTTATTCTAAAAAGTTACATAAAATTATGCCGAAGGTAACACGACTTTTGATGATATGAATGTTCCTTTTGTTGAAATTTCATGTTTGGTAATAGAAAAGAACACTAAAAACAGAGTTGCAGTTAATATCCCACTTGGCATGTAACGTTGCAAAAATGTTTCATTTGAAATGTTGCAAATGGTTTATTACAGACATTTTTCCTAAATATTTCAAATATAATGTTTCACATGCAATCATTCTGAAGTGTTTCTGAAAGGTTTCAAATTCAATGTTATCTAAACATTTCAAATAAAGTTTTTCTGGGACATTGTAAACGTAGTCGTTCATATGTTATCTCTCTGAATTGTTCCTGAAGTGACAGCGACAGTTGCATCAACCAAAATAGGATAATTATTTTTGATATCTTTAAAGCTCACAGCATAATTAATTTTCCTATTATTTGATACTCTGCTGAAAACGTATGTCTCTGTCGAGGCAGAACTCCAAGCCTATGACGACTGCTCAATGTAATACTATTTGTATTATGTCTTTTCGTTAATTAAGAAAAATGTTCCATTGTTGTTAATTTGCAATGATTTTGTTGCAATGGAAGTTTTCCGTTATTGACGATTTTTGCTAGAATTCCATTGCAATTTTCAAATCTGAATCATATTACTACATTTCATCATATCATGCAATGTTTCTGCAACGTTTCAGAAACATATCATGAAATGTTTCTATAACGTTTCAGAAATATACTTGAGGCGCTGCAGAAGGTTCTTAAACTCAAACAAAAACATTTTTGCACCACAATATCTCTGTAACGTTTCCGAAACATGTCAAATGAAATCAAAAGGCGGACATTGACACACCGCAGAAAAATTATTGAAATGGAAATTAATGATTTGTGAAACGTGCCTAAAGCTATGTATGATTTCATGTGAAAGATTTCTGAAAGGTTTTTGAAAAGTTATATAGTGAGTGGGATACTCTCAGCGTAGTAAATATGAAATTTTAATAAAGTACAAGGAAGATTTTATGAAAATTCATATTTTATATATATATTTATAGCTTTTACCCAATTAAGAAATATATTTGCTAAGAGTAAAACGGAATTTCAATGATATTTATGAAATAGTTAATTTATTTAATTAAAATAAAATTATATAATGTATTATAAAGTATATTGTTATGTTTAGATGAAAGTCCTACTGTACAACCCTAAATAATTATATAAATTTTAAGTTAATATAAAATAAATTCTTACTTGAAACAGAGGTGTTGTAACTAAAAACCTAAATTAGGAAAATTTACAGGAAAAACATCTGGAAAATCTAAGTAGTAATCATCACATTATAAATTTCTTTCCATCCCAACATTTTAACGTATTCTCCTTAAGACTTTAAAAATAATATGCGGCCTCTAAATAAATATTTCTATATAAACAATCAATATTCTATGCTTTACCCTTCAAATTATAAATCAAAATGACACCACACGAAACATGAAGTTCCACAATGTGAACATCAACGTTGGTTGTCGTGTACCCGCAACCAACGGCGTCACGCAGCCCATAGCCATGTGACCGAAGCTGTGAACCTGCACAGGTGCAACATGTTGAACTTGTGAATGGATTCAATGTTGTTGTTTTGTTTATTTTTGTTTTTGTTAGTCTGATATCATATTAATATTCCAGTGTGACCACTTGTAAAATTTCTATAGGGGAGTCTCAATTTAAATTTTTTTTATTTAGATAAAATTTTCACCTTAGAAGCAATGGAAAATGCTTAAAAAATCTACTATTTTCTGGAAAATGAGAACAAGAAATTTTTTTTTTTTTTGCAAAAAATTGCTAGGTCCCACCTAGCATTTAGATGACATTTTTTTTTTTTAAATCACCTTTATGAGTCATTTTTGACTACTATTTACAATAAGCAAAATTATGCATATAGAGCTGATGGTGATAAAAAGAACGTCAAGGACTTGCGAAGGAACGTGAATGCGAAAAAATTTAAGTCACATGACTCGCAAATGATTAAAAATATGACTCAAAACAGACTCGCAAATGCTTAGAAATATGACTGAAATATGACTTGAAAAACACTCGCAAATGATTAGTAATATGACTCGAAAATGAGTCGAAACTGATCAAGAAAACGCGTCATAAACGACTCTTCAAGAAGAGTCGTGGATAGGGTACAGTTTTCTCCCGATAAATGTATTATTTTTGATCAGAAAATGAGCGCATTTATGATAATTTTAATCAGACAGAGGACTTGAAAAAGACTCAAATGTGATCGAAAATTTCATAAAATGCTGGCTGGGGTAGCTAACCAGGGATGCATAGTGTCCAAAATTGATAAAGCCATGCCCGAAATTTAATGTTAAAGCTATGGTTTTGGTAGGAATTACAGAAATTCTGAGAAAGCCGGGAAGTGGACAATTTTTGTGACATATGTATGCTTTAATTCTTTTAGCAATCACAAAAATAGATATGGTCAAATTTTTGCCACACAAAAATTTAAGTTTTTTAAAATGCTGAGCTGACTTGTCTTGGAACGTTAAATTTCCATGCATGCATAGCTTTCTTATCAATGGTAAGCTGAAGTTGAGAAATAATGCTCCTACAAAACACTGATAAAAGCTACGGTGAACATAGGAATAAAGAATATCCGCCAAGGTTTCCAAATCTTGCAGACACAGTTCCCAGCCTTCTCACAACAGCCTCTCTCCCCATTATGTTTCATCTGATAAAATTCCAATATGATCTTAGTTAAGAAATAATTTTTCAATATTTTTAGAAGATTTTTTTCTTCAGATTAAATTTAATTCTGAAACAATACGGTGTTTACGCTAGGCGTATAAAGAATCAGAAAGTTTCAAAAATAGTTCATGATGTTCAAGAAATGTTTTCTTTGAAATATTGCTAACGGAACGTTAAAGAAATTTTTCATCTTTATTTAAAATGTAAACATTCTGAAGTGTTTCTGAAAGGTTTCAGATTCAACGTTTCCTAGATCTTTCAAATAAAATCATTCTGACACATCATTTGCGAAATTTTTCACATGTAATATTATTGAAGTATTTCAGAAACGTTCCAGTTAAAGTTTTTACTGATTTTTTCTAATGAAATCTGAATAAAGTTTTATGATTCGATATAACTTTTCTGTTATCGGCATTGTATATGTATATGTATATGTATATGTATATATACTGCAGGTACATTGTTAATAAATAGACTTGTAAATGTTGCTAGGCTGGTTTTCTATTGTTGTTAAGAAACGCCACAATAAATTAGTGAATATTATAGGCATAAGCAAAAGTGATGATGCGGGTAGAATTAAACAATAGTTTTTCATTCTGATGACATAATAATATAACAACGCAGGTGACGCGTACAAAAAAAATGTTTCAGAGTCCAGTCTGCTAACAAAATAAAAAACTTTTGTTTTATACCAATTTATTTTACAAGATTTCTGTACTGTTTCATATGAAATTAGACGAGGGATATTAACACTATGAAGAAAGCTTTCTGAAACGAAAACGAAAGACTTCTAAAACATAACTTAAATTTTTAAAGGTCTCATCTGAAAGATTTCTGAAAGGTTTACAAAACATTGCATACCAAATGGAAAATTAATTGCTTTTTAACAAAGAATTTGCATAGATAAAAAATGTTCAATAATTCTAACAGTTACAAAGGAGCCGTTATTTTATTTTACTACATCTGGACAATTTTAGCTCGATGACAAGATGCTTATGACAAGCTATAAACGAAAGTATTCGTAAGACGTGCATAACTCGAAAATTTTTGAGCTTGTTTATGGAAACACCCATTTCTCTTCAAACATGTAAATGAATGAACAATGGCAACTTGAGAGTTTGTTTCACTGTGCACTAAGATTTACCTCTAAGATTAGTTAATGCTTATATCTCAAAATACTTGATTAAGTCGTTTCTCTTGGTAGCTGCATATAAATGTTTATAACCCCATACATACGAGTATGGGCAACTTTTTTGAACACTAAAAATTCTAACTCTAAAATTATTACTTTTATTTAATTTTGAAGCTTATTTCCTTCGATTTTTCCGTTCCTATTTGCCAAGGCTTTAACAGTCCTTTAATGGTGCTTACTTTAACATCGCAACAGTTTGGTGCTTGCGGTCAATAAGAGGTTATATTTTTTTTCGTTTGTATTTTATATCGAATTGTTTTTTTCAATTTAAATTTTTTATTTTGTTTATTTTGTTTCTCTATCTTTTATTTATTTGAAGGTTTATTTTTTTATTTTTGTTTGCTTTTTATTTCACCCTCCTTTATTGTTTTGCTGAAAACTGCTTTTAATTTGCATTTTTCATTCGGTCTTCATCCATTTCTTACATCGAGTTATCGCACCTTTGGTAGATGTTATTGTATTTTTGCAGCATTTTGTACCTTTGCCACCATGTATTGGCTTTATTTGGAATTTAAATTATTCTTTCAAATTTGAATGAAATTGAAATTTTTACAGTTGAATGAATTTAATGATTTTTTTTTTATACAAAGTTGCTATTTATTTTAAAATTTGTTGACTTTTCTTAAACAACATTTTTCAATTTGTAGATTTTTTTAAGCAAGAAATTGTTGCAAGCGCTGAATAAGTAAAAGCAGGCTGCAAAGAAAAACACTTGATTTACTTGGATCAGGTCCATTAGCCTTAGCTTACACAGTTTCTGTACATTAACAGTGCTAGAAGTTAAATAAAAAATTTTTGTAGATGGTAAATGTCATAGATTATTAAAAAATTTCGTTAATAGCATAAGAAACTTTGGCTTAAAATTACTTTTGTGCAAATTCTCCAATATTTTGATAGTTTTTCAGGGTAGCGCTATAAGAATAAAAAATAAATATGCAAAGAAAGAGGGTCGGACGGATCTATTTTCGGAGATATAGCTATCTGAAGTTGCGGATATAGCTTTTATAAAAACCAGTATAAGTTGAAAAACCCTGTAAAAATATCCAAACTATTGGTACCATATGAAAGGTATTCAAATATGGCATAAAATCGACACACAAACATAAAAAAATTATTGTATAGTTATCGAGATATAACGATTTTTGTAAAATTTTGACCCTATTTTCTAAAACATACAAACATTATTTTTCGATATTTTTATTATAATTGCCTTGGACATGACAATGCTTCAGACCTCAGGCAAAGTGCTATTGCATAAAATTTTAATCTTACTATATTAAGTCTGGATAATCTCAAAACCCTTAATAAAATGTCACATGTTAATTTGGAAGTATAGATTGGAATGGTCAATAACAAAGACAAAATGGAAACTCCAATTTCACATTTCTTATATCATTTGCTACTAAAATGTGATTTGAGTTCGATTTTGTTGATCAATGATTGTAAGTTTAAAGATTTTGAGAATGCAAAATTATTTAAAGATTTTGTAAGTCAAAGCCTATATATATTTGAGAGTGTAGTAAGAGGTACTACTTTCGGATCAAAGCTGAACACTTTAAAAAAAAAGATAAGCTTCTCTCTAAAAGAATTTTAAGTCTCATGTAAGTCACCCTCAAGCTATTATACATATATTAAGAAAAGTGAAACAGCCAGAGACCGCAAGCAAACGCGGTCATAGCTCCATTTGCTTTTAGTCAACTTCAGCTGTTATTCTTTTTTGCCACAGAAATATATCAGAATGAAGGACAGACGATATGTGATTTCAGGTAAACAGAAGTATCACATAACTTTAAATTTTTTGATTTTTATTTTAAAAAACAAATGTAATCGTAATATTCGATTTCTATTTATTTCGATTAAAAATAATCGTTACTATGGATTTTTATTTATTTCAATCAAAAATAATCGCTATTTTGGACTAATATTGTTTTTATATAAGTATAGGCGGGGGTCTATGAATTTCGCCCTTTTTGCACCGATCATGATCGATTAATTTTGTTTACCTTTCACTATGCACTGCTCTTCGGCTTATGCGAAATCTTAAGATGCTGTGCGATAGATATATACTCTTCAACATAGACTTGTCTTTTGAACTTTTTTAATGTTCTTTCATACAGTTCGATATTCTTAGACTAATTCGTTACTTTAAGATCTTTCGAAGTTGTTCGATATACATACATACATAGTGATAGTCTTAGACTATTACCGATTTTTTTCGATAAGTTCTGACATAAATCGATTTTTGTCAAAGTTTCGGATCTTATTGAGTTTTTTAACTGCTTTGAACTGATATCATTTTTTCGACGGTTTACGACTTTATCGATGTTTTTAACCCGGATATGCCGAGCGTACTACATGTAGTACACCAATTATTTTCAGGTTTCTGCGTAACCTGTTCTTTTAATTTCCTAACCAACTTATTGTGGTGCTACAGAATATAGCGGTCAACAAACCGTGCGTTGATAATTTTTGTCTAGAGTAGTTACTAGGATGTTTTTTTTTTTTGAATCGGAGTTTTCAGTTTTGGGAAATTAGCAAAAGTGTGAAGATGAATGTGACGAGTCGCTTCATTTAATAAGGACTATCACACCACCAAATAATTTTTCTCATAATTTTTTCTTTTTTTACTTAAGTACATCAACATTGCTGAATAATAAAAAACTTTAATTTAAAAAAATACTGCTTTTACTACTCATATGTGCCGAGCGTACTACATTTAGTACGGACTTAAATACCAAGTTAAAATAATTTTTTTTAATTTTTTTTTTTTCAGTTTTGTAAGTTATTCTTTCAGAACAAAAAAATTAGGAAAAATTACGAAGGTTTTTGCATTAACGCGCCCGTCGGCATATCTGGGTTAAATTGATCTCAATAGATTTCGTCCTTTTATATGTTTTCCGATAAAATTCGATTTTTTCGATGATTTTTCGCGTTTTTCGATTATTTTCGATTTTTATCGTATTTTCCATGTTGTTCAGCACACTTTGACTTTTTCGATTTGTTCTTATATCTACTTTTCTAATGTTCGCAAACCAAAAAAAGTCAAAAGCTCTCGAAATACATCGGTACGAATCAGAAAAAAAAAGAACGAAGAAGTAGTATGGTTTGTGATAGAAGACATAAGAATCTAAAATGTCGTTTTTTTTTTGATATTAATGTATAGAAATTAAAGATAACGATTAATTTTGAGCTTCGAATATATATAAGAGTTCATAGTTTCAATTATCTCTGATCGAAAAAATGGAGTCCAAAACTAAAACTATTTTATACCAAAAAACGAAACTATTTGACAAAAAAAAAACCATTTCCATTTATAAAAATTATGCAATGATTTCTATCATGGAATCTATAATCTGTACGGTCCCTGAAAATAACAAAGTCTCCGAAAACGAAACGAAAAACTTTTTGGTAAAGTTAATTTGCTGGAAAGTCAAAAGAGTCGAAGGCTTAAAGCCTGAAAAGAAATTGTCAATAAAATTCTGCAATGCTGATAAAAATTCTGGCAAGAGAATATGAATTTCTCCAATTTTAAAGCAGCCAGATATTTAATTCTGTAATTCTTCCAATTCAAAAATGTTTCAAGCTTCAACAATTGTTTTGACGATGAAGTTGACATTCCTTACAGAAATGGAGCAAATATTAAAAAAATAAAATAAAAGTAGGGAATAAAATATTAAGTTTTAAGGTTTTGAAATATTAGCGTCTTTCGAATGTTTAGATTTTTAATAAAACTCTGCTGAGAACTTATACTACACTTAAGTATTCAATAACTTTGCTCTACTTACGTGTAGCAGCATTTTTTTTCTGCACATTCTCTAAATTTGCTCTTAACATTGTCAATGAAATGTCATTGAATTGCAATTGTTCCTTACAACTCAACTGTCTGTTCAAAAGTCTCACTGTCTGACGCTTTCGTTTATCGGTTTGTCGGTATGCCGTTCTGTTGAATTCATTTGTAAATGTTGCTTTTATTTATTACAGTATTTGCTACTTTTTCAATTCTTTTTAGTTTCTGCTACATTTTGCTTCATTTTCTACTTTACTATTTATATTATTTGCCATTTGCTTTTGTTTGTTCCAAAATGCAAAGGATTAAGCAGCAGCATTGAATTGTTTACAAGGATTTTAGTTTTGTTTCATGCTTCATTGGTTTTTGCCATGCAGCCAACGCTGGAGAAGTGTTGAGAAGCAAAGTAAATTTGTGAGCAAATATTGGAAGAATAGTACTAGGATTTTCAGAAAGACACAATAGTGTTGAAAATGTACAATAATAGTTGTTGGAAATAATGATGATAATCATGGTGTGGGAGCATAAGAATTGCGGGGTAAGAAACAATGAACGTTGCTTAAATTATTCAATTTATATTGAGTAGATTTCTGGTAAATTTGCACACTAATGTATCGATATTGCTTATTGATTATTGAGATTATTAGGGTATACTACATGATTGTATTGAAATTGTAATTTATACTTTTTTACAGAATTATTGTGTACAATTTTTGTTATCTTTTGTGTCATATAAAATAATGGTATGCAAAATAGTTAAAGGATTATTTTGATTGCGAACAAATACAAGGCTTAGGGCTTTTAAACATGTGTGTTCAGAATAAATGCTGTTGAGGAATTTTTTAAATAAAACAAAGATCTTACTTATATCGGTTAACAATTTGAACTTAATGCCATGGAAATAACATTATTTCAAAAATATATCAGTAATTTTTTTTCCTCAATTCCGAAAAAAAAAAATTCTATTTCAAGATTTTTCTATTGGAATGAGCTAATTCGTAAGAAATAATTCCAAAAATATATATTGTTTTTTGACTTCCTCGACATTATTCGACTTTGTCGTTATTATTTGGCATTTGTGGACTTCTCTCATGTTATATTTTAAGGCTTTTAATTTAGGCATGCACTTTATTTTTAAGTAATTTTCTGACTAATTTTGTTTTATAAATTATTCAAAACTTTGATAGAGCAATGATCGGTCTCCAGGTACTATTATCTGACTTTACCTAGAAGTTTTCTTCTGTTGTATCAAATTTTCTAACTTTTACAAATATCGTTATATTTTTTCATACATGCACTTCATGAAACTAAAAACTCTTTTAAAATAAAATTATGTACTCAGACATCTGCTTTCAAAATGTTAAAATTTAATTTAAAATACGCCTCACAGGTACGCAAAATCAAAACATTTCCAAATATGATATCATCAAATTTAGTTTAATAATCAAGATTTTGTTTCAATTAAATTTGCTAGAAATTTTGTACAACAAAAGCTGAATTATAGCAACACAAGAAAAAAAAAAAAAAACAGAGACTCAAGTACTTACATTTATAATGAACGTACGCACAATTTTGCTACGCTATCGGCAATCGCATGCTACCATAGGAACCACAAACGCGCACTCACACAAATTGCTGCATTTTCTACCTATAAAAACATGCTTACCCATACATGCAGACAACGCACAATGCGCCTTAAGCTATGCAATGGATTTTCAAAAGCAAATATTTTCATGATGTTGTCAACGGAAGAGAAAAAGTAAATGCAGAGCAGGTGCGGAAGTTTCAAGCAATATTTTAAAAATACGCTGGTTAGTGCAGCAGATGAGTTGAACTAAAATTGAATTTCTTGAAAGTAAGGAGCCTCACTCAAACATACGTACATAATACAAAGAAATAGAGATAACACATGTCCAAATTATAAGGGATATTATTGACTATTAATAACAAGGTAAGAGCTTATCATGCAAATATGGCTTAGTACTTAGTATTATTACCTTCTTATTGGTAAGTTGTTGTTCATGAAACTAGTGAGCTTAAATTTCACAGATATTTATGCCATGTCGAAAGGATGGTTTGTAGTGTGTACTTTTGTATGGAACTCTGGTTGGCTTACGACAGATTCAAATTGAGCTTGGATGAAATTTGTTTTATACTGCAACGATTTTTTGCAGTGATATCTGCACACAAAAACAGGCATAGGTAGATTTAACCGAAAACGATGGCTAAAAATATTTCAAACTTTCAACATAGCAAATTAAACCGCTGGGAGGTAGTAAATTCATATAAAAAAATCCAAGCAAAAAGCTTACAGGTTACTTTATGTTGGTATCCTCGAATGTATTTGGGGTACGTTCATTAATTTTTTAAGGTTTTTTTTTGAAAATTCGGATCACTTCACGTTAGTGAGACTTGTAAGATCTTGTAAGACCCTGCCCCCCCCCCCTCCCCCCCCTCCCCTTCCATTCTCTAATGAGGTACTATCCCACATATAAATTTATTTATTTAGCTTCATACCAATTATATTGATGTCTTCTACCCACTCGACATACAACGTTTCAAGCGGAACGTTGCAGAAATCATTCTTATATATTTCAAATGTAATCTTTCTGCAGAATCATTGTTTCCTTAACCTTACTTTCCTTCAAATTAAATCTTTCTGACTCGTCAAAAAACGAAGTGTTGCACATGTTAACATTTTGTGTTTTTGAAAATTTCCAGAAATTATATTTACTGAATTTTTCTAAAAAAAACTTATCGAATAAAAACGTAAGCAAAACTGAGGTTCAAATAAAACAATAATTCAGAATTCCGATGGCGTAATAAAATAACGCAGACAAAAAGACTTAACATTATAAAATTTCTGTAACGTTTCAGAAACGTTTCTGAAACGTAACTGAAACTTTGTAATGAAAAGATTTCTAAAAGTTTTACTCAACATTACATGTGGAGTGAGTATAAGCTACTCTCAGCGGTAAAACTGGGTAGTTTAAATTATGGATCTTAAAGGATTATTGCTATTAATTAGCTAAAAAGCTTAACTCCTGGGCCAAGACTGCAATTGCTTATATAAAAAAGATCTTACCAAGCAGCTTGCACAGGAAGCAATCGCGTTGCAAACATTTTTTTGAATGTGTCAAAGTAGAACAAGAAGTCGGATTTTATTTCGGATTGAAACATCATTGTCTCTCACTTCAAACTGGCACCAAATATTTATTTATGTCGCAGCTAGTCTCATCATCTTACTCATGTTATTAAGTAATGCAACTTATCCATAATTTAATACATCTTACTGTTGATCACAACCATTCTTATCATATTTAATACTATGATTTCATGTTATTTTGCTAATTATTTGCAGCCCATAGGAAGAAATGTCACACGTGATATCAAACTTAACTCCCATCATCAGTTTTTTGTCCTATAAAGAGTTACTGCTATATCTTTATTGTGTAGGTTATTTTATTATACTACTCCTACAACTTTTCTCGTCTGCGTGTACAATTTCCTATTACATTAACTACTTACATAAGGCCATGTCACGTTATTTATCCTGCAGATATGCAACATTAAGACGATTAACTGCTAATTCTGTTATGATTAGATGGCTGTACGGCAACCAACGCTGCTAACGCTGATATGAAGATCGAATCGTCGTCAAGCGAATTATATGCACAAGATGCTGGTTAAAGGTTAAAGGTCAAATTCCAAGTAATTTCACATACATTCAAGCATGTGTACCTTTTTTTATTAACAAATATATGTGAACATTGCGCGACATTGGCAACAAATGAAAATGTAATTTGGTAATAAAAATAATCTTTTGATTTGCTTGTTTCATAAAAATCAAATAAGAAGGAATGAAATTCAACTCACTGTTACAGAACGAATTTGTGATCCAAAAACGATAACAAAAGAAATGGCATACACAAATTTTATCATATGTATGTTTTTATCAGTGACATAGCAATAGGATTATGGAGATAAATACCCCTTTGGGCGAAGTATTAATTAAATAAAATTAATGTAATATAGATTGTAGGATTTATTTTATTATATATTTCGAAGTGAGAATAACATCTGCTTGCTCACTTATTTTGATAGCAGGCTATGACACTTTTCAGACGACATTTCCTCACTTACGATTGTTCTTTGCTTTGAACTGAAAAGTTTTGATCCCCTCCATATCAAAATCTTGGCTACTCCGCTGTACTCTTTATAAAGATGCTTATGTGCACAAGCAGATGTGCGCTTATAGGCAAAGTATTTTGTACTCTACTTGACCCTACTGGAAACCAAGCAGCTTCAGTTCGCTCATAAGGTTATGAAAAAGACTTTAGATGAGAAAAGATAACCTGTCCAGCAGAAAAAATTCCATTCACCTTGAAATCATGCGCTGAGAAGTATTTGACTTAGCAGAGTGAAACTGAGCTTAGTTTTCCACCGAATAAATTTTATGATGCATAGTTTAAGAGTCTCTAAATGCAAAAGTTTCTATTACTATGGCATATAAGAAAGAAAAAAAAATTGTTTCATTCAAAGATTATTCCTAATGAGAAAATGATGCTTTTATCTATATAAATAAAATGATAGCCATTTTCGATGAACGGGATTCACGCAAAATCTACTAAATCAATTTCGATCAAATTTTTTTAGTTATCTTTCTTAGGCGCTTGGTCTTAACATAGAATTAAAGTTATCACGATATTCCTCTTAAATATCAAAATATTAAAGTCTTAAAATTGCTAAAAAATTAGTTTTACATTTAAGCATAAAAAATCGTTTAATAGCAAGTTAGTGGGTTATTAAGGGTGTGTGCGTTTTATTTTTATGTGGCAATGCAATGGAAAACAAAAAACAGAATTTTACTCTCGCTCTCATTCTCAATTTGTCAACACAACAACGCGGAATTTGTGAACAAGGAAGAATGAAAAAAAATTACAGTAGGTTCACACATGCTGTCCAACATGGCTGGACAACATTGCTTTAAGTTCACATTATCGAGCATACCGACAAACATCAATTGCAGTACAATTTATGAGCGTCCACATCGAAGCAAACTGCATGAAATCGTATTTAAAATGAAAAATGTTCACTAGGCTTGATAGTCAGTGCACACAGGTTGTATGGTTGGACACTGCCAGCAGAAAAATCAACAATTTTTGAAATCCATCCAACATGTGTGTCAAGCGGTCGTTCCTAGAGTTTACTTTATCGAACATTGATGTTGTCAAGCCATGTTGGACAGCATGTGTGATAATGTGAACTTGGTTAATTGAATGTGTTAGTTAGTGTGTGTGCTTTGGATTTTGTCTTTCACATGGCAATGCAATGGAATATTTATGGAAGAGAAAACAACAAAAACTCTAGATCTGTGAAGAAGAATCAAAATTGAGTGTAGTTCTATTTAAAAAAAAAATTAAATTGTTTGCATTCGCAGAAAAACAGGCTACGCGTACGAAGTCGAGGGCATCTGCTAGTTAAATAATATATTTCCAAACGAAAAATAACAACAATGAAGAACAACAATGGAACAGACGCATACACAAACTGGCCAACAGCATTAGACAGCTGCCAAAAATCTAAAAACGTGCATGTATGCAATACAATTTTGCTTCAAATGTATTCAATTGCGGAAAATATTATTGAATTTAATATACAATGGTTTTTAGCTAATTACGAATATCGTCTTTGGGCAATATTTTTCTTAACAAAGCTGAAAACTTTTTTTTTTCTTAATCACCCTGTCAAAACAACAATACCAAATTTATCTTATACTTTTCTTCTCAGATTCACGATCAGCAAATTTAAAACAATTTTCGAAAGTTCTTCAACAAAAAGAAAAGGTTACTCAGGTTTTTTTGATTTGAACGTCACTTAAATTTTTTTTTTTATAAAATTAAAACTCTCAAAGAAAAACTCCCACCTTTGAATCTAAAAATTTTATTAATTAATTTTTTCTTATGAACCCATTAATGAAAATCGAAAGAACTACTCCTCTTCTTCAAAACACACTTAAAACTATATCGATATGTTTTATAAAATTGTTTCATACATATATGGAATACGTAAGTTTGAATGGACACCTGTATAATTATTTTTAATTTACGATACTATGAAATGAAAAAAAAGACATCGATAAATGCCAATGGTGTTTTAAAATCCTTTTGATACTCATTAATGTTTTCATAAGAAAATATTTCAAAAACTGGAGCCATTTGATAAATTCTGAGCTTGGATTCAAATTCAGCGCGTCAAAATTCTTAGGAAAAGAATATTAGAGTCTTATCAAGAAAATCATTGTTGCCCTGTGCTATTAATCAGAAATGTCACATGTCGCCGCAAATGTCATGCAATGCGGAAATGTCAATACTTTTGTCTTCCACAAAGTGTGTACCCAAATCCTATGGAGACAATAAACTGCAGCAAGCCATGAACTAAAAAATAAAACTGTCTCCATGCTGCATCGCTTCAGAGATAAAAACCAGTTGCCAATCAAAAAAAGGCTGTTAACTTAAAATCAGAGTTCGTAAACTCTAGCTACAGCTCGAAAGCTACGTTTTCAAACGTTATACATAGGTTCTTTCTTTTTTAGCTCTCGGCTAGAAAGTGGGCGCCGAGAGCTCTATTTTGGCTCGCGAGAGCTCTTTTGGCTCTCAACTTGCATTGGACTTTGGCCTACGAACCAAAAAGAAGCCATTGAGTTTCGACTATTTTTTTTTTTTCACAAATCAAAGCGGAAATGTTGAAAATGAATTTTGAATATTACTTGATGTGAACGACCCATTTTTGGAATTCCATTCTGTTCCAATCGATGCAAAAAGGTTTAAATTAGGTTTTGAACATCACATGGAGGGATTTTTGGGAAATCTTTATTTTGGCTCAATTGATGGGGAAAAATTGAAAATGGATTTTGAATATCACGGATCTTTAAAGGGATCACTTTTATTCGATTTAAAAAAAAATAATTTTGAAAGAAAGATTTTGGACATCACTAGAAGTGGTCTGCATTTGCATGATTAAAGTTTTTCAAGAAAGAGCTTAAGCTGTCGGCTTGCCAGCAGGAGTCCAATTTAGCTGTAGCTCCTAAACCAAGAGCTTTTCGAAAAGGAGTTGCAGCTATTGACTCGAGCTAGGGAGCCAATTTCGGCTCTCGACTCGCCAATCAAGAGTCGATAGCCAAAGAAAAGAGCACTCCCGAGCGAGCTTTTCGGAAGTGTGCTTCAAAGAATAAATTTTTTTTTTTAAATTTGTGCTTGGCATTTTGCTTAGTTTTATTTTGAAACAAAAGTAGTTCATTTTCGCCAAGATAGAGCGTTAATCTTGGCGATTTTTGAACAGAAAAGAATTGACAACTGTGCAGAGGTTCTCTTTTTTATTAACTTTAGTTCTCTTCTTCTTTTCTTATCTTTAATTTGGCATCTTTTTAATGTAAATTTTAATGTGCATTTACGGCATCTTCACAACTTCAAGTATTCATGCGTCATTTGTAATGCAGCAATGTTGCTGACTGCCACAAACACACACGCAAATATACAAATAATTTGATTGTCGCTTCCAAAATATCCGTTACATTTTAAAAGATACAAAATCAAATGTCAGTTGCGTGCAGCTGCAGGAGCAACGCATAAAAATTTAAATTGCATTTTTTTTATTGTTAGCCCAACTTTACACATACACAGTATTTATCCTTTGTTTTCGTTTGGTATTTTACAATTTTATTGCAAGCTATAAACGTCAGACAGTAGCAGGGAATAAAGAAGAACAAATAAAGCAGCAAAATGGATGCGAACAAACTTGGAAGAGATACTGAAAACATTAAGTACACTGTAAGAAAAGCTTTCACAAAACGTATCATTCAATGATTTGAGCTGATATTTTGCTTCAGAGCAAAAATTTTTAAAAGAGTTTTTAAGGGGTAAATTAAAAAGGACAAATTTTTACATTTTTTTTTTTCAGTGTAGCATTCTCAAAATGCCAACACAAACCTAAAGTGTGAACAAAATTTGTATAAAAATATAAAAAAATCGAAGCAACAATCTTTGCCAAATTTTTCTAATTTTCTGCATCATAAAAATCGAAAAGTCTACAATACTTCCCAGCGGAGTATATGGATAGAGGTTTTGCCAGCAGCAGCGCTCAATTTGTAACATGACTAAACGTATTTTCTTATCCTTATTGAATATTATTTTTTGTTTTGTGTTTTTCTAACGTTTTTTTTCTTTTTATCCTTATCTTCGAACTTTTTTACTTTTTATACTGCTTCCACTTCTTCTCGTTTTAATGCTTTTCCAAAGTTTTCTAATTTGTTTTAATTTCGTTTTTATTGTTTAAACTTTTTGTTATTGCTAAACGCATAAAAAATTGTAAGAAAAGGGTTACCAGTAACTTTGTAGACAAATATGTTTATCGAATTCTTTGAATTTTGGTAAAAGCATACGAAAGTTTACCTTTTTGCTTAAGAGTAATTTGCAAAAATTGTAATCAACTTCGAAGAAAATAATGAGAACTTTTCTAATTAGAGGTTAGAAGTAACAAAATATTTTTGTTACAATTTGGGGTAATAAAACTCAAATTTTCATTTTTATAATTTGGCAACTTTTTAAAAGTTTCGCACTAAATTTCATAAGCGGCAACCTAAATTTCTTAAAATTTTATGAAATCAACCAACGATTTATTAAACTTAAATTAAAGCAAACTTTGAAATAATACACATTAAGGTAGCCTTAGCCAAAAATCAACACCAATTTTGATAATCAATTCAATTTAGTTACACCTATTGGAAACGCTAAAAAAAACCCTCATGAAATTGAGCGCTCACTCAATTTGTTGTAATTTTCCTCACCAATTTTAAGTAATTTTGAACTGTAAATCAACTTTGCAAGAGAAATTAGATTATGCTAAAAGCGACACATATGGTGCGCACCAATAATGCATCAATCCTGCCATCTATCCATCATGCATGCAACATATACCGCTATCGTTATCATGATAATGATCATATACGTGTATATACCACATATGTAGTGCGCCGGTGTTGTGTGTGATTGTAGTGAATATTAAATAGATTTTTCAAACAAACATATACTGATATGGAGATAGGCAAATGCATATAAATGTATTGCTCTCCCAGCAAACATTTGGACGATTCTTAAGTCTTCCACAGCTAAAGCGATGAGTTTATAACTCTTCCAGAAGATATCTATCCGATCGGATCTTAATTCGAATAGAAGTAAGTGATATATGCCTTAGCCAAAAAATATAAAATTCTAGGGGATCAAACAACAGTGACCTTGAAGCCAATTTTCAAAGTCAAACGTGATTTAAATACAGCTCTTTTTTACAGATATGGCCAACATTTCTGGAATTCCAACGCCCTTCCCCCTGATTGTCATATTTTTTTCCGATTTCAATTACCCTCTAAAGGACCCCCACAAAGTATTATGATCCCCCCATTTTGTTTTTTTTTTTTTAAAATTTTGTTATTTTGATTTTAGAACAAAAAAAAAACCAAAAAATTCATGAATGACAAGAATGTTAAGGTTTCAAAAGCCCCCTTTTTAGCTTGTCCACCTTCGTCTGCTTTTAAAACAATAAAAGACTCCTCGTCTCTTATGGACGACCCCTAACTCCAAATATACACAGCTGTAGAGGTGGTTCAAAAGTCTTTAACTAAATGTGCTGTGGCATTAGCAAAAAAAGCGGCTAGCAACCAAATCTTAGCAAGTTCTACAGCATTACTAGAAAATCATCGTTAACATGAGCCATACCTTCTTACTCAAAAAAAAAATTAATAAAGGTATGCATTTAACATTCGAATACGCGCAATTTACTAAATGATATGATAGTCCAGTCATTTAAGGCATTTTAAGCCCCAATCTGCGGAAAAATTCCTGGTGAGCTGATTTTTTGCATACACTTTTATTACGGCGTTGTTATGAAGATGTGAAAAATCGACATTGATATCATGCCGGCTAAAAAAGTTATAAGGTCAAAAGGTCACGAAAATCAGCTTTTCGCAAATATTTCGTGACCTATTCGGAGGTCAATAGAGGTCATAATAAAAATTGTTTATCGTACAGTTATCTACAAAAAATTTCTAATGCATTTTTCTGTAAATTAACCGATTCCGGAGTAGAGCGCTGAGAAAGTGACTATATTATGACAATGCACTCGTTTCTTCACCACCTTCGATGTTTTTTTACATAGTATTGCTACAAGACAATCACATGATGATGCTGACGTCTTAATAATTGAAACAGCGATTAAAAAATCAATAAATAATACTACAACTATCGTTGGCGAAGACATAGATTTGTTGGTACTTCTCATAGCACTCACACAAATACTTGATCAACCTACATCAATTTTTTTTTAAAAACCAGGAACAAACAATGTTGAAACAAAAATATATTCGACTGATAGCCTCATCAAGTATCCACATTGCAAGAAAAATATTCTATTTCTACATGCCATGACCGGATGTGACACAACTTCAGCACTATTTGGGAAAGGGAAAATAAGAGTCATGAAGATGTTTGAAAAAAGACCCGATTTAAACAATTCTGCAGAAATCTTCCAACAAATGATTCGACTCGGCTTTCGGCATTGCATTGCATATAGCTCCAAAACGGCTAGGCGGCCCACTATCAAACTTGGCACGAAGTATAAGCTTTTTTTTAATGCTCTAAAAAAAAATTTTTTGTTATTTTTTTTTATTTTTAAAATATAATTATGAGGTTAAAAGGGCCAACAAATGTAGTATAAAATCCAGTAGGTAATTTATTTTACCAGAATTGTTTAAGCTGAATAATGGCATCTGAAGTAGTACATACCTTACGATTTCATAAATTTTCAAAGACACATATTTTGTAAACCAGTGCTGCCATTCTAAAAATATTTTGTTTCTGTGTCGAGGTCATGTACAGGTACAAGATATTCAAATATACCTGAAATTGGAAACATGACCCTATTTCCGCTGTCCGCTTCGCGTGAAATGCCGGATACAACAAATTGCTTGAAGAATTACACTAGTTCACAAAAAAAAAGATCTGGTTTCTCATAGACTTTTTTCGATGTATTTTGGGGCGTGGATTCCAAAAATGGCAACCATTTTTTTTTTCTTAAGAATCGTTTTCGAGATATCCCCAAAGAACCCCCTTTTCAGCACTTTTTTCATTTATTTGGTCATATCTCGATTAATTTTTTTTCGACTCAAAAACAACTTTCAGCATTTAAAAGATATTTGTATTCCCTTGAATGCTTGAATTTGATAAGATTTGATGGAGTTACAAGCGCTCAAATTCCAAAAAAAAACTGACTTTTTTAGTCTTTTTTTGAAAATCACTCAATTTCAATTGCTCCATTTGAATGAAAGTTTTTTTCTTTTTCATATTTTAAAAATTTTTAATGAAAGACTATTCTTTTTCAAATATTTTGAGTATAATTTAGCAAAAATCAGACAAAAAATGTAGAAGTTATTCGAAAAAACATTAATAAACTTGCAATAAAATTAAACGAAAAAAATTGTAGGGTATGAAAATTGTAATATATCAGCAAAAGTGCATATCCCAAAAATGCATACTATGTCAACTATTAAGGACTTAATGTAAAACATACAAGAGAGCTTGAGTATTTATTGTCAAATACAAGCAGCATTTTTTTGCCAACCCCACGCCAAAGCTGCGCCAAGTCCCTTCAATCAAAATAAATTTCAATGATGGAGTAGCATCCTTTTATTTTGTACATCATGCATATGTATTCAATTGTAATTTTACAATTTGCTATGGATATTGCAAAGTTTTTAGACTGACCAATTGCTATGTATTTGGAAGATTGTGAAAATTTGCTGAGAGAAGCACAAAAACTTGCTTGACCACAGCACCCAAATCTTATTGATTTATAATTTTTTTTTTTACATTTTAACTTTTATCGTTTTCCTGTTACTTTTCGACTGTTTTGTTATAAATCTCTTTCTATCAGGTCATGCCAAAGATAAAAAGATTTCCCACTTTTTTTGATGGAAAAATAATTTTAGCAAAGTTCTTCTTTAGTTCACAGTTCACTGACCATGGGCCCTAATGTCATCGCACTATTTCAAATTCTGCCCCTTGTTTGGCCACTGCCAATGCAAATTTGTTTTGTGTATAGAATGAAAAAACAAACAAACTAGTAAGTTTTGACAAAAGAAAAATACCCTACACTTAAGTTTTTTTTTTTTAAGCAAATTGTCTCAACAGCTCCTCTTACCCACCGAACCGCAAGAGAAACGTATCTTTTTATCATGCGAATAGACGACCGTTTGCGTACAACTCCAACTGCACTGATTTTTTAAGTGTTATTAAGGCACGCGAGGTTCGATATAGATATATAGCTTTTTTGATAGGCAGTGAGGAGCTAAAAATATGTTAAGTCTTATTAATGTCGTTATATGCCTCTCCCTGAGGGAAGACCACAACGAATGGTTTCGGGCTTTTCTGCACTATTCTTAAAATTTGTGGGAAATTGCGGCAAGCTATTTTGTATTACATGCTTTTGTGTGTTTTGAGGTGACACGCCCCCTTATTAAAAAAATTCCAAAATTTTCATTTTTGTTTATTTTGTTAGTATTTTTAGTTCTAGTAAGAAATTGAGTTTCATTCAACTAAATAACGTAATGGACATAAATTTTAAAGATTTTTGCTTGAGAAGCTTAATTCGTACAAAAACAGGCACATTTTTGTGAATTTTTTTTGGCAACATAGTTAAAATATATTTATTAAAACCAATGGTAGATCAAAGTTTAACATTTGAAAAATATTTTAAAAAATTTTCAGGTAGAAATATTGAAAACTACGTCAATGGCAGCAATTATTTAGAAGCGTTTCAGAAAAAAGAAGAATTGCGGTGCACACGATAAGTCGGTACTGGATCATTTGAAATCAAACAAGAATTTGTTTTTCGTTAGATAATCGATTTCGCCAGTTAACACTGGGGGGTGTTTTTGAAATTTAAAGTTTTCAATTTTTGGGAACACTTTGAAATGAAAAACGCGATTTTTGCAAAAAAAAAAATCGGGTAATTTGTTATTATAAAATAATAAATAATGACAAATTTGAAAAAAACTCTCCAGCGTTAACTTGTAAATTATGAATAAAAATAGTGGTCAAAATTTCAAAAGAATAGATGCAGTAGTTTTGAAGTTATGGCGTGCACGTGAACTTTGGGAAAAACTCTTTAAAGTTTTAAGGGGCTATACCAGTGTAACATTTTCAAGAAATCGATTCTTTTTTGTTTATTCGATAGTTTATACTTTCAAAAATATCCTGTGAAAGCGGCAAGACCGTATCTTGAATAGTTTTTGAATGGCAGCGTTCTATAGAGCAACCACTCGCATGTAAAACCGCCGATAATTGAAACTTTAAACGCGTTTTTCTCGAAACGACATTTTTCAAAATTGCTGACATCATAACTCAAAGAGAAATTGACCGATCAACTTCAAATAGAAACTGAGTATTTTTGAATATATTTACTATACAAAGATTTACGATCTTTTTGATTGGTTGAAAATTGTCAATTTGGCATTAAAAAAACGACCTTTTTTTTTACCCCAAAAAACAACTTTTTTTTCAGAACTACTCCATTTTGTTAATTTTTGATATTTTTCAAAGATCCTAAATCATTGTATAGGACATACCTTTAACTTTAACAACCTTTTTGAAGTTTCTTGTTTCAACTACTCATTCGGCCGAAATCATGTCAGCAGTTGGGGAACTTTTTTTTTGGCACCTCCGAAGACAGCACATAACTCCGTTATTTTTCAATATTTTTGTAAAAAAAAAATCCTAAAATATAGTTGAAAATGTACCTTATTATGTCCAAAGAACTTCAAAACATTCTATCGAGTACTTTCTTATAAAAAAATTCTTGAAAATCGCCTAATTTTTCGTGGGTAACACTGGTAAAGCCCCTTAAACGTGCACTAAGTCATATATGAGGCATGGTTACTTAAACAGCTGTATCTTCGTTGTTTTTGCTCCGATCCGTCTCAAATTTTCACACAATATTTTCGAAAGGTTTTTCATTTAGATAATAGAATAAAAGAAAGTGGAAAAAAATACGTTAAATACGTTACCCTGCCCTTAAATATTTCAAGCTTAGTGAAAGCATTAATTTTTTAAAACTTTCCTCTGATATTGCTGAAATAGGCTCTTACGTTTGAGCATAATTTGGGGGTAGACTTTGTGTGAGCAACAGCCATGTCCTTGAGCCGATTTGGCTCATTTTTAATTCCACAAGTTATATATGAAGGCTTAAGTTGTTAGTTAAATTCCATCAACTCTTCGATTGTTCAATATTTGAAAACGGAATGACATTCTCTCTTATCTCTCAGCTATGAACATTCATAAGTTTTCCGGAAAGAAAAAATCGGAAGAGCTCAAGAAGCAAAAAAATCACTCAAGTATCACATATCCTGCTTGTAGAGTATAAAAACTCTTGCGCTGTGCTTCTCTATCATTTTCTAATGTTGTCTCTTTTCCCGCAACTGGCTATTTCCTGGTTTGTTTTCTTTTTATATTATTGTACACTGTGCATTTCATAATGTCTTGCATTTTGTTTTCTTATTTTGCTTTAATCTACTCAGAGCTTGCTACATTAGGGTGATTTCAAATTATTCAAACCAGAAAAATAATAACATCAATTTTGCTGTATATTCTATATACATGTAAGTCACCCTGTACTATTTTTCGTACTGCACTTTACAGACTTTAGGCATAACTTTGGTTTAACGGAAGGATACACGCGCTTCCCTTACTTTATGGCAAGAATGCATTGTTTTTTTTTTTTTTTTGTTAAAAATACTCTTAAATTTCTGTTTCGTAGCAACAGAATTTTATTATCCTTTTTGTTTACTTTTTTCTTGGAGAACTTCACTATAAATTTGCATGCGGTTTGAGTTTCTTAAAAGGTTGAATTTTTTGAAATTTGTTTTCTCTATCTTTGTCCTGCTTTCTCCTTTTTTATGTTTGTTATTGTTCTTGTTATTGCTATTGCTGTAAGTTTTGTTTTTGTTTTCATCTGCGCACAATATGCAAAGGATTGCATAGCATTGAGGTTATGTCACAAGTTATTAATGGCATCTCCATCTGCTTCAATACACTTTAGTTACGCTCAAGTTGCTCTTACTGCTGTTGCTTTTATTGTTGTTTTATTGCTTCAGGTCTCCATTTTTTCGATTTGTTTATTATTCAACGTCAAGTACAATTTATCAATTTGTTTTTGATGCATTGCTATCTGTTTTTGTCTACTGTTCTCATTTTCTTTACTTGATAAATATTCATTTTAGAATTAAAACGATTGGTAAATTTTAAAAAATTCATTTTTTATTTCAATTTGCATTTTTGTTGCAGGTAGCACATGCTTAATTGAACGCAAACTAGATATTAACATCCTGAAAGTATGCAATGTTTGAAAAATGAAACTTCCATATAGTTAGCAATTAGCCAATTGTCGATAGAAATTGAGGTGTAAGTAAAATTGAGGTAAAATGCTTTTTTCACAGATGGTTGAAAGTAAAATCATTATTATAAAAAATCTCACAGGCACCCTGATCAATTTATTGATTGAGCATGAAAACCAGTTGCAGTATTGGGTATCCCCTACTAAGCACATATTTCAGTAAAGACACTTAAGTAAAAGTCAAGGCAACACGTTACATTCCTTAGCACGTTAGTGAAAGCAATTATTAACCGAGTAACAAGTTGCACCATACTTTTCGAAAATAGGAAGTAGGCATACGAAGTAAGTGAAAAAGTTTTATCATAACACTAATATTAAAACTTGATAGCTAGCCTTCATCATTTTGACGAACATTTATCTGATATTCACTTCTCTCGCGCTAACTATCGTATAGCTGTATAGCTACATGTGCTCTCACACTGACTCAGTCGTTGCTGAAAGCTTTTTTTTGGTGGAAGTGGGCAGTCGGTAAGTATTTTGATATTTAGGCCACTTGATCGTCAATTTGACGAATGGTAAGTTTTTGTGTAAGTTTGTTGGCTCCAATTTGGCTGGAATTTGGCATTATTATAAAATCGATGCCCGGCGAAAGAACTGCGTACACGGGTATGAAATTCACGATTATGTGCTTTTCCAGAATAACTGTTTTTTTCGAAAACTCATATGTAGCTTACAGCAAACTTTATCAATCAATAATTAATACACCTACGATCTTAGGTTTTTACTTGTACTTTTCGAAAAAAAAGATTGCTTTTGAAAAAAAAAAAAAAATTTCGCAAAAATTTTGCTAAAACCGTTCATGCGGAAAAAATTATTTCTACATTTTTTTTTTTTGATTTAAATAAAAGTAAATGAATTTTTTTTCAAAAACCCATTTCTTAATTATTTTTTTTAAAGGGGCAGGCTAAGTCACAGGTGTGAGTTTTCAATAATTTTTTTTTTTGGTATTAATTTAATTTATTTAATAAAAGTGATAATATGGCAGCATAACATCATGTTTCAACTTGACTTGACGAAAGCTTAAAAAAAAAAATCATAAATAAAAAAATTATAGCTGGCTGTGTTGGACCCTGTCTCATACAGAGTACCTTGAGGTGACCATCACAAATCCTTGGAAAATCATCCGAAATCAATCGGATAGGAAAATTTAGTTTTTTAAATAAATAATCTAGTGCCTGACAGAAATCAACAAAAAAACGGCCTCAGGAAATTTAAATCCAGATTTTCGGGAAAATACCAACAATTTATTGTTCATAAAAAATCGATATTTAAAAAACAAAAAAAAATCCTTCGATCAGGCACTAGTTTTTTTTTGCTTTTCAAAAAAAGTTTCATTGAAATCGATCTTGCGGTGTTCAAGATACAGTCGTTACCAGTTCCGAAAACATAGTTTTGAGAAAAACGCATTTTAAGTTTTACACTCGCGCTCTGGAGCGTCCGAGAGCCCTTTGGTTATTGCCGAATAACTCTAAAAGTGATTTTTGGATTGCCTTCAAATTTTCAGGATATATTTTTAAGATATCATACTATAAGAAAATGCAAAAAAAAAAACAAAATCGATTTCTTGAAAATTCTGACTAGACCTGTCCCCTTATGGAAACTTTGATTTATTTTGCATTGAATGCCGGAAGTCTAATCGTGGGAAAAAATTATATTTATTTTAATTTAAAAAAAGAGCTAACATTTTGTAAATTAAAATGTATTTGTGATTTTTTTTTAAAAAAGTTTTCTATGTCTATGTTATTGTTAGTTTATTTAAATACCATTGAAAAGTTTATTTTATTTTCTAAAATTTTAAATAATGGGTGACATTGTGTACTTACTTATATTAAATTAATTATCTGTAGCTAGTAATAAAACCATTGAACTTAAAAAAAAAGTCTACTATTCTACATTTAAGGCAACAAAGTTTTATGTGTTAGTCAAAATGACGTATGGTTAGCTTTAAAGAAACATTAAATAATAAATTTATTATTGGCATAATAACGCATAATACACTGCAGTAATCATAAAAAAAATAAAAGTTTCATGTCAGTAATCTCTCCATTTACAGACAATTTCCCTTATTGACATCTACATTACAGTCTTTACAAAAACATCATTTCTTAACAAGAAAATGAATGAAAAAATCAACCTTCAAGGAAGCAATAATTTTGTAATTAAATAAAACAAAAATGTATTTAATTTTCAATTTCAATTTTCAATAAGACAAGGTTTATTCTTGTTTTATTTCAGAGCATTTTGCTGCAAAACTCTTAATATTTGCTGCCTAGTAACCTTTTGTCAAGGTGTAGAGTTTTATTGTGGCTTTTGAGGGTTTGACCTTTTTTTTTCGTCAACATTTTTCCATTTCAATTCCTTTCTTCTAATTTTACAACAGCTTATTTTTGTTTCTGTTTCTCTGTGGTTAATTGTGTTTTTCCACACAAAATAAAATAAAATTTATAGTAGAATTTTAAAGTGCTACCTTGTTTCAACGTTACGTTCATTACAAATTCATAGAGTTGTTAAGGTTTTTCAATGCCTTGAGCTGAAAACATACCTGAAAATAGAAAAAATAGAAAAATTCATAAATAAAGAAAACTCTTAAGTAGATATTTGTTTTACATATTCTTTAGAAATATGTTTAATTTTTAAATAAAAAAAAATCTTAAATTTTTTCTTCAATTTCGTTTGAAATGAGACATCAAAAAAGTTCTTATATTATTGACTATTGCGAGCTATTAACTTTTTAAGTGACTACCAAAAATTTAAGCTACCGATTTTTAAACGCACTTGTGACACGCACATTAGCATATCTAATACTATGTACATAAAACTTTATCCACACATACTTATACAAAATATTCCATATGTATGTGCAAAGTGCAAAAAACGTGACAATTACTTTGTTAACTAATTTGTCGCTTGGGAATTATGCCAGAAACCAAATGATGCCATTGAATTTGCGCAGAAATAGTAGGCGGAGAGGGCAGTCAAAATGTGGCGTATACATGACTGAAGTAAAAATTTTTCACAAAAGATAGTAAAGGGTGAATTTACTGGAGGTTGGTAAAACATACATAAGTATGGCGTTATTTTTTCTTTGTATAAAATAAACAACTGATATTTTACTCTCGATATTTTTAAGCATTGATACGAGTAGTTTCAATTAATTAAACATTTTTTCTTTTTTAATTTGTAAACTATTGTAAATCATTTAATATTCTCATGGCACCCCCACACTGTATAAATACCGCAGTTAAATTTTATCGGATGGTGGTATAAATAATAGTCTTTTTCTTAGCCCTACCTAGTTTTATCAATTATTTTTGAATAAAAAGTATATCCCACTTATGTTTCCACATAAATCTTACAAACTTAGAGTTTCCGCAAAATAAAAAAAAAACCCTGTGACAAAAAAAAACGTATACAGAAAACGCCCAACCTTATCATAGAAACGAAAATTCCTAACAAGCTTTGCTAAGGAAATGATGGTAAAAATTACTAGGTAGAAATTCGAACATGATAAGTCATATATATTCGAAAGTTAATAAAGCAAGGGATGCAAAAAAAATATATATAGTATTTCTGGAGTATACTGGAGTTATATTTGTGTTATTCAATTGCAAGTCGAAAATTTCTGGACTTATAAAAGAAGAAGATGAAGATTTTGTTAAAGAAGAAAATTTTCCCTCTGACAATGGAAGTTCCCATAAACTTTTTGCATAGCAAGCAATTTTTTCACTTCTACATTTGACCTACAGATGCAAATTTCCTACAAAGAGCACTCACAAAAAGTTACAAAGAGGAACATTAGCATCAGCTGTGTCCTATTTTTTAATGATTTCCTGTACTCAATCGACAATGTCGTCTTTGTTGTCAAAACGTAGCAGCATAAAGCACTTGTTCGTGTCACAATCAATGAAAGCACCAAATTTTTTTTTTTTCAGTTCCTTTTTTATGTTTTCTTTTGTTTGAGTCCATTAACGAATTTGTTACGTTATGGAACGTAAAAATGTAACGTGATCAAAGTCGTATTTGAAGCGCTTGAATATACAAGAATTTGTCGCTCTTAAACAGAATCCGGCGTTATACTAATGCATGTCCATATGTTCTTAAAAAATATTTCGATGATATTCAAACCTTTCAAGTTTATATTATTGAATTTAAGAATCTTCAAGAAAAGTTTCATGTAAATTTAATCTTTTAAATTTCATATTCAATATTTAATTTTTGTTATTAGCATTTTAAACATGACATCAAATGTAAATATATGTATAGTTAGACGTCAACCTTGCTAGTTTGGTTGTCTGTTTTCATATCAACCACTAAATATCCAACGTTAATTACGTGGATGAAATAAAAATTTCACGTATTTCAATGGCATAATGTATATTTTGTAGTTTGAAACTCTGACTTATTGCTTGTACGGGATTGGCATTTTTGTGTCACTAACCCCAGATATATTCTCATGAGTTAGCTCTAACCTTATAATAGAATAATGAGCTCATTCGCGATCGTATCATAGCCTCTGTTATTCACTTATATCTCTTCTCCAAATAAAAAAAATAATCAAATATATCTCCCAATATAGCGTTCTAAATGTCGGACATTTCTCGCGAAGCGGACAGGGAAAATGCGGTTCATGTTTCCAATTTCAAATATATTACAATATGTTGTACCTGTATATATCCTCGACACACAAACAAAATATTTTATAATGGCAACACCGGTTTGAGAAATCGTAAGGTATGTACTACTTCAAATGCCATTATTCAGCTTAAAAAAAAGTCTAGTAAAATGAATTAACTATTGGATTTTATACTTCTTTTATTGGCCTTTTTAAGCTCATAATTGGATTTTAAAAATAAAAAAATAATACACTAAAAATAATGAGAAATATTTTTCTTTATAGTTTTTTTCAATGTTCGCCTAACAAAAATTTATTTTTTAAGTGCAATGAAAATAAGCTTATATTATGCTTATACTTCGTGCCAAGTTTGAGAGTGGTCCGCCCAGCCGTTTTGGAGCTATATGCATTGCTATTCTGAATCCCGAGTCCATCCAGTTGATTTCATAAAAATAACAAGATATCCTTTAAAATATCATGCATATACATAGCTCCAAAATGGCTGGGCGACCCACTATCAAACTTGACACGAAGTAAAAGCATACTATAAGCTTTTTTTTAAGCACTAAAAAAAATTTTTTGTTAGGCGAACATTGAAAAAAACGAAAAAGAAAAATATTTCTAATTTTTTTCAGTGTATTATTTTTTATTTTTAAAATCCAATTATGAGTTTAAAAAAGCCAATAAATGAAGTATAAAATCCAGTAGCTAATTCAGTTTACCAGAATTGTTTAAGCTGAATAATGGCATTTGAAGTAGTACATACCTTACGATTTCTTAAATTATCAAAGACCCATATTTTGTAAACCAGTGTTGCCATTCTAAAAAAAAAACATTTTGTTTGTGTGTCGAGGTCATGTACAGGTACAACATATTCAAATACCCAGTAGGCAAGGGCAGGAGCTAACAGTGCTTCTAGAAGCCTTCCTTGGTAAGTATAAGGCCTTTCACCCTCCTTTCAAACGTACTTTTTTTTTATATGAAATGGCCGCAGAAAACAGGCCTTCCTAAGCAGGCTTTCTAAGACCGCTTACCGTAGAAGGACTCTCAGAAGTACTTGACAAAAATTTAATTTTATTAAATTTAAAGACTCTAAATATTAATTGTTTTTTTTTTTCATCCGCGCCATCTCACTTGCGTTGATATTTTTTTAATGACTTTACAATTTGACAAAGAATACACAAAACTTTATCTCCTTAACATAACATGAAACAACAGAAGACTAGCATGCACACCTCTCTTAGTGTCTAACCATGTGTATACTTTTCATGTCGTATATGTACAATGCATATGACAAAAAAGTTATGCCGAATCATAAAACATTGCAATACATGAAATAAAAAAGAAACAGAAAAGCGCTAAAGTAAATGGAGTCCTTCTTCTTTGCCTTCTAATATCAGGCCTGATAACACGTCTGTTGTGGCAAGGCATATTATGCCTTCTGCGATTGTATTTTTATTTGCATGAAAATCTAGTTTTGAGAAGTCCTTATACAATCGCAGCAGTGCTAGCAGGCCTTCTCCGAGAAAGGCCTTGCTCATTTGCCTGCTGGGATGAAAAAACAGAAGACTAGCCTGCACACCTCTCTTAATTTCTAACCATGTGTATACTTTTCATGTCGTATATGTACAATGCATATGACAAAAAAGTTATGCCGAATCATAAAACATTGCAATACATGAAATAAAAAAGAAACAGAAAAGCGCTAAAGTAAATGGAGTCCTTCTTCTTTGCCTTCTAATATCAGGCCTGATAACACGTCTGTTGTGGCAAGGCATATTATGCCTTCTGTGATTGTATTTTTATTTGCATGAAAACCTAGTTTTGAGAAGTCCTTATATAAGCGCAGCAGTGGTAGCAGGCCTTCTCCGAGTAAGGCCTTGCTCATTTGCCTGCTGGGCAAATCAATTTTAACCCTCTAGTGCGCAAGAAAACGAAACTCAACAAATTGCTTCGAAAGTCATAGGAATAGTCTAGAAAACAAAGTTTTGTTCTAGCAATTTGGCTAATTTTTAATGGTAGAGGGTGGAGGAGACAAAATATCCTTTGATGCATATTTGCATCACTGTGCATTTAGCCTAACAAATTGCAAATAAAATTTTTGAAATCGAGATTGAATTTTATAACGTTACAACAAAGTTTTTAGTTTTATCAAAATGTACATTTTACTGCTTGTGAAATTTAGGAAAACAATTTTTCTTGCTGGATTAGCACAAAGCAATATTGAATTTGGTACAAATAACTTGACTTTGTCCTATACATTCAGGTAGTTTGCATGTAACCTTATTTGTCTGGAACTCTGGAAAATGATCCACACAATCCTGCCTAACTTCCAGGGAAGGAATAACTCGAGCTGCTGGGCCCTTTTTTTAGTAGTAGGTAGACACGTCGGAACTGTGGAGTTGCATTTTCAGTTACGTCTCTCATATCCAAGAATGTACTCTGGACAGAAGCTTTCCTTCCATAATTTCTTCGAAGCTGTCTTTTTCGTTCTCACTTGCAGCGGGATTAAGCAGAATACGAAGGATTTCTTCCTCAAATAATTTGTGAAGCAACTTCAAATACGTATAATATTTATTTTCAATAATAATGGGACCTCAGCGGTGTCAAGAAATATTCACACAATATCATAAAAATGATGTGAAGAGCCGTTACATATCATCGAATTCAAAATTTTGACCTAGAGAACGAAATTCAGTGTGATTCAAATATGCATCACGGCGCACTAGAGGGTTAATGAATTTATGAATTAATAAGTTGGCGAACTGACGAATTGTTGAAATATTGTAATGGCTGGACTATAAGACGAGTATATTATCAATATATATATATACGTGTACAATGGTTGAGTTAATAACTTGATGACGGTAAATAGTAAATGTGACCTTTGATTTATTTTGTGAGAACTAAAAGGGTGTAAGTGACACGGTATAAATATTGATATTATTGAAAAACATGATACGTAGATAGAAAATTTTTTTTATTATGACTTATTTATGGAGGGGGTAGGGTTTGAGCGCTACATTTTAAGCATAAGTTTAAAAATGTTTTTAGATACATAGTAAATTTATTTATCTAAAAAACACTTAAAAGTACAATATTTAAAAAGTATTCTGTGAAAATTTCATAAAAAAAATATTGCAAAATAAGACATTGGCAGCAAATTTCCGCGGACGCCAAAAAAAGGTGGTTTGCATATTGCTTATTGGCATAAAACTTAGACTACAAAACTCTTAAAACTGATGTCCAACGAAGTAACATGTACTTGGCGAATAATGTTGATCACCAAAACGGGATATTACATCACCAAAAATAACATAAGAACGGCTTTGTGATTTGATTTACTTTGAAGGGTCGATAGATAGAAGCGTCGATAGATACAAGCTTATTGACCGAATCACTTAGACCAAATCAAAAAGTTATTCTCACATCAAAGATTTTTGCCTCATTTCAATTTACGACATTAGCATTAGTCACTTATTACAAATTTTACCATCTGACTTTCTATTATGGTCTTGTAAGTTTTGAGTATCGAAACAAAAATATTTTAAAATAGCCTATAAATATAAAGTGTTTACGAGCTTTTTAAGAATTAAAAAACCGAGTTCAAAAACCGAATTAACAAAACAAATCTTAATACACGATATCTGCAAAAAAAAAACTACATGACAAACGCAAGTCATTGAACAGTAAAACTTTAAGCAAAAATTAAGTGCTTTATGTGTAGAACTTAAGGCAATATGTATCACACTCATGATATCAGGGCTACGCCAATTTACTACGTTGACCTTGCACCATATTTATTTTTCTCAACTGTGCTCAAGTACAAGTGCCGTGTCATAAAAGTATGGTTTTCTATTCACCCACCCTTTTCCCACCATTCGAGTCATAGCATGTTTGGCATTACAATACTTTGGTGATTTGAATTTCAAAAACAGGTGCGCACACTGTACCACCTTAACCTATAAATAATAAATTTCTTTTATAGCTTTGACACAGTTCTTTCGAAGCGACAAAAAAAAACAAAAATGAATATATAACAATCCTAGCAATAATGCGGACACTTGGCAACTATGCAACCTACGCTTTTGCAGCTACCTACTCCATGTTGGCGTTTTTTTTTTTTTGTTTCATTGTCATATTTATTTGACGCCATTTTTCATTCATTAAATTTTTTTATATGCAAGTATATGTGTGCGTGCGTTACTATATGCGCCCACCTGGACACGCTTGTGTATTCGCACAATTGTATGCTATGTTTTTTTTTAAGTCGTACAATTCAATGTGTTACTTTATTTTTTTTTGAATAGTTGCAAATGCTGTTGCTGTGTAGGCCAATAAAAGTTTCAAAAAATGAAAAAAATGAAAGCGTTACTTATGCCCTCATCCTACGCAAGGTTTTTTTTTGCTCAGTTTCAGTTTCATTTCCGTTTCCGCTTCGCGTGCGCAATTTTCCATGCCACGCCAAATTCAAAAGAGCACAGATTAAAGTCAAATTAGCATGTTACAATTACAGCTCATGGTATTTTTTTATGTTTTTAATTTCTTTTTTAGTTCATGCTGTATGTGTAGGTATATTTAACAGTTTATAAATTCGTTTATATTTACAAAAGCTTTAGCAAAACGTTAAATAATTCGAATGTTCTCCAATTATTATAGGAAAAAAACATCATTTATTCCATGTGTCTACTTCCAAATATTCAATGTTTGATATTGTTATTTACACTTTGTTTAATAGTCACAAAGATATTTTGATTTTTGGCCGCGCCAAAGAGCAATTAAATTAATAAAATTAAAAACTTCATGATCTATACAAACCTAAGTGATTGTATCGCCAGGCAGATTTCGATTATTATAAAGATTATGTCATAAGAAACCAGAGAAACAATGTCTGGCGCTTAGTTATTACCGCATTTAGAAATTGTAGGATTACAAAACTTTAAAAAGATGAGTATTTAACCATTTTATCGCGTCTGCCACTTGGCTGATTGGTATCCAGTTTTTAGCATGGGCCTCACAAATTCTTAATACGTCGCTTGCATCAAATGAAGAAGAAATCGATCTTCAGATATTACATTAGAGTATGTAGTATTGGAACTTTTTTGCTAAGCTCATTTCCATCGCTTTTCAACTGCCATAACACAGTATAATCGCCTGATTTTTTCCTCTGTTGCAAAGGCTGTGAAGAGCAGGGACGTGAACCGGTTTTGAACCGAACCGGTTTTGCACCGAACCGGTTTTGAACCGGAAAACCGTTTTTTTTTTTAATAATTTACTGAACTATTAACCGAAATTTTCGACAAATGATTGATCCGAACCGAAAACCGAACCACTTTTTATGACGGTTCGAGGGTTCATTCTGACCAATTTTCAATGGACAAATTTTCCCCACATGTTTAATTTTTTTTTGTTAATTATGGAAATCGATGAAATTTTAAAAGAAATAGAGAAGAATGAGACAGAGTTCAAAAATAAATCATTAATAGATAAAATCAAATCGTATAAGGCGGCTTTCAAATAATGTTAATGTTTTGAACTTTTGGAATAACTACCCTGCCAACGAATTATCTAAATTAGCTGAAGGTATTTATGATGTTTCAGCAACCCAGGTTTTGGTATAGAGGACATTTTCCACCCTAAAATTTATTCTCGGAGACCTGCGGAGAAATATTGACGAGCATTTGTTAGAAGATATTTTTCTCATCTACCTCAACTGATTATTGTAAATCATCAAATACTAATTTTTTACTACGTATATACTCGTACTTATAGCGTATGGCATAAATTATATGTTTATATATATTTCTATATTCTTTTGGATTGTTACTGAATTAAAATAACACAAATTTGCATATTTTTTTTCATTCCCGAACCGTTGAACTGAACCGAAACCTGGGATCAAAGAAAACAAAAACAGTTTTGACGAACCAATCCAAAAGTGCAAAAACGGTTCGAACCGAACCGACCAAATTTTTCACCCGGTTCACGTCCCTGGTGAAGAGTGCCAGTGTAGAGTGTATTTTTTTTTTTTTTTTCAAATAGTAGGCGCAGCAACACCTCTAACAAGAAAAAACGTTTCCACGATTGAACTCTAAGGAAAGGTATTAAAAACTCCGTTATCTTTTACCGGGCGTGGTACCGCGCTCAACAGCAACAGCCCTATCACGGCTGACTCGCTAAACACAGAATTTGATAAAATTTAGTATGAAAATAGACTTATTCCTCAGTAATGATATTTAGTTTTAGTAGGCGATGCCACATCCATAACTTGAAAATACGTTTTCACTGGTAACTAATGGACCGATTTTGATGAAATTTGATGTTAAGACAGCGTGTACGCTAAGGAAATATAAAGGTTTTTAACAGGCGCTGTCACGCCTCTAACCAGAAAATATGTTTTTACAGCTGTATTAATGGACCGATTTTGATGAATTTTGGCATGAAGATGAATTGAACCCTTAGAAAAAGTATTTGATTTGAAGTGGGTGGTAACATGCCCCTAACAAGAATAAAATATGGTTTCACAGCTAAGTTAATGGACCGTTTTCGATGTAATTTACTATGAAGATGGATTGAATCCTATGAAAGAGATCTGGATTGAGCAATATGATACCATGATATTTATTTTTGGGAGCGATGATGTTTAGTTAAGTAAATGGTACACAACTTGCTTAATTTCAAACAGTGGGTGAACTATTTTTAGGAATAATTCCCATATTTCTAAATTGGGAACTTTTTGACTTGTTTTACTCACCAAATTTTTTGCGTTAGAATATAAATTACTTGAACTTACGAGCAATATATCAATTCAAAGAATCTCTTTAAGTGTCTGCAAGATTCTAGAGTATCATAGTACGTATATTCGATACAATATATGCTCTACAAAATGTTATATAAAGCGTAAGCGAAATTTTCAATGCATTTCTCTATTAGCCCCCAAGCAGATTAGTAGTTTTCAAAGAAAAACTTCGTTAAGTTCTTTCATATTAAGTGCGAACTTTCAATGGTAATTTGTGAAATTTTTTTTCACAGTTTTCCATTAACTGCAAAGTAGCTATAAAAAAAAGTTGCTGCAAAATTCTTATGGAGTTTTTTTTTTTTTTTCACTGAATACGTTCAAAAATTTTTTTTAAAATGGTGATGTAACACCTGCAACAAATTGGTATGTTAGGCAGATTAAGCAACGCACTTTGTTGGCAACGCTTTTTTTTTTCATTCACTTTGTTAATTTTTTTTCCATTTTTTTTTGAGTTTAAATGCAGTTACTTTTTTGCGACTTCGTTCAAGGCTCTTTTTTTATTTTCTCTCAAAAAAATCTAAACGTTAACTTAGTTAAGCGCTTTGAAATGCTGACAAGTGTACTTGCTGTTTGAAACTACCTGCCTTAGAGGATTTTGTTATTAAAAAAATTTTTCAGAAATGTTCATTTTAATGTTGCCATTAGGAATTATGTAAATGTTTTTTGTAAATTTTTACTTAATTTTTTTTTTTGTTTGAATATTTCCAAAAAGAAGTCGCCAGCTTTAAATGCTTCACTGCTGAGCAATATCAAGTCAAACAACAAATAACACTGAAAACAATAACCTATGGCACACAAACATACTAACACACCTAACAATTACAACAAGTACATGTTAACACGCATATATTGACATTGCACTTGCACTTGTCGGCAGGGAAGCAGAGTATCTAAGTCAAGAATTTCTTGCTTACAGCACGAGGGAGCGTGACAAGTTTGTGGTTACAAATTGGCTTAAAGCGTTTCTCCTTGAAGACGTGACTCGGTTAGGTTTTGCTATGTGGCATGCAATGTCTTTTCCGCTACAAAGTGTTGTTTTTCGTCAAGTTAGTGGCATTGCTAGCAGTGTAGGTAATTTATCAGCTATGGTAAATAATAAATTTACGAAAATGTTTTGTAGTGCGCTGTGCTGGTGCAAAATGAAAAACAAAACGGAAATGTTTTTCTAGGAAACTTTGCATGAGCTATTGCTTTGATGTGCTTTTCAAATTAGGAATAACACTTTTTTTTTTTAATTAGTAAATTAGCTTTTGATGTACGCAGCCACCCAATTGCTATTAAAATTCAAAAATTCTAGGAAGTTCAATTATCAGATATCTTGAACGCAAAACTATTTTAAGTTTTGATATTAGCAATGTCTTTGATGTTTTATCAAGGTTTATTATAGCTTTCATTCACAATTTATTCAACGAAAAGGAACAATTACTTACTTTCTTCGCATTAAGCTCAGCTCATGCTTGAAATGTGTGCCAAACGATAGAGCTCAAAAAGGCTAAATAGAATATATAGGGTTGTCTTGTCGAATCCGGTCTTAAACATGGGTTGTCACGCGTTTTTATGTTCAATTTTCTTCAATGGGGGACAATACTTGTTTGGGACAATATTTGGCTAGGCAACCCTATATATTCTATTTACGCTCTTCAAGATCTATCGTTTTGCGTATATATCAAACTTTTATCTTTATTAATAATAATTGACTCAGAAAACCGTTAGCAACCCATGTTTGGGACATGATTCAGCAATGCTACCCTATATACAATACTTAGGCCTCTGCGAGTTTTATCATTTCACATATATTTTGAGGCATAATATTATACATTTTCAATTAAATCAACAAAATTGGCTAAAGTTCGGGCGTTTTTTGGGCATCGGGACAGGCTTTGGCAAGGCAACACTGCTTTGTTAGTGTCACCAAAATGCCTCACAATTTTTCTCGTACATCCCATCCTGTAATCTATACTATTATATAAAGAGGTAAGGTTTGTTTGTTTGTTTGTTTGTTTGTTTGTATGTTCCGGGTAATCTCTGGAACTACAGAACCGATTCCAAAAATTCTTCTACTAATAGAAAGCAGGGAAACGAGAATCAGAACTGCAGGCTAAAATACATTGGAACAACAAAGAGAGCGCTGGGAACACGAATCGCGGAACACAAAGCAGACATGACAAAGAAAAGAACAACAACAGCATTGGCGCAACACGTATTAGAACACCAACATTCAGCAGACTTACTCGACGTAAAAATTTTAGACAGAGAAAGGAAATCTAATACACGATATACGTTGGAAAGCCTTCGTATCCAACAAGAAATAACGAAAACTATGAACAGCAAAGAAGACAAAGACAAAATTAATAACGTCTACTCATTAGCAATAGGGAAGCGGCAATAATTGAATGTTTATTATTTTTTGTGTTTTTTATATGTTTAATGTTTAGAATAGTTAATTTAAAAAAGGTGATGTCAGTTCAAATTGTCATGTAATTTCATATCTGTAAGTTTAACAATGTTAATTTTTAACAGCCAAAATTGTATTTAAAAAAATCTTTTATTGTATTACAGTGTTTTAAAATAAATAACCCTGAGGAAGTGGGAAACAACCCACGAAACGTTGGTTACATAAACGAAACAAATAGATGTTTAATTTATTTAACAACTGACCATTTAGCCTAAAGTAAATTGATTTATAATAAACATTGGTCAAACAACAAAAATTCTAATAGAAAGCTACACTATTCCTGAGTAACATGGGCAATATTTTATTTTCATAAAAGCAAGGGGCGTGGCACTTTACGTGCAATTAAAACCTTTAACTCGCTATATCTTGGTTCATATGATAGCAAGAGTCTTAAAATTCGGTGTCAGGATGCACATAGCCTATGTTAAGCACTTCACAAAATATGAACGGGATTAGACACCAGAGGCGTGGTGGCTATAGGACTTTAATTTAGGGTGGCCCTCATTCGCAAATATTTTTAAAATAGCATTTTTACAAAGACCACTTAATCGATTCACATGGAATTTACACCACATGTTTCTTACATTAAGACGCATAGCTAAGATGATGAAACTTTTATTTAGGGTGGCCTTCATACACAAATATTTTAAAAATAGCGATTTCTCAAAGACAGGTAAATCGATTCTCATGAAACTTACACAGTATAACTTTTATATTAAGAGGCACAGATTAGATTGTAAAAATTTTCTTTAGGGTGCATACTTAGGGTGGCCCTCATACAAATATATTTTTAAATATCATTTTCACGAAGACAGGTGAATCGATTCACACTGATTCACACTTCTTATGTTAAGAAGCATAGCTTAGGCTACAAAACTTCAATTTAGGGTGGTCCTCACACCAAAATGTTTTTTTAAATATCATCTTCTCGAAGACCGCTAAATCGATTCTTATGGAATTTACACCACACGACTTTTATATTAAAAAGCACAGATTAGATAGTAAAAATTTTATTTACGGTTCATACTTAGGGTGGTCCTGATACAAAAATATTTATAAATATCATTTTCTCGAAGACCGCTCAATCGATTCTAATGGAATTTACTCCACATGGCTTTTATATTAAGAGGCACAGATAAGGGTGCATACTCAGGGTGACCCTCATACAAAAATATTTTTAAAAATAATTTTCACGAAGACAGGTTAGACGATTCACACCGAATTTACGCCACGTATCTCTTATGTTAAGAAGCATAGCTTAGGCTACACAACTTTTATTTAGGGTGGCCCACTTACAAAAATATTTTTTAAATATCATTTTTTCAAAGACCGTTTAATCGATTCTCATGGTCTTAACACCACACGGCTTTTATATGAAGGGGCACAGATAAGATAGTAAAAATTTTACTTAGGGTTCACACTTTGGGTGGTCCTCACACAAAAATATTTTTAAATATCTTTTTCACGAAGACAGTTTAATCGATTCATATCGAATTTACACCAAGTAATTTTTATATTAAGAGGCGTAGCTAAGGCTTCAATACTTTTATTTAGGGAGCATATTAAGGGTGGCCTTCATGCAAATATATTTTTTGAACATCATTTTCTCGAAGATCGCTTAATCGGTTCTCATGGAACTCACACCACGAGGCTTTTATATAAACAGGCACAGCTTAGAACAGAATGGGTGATGCCACGCCCCCTTATCTAAAAGAAAATAAGATTCATCATATCTTATCAACTTTTTGATGCAGATAAATGAAACTTGGTACATATATAAAGAGTAGAGAAAGAAGTAAGATTCCATGCAAAAATGGGCGGTACCACGCTTCCTATGAGGAAAAATCAACTTTTTATGTATCAACAACTATTTGACGCAGATGGATAAGATTTGGTACACATGTTTCTTATTGTTCTTATTGTTTGTAAAAGTTTCTTAACATATTTTGGTTTAGAAAAAATGAGCCAAAAAGAAAGAAAGTAAGATTCAATGAAAAAATGGGTAGTGTCATGCCTCCGAAATAAGAAAAAACTATGACTATGAGACTCGGTACATATATAGAAGACAAGGACTGTAACCAAATTAAACGCATTCAAAGGTGCTGATTCAACGTATTCCAAATATTCCCGCCAATTCAATTGTTCATTTATGAGCCAAATAGAAAAACCAACAACGTTGTTTATCCACTCGCACAAAGATAAATATCAATAAAAATAGTTTTTACTTATTTAATCCAACTAAAATAAAAACACATTATGTTTTATTTGTTGAGGCGTAGCAATGCGCGCCGGGTTTTGCTAGTCTTATATAAAATATTAAAAAACCACATAAGCTACTTGATCATTGAAGTGATATCCAAGTCAAAATCTACATTGCTGAAAGGGCAGTAACTTATGTTTACTTGATGGGACTCCAACAAGCTTAACTTTCTGTATTGATAGTCAAGCATTAAGGCATTAATTTCTACACATAAAAGACATCTCCATTCAATAAAAATCTCAAAGCTCTCAGATTATAAACTAATTACATTGCATGTGTTTTTGAAAGTGAACATTAATATAGCGATTTGACGCTGGAGTAGGACTTTTCGTGGCCCAAGACTAAAAACTGGAAAGAAGCCTCTTATTTAAAAATTTCAAAATATATAATATTATTTTTTTTCTACTTATTTGTATTTTTATTTGGCAAGCAGCTTTCTTAACCTTTTATTATGAAGTTCTAATCAATTTTGGTAACTGAACTATTCATACATAATTGCAGTATAAAGTTGTACTACTTACTTGTCATTTATAGTATTTGAGGAGTAATAAAATAAAACAAATTAATAAATAAATCCATTTTTGAAAATTTTACAAGAGTGATCAGGAGCTTTCTAGTCTTTCCCAGAATTTGTGAAGTTTTCTAAATTTTTCGTAAGTTTTAAAGAGTTTTTCTATCTTTGCTATAAGCAACTGCGCCTTCAATTCCTTTTTTATTCTGTCGAACACATGATCGGCGGGAAGAAGTGGAATATAGTAGAATTGGTTGCACAAAAGCTTTAAAAACTAAAAGATTTTCAAGGTATTTCAAGGTGATAAACAATATTGTTCTCAGTTAATTTTCTCAAAGGATTTGTTATCTCATGTTCCGAGGAAATTGTACTTACATAAGCTTTTTTTGTTCTTTTATATTAAATTTGTTAGCTTGTTCCGTGATAAGTTTTTAAAACTATTTTTAAATGGGCTTAAGTCATCATAAACTCAAGATCAGGTTAGTCAATCTGGTAATAGTTAAAAATACCGAACCGAAAAGAAAGTCATCTCAGTTCAAAAAGGATTTATCAAGTTTTGAACTGCTACCACTCACTTTTAATATAGGAAGTATTTTCAGTTTTTGTAGATTCTTCTTGTAGTATTTGAATAATTTGTATTTGGTATTTCTAATATTTTCATTAAGCTTAATTATTTTTGCAAGTGTATGAGTTTTCAATAATATTAAAGTATATCAAATATTTAGCATAATGAAAGTAAGTGAAAGACAGCAACTTTTGGCACAGCAGACTCAACGCATATTTTGACGAGAATTTCCAAAGGATTAAATAACAATAGCAACAGCCAACAAAAATAACAACTGAACATAGCGTAGCTACAACATAAGCAACAACACTACTAAGGCTAACAGCTTTCGAAGCAATAAGAGAAATTCGGCGGCGCTGGAACAGCAGCATGCGCTAGAAAATTGTAAATTAGGCTAACTGACTTTTGTATGTTAAAGCAGTGATTCCCAAAGTGTGTTCCGTGGAACTCTGGGGTTCCACAAAAAATTTAGGGGTTCCTCGGAAAGTTTACAATTGACCACCATATTAAATGTAAGATTTTTAAATAAGGCGACTGAAAACAAAAGCATCACCAAAATACGTAAAATAATTTTATGCGACATCTGAGGAGCAAAATAAATTCGAGTGTTACCAGACGCTTAGTGATTTTCTCGAAGAATCTGCAGTGGATTTAGATATGGAAGTCCGTGATGGTATATGGTAAGAACACATCTGTCCAGTTTACAGCAATCACTCAGTGATTACTTTCATTGGGTACAAAATCATTTCAAAATAAAAGAAAAACCAAAAGGATTACATTTTATGGATTATGAAAATTTGATTAGAAGCCAAACTTAGAGCAGTTTCACTAACAATATTCCGGTTAGATGTATTCGATGAATATCCAAATTTATCAAACTAGGCTATTCCAATTATATTGCCGTTTGTAACCACTTTGTGTGAAGCTGGGTTTTCAAAATATGTTGCGACAAAACCCAAATATCGTTATGAACTTGATGCTGCACCGGACATGCGAGTTCAGTTATCAAACATAACGCCTAATTTTAAGAGAACCATGGAATTAAAGAAGCAGATGAATTCATCTTTTTTCATTTATTTTATTTATTTATCTATATCTATACTCTATACCAGTGGTGGGCATGGAAATCTAACAGAAAGGCTAAACAACAACATCAAGCAACAACAAACAAAATTTTAATTTTTTTTTGCTGTCATTTCCAAATTTGCCAACAGCACCAAAAAAACTCAAAATTGCACTACAAACAAAAACAACAAATGAGTATACAGAAGAGCGCGAAGTAAACGAAAACATTTTAACTTGTCGGAGTATATTGCAAGAAACTTGAGTACAAACGTACATATGTTAAATTGCTGTGCGTTTGTGACAGTTTTCTTTGCGCCATCATTTTAAGTCACATCGAGGTTCCACAGCTGATTGCAGTGGAACCATAGGATGTCAGTCATGTCTGCGCTTTCATTAATTGAAATGCTTATGCGAAATCCTCTGTGTTCATTAAAGTGACTTAAATTTTGTTAGTTTTTGCATCAGTTAACTACGAATAGAATAAATTGCGAGAGAGCGAAGAAGAAAATTAATTTTTTCTTCTGTTTAATATTTGGTTTTCTACGATGGCTCGTGTTTTGTATTGTTTCACTAAGCCGAATGTCAAGTTAATTTTAATTAACTTTTCTTTTCCATAATGATGGGTACTTTTTTTTAATTGGTGCGTGCTTATTGGTATGCAGCGCGATATTTGTTGAATTAATTTTAATTCTTTGCCATTTGTATGTATAAATCAATAAAATTATCTGGATATTAAATACAGAGACAAATTTTGTATAAGTACGCTATTCGAATATAAATAATGGGCTAAAAAATGTATAAATGTATGAATGTATGTATTATTTCTTTGACAAAACGTAATTTAATCACCCCTGGAACACAAACAAAATCTTGAAATATTTTTAGCAAATAAGAAAATACGATACTTTTTAGGAGAATGAAGTTGAAGCGATAATAATAAAATTTAGAGGAAATAGATTTAAAAAAATGGGACTTTTTCTGACCTAACAAACATATTGTCTTCATAAAAGTAAAAGTATACACTTCTTATATGCCAAATTCGCCTATGAAGAAACTATTGCTTGGTTTACTTGGGCGAATCGACATGCTTTTTGTTTAAAAAAAAAAAATTCTAAAAAAATCTTCGGCCAGGCCGAAACTCACATACCCTACACTGCACTGAAAGTCCCTTTTTAAATAAATGTTGAAAAACGTTGAAGAGGTTGAAAAAGTCGAAAAAATATGGAAACCATTGAAGAAAGTTGAAAGAAATTCAAAATGTCGAAAAAATGTTGAAAAAACTAAAAAATGTTGAAATAATATTAAAATGTTCAAAGAAATTGAGAGACGCTAAGGAATGATGAAACAATTAAAAATCGTTGAAAAAGTCTTAAAAATAAAGAAAATAATGAAGAAAAATGAACGAGGTTTAAAAAGTCAAACGAATACATAAGGGATATATTGGAAAAAGTTAAAAGGTTGATAAAGTCAAAAGAATATGGAAAATATTGAAAAATATCGAATAAAAACTAAGAAATTTAAATCTGCCACGCCCACTTCTCCAATTCCGCCTTCTTTTGGGTTACTAAATAATATTCGCGATTGACATCCACATACCAAATCTTAGCCCAATAGGTTGTATAGTTTGCGAAATATGCCGTAATTAGTCTTAAAATTTAGGGAGGTAACACATCCATAGGTGGAATATGGTCCGATTTATATCCAAAAATGGCATTCTATATGCAACACTCTTAGCATGATTGATCACACATTTCGGTAGATATGCCACTTAAGGTATTTAACTTGTATGGGGAGTGCCACGCCTACTGGTGCTATTTCGCCCACTTTTGATTCAGGTATATCTTATAGCAAGTAAACCACCTAAATTAAATTTTATATCAATTGATGCAATAGTTCAATTAATACAGCGATTAAAATCTTATGGTAGTATAGGAGGTGCTACGCCCACTATTGCGATCTCATCAATTTTCATAAAATTTCAAAGCCCATAGCAGCTAACACTTCCAAACCAAATTTTATGAAGATTACTCTCATAGCACACTATCCATAATATTAAACGTTTTTTGCTTGTATGGGAGGTGCCACGCCTACATTCTCCATTGTTCCAACCTTTTGCAAAAACATGCTTTCCAGCAGGTATATATGCCTTATTAAATTTCATAACGATTTTTCTTAATATAACGCTTATAACGTGGGCTGTGCCACGCTCCATTAGAAAGTTTTGAAAATTTGAAACCTAGTCTAATCGTAATCTTGTTCATATGCATCAAATTACCAAGTTTCGTCAAAATCACTGCAACTTTTTTCAAAATTGGACTGGGTAAATATACATAGAGTGTAAGCGGTTGGCGTGTCCGTGAACCGATGCAGCCTATTTTCAAAGCAAGATGCCTGCAAAAAGATGTGACCTGGGTGTGCTAATTAGATTCTATTAGCTTTCTTGGTTTTCCCGTAAACCTCATTTCAACAGACAGACAGACAGACGGACAGACAGACAGACAGACAGACAGACAGACAGACAGACAGACAGACAGACAGACAGACAGACAGACAGACAGACGGACATCGCTAAATCAACTCGGGTGGTGACGCTGATCAAGAATATATATGTCACCGGCCAAACTAGTTTTTAGGTCAAACTAGTTTATCCAAGGCCGAACTAGTTAATTTGAAGTCCTAAAAGTATACAATTTAATTTTATTGCAAAACTTCACTAACCACTTTTGCAAAACCATGTTCCTAGCAAAAAGGGACCTCGCAAGACTTCTGCAGACCTCTAACGCGAAATAATTGATTAATATGATGCACAAATATCCAAGCAAACTTCCGCTTGTCGATTGGTTGAGGCTGAACTCCATGGACGAATTTCACGTAAGGACCCATTGGATACAGTTAAGCGGAGGAATAGCTGCATACAGTTTGCTAAGACGCATGCCGGTTTTCCACACATTGAATGGAAGTATGTATTATGGAGCGACAAAACGAAGATCAACCGCTTTATCATAGATAGTGGAAGATATGTAAAACGTCCAAAAGGGGGATACTTCCATTTAATGAGCAGCCAACCGGCATGTGTCTTAGCAAACTGTATGCAGATATTCCTCTGCTTAACTGTGACCAATGGCTCCTTGCGTGAAATTCGTCCATGGAGTCCTGCCTCAACTAATCGACAAGCGAAAGTTTGCTTGGATATTTGTGCATCATATTGATCGATTATTTCGCGTTGGAGGTCTCCAGCAGTCTTACGAGGATTCAATTTTGCCTTGCGCACAATCTGGTGATCCCAGTACCCAGAAGTCTTACGAAGTCCTTTTTGCGAGGAACATTTTTTGCTGTGTCATACTTATTGAAATGGTCAAGTGCATTGAATACCATCTTTTTGGAGTAATTTAGCTGTGTTGCCATCGCCTGATATCTCTTGGCTGTCTTTCGAAGCTCAACAATTGACTTACGCGTGGCTGGTGTACAACTTTTGGCCACAACCCATGATTAAGGATACGCTTATAAGCAAATTCGGTCAAAAAGTGTTCTTACAAGCAATGACAAGATCACAATATCGTTTCTGGAATCTCTTATCAAGTTTTTCTTTTATTTTTTTGCAAATTATTTTTTTGTTTCCAATTAGTTGACTCAGTCAAATCTGAGGTTTGAGCAGAAAATCTCTCATAAAACTTTTTATGCTATGAATTCGATTTTAATTATGGTTTTTTTTAGAGTTTTTATATTCCACATTTATAATATCCATAAATTTTCTTGTTCACATAGAAAAATAAATGAAAAAACTACCAATAACACAACGAAAGATTTCGTTTCCAATTAGTTGTCAACAGCTGTATATCTTGGGAGTAGCGTATAAAATAAGATGTGTTATTTCCATTGCTGCAACAATTGATGCTACTTTTGACTTACCATACAGTCTTTTGCTTCACTAGGAAAATGATGCCAAGCAATCAATCAAGCTTCACCTTTTGGTCTTATAACTATGTACATATATCTATTTTATGCTATGTACGCGTACTAAATGTAAATAAGTAATTGAATCCATGAGTGAATTAATACACTATGTTACACTTTGCTCAATTTATCTGTACGACGAATTTAGACGTTATGTCCATGAACTCATCAGGAAACATCCAAACCGAGATATTTAAACATTAAAATTGTAGTAAGAAGCGCACATGTGCTCCATAGCAAATCTATGAAAAATAAAAGCTTTGAAGTTTTAATTTTGTATAATATTATTTTCAATTGCCTGACGCTAATTTGACGTTGAAACATAATGTTACGAAATTTCTGTCTCTTTGACGATAATTTCGATCTCTTACACTTTTCTGAGTTCGATCACTGATTGTGTAACAATTAAAAACACACAAACTTATTTAGTTATAAAATGGTTTATTTAAATCACAATAGTTAGTTTTTACACGGCACAATTGTTTATCTCATTAACATTCAAATTCTAACATTAATTTAACACTGTATAGAAAACTGTTTTACTTTACTACGGATCACACTGTATTCACTTTATTGCTTAAAATTCAAGTGTTCCACTTCACTGTTTAAATACAACTGTGTCCGAAAACTCAAATGACACCCTTTTATACTACAGGCATCACTTTCTCGAATAATCTACTACCTGCCAAATGGCGTATATTCTACCATTATCTACAACCTACCAGTGCTTCCAAGTGGCGTGCATTCTACCACCATCCACAATCCACCAGCATGGCGCACTGACGTTGAGCTCACAATTATCCAGAATGTTGCTATTATGCTAGATGGCGTTGTACGTTGTACGACGGCGATAATTTCTCTCGGTTGTCGACTTTTTATTTATAGTGTACTGCAGCGTCTGTTCGGTTTATCATTTGCCGCTAGATAGTGTAAAAGTATTTATACAGCCAGAATGCTAGCTACTTAGTATCGTTTAGTTTCTTTTGTTGGTTTTTATTTCAAGAATTTTCTAGCATAAACCAAATTTCGCTACAATAATTTGTAGAATATATAAATATTTTCGCATGATAGTTGCAAAATTTTTTGTTTGCTATTAATTTAATGTTTTAATAAATATATCATAAAAGTTTGATTACAAAAATACAAGCTATAAAATTATAACTCATTAGATGGATTACAATTGAAAATCACGCCAACATTTCTCAAATGACAAATTGAGAAACAAATCAACATAAAACAAGCACAATTGTGTTAACGAAGTAAACAAATAATCAAAGTAAAGAACCAGCAGATATATAAAATTTTTTATGGTTTTTTTAAGCCGAAAAAAATTAAATTCGCAAAGATCAAATAAATAACGCGCAAAGCGTTGTAAAGAAAGTAAAAATTAACTGTAAAGTAGTTGTAATAAAAACAAATACACAAAGTGAAAACGTGTGGAAAAGTGGGAGAAAAAAAAAAAAAGATGGAACCAAACAAACAGAACGATTACTGTCAAGCATTGCAATAACAAATACAAGACAATACTAAGAAACAACAACAAAAACATATTAACAACTACAACAACAAGCGTCTAATAAACAAACAAAATCCTTCGGTCGGTTGGTCGAAGAAGAGTCAACATCAACAAGATTACAGAACGTTAGATATTTTTCTTTACGCAGTTGTGTTTAAATTATTTTTGCTGATTTTTATTGCAGCCACGTTTTGTGCTACTCACACAAACACCACACGCGCACACAAGCACTCATTCAACGGACAAGCATTCCCAGTAAACAATTTGGTAGATTTAACTAAGAGTTACAAAGTTTTATGGCGATGAATTTTTTATCCTTCTTGATGAGTTTAATGCGTTTAAATTTTAAGGCGTTCAATAAGTGAACCTCTTAGTACTCATTAGATAGGTTACAAGACATACAAAAATAATTGCTAATTAATCATTTACCTATGCGATGTTTTGGTGACGCCATTAGAGGATTTTTTGATATGCTTTCTTTGAATTGAGTGATTCTTAGAAGACTATTGAATTTTCCAGCCGATGTATTTTTTTGAAATGTTCCGGAAGACTTAAAAGGGAAAAAAAAAGTTTTTGTTGCATACTTTTAGGTATTTCATAGAATAAATATTTCAAACGCCATATGCTATTGCGAAACTGAACAGTTTTTGAATTAAATTTTAATATTTCTTTTTTTTTAATTAGGGGAAAGTGGGGCTAAACCGGACACTTTAATGTTTTTTTTGCAAAAATAGTGTAAAAAAAATATTCGAAACCTGGGGTGTTATATATCATTCGAAAGCTACATCCTTTAGCTACAAATCGCATATCGTTTGATGGTTTAATATGTTTTCAGTTTGGCGTGAGCTCATTCAGACTATACCAACCTCGAAATCGAAAAAGCCAAAAATGGTGGGGCTTAACCGGACCCCTGTCCTGGGGCTAATCCGGACAGTCGCGACAAAACCAAAATGAATAACAAACATGGAGGCACATTATGTTTAAATGTTATTTTGAATCTTTATTGATGTATTTCGATGTGTATCGTACAAGAAAAGATTGTATTTGATTGAAAAAATGTTGATTTTAAGTGCTAAACGCAAAATAATGATGAAAAAAATTTTGGATAGAAAAATTAAAATATTTTTTTTTAACGAAAACTTGACGGAAAATCGGAAAATATTGAAATTCATTCAAAATCTTCATCTGGTTTTCTTGATCCAATCTGCCAATGTTGCTCGCTTGACACCATGCAATTCTGATGCATCTCGAATCGACGTTTTATCACAAATCACCGAAATAATAGCTAATTTCATTTTTTCCTTATCGACTGCTGGCATTTTACGTTTGTAATTACGCACCATTTGCTGTGAATAACTTAAAATAATTAATATCAATGTTTACTGTGCTTTAGTTATGTCGTAGAAGCATTCAATGTGCTTCAGAAGTGTTTATGAATAACAAACACGAGTTTAAAATGACAAATAAAGTGTCCGGTTTTGCCCCATCGTGTCATTTTTTTAACTCGATCGAAAAACATTGATGAAAAATATTTTATCATAAAAACCACTAACACCATACGTTTCAGCACATCTTGATTACCTAAAAACACTCACCGAATATACTGCGCACTTGTATATTAATTTCACAATCCAAAAATTTTGAAAAAAAAAAAATTTTACTTTAAGCGAAAAAGTACATGGGTCTGCACTCTTCGTCGACTGACGCTAAACTGAATGCTGAAATATCATCGACACTTGGGAAGTTAGTAGCTTATGACAGGAAGCGTTCATCGCGAATATGGCCGTTCCGATATTCAAAGTAGTTTTTGATTTATCGCGACTATCCGGTTTAGCCCCGCGTCCGGTTTAGCCCCAAACTCCCCTACCTATAAGTTTTCATAATTTCGATTTTAAAAAAAATAGAAATTTGTATTAATTTAAAACCTCTTTATAATAAAATCTTAAATTTTTTTAAAAATCCATCAATTTAACTTACGCGGCAATATACATTTTTCAAGGAGATGGATTCAAAAGGGTCATTCTAAAACGAATGAGGTAACTTTCTCAAGCCAAACCCGTTTTTCGTAAGTTATTTGTTAAACAAAGCTATAAGTGTATAGGAAAAAAGAACGGTGGAAATATTCTTAGACTAGTTCTTCTGCATTTTTGTAATAATTTTTTAATAAATAGAACAACATAAGCATATGAGCAGCAATTAATTAGCCAGAGCAAGTTATTTGAATAAAATGAAATTATCAATTTGAAAAATGTTTACTGGCAGCAGTTTGATGCTCACACTTATACAGAACTGAACAACTAACGAGTAAACAAAACCAACATGGCGGCGGTTTCCAGTGTCAGCCGCACGTTCACGCGAAGACGAGCGAAATATTTATTAAAAAATCGTTGTCTAACTTGTGACGAACCTTCTGGCCGGGGTTTTGGCTCGCCGGTGTCCAAGGTTCGGCTACAGAAAATTTGTATTCGCAGGTTGGCTAATATTTCTTTCTTTTATTAAAGAAAACGCGAGCGGAGTTTTTTCCAATTTTTAATTAATTTTATTCCTTATCAATTCAATTGAATTAAAATTTACTCTTAATTAGCTAAGAAAGAAACGGATTAAATTTTCAGTAAATAATAAAAATACTTATTGCTACTCTAGCGCTGCGAAATGTTCCTGTTACGCCTCTGGCATCAACCGGGGATTCTCCTTTCTCCTCACTCATGCGCCTGACTTGACTTCTGCTGGCATCTAGTCTTTGTTCTCACTACGTTCTAGCGCATGAATACCTCGGGAAAACCCGAAAACATACTCATGCGTTTGAATCTAACTTTACCCCTTACGCGAACTCCTAGCCTTGAAAATAACACTTCGGTAGGGCGATGATGCCGAGCTCTCGCAATCAAATACCTCGGGGAGACCCGAAAGCGTATTTGTTTGGTTGAACACGCCACCAATCGCCTGATAAAAAAACTAATCGCTGCCGCTGTGATTGATGCTGGGCTCTCGCAATCAAGTACCTCGGGAAAACCCGAAAGCGTACTTGTTTGGTTGAACACGTCAACAATCGCCTGACAAAACTAGTCGCTGCCGCTGTGATTGCTGCTGAGCTCTCGCAATCAAGTACCTCGGGAAAACCCGAAAGCGTACTTGTTTGGTTGAACACGTCACCAATCGCCTGACAAAAACTAATCGCTGCCGCTGTGTTTGCTGCTGATCTTTCTATCTGTCGCGTTCTAGCGCATGAGCACCTCGGGGATACCCGAAAACACACTCATGCGTTTGAATTCAACAGCAACCCCCCCTTCACGAAATTCCTACGCTATGTTACCAGCTTGACGATTGCACTGAGTTCTTACTCACAAGTACTTCGGGGAAACCCGAAAGCGCACTTGCGTGGTCGAATGTACAACGACCGTCAAGCTAACTCACTGCTGAAAAGAAGAATTTGGTTAGTATGTTTAATTTACCACTGTAGGCTGCTAACTGCGACTGCTGGCTCTGGTGGTCCCCGGTTGAATGAATAAAATTCTGATTTTTGTTTAACACCTAACCCTTTGCTGGTGCCGATTACATCAGCTGGTTCTTTAGTATCTGTCACAACAGCTGTTTCGGTCGGTGGTGCCAGATAGTTTGCTAACTTAACCTAGTGTCTTAGCTACGATTTTGCAACCTTATGCCAACTTCAATATCTAGTTGTTCACATGCGCGTTTGTTTATGATTACTTAAAATATATTGTATAAAATTCATTTAGTTAAATTTTTCCACTTGTAACTTACAATAATTGAAAATAAATAGGGATTTTCACCAATAAGTAATAAAAAATAAGAAAAATGTAACGTAAGTCTGAGTATAATGTGATGCGGCGACGTGTCAGTCACCCGCCTTGATGCCTTTGTTTTGAGGAAGAAAACGAGTGCCGACTTTCTTCCTCACACTCCCCTCTTACTTTCCGAGCGGTAGTATTATTTTCGTGGATCCCTTATATTGAATTTTTGACCTTCGATTGTCCATGACAGCTTCAAATATAGACCAGTACGTAACGTATTGATGAATGCTCGTAGCTTAGTGATGATGGCGGTGTCAAACTGACCCAAGTTGTTTCCCGCCAGTCTATCTGGGGCGTATTCTGTCATTGGGGTGGATTCAGGATAACCGGATCCCTCTGCCAGCGTGACTGTGGCTTACCAATTTGGGTGAGGAATTCGTCAAAGCTCGGAAGTTTCTGGTGTGCTATTTTTGTCTTCTTACTGCGGTGTTTCTCTTGGTTGTTTTCCTTGAGACTGTTGAAGAAAAATTACAGATTAGTCTTGTTCTAATTATTATTTCAAAAGAGAGGGAAATAAGTCAATGTAATGAAAGCAAAACATGAATTTGAGAAAATGACTATGAGTAGAAAGATTTTATTTCGCTCAGGTGAGCCGTTCGAATGATTTTGTCACCGCTTTTCTTTAATTTCAGTATAACTGGCGAGACAAAACTCAACACTGTGTAGGGCCCGGCGTATTTAGGGGCGAGCTTAGCCGCAAAGCTGTCGATAGCCTTAGAGAGAGGGTGTTGTCTGACCAACACTGACTCCCCGACCTTTGGTTTCCATTGTCGTCTTCTGAGATTATAGTGTCTCGCTTGATCCTGAGCCGCTTTCGCCAAGTTGTGCCTCACGATATCAAATATTTCTTGTAATTGTATTGCTCGAGACTCTGGAGTTTTTTGGGTTCTTCCTGTACCTGGTGTGACCTCATCATAAAGCGCCTGAGGTAATCGTGGCTCGCGTCCTTGTGTAAGGAATGCTGCGCTGTAACCGGTTGTTTCCGATGTGCTAGTGTTTATGGCTAACGTTACTTCTGGTAGATGCTCGTCCCAAGTTTTCTGTTCATTGTTGGCCAATTGGGCTATCATTGTCTTTATGGTCCGATTCATCCTTTCTGTAGGGTTTTCTTGCGGCGTATAGGGAGCGGTAAAGCGATGCTGAACTCCGATCTGCTGTAAGTATCCTTTGACGATTCGGCTAGTGAACTGTGTACCATTATCCGTGATGAGACACTTTGGAATTCCGTATCTAGCAAGTATTCTTTCGCGGAAACCTTTCACTACGCTGTCTGCGGTGGCTTTTCTTAGCGGCACTAATTCGGTCCATTTTGAAAACCGATCAAAAAACACCAGCAGCATCGTATGTCCATGTTTTGACCGCGGAAGTGGCCCAATGAAATCGGCGCACACTGTGGACCAGGGTTCGTCTGGGATCGTAATCAACATTTCGCCTGCGGGTGCTTGCTGGCTAACCTTATACTGTTGACAGGACTCGCAACGCCTCACATAGCGACTTATGTCGCGAAACATGCCTGGCCAATAATAGCGGTTGGCTATTCGGGCTATGGTTTTGCGGATGCCGAGATGGCCTGCACTGGGGCTGTCGTGATTTTCCGTCATGACTCGCTGCCGGAGGGGTGTTGCAACACATAATTTCCATTGATCGCAATCTTCGTCGCCTGGGATGCTTGGTAAATGACGATATAATTGACCGCCGACCTCCGCAAAATCTGGAAACTTCTCTGGTTGGTTCCGAATCTCCGCCTTTTTCTTCTGTAGCCAAGCGCATTCTACGCTAACGTTGTTGCTTACTGTTGCTATCTGACAGATCTCCTGAGGCTGTCGTGACAATGCGTCAGCCACCACATTACTTTTCCCCTTTCGATATTGAATGGTAAATTGGTATTGCTGGAGCTCCAAAGCCCAACGGGCTATTCGTCCTGCGGGGCTTTCTATGGAGTTCAACCATTTTAAGGAGAGATGGTCGGTGATAACAATGAATCGATAACCCTCTAGGTACGGCCTCATTTTTCGGATGCCCCAAACAATGGCTAAGCATTCCTTTTCGGTTGGGGAATAGTTTCTCTCGGCGCTATTCAAGCTTCGACTGGCGTAAGCGATCACCCGCTCCCCCTCATCGGTGGCTTGGGTGAGCACAGCTCCAAGGCCCGCGTCGCTGGCGTCAGTTTGCAATGTGAAGGTCTGATTGAAATCCGGACATGCTAATACTGGGGCCTCGGTCAGTTTCTGTTTTAATATCTCGAATGCCTTTTGCTGGTCCTCTCCCCATTTCCAATGTTTGCCCTTTCGCAATAGTGATGTCAGTGGTTGGACTATCGCAGCGAACTCAGGCACAAAGCGACGATACCAAGAGGCTATTCCTAAAAACCGCCTTACCCCACGAATATTTTGTGGAGGCTCCAAGTCACGGATGGCAGCAACCTTCTCCGGGTCTGTGTGGATTCCTTCTCCACTGACGACGTGGCCCAAGTATTTGATGCTGGTTTTGAAAAATTCGCATTTCTCGGGATTAATTCTGAGATTCGCTGCCCTTAATCGTCTCAATACTTCTCGCAAATTTTCTAAATGTTCCTCTAGTGTTGATCCTGTTACCACAATATCGTCTAGGTAAGCGAACGCAAATGGCTCCATTTCTGCCCCAATAACTCGGTCGAGGGCACGCTGGAAAGTAGCGGGAGCTGAGTGTAGCCCAAATGGCATGACCCGCCATTGAAACAGGCCTCGGCCGGGGACTGTAAATGCCGTAAATTCTTTGCTGGCAGCTTCCATCGGTATTTGCCAGTAGCCGTCTTTCAAATCCAGGCTACTAACGTATTTTGCATTCCTTAGCCTATCTAGGATGTGTGTGATCCGGGGTAGCGGATACGCATCCGGGACGGATCTGCTGTTTAATTGACGGTAGTCAATGCAAAGACGCCAGGTGCCTGTTTTCTTGCGCACTAATACGATGGGTGCGCTGTATGGGCTATGCGACGGCTCAATGCATCCTTTGGCTAGTAACTTATTTATCTCTTCGTCGATGAGCGCTTGCATAGCAGGATTTCGCGGTATGTACCTCTGCTTAACGGGGCGGTCGTCCCTCATAACTATGCGGTGCGCTGTAATTTGTGTTACCCCTTGTAATCCGTCGAATTTTGGGAGTTCCTCAGCTAAAAAATTGTTAATTACCTGTTGGGTGTTACTACTCTGTGGCTCTGCTGATGACACTGTGGACTCTGCTGTTACAGCGGTGGTGGGCTCTGCCGTTCGTGAGGTGGTGGGCTCTGCCATTGGTACGGTGGGGGGCTCTGCCGTTGGTGCGGTGGTGGGTTCTGGTGTCAGTAAGACCGGAAACTCTGCGGTGGTGGGCTCTGCCGTTGGTAAAACCGGAAGCTCTGCCGATGGTGGTGATTTTACTTCTCGTAGTTTACTCCATTGTTGGCTCTGCTGTTGTGTTTTATTATGACTCTGATGTGATCTCTGTAGACTACTTTGGTACTTTTGATGAATTTTTCGCTGGCGGTACCGCCGCGGCTTCAGTTGGTGTGATGGTGGGTCTGGTAGCGAATTCTTTTGTAACTTTTTGTGGGCTTCTTGTGCTTGCTGTGGAAAATGGTTTGTCAATCGACTTGTGGTAGGGTGGACGTTGCTGACCATGTTTCTTTCGGGTTAAGCTGGTGCGGTTTTTCCCAAGGTGATTAATTCTTCTCCCATTGTGATCGTGAAACCACTTTGAGTTAGAAAATCGAGTCCTAGAACCACGTCATCCGTAGCGTCAGGCATGATGATAAATTGGAAATTATCATTGCGGTTACCATATTGAACTCTTGTTTGTATCGCATAGTTCAATTGTCGGGCCGACCCATCCGCCAATATGACCTCGCCTTCATATGCCACTCGCGTTGCTCTGCTACCGATTAAGTTTACAAATGCTTCTCGGATGAAACTCGCCGTTGCTCCCGTGTCGATTGTTGCTGACACCTCCTTTCCGCCAACAATAATGTTGGCGTAAACTCGCCTGCAGTAAAGTTCGGTGCGATCTACAGTTGCTGGGGGGAATCTCCTGGAGCGCTGCCTCCCCCTAGCTCTGGGCGGCCTCCTTCTTCGTTTCCCGGTGGACGACAGCAACCTATGGTGCGGACCCCTACTTTGCCACAAATCCAGCAGAACAGTCTTTGTAGGCCCCGACACTCGCGATGTGACCATCTTGGCCGCAGCGCCGGCAAGCCGTTTGGACGTTGATTCGCTCGACTCTGGTTGGTTCCATCAAGCGATGCTGCTCAGAGCGGTTTCTCGCTGCTGCTGCTGATGGACGTACAGGCTCTCTCTCCTGAATGCACTCAAGCTCTTCCGTCAAAGAGATTAGTTCTGTTAGGGTAGAAAATTCTCTGCGCTTGATGTACCACTGATATTCTGGTAACGAATTACGGAAAATACGCTCGAGTCGCTGGGTTTCCGTATAGCGCGCGTGACGCATCATTGTTTGTAGAACCAGGATATAGTCTTTAAATTTTTCTCGTGGCTGCTGGCATCTTTTCCTGATTTCGTCGTCAAGTGTCTCAAAATATCGTGGCGGCAAGAAGAAATTCAGGAAACTCGACTTAAATGCTGTCCAGGTGGTCCATTGCTGATTATTATTACGGAACCAAGTTAGGGCTTTATCCCGTAATAATTCTGGCATCGTTCGTGGTAGGTGATCTATGTCTAATCCATAGACTTGGGTCAGCTCTTCTACCCGCTCAATAAACATCAGCGGATCTCTGCTCCCGTCGTATTTAACGGCCCATTTCCGAACCTGCTCCATGATCATTGGGTTATAGCTCAAGTGCCCGTGGGACGTAGCATATGGCCCACGTTGTTGTATTATGATCGGGTCATGGCCGACGGCTCCCTGTAGAACTTGCATCGTGTCGGCATGAGTTTCTGACTTGTTCTCGGCCACTTGAAATTCTTCAGTGGACGTATTTTTAGTTTTTGCCAGCCCTGGGCCTGGTGATGGCGCTCGCTTGTGTCGGGTCTGCAGTTCTAACAACCGCTGTTTTCTTTCTTCGGGATGCTCTTCTTCCGCCAGATATGCCCGGAACCGTTTCCGTAAATCATCAAGGCTACCCTGTGACTCGAGGCCAAATTCGTCACAATAGGCCACCAACTCCTCCTTTTTAAGACCATGTGCCCACGAGACGCTTAACATTTTGGTACGCGGGTTTTTTTATTTTCTACACACACTGTATAGGATTAGAATAAATTTATTAAATTAGTTCTGTTCGCGGAGTAATAAATTTTCCCGTTGATCAGTGTAATTATTTCTTTACTAAAAACCCCGCTGCGCTGTGGATTCGAGCGAGATTTAATTATTTATGTTCAAAAGAAAAACGGTTCACTGTCCGAGCACTATTTGCTATATTATTTTTTCTTTTTTTTAAAAAAAATATTACTATTATATAAAAAAAAAATAGTTCACTGTCTGTTTACGCGATATTGAAATTTGTTCTTGTTTTTTTTCTTCCCGTTATTTTATTTCGGAACCGTTTGCGCAGAATCACTTGCGGCGTTATTCGTCTTTATTTATTCTATTTCAAAAAAAAACCGTTTACTGTCTGTCCGAGCGATATTTATTTTTCCTTCAATTTATGTTCAAATGTTTTTTTTTTTTTTATATATATAACGGGTCCGCTTGCTAAATAATTTTCTACCGGTGCACGGGGCTATGTTTGCTTATGATCACTTGCGTATTGGTTGGTATATTTTTTATTTTGAATTTTTTACACAAAAATTTATATATTTTTTTTTTTTTTATCCGCTTTACAGAAAAAACCCGTTCCGCCGCGTTTTATTGGTATTTAAATGTTTCTCATATAGCCAAGGTCCCTGCTCGGGCGCCACTGTGACGAACCTTCTGGCCGGGGTTTTGGCTCGCCGGTGTCCAAGGTTCGGCTACAGAAAATTTGTATTCGCAGGTTGGCTAATATTTCTTTCTTTTATTAAAGAAAACGCGAGCGGAGTTTTTTCCAATTTTTAATTAATTTTATTCCTTATCAATTCAATTGAATTAAAATTTACTCTTAATTAGCTAAGAAAGAAACGGATTAAATTTTCAGTAAATAATAAAAATACTTATTGCTACTCTAGCGCTGCGAAATGTTCCTGTTACGCCTCTGGCATCAACCGGGGATTCTCCTTTCTCCTCACTCATGCGCCTGACTTGACTTCTGCTGGCATCTAGTCTTTGTTCTCACTACGTTCTAGCGCATGAATACCTCGGGAAAACCCGAAAACATACTCATGCGTTTGAATCTAACTTTACCCCTTACGCGAACTCCTAGCCTTGAAAATAACACTTCGGTAGGGCGATGATGCCGAGCTCTCGCAATCAAATACCTCGGGGAGACCCGAAAGCGTATTTGTTTGGTTGAACACGCCACCAATCGCCTGATAAAAAAACTAATCGCTGCCGCTGTGATTGATGCTGGGCTCTCGCAATCAAGTACCTCGGGAAAACCCGAAAGCGTACTTGTTTGGTTGAACACGTCAACAATCGCCTGACAAAACTAGTCGCTGCCGCTGTGATTGCTGCTGAGCTCTCGCAATCAAGTACCTCGGGAAAACCCGAAAGCGTACTTGTTTGGTTGAACACGTCACCAATCGCCTGACAAAAACTAATCGCTGCCGCTGTGTTTGCTGCTGATCTTTCTATCTGTCGCGTTCTAGCGCATGAGCACCTCGGGGATACCCGAAAACACACTCATGCGTTTGAATTCAACAGCAACCCCCCCTTCACGAAATTCCTACGCTATGTTACCAGCTTGACGATTGCACTGAGTTCTTACTCACAAGTACTTCGGGGAAACCCGAAAGCGCACTTGCGTGGTCGAATGTACAACGACCGTCAAGCTAACTCACTGCTGAAAAGAAGAATTTGGTTAGTATGTTTAATTTACCACTGTAGGCTGCTAACTGCGACTGCTGGCTCTGGTGGTCCCCGGTTGAATGAATAAAATTCTGATTTTTGTTTAACACCTAACCCTTTGCTGGTGCCGATTACATCAGCTGGTTCTTTAGTATCTGTCACAACAGCTGTTTCGGTCGGTGGTGCCAGATAGTTTGCTAACTTAACCTAGTGTCTTAGCTACGATTTTGCAACCTTATGCCAACTTCAATATCTAGTTGTTCACATGCGCGTTTGTTTATGATTACTTAAAATATATTGTATAAAATTCATTTAGTTAAATTTTTCCACTTGTAACTTACAATAATTGAAAATAAATAGGGATTTTCACCAATAAGTAATAAAAAATAAGAAAAATGTAACGTAAGTCTGAGTATAATGTGATGCGGCGACGTGTCAGTCACCCGCCTTGATGCCTTTGTTTTGAGGAAGAAAACGAGTGCCGACTTTCTTCCTCACAAACTCCATTCTATTTGATTGTAGTGATTCTTTTTGTACTAGAACTGTGAAAAGAAAGTTTGTGGTATCGCTAAAAGTATTATGTGATCCTTGATTATGATTAGAGAGGCCTATTTAGTAATGCAGATGTATCACAGAGGCAACGATTATGATATAAAGCTGGCAACCATCATCATAAAATCAACTTTGACAAATCTATTAAGCAATCTAGTACATTTTAAATCTCAACAAATGACGATGAATAATTGGGGTGGACGATATTAGCAATTCTATCACTTCAACCTAGAAATTAGCTTTCAGTAATGACTAATATGCTGCTTTAGGCCAAGGCGTTCAAAAATTGATGTTTCTAGCAAACTATTTCTATGAAGATGCTTAAGATTTAGATTGTTTGGACATATGAACAATCGATATAGTTTTTTAACAGCTTAATCGATATTTAGATAACACGATTTTATTTCACGATGCAGCATGACTTCAAAATACAAGTTTTTATGGAAGAATATAACAATATTTTTGTATTGTAAAAATTGTAGCAAAAAATATCAAAAAAAGTATCGAAAGACACTACTTCTCATCAGATAAGAAGTATTGCTCATTTTTCGTTTATTTGTTTATTTTGTTGATTTTATTGTTGTGCAAAAATGACACAAAATCAATGAAAACAAAAATTAGCGATAAAGTAATAAAAGTGCAAAAACAAAAGGAGCACAAACGAAAGAGCAAAGCACAAATAAAGGTCAATAAATATTGAGCAAATAATGGTAAAAAGAAATAGAAAAAAGGCCAACATGACAGCACGCATACCCCACTTCACCAAACAAAACTCAATGTAAGTCAAGTTGTTGATATCTGATTGTGGCAAGTAATTATGTAATTTTGTTGTGCTGTGTTACGAATAGTTGGTACTGATGTTAGCGTTGATATGTGAGGGTGAATTTGTTCACCAAATATTTTCTCAACTATATTATTCCTTTTCAAATATAAATCAAAGTTCTTGCTTGCAAAATAAAAATGTTGATGAATAGTTTCATAAGCTCACATTATAGTCATAATAATTATAAGTTCATGTTTCGAAATTTATATAAAAGCGGTCGTTCCCGCGGCTTCGCATGCGCACTTCCCGTTCTTTGTTCGTAATGAAATTATTCTCTTAACATCTCATTCTAACTTCTATTTTCAAAAGTAACAAAAAAAAAAACCGTAAAAATGGGGAAAAAAACCGAAAAATCAAAGACAATTTTTGTCTGAGGTTTTGCAAAAAATACTTTAAAAAACTAAAGAAAAATAAGTATGCAATAACCATTTTTTGCATATATATGTTGTTTTGAAAAAGAAATTATGAAAATCGATTCAGTACACTCAGCGCTAAAGCGTTACAAACCATTTCCATGTTAGCAATTTTATATATGTAAATCAATTTTCTCATACAAAATCATGCAACATTTGTTAGCGACAGTATAATGAAAAAATTAATTTACATAAGAAGTATAAGTGAAATTTTTATTTTTGTTATTCCGTAATATAGAACATTTTCACTAAAGTTTGCACATATTTATGACTTGTATTTCTCATAAATCTTATTATCAAGTACCAATTTTTTCAAATGCAGTAAAATAGTTAAAATTTACTGCCTTAGGCGTTGAATTTTTACGATGTTTTTTTTTTCAGCTCAACATAAAGGAGGCAAATTGTGAACAGAATCTTTGTCATTTGATCTAAAAATATGTGAACACTTTGACTTTAGACGTAAAATATTGTACGCTGTTTTTTTTTTTTTCTCAGAACTACCTGCATAAAAAAATTGGCTTCAAAGCCAAAAAGAGAAATGAATTTGTAGGGTAAAGTTCAAAAGAATTTCTAGAAGGAACAAAAGTTATTTCTTTGCGATTGTGTAAAATAAAAACGGAAATTACTGTGAGTAAGTCACATGAATTGCATCTACGAAATAACTTTATACAAAGTAACCATTGAAATTTGAAAAAACTTTATTTCAATAAACAGAAACAAAAGATATTATAAAAGAGCAGTAAATGTCCAAAAGAAATTTTACATATTAACGTAAGCGTGAACTATCGATAGAGAAGAAAACTTAATTGCGTAGGCGATGAGTTGTCTAATTGTGTGGATTTAGTCCAAAACATGAAAATTCTTGGGCTATATAAGCAAGATTACATTGAATGATTGAGGATAGTAGTCTTGCGATGGAAAATCTACGAACAACAGCCATTAAGTTTGAGTAAAAAAGTCATGGAAAAATTTTGTTTCAGTTATAAAAGTATCACCAGCAAGACAGGAAAAAGCTTAACCGAGAACGCGCCTGATAGCAGGAATAAATGGGTGAGTAGGAGAAAATTTTCAAATTTCTTAGAAGATCAACTTTTGATTAGCTTACCCTAAAGGAAATATGTTCGTAGAAGCCAAGACCAGTAGCATTCATAAACTTGTAGCAGTTGTCTGTGTGTACTGCCGCATTTATGACACTATGTGTGTCACACAGAGTGGGGAATAGTCCATTGAATTTTTGCTGCATTATCTTATACACTACGCACTAAATAATAAATTTTAGCTTAAGCTATTTAACCGCTGAACAAGTTATTGTTATCCAATTCAAACTTACTACCAAAAACATCAATTGGTAGTTCAAATAAAATATATCACTCCTCTAAACTTTTAGTGGTAGTGGGATTTTATTTTCATTAGCACTAAGTGTTTACTAACAATGAATTTGATTTTCTCCAACAATTGAGAATGAAAATGTATGCAGTGATCCTCACTCTGATAAAACACAAGTAACCACTGTTGGCTTATAACCAAAAAGCCACAAAATTTCTTACTGGTCAGTTGGCAATGCGATGCGCGTTAAGTGGATTTTTGCATAAGCTGCAAAATTTTGTCAATGTAAGTGCATGCGAATGTATTTTTAAATGTGTGTATGAGTGTGTAAACTGCCGTTACCACAGCAAGATATATATTTGAAAAATGCTTAAAATTCTTTACCACAAACTTTTGTTCAAAAAATAAGTTATGGAAGTGGGGGCTATTAATAGCAACAGAAACTTTGGAACTTTAAAAATCTATTTTAGAGACTTTTAAGAATAGAATTGTAAGATTCGTCAATATCCTTAACTTAATTTGTAAAAAAAAAAATTTTTAAAAAAATCCTTGAACATGTATCTCTTCCTTTTCCATACAGAACCCATAAAAAAAATTTCAGCCAAATCAAAAATGCGTCGGTCAATTTTCGTCAAAATTCGTTCGGTTTGTAAAAGAACGTCCCAAATGGGTGTGACAGACATTTTCAGCAGAGTGCTGGTTCTCGTATTGGGTTTTTACTGAAAAAGTATGAAATTTTAAAAAAAGACTCTAATTCAAATCAATTTAAGCAATATCAGTAGCATATTATTTTCGAATTTTAATCTTAAATTTAATTAAGTATACTTAGGGCTAGAGAAACATTGTCATACTCATTTTGTATCTATAGTATTTTTCACACAATTTTCATTGGAATTTTTAATGGCACCAGATCCCCGTTTATAAAGAGCAAAATATTTAGCTCTTGCATTAATTTGTTCGATATTTCTCTATTCAATTACATTTTATAATTTATTTAATATTATGTCTGCCTATAACCCATAAATTATTTTAAAAGTAAAATATTTATTCGTCACTGATGATTTAATTAAAACTTCAATAGTCTCTGAAATAGATCAAATGAACTGAGAACGATTGAAATCGAAACAAATGAAATAAAAGTTTTTATGTCATATTTTGTTCACAGTTTCATATACAGAAAGCAATTTAGTATATTTTCATTTCTTTGAAACGACATATCCAATTCGACTTAAAAATTATATGAGCTATTGGATAAATTTTAAACTAAAACTTTGTGAGGCACTCATGATTTGAGGAGAGTTTTGGTATCGCCAAATAAAATTTGATTATTTTCGAACAAGGCTCTTTTCTTACATAAGTGTTCATTTTAAATCAATTTCGCAAAAAACGAAACGGATCTTTGGACTCCTTTAACTGTTGAAATACACTTAAATTGAATAAATACATTATTTTCAAGGACGTTGAAGGTTAAACGAACATCAATGACCCATTTACGCTTAAAACTCAACATAAATTACAGAATATTTATTATGCATTAGGTACAGTGTGAACACCAAACAAAATTGTAGACAATTTCTGGTTATAAATATGCGATAGAAGAAATATTTTTGGTAATAAAAGTGGCTTAACACAATTTCTAGACTTATTTATTTATACGGTGCTATTAAATAAAATAACGTCCAACCACACGCACTAACACACAAGCACGCTCATATACGCCAACACATAGATGCGGCCTTAAGTTATGGTATTAAAAAATATCCCAGCAAGGCAAGGGATGACTTGTGAATCTTCAACATTTATGGCGAGTAAATTAAAACTTTCGAGAAGAATTTAACGTAATAAATGCGACACATAAGCGATTCACTTACCATTTTGTTAAGATAAATTACAACAAATTTAAAAATAATAAATTTAAGATTATTTAATGCATTTTTTTTCAGACAATTTGTTATGATTCGAAATAACTTTTTTGTTATTTGCGGCAAATTGCAGACCCCGAATAATTTCTCATGATTGATCAGAACATGAGTTCACGCGCTATCAAAATAATCACCTTTGTGATTGATATATAATTCATCCACGATAAAAAATATTTGCTGGGATGTAGCAAACGAGAAAAAAAGTTAACAATATTGAAAAAAACAAATGTAAGAATTTACAGAATGTCTTTTCATGAAAAGCCAAAACACCATTAAATGGACATTACGAAAAAAAAACTGCGACAACCTACATTAGTAAGAAAATAATAAAGGGTGCATCAATAAGACTTTAAGATGTTTATAGTAAATATTATTATTATTATTAACAGTTTATTTATTAATAAATTATATAAATAAACTTATTGCTAGGCACTAACTGATAAGGTTTTCAGCCTAGTAAATAAAAAACTGTTCATATGAAAAAAAAAAACGTTGAGTGTTTCATTGAAACATAATATTGGCCAAAAACAATACAGGCCAAATGTTCCACGGCTTTTGCGGCACTTGATGAAATGAAGAACTTATGAATGAATTTATATGTAGTAAAGAGGGGCACCTCTTTTATGTCCTTCTCATAAGAACCGCGAACAGAATACCCATTTCATAACAATTAAGAACTTTAAAGTGCAATTGTTTTGTTAATGCATTAATTTTTTGACTATGCCAAAAATAACATCGTAACTATTCTTTTAAAAAAAAAATCTTACTTCCAGATAAACCCAATGAAGGTCGTGCTGATGAGAATTTTAATTCGCCACTAAAATTAATGCTGGCCTATTGGCATATATATATCTATATTTTGATATATCCTCAAAAAAAGAAGTTCAAGGTTGTCAACCTATTTCTGACAAATCGCACAGTGATGTCAGATCATTGACGTTGTTTGCTTGAGATACGATGGCGCCAGTGCGACATGTTGCACTGTTCAGTTGAAACCACCATATCATATACATCCAAAGCAATAATGCGATCTATAAAAAGCTTGTTATCATATCATGATAGCATTTGCCGTGACAGAACTTCCAGCCTCATTAAAAATAAATAAAAACTTTCATTTCTTTATTTCATTATTAGTCCAAAAACCAACAAATTTAATCTATAATGCGGATCATTTCTTCAATCAACTCAAAATCCACAGTTTTGGGAATGGAAATACTTCTTGGTAGTCCCTCCAAATGCGGCAAATTTGCTTATTAAAGAAACCAATGTGGTGATAATGCGTCAATTTTTTAAAGTTTTTCAATTTTTCCAATTCGAAAAATTTTAAGAAATTTTTGAGATTTTTAAATTTTTTTTTTTTTTTTGATTCTTCAGCTTTTTTCAATTTTTTTAAGTTTTACGATTTTTTTAAATTTTCTAATTTTTTGAAAATTTTAAAAATTTTTGGTTTTTTTTTATATATGTATATTTCAAATTTTGAATTCTATAGCTTTTTTAAATTTTTTTGGAATTTTTCAACTTTTGATAAATATAAATTACAAAAATTTTTGGTAATTTAAAAAAATTTTTGGAATTTTTTATATTGTTTTGAAACTTGGATTTCTAGAGCTTTTTTTAAATTTTTTAAAGTTATTCGATTTCTATATCTTGAGAACTATGTAAAGTAGTGACGCATTTTATGGGGTAAAGTTTTAAGGTTTCAAGGAAATTAAGCTACAGCGATCTTGTTTTTGTAATAGCTTTCTTTTATTGTATTTTTTTAAATCCAATTTATGAAGCAATTGAAAATAAAAATGTTACAATAAAATAAAATATTTAAATGAATATTTTGACTAAGAGGTTAAGAGCTTTTTCCTCAGTACGATTTTTACTGAAAATTGATAGTTGAGGAGAAAAAATTATAAGAGTCGAAGTTCTATGCAAAACTGTTTTTAACACTAACGCAATAGCAAAAAATTATATGGAAACATTTTTCATACAAAACATCTCTATTTTTTCCGATATTATACTAATCTGCAAAAAACAAATATATAGGTTTGTATTGAAAAAATTACAGTTGACCTTGAAAATTGGTTTCAATATCAGAGAAAAAGTCAATGTTATTTGACAACTTAGTAACTTTTTACCTTTGCTACAAGCATTTGTCACTATTTATTTTAGTTCTCGAGATATTATCCTGTGTATATTAAAATGAGGCACACTACGTTGGGCGTTACCAACTATGTATTCATAATTAAAATTGACAAAGACTAATCATGACACATATTAAAAAGAATATTAAATATTTTTTCATACACAATTCCCAAAACAACTATTAAAAGATTTATTGATACACCCCATATTTATTTATGTTTTTCCTACTATTATGGCACAGCAATAGATTTTAACCATTTTATAATATACGAAATAATCATAAAAAATGAGAAAATGCTCTTTTGCGGTGATAATAAAATTCACACTAAATCAGAAAAGGTTTTCTGTCATTTATTTTTGTATTATTTTGAAAGAGAAGAAGATGACGGGACGTTATTGTGTGTACTGGTGAAGACTTTTCTTAAGCTATGTTACGCACACCTTTTTCGCTCATATAATAGTTGTGAAGCTGAGTCATGGATGTTCCAAAATGCGGTTCAATTTCATAATATTTTTAACGATAACTTCTCAAAAAATGAAAAAGTATATTTTGAAAAATATTCTTTCAATTAATGTAACATCTATTTTTTTAAAAAAATTAACAGAACATTCTTACCTGAAAAAAAAATGATCTTTTGCACTCCATTTATGAATCATGTTGTGTGAGTACAATATTTTTTTAAAAACTACGACACGAGAAAAAGTCTTTAAATATTATCTTTTTGTGCCATTTAACCACCCATGTAGTATGAAAGAACCCATTAGAAATTTGAGCTACCCTACATAAGTTTTTGTGCATGAAAGGGCTAAACAAATATGTGGATTTCCCAAAAATTTTTAAAGTGTTGCAAAAATTTCTATTCAATCGCAGTAACGAAATTCAAAATTGAAAATTTTTTACAGTAATTCATTGTAATCTGTAATCGACTTGAACCCATCGCCGGATGAAGACTTGGCGAAGCTCGGCGCTAAGAACCCTCATCATTTGAACTATGTTAAAAGTTACAATTCGGTAACCAAAATAAAAAGTCATTTATTAAATAAATATAATTAGTGCTATAGCATGTCACTGGAATCTTTTGAGTGACGGTGTCACTTGGTGGTCCCAAGTCCAGCTTTTATTTTTGTTCAAAAATGTCAAGATAGTGCAAATCTAGTCGGACATGAAATTAAACTTAAATCAAAGCTAAACGAAATGCCAATAAGTTCTTCAAGTCAAAATTTTGAGAAAAAAGGTTTCCTGTTTTATTATATTAGTCAAAGCACAAAAAAAAAGTTTAAATTATTTGTGTAATATATTGAAAAAAAAAAATTAAAAACATATTTCTAAAGGTTTCAATGCATAATTTTTGGATGATTTGGATTATTTTTGTCTTCTAACAATTTTCTGAAAATTTGTAGTTTTTGCGTTAATGATAAGAATAATTTTGGTGAAAATTTTGATTCTTATTTTTTCTTCAAAACTATCAATTTTAAGCAAAAATTGCACTGAGCAAAAATTCTTAAAATTAGTCAAAGTATTCAGAAATTTTTTTTTTTTTTGGTTTGTTTTAGCAATTTTTTTTTTTTGCCTTAGTATTTTTTGTCAAAAAAAAAAATTTCACAATGCACCTATTCTTATGAAAATTTCGCTTTTAGACGAAAAACCTGAAAAACTATGAAGATGGTTGTCTTTTCGAACTTTTTTTGTTAATCAATTATTTCAAAGAACATGCTTTAATTATTTAAATAACATACGGTAACATTTTTAACCATAACTATATGTTGATTTTACATTAACAAGAATTAAAAAAAAGTGTATCTCTCAAAAACCATTTTTTATTTCTTTTGTAAACATGAGAATAATGAATAAATATTGAATTGAATTGAATTGAAAAATATTTTTTTTGTTTTAATATGTCTAAGCAGTTAAGTCTGTGCCGACAAGGAATAACCGCTAAAGTCGAGTTAGGACAAACTTATTAGCACCACTGTATTCCTTGCATAACAGTTGCACACAATTTTTTATGGCTCTGTCTTAAAAACTGATTGTAATAGACCTTAAATTCTAAACAGCTAAAGCCAGATTTATGTCGTTATAATTTTGGTATAACAGCCAAACTCGCTTGATTTAAAAAAATTTTGAAAAAATTTCTTAAATGGACTTAATCTTTTATTCCAAACCGTAATGAGATTCGATTAAGACGCGATATTGTTTCCTATGTCGAGTTTAATCATTACGATGTTCATTTCATGAGCTTTTTTCCATACTCAAGTTTAGTTATTGCTCGTTTTTGTTTTGTACATTTTTATTTTTCGAAAAATAGCCAAAGTCATGTTTAGTCGTTATTTTAAAAGTAATAAATATCATTTGAAAATCTTAAGTGTATTTAGGGCATTTTTCCAAAACATTAATTTAATTTTTCCGTGAGAGGTTTATGGGACCATATGCTCCGTAAGGAGATATCGGACACAAGGTGAATAAAGGGGCTGTCGACCATTTTCACGAAAATACTTAAATAGATAAAAAGTAGATCGCGTATACTCTCACACTCGTAATTCTCCATAAGTATCCGTATCGTGGCATATTTCCAATACTCAATAGCCAAGCATTTTCTTCAGCCTTGACTCTCAGTAAATAACCCATCGTCAATGAGGTGGCTTGTGACAAACCCCACGTAATTATAAACAGAAAATTTTCTCCTCACACGAATATATGCTCCTATGCTCTCAGTAGCTGAATATTAAATTTTCTACAACTGGCGCAGCAGGCACGCATAGTCGACTGGAACACATAAAAAAAACAACACACAGGTAAACACTGCTGGGGTATGTCACACCCTACCTCATTGACCATATTACTAGGAAACTTTGAAAACGAATAGTTGTGAAAAAACGTTTGAGGAACTGCAAAATAAGTCATTCAGAAAATGATATTTTGAATACTCTCGGCCCAGATGCAGGTAACCAAAATGTACCCACGCCCACTGCAATCGGTCAAAACATCTTTATTTATTTTAATTGGAAATACTTGCTTCCGGATAATAATGACAAAGAATATAGTTGAAGTGACTTCCTCTGCTAGCGCGGCATGCGCTCAATGCATGACAATCTCTTACCACAATTTTGAATAAGTTTTTCGCATGGAAATGATTCAAAAGAGATATTTGCTCGAGGATGTTGTCGTTGAGGTGTTCAACAGTTTGAGGAGTATTCGCATTAACTTTACTTTTCAAAAAAACCGCATAAGAATAAATCCAATGGTGTTAAATCACATAAAAAAACATCTAAAAAATTTACCTTAAATTTGAGCATCTTTTATTTTGATATAAATTTGCTTAAGCAATATATTCCAAAATCATTACTTTCGTCGTAAGTTATTTGCTAAATGTAGACACGTAGGCATAGACAAGACCAAGATGATATATATGTATGTATGTGTACATATCACATCCCTGTATCATAGCTTAAAAGGACATCAAATAAAATAAATAATAAGCTGTAAAAAGCCTGATGAATAATTAAAGATCTATAAAACGAAAACGATACCAAATGTAACGAACGATTAAAGTGCATTAGTGAAAATTTTTGATAGACACAAACAAACACTTATAGAACTATACACATAAATGTATACAAACACACACACACACTCATGCACACTAATAAAAGTTGTATAAAGCGTTAAGAGTCGAATTTTATATGCCACGTATTAGCATTAGCGTCTCTAAAGCAGCTGTAAGTTGAGCATCGGGGTATATGGCAAAGTATCATCAGGGCATGACATTTAAATTTAGATGCTTTTGCCATGAGTGGGCATAAAAATTAGGCTAATGAAGGATTTTCTTTTGGGGGTTGCATAGGAGATTGTAGCAAATAAATTTGTATAGAGTTCGTTACTGTTTACGATAAAAATTTTGAGTGATGAGGGTCAAGTGTAAATACGTTAGATATAAAATTTATCCACGCGTACGTGATAAAGCCATAGGTTTCAGATTAAATTGTTTGGCATATTTTTTATTTCTTTGATATCTGCAGCTTATCTTTTAACCTTTTTATACACAGATAATTAGGCAAATTTATTTTTTAATTATTCGAAAAGTTTTAATTGGTTTCATCGTATCAACAGCAAAATTTGTTCATTGGTATCAACTTGCTAACGAAGTTGTTCAACAGAATGTTCTACATAGTGGTATAGAAAAATGAAAATTTAAGCAGCTGCAAAGAGTTTTCGGTGGTGACTAAAAGCTTCAAATCAGCAGAAGTAAAATGTTTTTAATTGAAGCTATTAATTTATTTATATAGCAACTGTCATAGAAATACTCTTATGGCAAGGTTATGATTTAGCATTGAAAACTCTATAGCGTAGTCATTTTTTGCTATTTGAGGCTTAAACATCTACAAAATATGACCACGAGATTACTTTGCCAGTACTCCAGATAATTGTAACTCTTCAAAAGTTTTTACATTTTTTTTAATTTTTTTAAAACTTACATTGCTCACATCAAAACTCTTTAAAATACATTACATTTGTTCGATACGAATAAAATTTGATTTTCGCCAACAAGCTCTGCAAACGTTGACAGACTTGCTAGCAATTAGTGCCTTGTCAGAATATGGAGTTTAATTTGATTGCTGCATCCGTTTGCTGAAGTAAGGATTTTGGTTTTCATTTAGTATGATAATCACAACAAAAATATAACAGTTAAAACATAATATTACAATTGATATCAAAAACTTTGAAAAATTCATGAAGTATACCAGACATAGAGCAAACATTGACCAGGCATTGAATAAACTATTTCTGAAATAACACCGGATATATATGCTACATTTTTTTGATTTATCCCTCCGTTTAGCAGTAACCCAAATGGCGGTAAGCCATACGTTGTGCTCTGACAAACAACATAATCTATTTTGCAGGTATAAACTATCAAATCGCGGTCTGGTCTATCCAGGAGTGTCAAGACAACATTCGAAACTACTAGTGATGATGCTACGAACTCCCACTGCGACTCCGAAATCAAATATTAATCGATTTTATTGCTGTGGTCTGACAGCCCACATCGCTAAGCAACGTTCAAATTTCATTCGATTTTTTTGTTCCACGAATCATGGCCTACTATCATAAAACACCTCACAGTTGTCTCAATGCATCGAGTTTAAGAAAGTCATGGCACCGTTTGCCGAAATATTTTCAAAAAAAAAAGTTATTATACAAAAAAATTTCAAAATGATCTGACAGACCACAACGCTAAACGGAGGGTTAAAATTACAACTTGCAAACTTCTTTTCCAATATACTAGCATAAAATTCGTGTCGTTGTAAGTAAAAGTCTTTTAATTTTTTATAGATAGGTGGTCCGGGTACACCCTAGAATAAGTGATGTGAAGTGCAAAGAGCTTCACACAATTTCCCTGTATGGATTTTATGAAAACTTACTTACTTTCGAATACTTCAAAAGCGTCATCTTTGCAGTGATTAGTAGAGTGAAAAACTTTTGTCCTAATGTCAGGACAGTAATTGTAGCAAACTTACTAAATTAATACTATCTTACTTGCTAAGTTAATAATTGTACAACTTTTTTCTGGTGCTAGGCCAAAGCACTTCTGGTATATGTGTGATTTTTTGTCGTACAAATTACCATATATAATTCTCTCCTTACAACGTTTTAGAGTTTTTGATTCTTTGGCGCGGCACCTCGCCCTTCTAGAAAGTTTCACATTTTTCTTGTCCAGAACTTTTCCGAATCATTCCTGATGCTTTTGTGAAATTTAGTTTCATTGATTTCACTAATTTTCTCAGCGTTTTGAATTTTCCGCTTTTATGGATGGCATTTCGTCTTCTTGGTGAAGTTTACCAACTTTTTTCCAGAGCTTGTTACTCCTAGTATTTGTGAAAGATTTGGTAACACTACATCAAGTAACTTCTCAATTAATGTTATATTTGTATTGGTGGTAGGCGGGGCTGTAAACCGATTTCACCAATTTTCAATCATAAGGAACTGATTTTAATTGCTGGGTTTTCCCGAAATCATGATTTCCACAGAAGGACACAACGAGAATTTTGCAGAATTTTTTTAATTTTAGTAACTTTTTGATGTAACTTTTTCGATAAAAGTACATACGGCATCTAAAATTGGTGTTTCAGTACATTTCCGCAAAACCCAAACGCCATCACTGATCAGTAATGGATAAATTCAACGCCCCTGTATTATTTATGATATTGCAAAGCTTTTTTGCCACAGTGCCGAAGGTGAATTGGAAGCAATTTCAGGTGAACTTAGTGATGATATACTCAAAAAGGACCAACTTACGAAGAAAAATCTGATGCCGACATATTTACTGATCGATCAATTAAATTGTTTATTTCGTAGTTCAGCAGGAAGTTTAGATAGCAAACATCATCATTGTTATCAAAATTCTGCTCTTAATCTGCTTCTCATTCCATTATGATATCAAAATCAATCGTTTCTAATATTTTATGAATCTTAGGAATTAACTCAACAATTTTTTTTTCACCAAGGCAAAGTTCTAGACAGCCTATCTTCTGAGTAGGGCTTACAGTTTACAAAACTAACTTTTCCAAACTAAAACTATTCTCACAAACTAAACACTTTCAGCAGCACAAATATATATTTTTAATACATCTATGGCCACAAATTATATATTATTATTTACTTTTTGACTATTTTGCGCCATTTTTTTATTTCAATGACTGTAACAGTAGATGCACGCATCAGAGCTTGCTGCAAATGCAATCAAAAGAAAGTCTGTGATTCCTCGAAATATATTAAATCAGAAAAATAGCAAAAAAAAAATTGGAAGAAAAAGTACTCATGATATATTTAGGTCGTCTAAAGGCGGGCTTATGAACTAGAGGGTTAAGCTTCCCCTTTGGCAGTATCACTCGCAAAAAAATGTTTAACTCATAAATAAAAAGCGGATGGCAGACAGCGGCAAAGTTGATTAAACCTTAAGCCCCTAGCCATCATATATGCGAACATATACTAAAACAACATTTCAACTGTCGAGGGAATGATCATAAAAAGTTAGTAACTTTCTTGGAAGCTATGATTTTTGAAGAGGATTTTGACACTTACTTGCATTAGTTTCTTAAGAACATACAGCAGCTAAATAAGAACTTATTTATCTTATTTAAAGCACAGCAAAATATTTTATTATCGATACTCAAAAGTGCTTTATTTTCAATTTGAAGAACATATTTAAATACCTTCTTTAAAGTTTCATAAAATAACAAACACCACCAATTATCTATGTAACATATACTACAAGTACAATTCACTTAGCAATTAAACGTTCAGAGGCTTTAAAAAGCGTACAATTTAAAATTGTAACCTACTAAGCTAGTAGTTTTTAACAAAATTTAACAATATATACATACGCATATACTAACATACATGTGTAAACATGTGTATGCATAATTCACATATTTAACATTGAAAATTATTACACACACACGGTAGCTATAGCAAAAGCACAATTCGAACACGCATGTCCTTTAATAAAACTTTCCTTTTTTCTTTTGTATTTTTTTTTTTCGTGTTCTACTACCACCCTGCTGATTAACATAAAAAATGCCTTGAACGCGTGCCAAAAGGTGCCACAAAAGGTAAGCAATGTTTGGTATTTGTCATATGGTATTTTTTTTTGTGGCAATCGATAGCGATATGGCGAATGTATGGGTGTTTGTATGTACATATGTGTGAGTGTTGTTCATCTCATTACATACCACGACAATTTTGTGCTGCGTAATGTGGTAAAATATTGCTGTCAGCAATTATTTTCAAATGAATATTTAATTATTTTTTTTTTCACAATGTGATCGATAGACGATAATAAAATACACTTTATTACGTATGTGGATATACAGCATATTAGGGAGCAGAAGCTCAAATGAATATAGTAGGGTGATTAAAAAAATGTATTATTTTATTGAGATTGTCTACTAAAAATTCCACATAGTTTTTATCAAAATGAAAGGCAATTGTTGAATGGTGACATGTCAACAAGGTTTTTCTTACAAAGTGACTTTTTAATTTAAGCAACGAATAAATTAATTAAGACAAAAAAAAATAAATAATTGAATTTAAATCGAATTTACAGTCAATTGCAGTAACCGATATTCATGTGAAATTTCACAAATCGGTTTATGCTATATAAACAAACATGACAAAGATAATAAATGGAACAATTTAATACATACTTATGTCACCAATTACCAGGTTAAATTGTTCCATTTGTTTTTTTTTTTTTGTCATGTTTATTTATAAAGCATAAGCCGATTTGTGAAATTCCACATGAATATCGGTTACTGCAATTGACTGTAAATTCGATTAAAATCCAATTAATTTATAATATTCAGTCGACTAAAAACAAATTAAAATTTTCCAAAAAAAAAAATATTATTAAACGTGCAATAGAAATTTGAGGAAAAATTTTAATTCATCATCGAAAAAATATAAAGAAATTAGAAATCACATTATATTTTTGGAATGGGTTATGATTTTAAACTTAGTAGAAAGTTACAAGTTTGCTTCAGCTATAGCAGCAATCTTTCTTGAGTTTTGAAACACAATTGATACAATTATATTCATAGTCAGTATCATTCAAACGGCCGCCTCTGCTCCCCTTACTGATCCTAATTTTGAGTCCAATTTTAAACCACAACAAAACAGAATTTTAAACAAACAAAATTCGTCGTTCAATATTGAATTTGTATCATTTTTAAAAAATGCGCAAGAAAATTTATTTCGCAAATAAAATAATTGTAATAATAGAATTAAGCTACTACTGCTATTAACCTTCTTAGCTATTAAACTTGAAATTTTAAATCAAGTTAAAACTTTAAAAAAAAAAATTTAGTAAATTTGTTTTCACGGAATATTGATGAAATTTGATTTGGATAAAAGTTCAGTGCTTCTTAGTTGGCATGGCACCATCTCTAATGCAAAAAAAAACGCTGTCACTGCTGAACCGATACTCCTATTTTAATGAAATTTAACACAGAGCTAAATAAATTCCCGAGTTTTTAGTGGACCCCTAAAAAGAAAATTAATTTTTACAACTAAAATAAGTAATACTGCTCTTATTGAAACTTGGTACAAAGATAGATTAAACCCTGATAAAATAAACTTACTTTTCAACGCCCCTAAACAAAAAATATGTTTTTACAGTTATACCAATGAATAGATTTTTATGAAGTTTGGTAAGGAGATGGACTGAACCCTGAAGATAGGTATGTGTTATTATGTGAACGGTGTCGAGCCTTTAACTGGAAAATATATTTCCATAGACAGTAAGCGCAACTTCTTTCTCATTTTCGAATAAATAAAGACCGATAATTCCATGGTGCCACAAACTACGCTAAACAATTACTTTTACGGAGCTTCAGAGTTGCTCGTAAATAAATCGTATATTGTATTGAGACCAGTAACGATATGTTTGCATTTTACTGATTCAGAGAGCTGAAAAAGTGCATCTTTATTGAAGATGCTTTTCTTTGAAAAGTTAGCAAATTCAGTAAATTGACGATATATCCGATGATTCAAACACTTAAATTTTTGCGTTATAACAATCTTCTAAGAATGAAACTTCAACTTCAATTGTTAAATTCACCAGATAGTTCAAACTATTGAGAGCCCTTGGGCGATAATTTTGTTTCTTCATCGGTCAATATGATCTAATATTTACTGTATAGGCACGCGTACATTATGAAACGAAAGTTTATGTTCAAAACTATCCACACTTGGACGAATAGTCCATTCATGAAAGAGATACACTATAAGCTGCAAGAAATGAACTATTTTTTCTGAAACAAAAATTTCTTAGCGTTTTTAAAGCGTCCACAATTGCAATGCAACTACTGAACACAATAAAGACAGTGACACAAGACTTTGACATTTAAGAAGTCGGTACACTCACGATTTGATATTAGTTCTGTTTTTTTTTTGTTTTTGACGAGGGTATGGGATAGTTACCTCAATGGCAAAAAAAATCGTCGCTTAATTTTTTCGAAAATTAAACTTGGCAGCACTGCCACTTTCTTTGGATTCTTCTGGATAAAGATGTTTAATCTTATCAAGACATCGTATAGGCGTTGTACAAGAAGAAATTTTTGTTGAATTTAAAAGTGAATTGTTTTCGACTCTGATGAAATTATTACATTTAGAAAAAAAAACTTTATTTATTTACAATAAAACTTTATTTCTCCTAGGCTGCGCTACAAAGTCAAGTTGCTTGGAAACTGGTCATGTCGGAAGCGTTTCGATATTTCCGGACAAAACTTACGCAACAAACTGAATGATCGCAGCATATCGGTATAATTCCCTTGCGCAAATTAAATGAAGGACAAACAAATCGCTGGTGGGATTTTTAATATGAATTTTTAAATTTTATAATGATTGTCGTTATTTCACTAGTAATTGGTGTTTTTTATTATTTTTGTCCATGAATACAAAGTTATAATAAGAATTCATTAAACAAATTTTTTTGTTTTCCACATAAATATATTTATTTTTTGCTTATTTGACGTCTAGAGATGAAATATTTTCGATTGAAAATTAGAGACTTTGTGAGAATGTGCTGCCAAATTGCATATTCACCAGCCCAGCTGTGAATACTCCTATTATATCGCCTACTGATTTCTTATACGATATTTTTTTTTAGCGGGTAACAGCGTCAAAAAAAAGCGGCTATTATGTCGCAAAGGTTGGAAACGTCCTCAAATTTAATAATGTCTTCTCAAGTTATTGACATTTACATATCCCTTGAACGGTAGATATCGGCTGTTACAATAGGTTGTTAACTTTCAATGTTAGTATCATAATAAGCTTGCTTGTTACAGAGTAAATCATTTTCGCTAGATTATTTTTTTTTTATTTTCAGATAGTCCTAATATGTTATTGCTTAGGTATTAATGGAAATATTGAACAAATTAATTTTTTTCTGTAAAGCGTTCGGAGGCGAATTTACTGATTTAATTTTCACTAATTTTCAATATCTTTACGTTATTTTATTTTCTCAAAGTTTTCAAATTTATAATTGAAATAAGAGAAAATCTTGGTCCTTACTTGTCAACCAATTGCAAAACAAATACATAATTCAACTAGCGCGTAAAGTCTATCAATGAAAAACTTACCGCAATCTCAAATCTACCACAATGTATCCATAGCTATGGCTTAACCAACTCTGAACGTGTTTGATTAAAAATGATTAAATTAATCATATTAATCGCATCATAAGCATTGTAATGCGCTTATATGAACTTATGTATTTCTTATATGTATAACATCAATGAATACATTTACAAATTAGCCACAAAAACATACAAAAAAAAATAGGAAACAAAGCAGCAGACGCAGCAGGTGTCCGTAACATGTACATATATGGAACATATATTAAAAGGTTAATTTAATTCAATCAATTATGCTGTAGTCATCGTTATTCGTCGTAATAAATGTAAGAAAAATTAGTTCACTGGATATTCGATTTGGGCTAATGCGTTTTTTTATATTTGATATATCCCTGACTTATTCCACATGAGCTGTAAGAAAATTTAGGCAGCATTTTAGATGACTTCTTTAGTTTTGTTTGTAGTTGCTTATGTTTAACTAAAAAACAAAGCAGTAGGTAAGAGCGTTATATTTGACTTCGTTAAAAAACTTTAAAACTTTACTCATCAGCTTAAAAGTTACTGATGAGTCCTACTAGCTGAAGACGAAACTAGTATAACTGTAGCCCATTTTTCCTTTTTGTTTTCTTTGTTAAGTGTAATTTCTTTGGTGTTGACACACGAACATATCGAATAGTAAGCTCAATAAAATAACATTTATAAATTATTTTCTGTTCAAACAAAACCACAAAAAACCTTTACAATTTAAAACCAATAAAAGTTCACATAAAAATGTTAAGGTTTTTTTTCACATCAAATTATATACACGGTTTGTAGGAAAGACGCAGTAGGAGCACCCTGCTATACGTAAAAGTAACAATTACATTTATTTTTCAGTAAATGGCACAATATTTTAATGTTTAATTATAATTTAATTGGACTCTGAATAAACAGTTGTTAAATATTACTTGTTTACAAAATGTCAAGACCCTTATTCCAAACCCACCTCACTCATTTATGAGTTACGCGACAATGCGAGAACTTAAATTGCAGCGGTATAGTGATCTTAAGCTTTTGCTTAAATGTGTTGTGGTAAGCCCTATTCTCTTAAGCCAATCCTAGTGTATGTAAGCAATTTGGTTATCGTTTTACAGCATTTGCTTATATAAGAAGTCCTTCTATATAGTTTTTGCTCAGAGCTTGTTCAAACTATCCCTTGTGTTATTATAAAATTTGAAATCACTAACTTAAATAACTTGTGCATATTCCCGACATGAACCTTCAAATCAAATATTTAATTTGTGTTGCATTATAATTGCAAATCAGTGTTTCGACCAATAGTAGATAAACCTAAAGTAGGTGATTTCGGGAGTACAAACGATGGCAACACTGCGCGTCGAGCTTTTGCGGAATATAAAATGTTTTCTCAAGCTACCAACATTGACAAGGACTTGATTTTTCGCCTAAAAATAATTTTAATAAGCATATATGGTCAATTTCCTTTAAATGTAATCAAATTTCAAGTTTATTCAAAACATGTATTCCTGACTCCCAATGACAGCAACTTTACACAAAATTCTTATTCATTCAAAGGAAATTATAGAGGGTTTAGCTCATCTTGTTGGTTGTTTTGGAGAATAATCAGCAGAGTCTCGACACAAATTGTACAAATCTGATGGACTACATCATGCACGCAAAAGTAGCCGCGTTAATACACTTTTAGACGTGTTTCATAGAGCAATGGACACATCAGATCCAAAAATTTCTTCGCTGTCTTTATATAGATGCATTCAGACTAAAAAGCGTCTACAACTTCCGACAGAAGTCTTCCGATTATTAAGGTGTGAAATCATAGTCGAAGAACTTAATTTATCAAGCTATGAAACACGCGAGAATGCAGAAGAGGGAGATGAAATTGGGGAAACCGAAATTTTAAGTTCGATGTATTTAAACATTTTAACTAATTTATCTTTGGAAAGTGATGCTTAAGTAAACGTTATGTATATATTAACTTAATACTACAATCTAAAAGTAAAAACACAGATTTTATTTCATTAACTATGTAATTCTAAAAGAGGTAGTATGTGCCATTTTTGAACCGATAGCACAAGGGTTAAGATTTTTCTCAGAGTTCTTCTATTAGCCTAGATTCAACATAAAAAATTCATTTCCAGTTAATCACCATGATAATAAAGCCGCTATTAGTTTTGGCCAGTGAAATGTGCTATTTGACCTATAGTGCATTGCACAGATTAAATACCAAAGCCCTGCCATAGCAAGAAGAAAAAAAATCCACTACTCTCTCATTGTTATTTGTTATTACTTTTGGAATTTTAATGACAAAAACGCTTAATTGGAAAGCAATAACAATAACAATTAATACCATACTCATAGATTATGAAAAGACGCAGCAATTGATGATGATTAGGAAATAAGTACGAACTGGAAAATTGTCGATCAGCGCTTTGATGGAACTCGCTGAGAGACTAGCGGTCAGATTTGTGGAAAAAATTTGCACCACAACAATAGACAATCGCATAAAGTCAGCACATTGCAAGAGTTCTTAGACACAATTTCAAAAAATCTCATCGATCAAGCACCGTATTCGTCCTGTTTCCAAAACAAAAACTATCACTTCAAGGAAAACACTTTAAGTCGGTTGAATCTACAAAAGTATTGTAGAAAAATTTGCTGAATTTCACTTTGTTACATGGACTTAAGCAAAATTTTTCTAAGCTATTCGAAATAAATATAAGCGGAACTTAAGAAATACAAACAGCTGCCATCCAGTCCAACAGACTTCGAACAACTTGAAACCAGTGTTCGAAAACAAACATTTTCCGGCAGTCCGTTGAGTCAAATCCAATTAAATGGCAACAATAATTGTCAGCTGTTATAACATAATATATTTATTTGCCATTTTGAAGCATGGTTTTTTATATACGATTCAATGCTCCTTATAATAAAGCTTTTTAAAAAAAAAATTATTTTCAGTATAAAAATACTCATTCTTCTTTCACGTAGCTAAGCCATTTATCTAAATTATTTTCAGAAATCACGTCCCAAACGTTCTATGCATCGCTGACCTATTTCGTTTAAGCAACTTACATAATTACATTCAATTAAGGCTATAAATTATGGTAATTATAGACAAACAGCTAACAATTGGACCAAAACAAAATACGTAGAAAACTAAGACACAAAAAAAAAATTATAGTAAGACAACCCAGCATATATTTTTAATTGCAGATTGCAGGTTATTAATTGACACTGATTTGATCAGTATATTATCGACTGATGCCAAGTGTTAGTTTGCTTGTGAGAAACTCTTCGCCAAAGAAGAATATTCATCCGAAGTTAATTTCAATTTAAATCTACTAAAATAGTTAGAAATTAATCACATTGAAGATTGAACCAACTTCTAAATGTTTGCTGGGCAAAACTGCCACACACACACATACGCAAAAGCAAAAAATACAAATGAAGAAAAATGCGCAAGGTTACAGAAACTCGCTCATTTAATTTGATTCTAAGAAAGCCAACTCACATTGTAAGTTACAAATTTAATAGACATTTTGCCATTAAATGGCAAAAATACACGCCCATATATAACACACAATCATGGTAGGTACAATATAAATTATTTCATTTTGATACACGTAGTTAAATAAAAAAAAAATAGAAGAAATTATGTATGACATAAAAAATATTTATTTTCACTTATCTTGTACAAAATAAATTCAGTTACATCTTCATTATATGCCAATTAATTTTCAAGCCATTGAAGCAATAATTTTATGGCTAATAAATGACCGAAAACACAGCAACAAAGACAAACTTAACACCAAGCAAAAAACTAAGGAAAAATTATGGCATATAATGTAATATAATCCTTCACATTAAGCAAAATAGTTTTTAAGTCAGAACATACAGTATATACTATTCATATAAAAAAAAAGTATCATTTCTTTACCTGCTTCAAAATTTTGGTCCACCTCTTCTATTTGCGACCAGTTTTCACTTTATCTGCTTCAAAAGTTCGACCCACCTCATCCATTTATAAAAATTTTTCAAATGTACACAGTGCAATCAGTTTTCACACAGATATTGGTATTTCTCTTATGTTGAACGGGACGAAAGTACACTTTTAAAGTGAAATAAAAGTCAAAGTAAAAGACTTTTATTTTTTTCTGCTGCTTTAAGGAATTGCCCTTTGGTAGCACTATATTGAGTGGTAAAGTTGATGCCAGACGTACTACTGGTTCCAAGATAGAGACAATTAAAAAGCCATTCAAACGGGACAAAAAACGGAAGTGTTTTTCATTGCCATCTATAGAAAAGCAAGTCAGCGAAACCTGGCAACATTTTTTAATGCAACTAATTTTAAAATGTTATGGAATAATATAACTTTTTAATAGATTTCGTTTGATTGAAAAATCTTATTTACGTTTTTTCTTGCAAGGCAAAATAGTCCATTCGAACGGGACATATTTTTCCATTTTGGTTCACTTACGCAATTTTTCAAAACGACTTTAATATTTATGTAAATAATAATATTTAAGATGTACACAGTAATTAAAAAAACAAAATTAATGTTAATATTTATCAAATTAATTAGTTAGATCAATTTTAACAAAGTAAAGAGGAAGGAGTATATATCTTTCTGAATAGAATATGAAACTTGTCTTTTTAATTTAAAAACGTTTTTTCTGTAAGAGGCGTGGCACCGCCCACTAAACAAAATATATTTTTACTCAAGTTTCAATCTATCTACATACCAAATTTCATCAAAATCGGTGTAGTGGCACAGCCGTGATACCGTTTTTTCCCATTTGGTGCGATTCCACGCCCACTTTAAAGAATCAGAGATTTTAATAATCTTTCTGAGAATTAAATCTATCATTAAGCAAAATTTTATCAACATCGGTTCATTAGTTTAGCTCTGGAAACAATTTTGCCGTTAGGGGCGTGGCACCGCCTACTATTGAAAACAAAAAATACATGACACTCTTTCTCTTCACAACCTTTTCAACAAAAAAAAAAATATGTTGTGTTATAGCAGTTAATAGCTGGTTTAACCGTTTTCAACTGCCTAAGTATTTATTACACTTATGTTTGCGAACATGACCAACTTCAAACAGCTCCAAAAATTTCAAATTTAACTTTTTTTTGCACTCGTTTTTTTTTTTTAATTATGTACATGAAACTCTGTTTGTACAAACATTTTGACATACTTGCTGCTGTTATCAATTTCGAAATGAGAACATATGATGTTTTTCTATGTTATTTGTGACTTTGGAACATAAGCTTAAGCAAATTAAAATTTTACAGTCAATAGAGATTTGTTTGATGTTTTTGCATTGTTTTTAGCTAATTGACGTTGGAAGAGAGATATTTCGGAGAGTCTATCATTATGTATCACCTCTCTTACACACTTAAACATATAAGGCAAATACTATTCAATATTACAAAAAAAAAGAGAAACTGCATTTATGCAAGTTTGCAGGTGGTTTGCTCAATGTGATAAATGAATTCTGGTGTAAATTTTTTAAATTAACAAAATTCTAATATTTTCCTTAGATAATATCAGATAGTAACGCTTTTATAATAACTTTTAATTTTTCTGCTTTTTATATTAAAAGCAAACAATATTTTTTAAAACACTTCATGTTTTACACAAGGTACTCCCCTTCATCAGCATTTGTTGGCAATCTTCGAAAATTTGTCGCACTGTGTATTTAAATAAAAAAGCAGGAAAATTTTTTTTTTTAGTCACACCTTTTTCAACACAAAATGTGCTAACTTGTGTAATTTTTGCCAAATATAAGGAAACAACTGAAAAAATTGCGCAAAAACAATAATACTAATAAGAGCCATTTTGTACAGAATAAAAAGAAGCGAACAAAAATCCTAAGATACAATAAAACACAAAAGCAACAATAAAAATGGCCAACAACAATGCAAAGGATATACAACACCAACCCAAAGAAACAAGAGCAACTTATATCGAGCATATAACAGCAAACATCTGAAGGGGGTATTTAGATACACACACCGGAATTAAACAAAAACAAATTGGCTTTTAACTCTGCCAACTTAAGAAGTTAAAAAAAAAAATTTGATTATGTCATTTAATAGAAATAACCGTTTTTTTTAAAGGAACCTCAGATCTTCAAAGACACAAGAAATTGCTTGCGAAAAAAAAAATAATGAAATACTTATACTTGTTATTTTGGCAAAAGTAGGCATCCTTTAATTACGCTGTGAAGTGGCGCATTAATAAGTTAATTAAATTTGTAAATAATAGCTATTATTTACGCAACATTTAGTTAAGTAGTAGATAAATAAATAAATTTTAAGTGCTCCCAAAAGTATGCTACGCAAAATAACGTGCACGACAACATTCAATCTCTAAGAATCTTATAACTTGGAGCATTTATTTTCAAATTTATGTCATATTTCAAAACTAACACACTTGTTAAAAATGTAAGGCTACACTTAGAGAAAAGAACAATGTTTATGAAATGTGTATTTTAAACTATTAAATGTATTATTTGAGAAATTATAAGCATTTGCTGTTTACCACATCGAGTCAAAGCATACTTAGAGACTATTGGCAATGGTGAAATAATATTAGTTGCTGTTTTATTCTACTAATCGAATATAGTCAGAAACTAAAATATTTAAAACGAGAATTTTTTTTCTAAGTAAAATAGAAATACTGTAAGCATCAGTTGCTTAAGCTTATAATTATCAAAAGTTTCAAAACAGACAGTAACACAACTCTTATTAAGAAACTTAAACTAATAAGCCTATAAAGGAGACCTCACAGCTCAAAGTATATCAAAACATGGCCTAAGCTCTCACTAAACTGCAGATCTTTGGCAAACTTCAACTGCTATCTGAATAGCAGTTTCATAAGAAATTACGGTTTTAGTTATTGGTCATACTAATACAAATCTACCCTATAATTTTCAGTGAAAAAAAGGTGGAGTTCTTGAGAAAATCATTTCAGTGAACCCCGGTTTAGTATCTCAACTCAAGATGTAATTAAGCGGGAAAGGTACTTAAAAAAATACCGCATAAGTACCTCAAGGTACTTAAAAACTTCCGCTTAAGTACCTCAAGGTACTTAAGAATATCCCGCTTAGGTACCTAAAGGTACTTAAAAATAACCAGTTTAAGAACCTTTCGCACAGTCAGAACAAGAGGGCCACATCTCAAAATTTTAAGTTTCGTGAAAATTTTGATTAAAGAAATCTAAAAATTTCTACTGAATTTGAAGACAGCCATATTTATAGCTATGACAGTCTTGAACTGAAATACAACAAACTTATTTCACAAATCTAAAGAGTAACATTGACATATTTGGGAATGTGGCAGTGTTGCAATTATTTTGATTGAAAATATTTTTGGTTTATAAGAACTATACCGCCTTGTTTTGATTTGCTACTGTAAAAACTTAAAAGGAAAATATTTTAAAATATCTTTTTCGACTTAAGGCTTTGTTGTTTTAATTGTTTTTTGTTTATTTTAACAACAAAATAATAATGTTTTGAAATGAGGCGGTGTTGTTTTGTTAAGAAAAAATACAGAACAAAATATCCCTTACCTAAAAATGCATTTTAGAAGTTATTAATTGAGCTAGAAATATGGTGGCAAGACTAAAATTAAGAAAATTTATTGAGCTATGTAGTGGTATACATTACTCGAAAACTCGTTATTTTGATTTGCGGACCTTTTGTTTTGACGGTGCGAATCGAAAAATCGAATTTTGGGACTAAAAATGATCTATAACAGAAAAATATTTTTTTAAATTTTTTGCAAGAACGCAATCTTTATTTTCCAAGCAAATCCAGGTTTCATTCTGTGAAGAAATAAAAGCTACGAGCAAAAAACACGTTTTTTTTTTAGCCAAAAAGAACTTTTAGGTGAATCAAAATTTTTTTTCTCGGAACGAAAAAAAAATTACGCAGATATCGTTTTTAAGGGTCCTTTTAACTTTTGAGTCGGTTTCTGGCTGAATCTATTTTTCGACCCGGTGTAAGGGACATAAAAGGGGAAAATAATAAGCAATTTCCACATTAAAGCGCAAATTTAAGAGGCATTTAAGCGGGAGTGGTACTTAAGCGAGAGTTACTAAAAAGGGGGAATCTGTATGTATATTTTCAGAAAAGTGTTAGATGCAGCAAACTTCTGGTACTCAAACGGGGATGGTACTTAAAGGGGGAGGTACTAAAACGGGGTTTACTGTATTTGTTTATTTTCATAAGAAACGTCATAGCTCCCACGATTTTCATTAATTTTCAAAATTTCTTAAAGATTCTGAGAGAGAGCAAAAAGTCCCAGCGGCAAATATGTTATACACAACATCGATGAATAGCTATACTCATTGTAGGCAGTAATGCTCACAACCTCAGCCACAACTGTAAATGCTTTTTACAAAGGGATGGCCGCTTTGTAGGCAGCTTGCCTACATCTCTATATACAATGTGTAGCAAGGGAAAGGCAGATTGCCTTAGAACATCGCTTACCAAGTGCCTGTATAGTTTACCGAGTTGCCTACATCTTCACACACAAAGTCTGCAGCCAACAGGCAAGACCCCTTACATCTCCATATACAAATCAGACAGCAAACAGACAGACTGCCTACAACACTATATACAATGCAGGCAGCCAACAAACAGACTGCCTACAGACTGCAAACAAATAAACAAAATATCACAGTAACAATTTCATTTGTGAAACATACGACACAAATGGTATAGCTTTTCATATATGAAAATTCAGAGTACTTCATCGATTTGCCACTGGGGTTCTATTAGAATTAAGAGAGTAAAATTAATTATTTTTGTTAAGAAGGAAATTTCGCTTTTTTAAGAAATATTTCATGACTTTTCAATTTTTGACAACTAAAATTTAAGTGCGGATAACTTCGTAAAAAAATTTTTTCAATCAAATGAAAGGAATATGTGTCCTCTTAATTCTTCTATATCACAACATATTTTATCGGAAACCAGTTTAAAAATTTAAAGTCATGATTTGAAATGGATTCGGTCGACAGCATTTATTAAGTGGTCTTACGATTACACATTCAAAAAGTTCCGAGTAATTGACGTGCAATTTGAAGGAACCAACAATACTCTAACTATACTGTGTGCAGAAATAAGACCTACAATTTGGATAGCAATTAATATTTCGGGTCGCTGGGCTCAAATTCGCTATCAGCTGTACGGTTACAAGCTTCCTTCTACAACTTTTTTATTTTAAGTCTGAGAGGTTTGTCTTCTGAGGAATAGCTGTCCCTCATGAATTTTTTGTCATTTTCACTTAACCACCTTGTGGAGAATTTTATTTAAATATTTTAAAAAAATATTCATACCAAACAAACGACACTTAAAATCACAAAAATATATACAAGAATTGAAAAAAATTAAAAAATTATTAATTTTTGAATTTCACTGCCACACGGATGAGTATTAGAAAATTTTGATGTTTGAGGACTCCCCCTTATTTTTTTATAAAAATATTTTTTCCAAAGTCCGTATGTAGAAACTCTCTGTCGTTTGCCGAGTATGTAAATTTTTTCAGAAAATTTTGTTAAAATGCTCCGTAAGGGGTGTTAAGGGGTGGTGCTGGAGGGTTAGTAAAAATTAGGGCCATGCTCTGCTTTTTCTAAAAGTGAAAAATAATAATGTTTGATTCGAACTATTTCATCGTGAAATTCATCTCCTGCGACAAGATTTTCTGCTTTCGCAGAGGTTTTTGATCGATTCGAGACTTTACCGCATTGACGGCTCATGGAGTTCTTACAACGCGCGGATGGCCAAATTTCGGTCATTCTATTATTCCACCAGTATCTGCGAACAACTTCACAATATCATAAACAAAATTACGAGTGACTTCTAGTGTTCGCACGGTCCGAAAAAGATCGCCTTTTTCCACGCCAGATCTTAATTAGACCAACTATAAGAATAAAATTTTCGAGAGAGTCCCATTCCATGATTTTAAGCAACACAGAATATTTAAGAGTACTAGGTACTTGAATATAGACATGTATGGCTACATAATAGTAATTTTCTATAGTGAACCCCACATCATCACAAATACTTTTTTTGTAATCAAAGTTGCTCATTCAAGGATAAATTTTTTGGGCTATATACCAAATATTTTTTCCAGATTTTTGTTTTCAAGTATATAATTTAAAAACAAAAAATTATAGTAGAAATAAAAACTGATGATTGGCTTTAACTGTTAGCTAATTCATAGCTCACCAGTTCTTACATTTTCGCATTTTTATTCAATAAATTTATAACATTTACAGCCAATAAGTTTCTGTTACTTAAATTACACATTCTACAAGTTTCTATTTTCTGATAAAAAAAAGCAGGTGATTTCTCTTGCAAGCTATAACCAAACTACGTATATTAAGCCTCTTACGAATGCCTGAAGTGCCCTTAAGTATGCAATGAAATTGCAAATGAAGTGTAAAGCCTCTCGAGCGTAAGATTTCAAATACTCAAAAAATAATAAGTAAGTAAGGTGATTGATATCTGTATTGAGTGGCAAATGAAATAATTTTGCTCAAACGTTTATTAAATGTGTCATTTATTTTTGTAAATAAAACTTAATTTTTATAGAAATTGCGTAACATATTTGGTATAAAAATTCCTGCCAAACTTAATTTTTTTTTATTTTGTCTTTTTCAATTTATTAAAAAATTTAAATTTAAATTTATGTCCATCAAAAATATACCTGAAATTGATTTATTTTAAAGCCTGAAAGTATGCACAACTACTATTTGGATAAGAATTCGCTACACACAGATTATGACAAAGCAAATACATTGAAAAATTTATTAAGCGTAAGATTTTTTGCCTCAAGGGAAATTATTTTACTCAAAAGTACAGGGGAGTTAATAACGCCACCCCTGTAAGTTTGTAACAATTTCACCTGAATTTAATTTTACTAAAAGCATTTTAAAGTTGGGATTATATTAACTCACAAACCTAAATAAAGTAAAAGCTCAAAATTGTTGCTTCAATTTAAAAAAAAAAAACAAACAAAGAAAATTGTATCATCTATGCGTCAAAAAGTTTGCTATTGCAAAATTTACAAGGTTCTAGCTTAAAACCGAAATCGTTGTAGCAATCTGTGCGTTTATTTAGATTTCTGTTAACTTAACCAAGCATGAAAATGCACTTTACATCAATTAGCAGCTTAAATTAATTCGCCTTTTTGTTGTTTTCATCAAACTGTAACTGAGCAAACTTTCGCCATTGCGTCAAAAAATATGCAATGAAAATTTAAAATGCATATTCTATACATGTATGTATGAATGTGTATATGTTACAACAATAAAGCATTTTTTCTTGTCATATTATAATATATAAGGAATTTTTTTTCTCTCTATTTTTTGCCACTGTCTGTGTTGTTAGTGCGCTTAAGGGATCACTAGTTCCCTTTGACTTCACCAAAAAGTGTTTCAGGTTAACCAGGTGCTGGTTGCCGCAATTTATTTCTCGTCAGTTTTTTAACAACAATTTTTTATTATTCGCAGCGTACAGTGGTGTTGAATGATGATTTGAGAGATCAAGATTATTTTTTTTTATTTCATTGCATTGCATACCCGACTACATCATACAAAACTTGCAGTAAGAACAAAGTTGTAAGCCTAAGTTATAATTTTTAGTCCATATTTTCACAGTGTTTCATTTTTGAAATGGTAAAAATAATGTACGTGAAACGACCGAAAATGTACTAAAAATGGACCAAGTGTACAGAATTTACTGATGACGATTCCAATATGTATTAGAACGTTTTGGTAAAAATACACAAAATTTTTATTTAAAACCAAAACAAAAAACGATCTATGGATCTTTTATTCAACCTTCTTAATCATAAAATGAAGTTTCTTTTAACGCAAAATTCTCATTGTTATCATGACTTGGATTGAATGAATTTCGTTTCATCAGAGTGCCGTTCTTACCACTGTGCAGTGTTTTATTTTTTTTTTTATTTTAATATGATGCGGGACACAAGAGACCAGCAAAATTAAATTAAATTTAATTCATATAAATTGAATTAAAAAAAAACACAGTGTTTTTTTGGTGCACAAAAAAGTGTCATTCATCGCATGATTTTTAATTTCTGTCTTATTTGAGCTTCAGGTGACAATTCAGTTGTTGCTTTGTTATAATAAAGTGCAAAATTTATTGCAAAATCAGTAAAAAAGAAAAAATATTGACCTGAACGAATAAACCAAAAAGTTTATTGCATAGTTTTATGGGTCATTCGATATGTTGCCAGAAAACGAAAATTAAATTCAAAATTTACACAACTGAGTTCAAATATTTACACGGATTTTGATCAAATCTTTTGTTTTAAGATTTCAAAGATCCAAGTGAGAGGTTTTTATGGGCCTACATAAAAGTAATTGCGAAAGATTTTCGCAACACGAATTTTTCATGTCGAGGCTAGCTGCAATGCAATTTCAGTGTGGAAACAATTGAAAAAGTTAAGACAACGCACCACAAAAATTCAATAATGTCCAATTGTTCAAACCTCTATAAATCAATTCTATATTTGAAAGTAAAGGTAATATTAGTAAAAATAAATTTAAGTCTATAAATCTAATTTAAATCAAAAATCTGTCATTTTATTTAATGCAATCATAAAAACGTATGTAAGTTTTTATTCAAAATTATTGGAAAAACTACAATAAAATTGTATTGAAAATATCTGCTTAAAAAGATCTCAGTCTATTATTATGTAAAATCATTAAATATGCAATAACCACGACTATAATGAGTATTATCTTGAACTGTTTTTTCAATGTTCAATGCAGAAATTGATTTATTTTTTTTTTTTATATAAAACATAGCTTTCGAAAGGCCGATATCATCGATTTTCGGATAGTATCTATGGTCGATTTCTCCGATTTTTTCACAAGAAGATGTTCAAATACAAAAAAAGCGCCAGGTATCGTAGATTAATACGAAATAAATTATGTTTTCTTGAGAAATTTCGCAATACATACTCTCAAAGAAACTACCCAGATCAGAAGAAATTTTATGATCATATGCAATTTTACCATGGTATAACATTTTGTCAAAAAATAGCATTTCGATCTCTCTAACTACTTGAGACTTTTTGTAGACAAAATAGATTTTTCAAAAATACAAAATAGTGACAAATAACGTTTTGTACAACTTACCATTATTTTGTACATTAGTATACAATATAATTGATATGTAATTACGTACCTACAATGAAAGAGAGAAAAATATTAGTAAATTTTTCAATAATTTATTTCAGATATATATTTCATAATAGGTTTACATATAATTATAATCCAACCTACGTTATGGTCAGTTGAACGTGCAAGTCAAATCAAAATAAAATTCAACTCGAATTCAAGTTCAAGTCAGTTCTAAATCAAGTTCAAAACCAAGTCTTAGTTCAAGTTTAAGTCCAACTTCAAGTAGATGCAATGTCAATTCCAAGATCAAGTTTGATTCCTAGAACCAGTCCACGTCCAATTCCAAGTTTAAATCCATGTTCATGTCTAAATCTAAGTCCAAGTTCAAGTCAAGATTAAAATATGACATATTTCAAGTCAAATCCAAGCATGTTTGGTTTGGTTTGAGCAAAGTTCAAGTCAAAGTTCATGTCCAAGCTTGAGTTCATTTCCAAATCCAATTCAAAGTTCAAGCCCAAGTTTAATTACAACCAATTCCGAGGTCAATTCAAAACCTAAGCCCAATACCAAGATCAAGTCAAGCTCATATTAAGGCCAAGTAAAACATAAATTAATTCAAATTCAATTTAAAATAAAGCGCAATTCAAGTTCAAGGTAAGTGCAAGTAAAATCCAAGTTAAGTCCGATTCAACTCCAATTCAAATTCGAATTAAACTTAAGTAAAATCCAAGTCAAGTCTAAATCAAGTCCAAGTCATTTAAGTTCAAGTGTTGCTTAATCTAAGTCTACAAAAAATGTATTTTATGCTTAGGTCAGGCTTAAGACAAGTTTAACTTAGGTTCAAGACTATATCCAAATTCAAAATCAAGTTTAAGTCCATCTAAAGTCAATTCCAAGTCCACGTACAAATTCAAGCCCATGTCTAAGTTCAAGTCACACTCAAGTCAAGACCAATTAATATCTCAATAAATTCAATTCAAGTCCTAGTCAACTCCAATTCAAGCTCAAGGAATGCCCAAGTAAAGTTCACATTAAGTCTTTGTCAAGTCTAAATCAAGTTCAGCTCATTTAAGTCAAAATCAAGCTCAAAACAAGTCCGCAAAAAGTGAAGTTTATGTCCAGGTTAGGTTTGAGTTAAGTTTAACTTAGGTTCTTGAAGTCAAATTCAAGTCATGTCGAAATCAGATAGGTATAATTTTTTTTTTTTCAATACCTTCAACTTTAAGTCTGCTTATAGAACGACTTTGGCTACAATTTTCATATACTTGAGATAAATCGTCCAAGACCTACTTTATATAGAAAACTGCATTTTTTTATAAGAAAACTCAAAAGTTTTGAGAAATAATAATCACTAAAAGTATCTTCAGTTTGTAAAGTTTGTAAGCCACAAAATTGTAAGAAAAAAAATTTAAGCACAAAAGTTTTCTTGACACAATTCTTAAATGTTTAAATGGCACTTTATTTATATATTTTTTATTTAAATAAAACATTTTCACACCCATCGCACACAATCCCTAATAATCAAAGAACAATCCACATATATCACTTGCACAATTATTATTCAGCGAAATTCTAGTCAGCTCGCGTCCTTTATAACCAAGCAGCCAACAAATGTGTAATTTATTGGCTACCAAAACGATTTTCAATAGCAATCAAGCAAACGCATTCAAATCCAATTGCTTGCCTATGGTTATTATGGATGAAAAGTGGCTGTTATGTTTACTGGTAGACAGTGAAAGATTCCCAGTAGACAAAAGCAAGAGTAAAAAGAGCTTTTGAAGGCATTCCCTGAAACGCATTAAAGTAGACTTTCAGAGAATTTAAAAAAAAATAAACATTTACATCTACCGCATTCGCTTTTACTCGCCCTGGGGTTGGTAGCTAAAAATTGTGAAAAAAAAAATTTTTTTATTTTCTTGTACTTCTCTGACGCGCCTCAGTCTTTCACGTTTGAAGTCAAAGCTCAAAAAAAGTTTTGTTAAATTTTTTAAATATTTTAACATTTTTTTTAGGGCATTGTAAAGTGTTGTCGCTATAAGCCCACGACGATGTTATTACACCACTTTGACGATGTTATTACACCACTTTGTAATATAGGGCTGCAATTATGCCTTCCTATGAACTTTATTAGAAAAACTAGGTACGTTAGAAATGAGGAAAAGCAACCATCCTTAGACAACCATGCTTTCATTATTCATAGCACGCTCACCAGTCCAACTGGGAAATGTTGAAACTTATGCCCAATACAAAAGCATTTTAGCGCTCATCAATAAATTCATCGTTTGTCGCGTGTTTTGGTATTAAACTGAAGTTGTGTTGTTGATTGTGTGTGATTGGATTCATTGCGATTCGATTTGAATTTCATTTTGTTTCACATGCAAGCCTTGAGTCCTTTATAAAAGCAGTTGTAAGATATATGAAGCGCTAAGGGCATATGGTATTTTTAGCGCGAAAGATTGCTTACATGGCACAATGTACAACGTACTAAAGTGTTCCCGAGTGATTCAACTGAAGATAAACAAATTCAAAAAGCGAAGTTCATGACTGAATGAAAATTACAAATTCCAAATAAAATTTTAAAGTTATTTGAAATATATAACGTATTACTTTTTATTTTATTTCAATTTTAATTTTAATTTTGAAAGTCGTCTAATAATATATCGCTAAAAAACATATAGTGGCCTTCAGAAATATTTATTTTTCAATTTAGTGTTACATCTTATGAATAAAGCCACAAGCTTTCATCAAATATGACTAACATGATCAAACATACTATTGTTGGGAATACAGTAACTACTTATTTTTTCTTTTTGTTGTTGCGCACTTTTCGTGGTATAGCCAAATGTAGTCTTTGTACTGCTTTGCACTTATTTTTAGTACTTAAAAAATAATACCCAACAAACAGTCTTCTAGCAGCCGCTATTTAAACGATCTTTATAATTTTTATAATTATAAAAATAAATATTATTATTTCTTTTTTTTTTATAAAAAAAGGCTAAAAACGATTGAAAAATTTTTTTTTTGAAATGAAACAATAAATTTAATTAATAATTTATTTTATTATGGTGCCGACGTTTCGAGAATTATTTGTTATCTTCTTCAGGGCGTCTTTTACTGAACTCAATTAAATTTATTGTTTCATTTCTAAAAAAAATTTTCAATCGTTTTTAGCCTTTTTTTTATAAAATAAAGAATTTTAATTAGATCGATTTTATCACAAAATAAAATATATAAATATATTTATAAATATAATGAATAAAAATTAACTTAAGCGTGTGAACGTGGTGATCACCACACGACAAATATGAAAGAATATAGTACTCTTGGTTTTGGCAACTTAAACGCAAAAAAAACCTTAGCCTCCTAATGGTAAAACGTGCTAAGCAGAAAGCACTCTTTGAAAAACCACTCAATTTCGAAGACAATTTGAAGAATAGATTCGTAACAACTTTTTCCTATTAATATTAACTTCAAAAAATTTAAACAGTCTGTGGTTTATTGTTGATCTTGATCAAGTTTTGGGCTTTTTTGAGATTTAAAGAAAATTTATCATTTTGATCTTAAAAAGCAATGTGTCGCCATGAAATAAAATTTTGATTTAGGAATATATTTTAAAAAAGGTTTTATAAATTATATCTTAAAAAATTAAGATGATATTGAGTACATACGAGGACAAAATTTTGCTCTGAGAGGCCAATGTGAATAGAAATTAAAGAAAATACCTGACAAATGTGATGCTCTTTGTTGATGCCTTTGGTGCTCAGTCTTTTCTGCTGACGTAGGTTTTGGTAGAGTTGCTCGAAATGGTTTTGTTCACTGAACGCTGCGTAGCAGTGCTGATGTGAGCATACGTTGCAAAACCAGCGATGCAAGGGCCCAGCGTTGCTGCCACTTATCATTTTTCTTCCTTTAATTTATGTGATATCACAAAAATTCACAGAGCACAATTTTTTTTTTAATCAAGTGAAACCACAAATTTACTTGGCTTAAATTATCTAAATCCACTTTAGTTACACAATGAAAAAATTAAAAATACAAAAAATATTTGCCCGTTGATATTACTCGGTTGAAGAAAAAAAAAGCGAACTTGTTCCATTGATGGTTAATAACGACTGAGCAAAATTGCAACTTCCAGTTCAATAAGTTGTCAAAATTGTCATGGAATTATTAAAACTTTCCAATGTTTAAGCGTAAACGAGAGAGAGAGAAAGCATGACAGTTCCAATTTGTATATGCAAGAGAGCAGTGTACCTTGCATTCAAAACCCAAAACTTTCAAATTTGTAATCTTAATTGCGTGCAGCATATAAAAATTTGAGCTCTCTTGTGTTCTCTTTCTCTCGCTAACGCATAATTATTGGAAAGTCTCAATAATTTCAAAGAGAATGTGCAATTTTTCTCAGTCATTATTAATCATCAATGGAAAAATGTCGTCTATTTTACGATCGAGTAATATTTTCATTGTGCAACTGAAGTAGTCAGTTTTAATTTAACTTTAAATAAATTTGAAAATTAAATTCAAATTCAGTGTATTTGAGGTTTCTCTTGTTTAAAATATAACAAAAGTTCACTGTGAAATTTTGCGATTTCACATAATTTATAGGACGAAGGGTGATAGTAGTGTAAAAAATGTTGGGCCTTTGATTCGCCGGTTTTTCAACGTCTGTTTAAATCAGCGTGCAGCGTTCAGATAACGAAATCATCAGAGAAGCCCCAGCACCAAAGGCAGAGCATCAAATTTCTCAGACATTTCTTTTAATTTCAATCCAAATTCGCTTTCTCAGCATAACTTGGTGCTCAAGAATACATGCAAAAAACTGTTACTTATTTAGTGGTGTTATTTTGTACAGATATATTCGCGAATCATTCCCCAACCTTCTTGCAGCTCTATTTTCTACAATTTCCCAAGTTGCACCACTCAACTGAAATATTTGTTAACTCTTTTGAGGTCCATAAGCTTTTGAAATATGATCCAATGAAATCAATGCATGAATATTTTCTATGCGAAAATTATCAAATATGATTTTAGATTTCGAGAAATTTTACGGGACATACATATGTGGCCCTCTGAGCCCGCAGGGAGTCCAATTTATTTGAAAATTATTTTCTAATGTTACATGAGTAATTAGTTTGTAACATAATCTATATATTAATACGTGAACATCGAATCTTGGGGTACACTTTTTTAGTATTTACTGTAAAGAGAAGGGAATAAAACTTATATAATTGGAAAGGTGCTGTTCCATAGATGTGCAGAAACAAAATTATGTGTATATGTTGCAGTTAAGGCAGGTAAAATAAAGTAAACATAGATCTATGATTTCCCCATACAACACGCTTTAACACCTAAAAGGAGAAAACGCTGTCACGACTGAGCCGCCTCGCCGATTTTTATGGAATTTGGTATGGAGATAGATTGAAACTGGAGTAAATACATTTGTTTAGAGTGGGCGGTGCCATGCCCCTAACAAGAAAACACATCTCTACGGCTAAGCTAATGGACCGATTTCGATGGAATTTAGTTTGGACACAGATTGAATCCAAAAGATTTCTAAGAACTTTGAGTTCTTTTGGTGGGAGTGGCAACACTTTTAACAGAAAAATCGTTTTCACTGCTAAACTAATGGACCGATTTTGATGAAATTTGGTATAGACATGGATTTAATCTTCAGGAAAGGTATTCGGCTTAAAATGGACAGTGCCACGCCCCCAATAGGAAAATATGTTTTCACATCTGAAATAATTGACCGATTTTGACAAAATTTAGTATGGAGATAGATTGCACCCTAAGAAAGAGGAAGAGTGGGGGATTAAACAACATGATATCCTGACTTTAATTTTTCGGAGCGATGACAAAAAATAGCACTTTAGTTTAGTTTTTTAATACTAAAAAGTATTTTTTGTTACTTTAGTGCGCGCTTTATTGGAACATATCTTTATAATTTGAGAGAGCTGATTTTCATTAAATGAGTATAATAAAATAATAAATAAATAAATAATAAAATAATATGCATACATATTTGCGAATACATATTAATATTTTCAACTTTGAAAATTCATAAATAATAAAATAAAATAGTGATTCCCTTATCCGGGATTTTCCATTATTCGGGACTTTCCATTATCCGGGATGAGCTCGGTTCCAACAATCACGGGTAATCGAAGTTCAACCGATTTATTTTGAGTTACAGTAGCGATTACGCTTATTTTTTATTTAAAATTATTATTCTAAAATAAACGAAACATATAGATGAGTGATGTCTTGAAGAAGAACCATAACGGGTCAGACTGAACGCTATAGAGATTAGGAGGGACAATTTTTGAGACAAAATCAAATAGACAACGTAATAGAACTTATGTAGCACTAATAGAAATTAATAATTCTAAGTTGTTTTGCACTTAAATGTGTATTGGATGCAATTTCAAGATTTGGTGAGGTGTGGTGATTAGTGAAGCTAATTAAGATCATAGTCAATGAACAAACACGTTTTGATATTAATAGGCCGGCAAAGTTCTTTCAAAATTAAAATTTAGTGCTAACAGTCGAATATCGACCTCAGGCGGTACTAGTTAAAATTATTTCGTGCTAAACTTTTTTCTGAAGAATATTCAAAAAGTTAAAGGTTTAGTCCACTAAAAGTTTAATTCATGTCAAGAGACTAATATATCCAAAAAATCTCCTTAATATACAGAAGCAGCTCAAAAGCAATTTTCACATTTCGAAGCAAAAATTTTATAAATGACGTTTCTTGATAGCTCAGATTCAGAATCAGCAACGTACAATCTTCTCAAAACTTACTTTGGTTTGAGTCAAAATAAAATAGTTTATGTTGTCAAAAATCGTGCAATACCAACATATGATAAGCAGTGCTGGCATCTGGGTTTTGTTATCATGTACGGAATCGAGATTTCAAATGCACTATTTTTTAAATCTTCCTAAAAAAATAAAAAGTCACCCAAATTTTAAATTTTAGATATAGTCCAAGTATGCTAATAATGAGCCAAATGTACTTTTAATGTAGCGAATGTACTAAAAACTTGTCGAATGTACTGACGACGATTTTTCCCGACGCAAATTTACTAGAAAAAACTACAAATGTATCGAAAATGTCATCAGTGATAACTACAATATAATTCTGAAAGCTTCAATTTTTGTAATAGAACAAGTTTTCTAGAAAAAAAAAGTATTTTACTTCATATGGTTACCTCTTAAGCTTACCTTTCCTGATTCATTTATTTATTTATTTACACATCTTTCCACATCTACGAAATGTGGCAAATATTTTATTGCTCCATCAAATCTGAGCCAACTTCACCTAAAATTACCTGGAGGTGGCACAACCCCACGATAATAAATATTAATTTTCTGTGAAAAACATATTTCCGAACGCAATACATAAAAATAACCGACACAATGAGCAAAAGTCATCACGGGTGCTTTTAGCTGTCGATAGTAGCAACAAAACCGATAAACGAGAGTCGACTGCAAATGAGCTGCTCATTATCACAGCAACCACAACGAAAAAAGAAACATAACGACAGCAGCGTAATACAGCATGAATAACACACACACACACGCACACAAGAAATACACAGAAAACTAAGCAACAGAAAACAAAGCACAAGGTCAAGTGGATCACTAACACAACCACTCAAAGGTCGTTTTGTCATAGCGATGATGGCTGATGATGTTGGGTGAACTGGGCTTTTCAATCGGCATGTAAGTACATACATGTGTATATGGGTATTATGAGCATGGCAAATGTTGCTATGTGAATCTCAAAAGGCTAAAATTAAACTTTGCGTACTTTCGCATTTGATTATACTGACGATTTACTTCCGTTTCCGCTACATATGTTAACAATCCAAGTTGAGCTAAAAAAAATATATGAAAATAAAAACTAAACTAAAGACTTTTATCAGTGATGGCATCTCATCAAAGTCATACGCTCTCATGGAGATGACAAAAAAGTTTCGATATTTGATTACTATAATGAAAAGTAAAGGACTTCAGTTCCGATTCAATTTTTGGTTGGCTTAGGGCTGACTTTTAAATTTTATATTTCATTTTGCTTTTATACCAATTATAATAAAAGTGTAAGCCTTAATCTCTCATACAGTTGTAGCATTAATCGAATTAAGAAAAATTCAGTTGTATTAATTGATATCAGTTATACGAATATTTAACAAGGAATTGTGTCTTTGAAACATAAACGAACTTATTTCAAATTATAATCAATGAAACTATTTTCTTATAAAAAAGAAAAATCTTGTTTTACTCCCTCTTTCACAATTTCTGAAATTGTTAACTAGCTAACAATTAAAGAAAGTTAGTCTATCGATTTATTTGTAGTTGATATTTTCTTACTTTGTTTCAAGTATTAAGCATTTTGCATAACAATTTTTATATGAAAACTACGCTCGTCATAGTACATTCCAACTATGATTTCATTTAATTCACTTTAAATACCATCACTATTCCAGATTTTTCACTTGTTATTGGTTTCTTGAAATTTTAGACCAAACTTGGAGCTTTTTTGCCCTTGGGACTACAAAAGAACTATCTCTTATTAAGATAGATCCTACACTTTTAAAGTCCATATCTATCCTTCAATCGGGCACTGTTTACATATGTAAATATCGCAGTTTTTAACTTGCTGCAACTCGTTTATTCGTTATGTGCATATTTTATGTTATTATAATAGATTCGTTCCAGAACTTTTTGGGTAAAATTCTGTAAAACTGTCAAAAATGAGAGGATAAGAAAATTGCATTCTGTGAAAGAGAAATAATGTTAAAAGTACAGGAACGGAAAAAACCATTTTTTAGCACGAGAATAAACGTCAAAAAATTTTGAATATATTTGGTGCAAAAAGTTAATTTCCTAAGTCCAGACAATAAATAAACATCTTAAATTGAATGTAGTTGAACAATAAATTCAAATCTATAAACGCAAAGAATAAAATGGCAAATAAAAATAGTCAAAAAAACTCAAAGCTTACAATTCAGCTTGCACAACATAGAACAGCTGATAGTTTGACACCTTTAATGAGATTACACGCAAAAATTCTTCGGGTAAAAACCTGTAACTTCTTACAAAGAGAGAACATAAATTACTCTCTCATCTTACTCTTTCTCACTTACAGGTTTTTCGTGTACGGGAACGCTTTTTGGTTAAAATCCTGTAAAAACCTGTAAATTGTACTAATGCATTATTGTACGGGAACACAACTAATGTTAACAAATAATTTGAAGGCATTTTCAAATAAAAGCTTTTAAAAAAATGATAGCTTGAAAAATATTTATTGATTTTAACCCTTCTGTGCGTGACAAAAAAAAACACCTTTCCATGCGTGACAGGGTACCCCAATACAATTTGTATGAAGATTTCAAACTTTTTGGCTCGTACTGTACAAAATAAAGACATTAAGCTAAAATTTTGTTTTGGAATGTCTCGTAATGTCTTCATATGCATTCGAGGATTCCTCTTTTCATAACATTATACAACATTTTATGATGCATAATAAAATTTCATTATTAAATTAACTTCCACAGTGACACTTGTACTAACAGAATTCACTTTAGCTGAAAAACCTGAAATTATTACATACCATAATAAAACCAAAGGATGAGATGATAATATGGATAAACTACTGGGAGAATATACGACCAAACGCACGACAAATCGCTGGACGTTAGCATTATTTGTTAATGTTATTGACATAGCAGCCTATATTATATTTATGGAACACATTCCACAATGCACTTCAACAAACCGTCGCAGAAAATTTTTGAAAGATCTAGGTATTGAGCTTTGTATGGCAAACAGAGAAAGACGTGCTCAATATCCAAAGATATTTTCGAAACCTTCCATTAGAAGAGCAATACAGGACGTACTTGGACGAGTAATTCGATTGAACATTGAGGATAATCACGACCATAATCGAGATGAAAGTGGCCGCATATCAGTTGTGGGAACTTGTTATGTATGCAAGCAGCTAGAAATGAATCGCAGAAAAACTAGAAAAGCCTGTACAAGTAGCTTCAATCCACTTTTTAGTCAGCATCTCAGCCAGCATTTTATGAAATTTCCGATCACATTCGAGTCTTTGTCGAGTCCTCTGTCTAATTAATATGATCATAAATGCGCTCATTTTCTGATCATTAATGATACTTTTGTCGGGAGAAAATGGTACCCTATCCGCGACTCTTCTCGAAGAGTCGTTTATGACCCGTTTTTTTGATCAGTTTCGACTCATTTTCGAGTCATATTTCTAATTATTTGCGAGTCTTTTTTGAGTCATATTCGAGTCATATATCTTATCACTTGCGAGTCTTTTTCGAGTTATATGCAAGTCTTCTTCGAGTCATATTTTAGTCAAATTTCTAATTATTTGCGAGTCTTTTTCGAGTCATATTTTAGTCATATTTCTAAACTTTTTTCGCATTCACATTCTTTCGCGTGTCCTTACCGTTCTTTTCAACACCATCAGCCCCATATGCATAATTTTACTTATTGTAAAAGTAATTATCTTCTTCTAGTAAAGTTATTATGAACAATTCAAAATACATTTTCAAGAATAAGTTCTGAAGTCATATTCGAATCATTTCGTAGATCAAAAAGTGATAATATTGTTACTGTTTTCCTGTGCAATCAGTTTTAGACTAGAGCGGAATGCAATTTTTGGTTTTTTTTTTCTCAGTAATCACTTTTTGGTCATAAATAGTAGTCAAAAATGACTCGTATAGGTAATTTGAAAAAAAGTGATCATCTAAATGCTAGGTGGGATACTACTAATCGTCCCATGTGCGTTACCTGTATGCAAGCCATTCACTGAATCTTCATTTCATTTTCGGTCTTTTTTTCGCATATATTTTTTTACTATATGAAACTATGAAGAATTTTTATATCATGTATGTAAATTCTTACATATTGCCTACAACTAAGACTCATGAATTAGTTACATAAAATAATATATTTGAAAATGTTTGATTTCAACAAGAACCACTTATGTACATACGTTATTTTAAGTTTATTGCTCAATAAAGTTTTTTTTTGTCAAACAAAAACAAAAATTTCATGCTACTCCATATAAAGTGTATAGAGGGTACCCGGGTGCCCTGTCACTCACTTAAAGGTGTAAAAAGAAAATTGGTACGCCAGGCTTCCTAGAATTGATCAGATGAAACCAATCATATGAAAATATAATTTTAGCACAAAATCAAGAGTTCTCGTGAAGTTTTAGAATTGTGGATTATGTGCAACTATAAAAAATTTTGAGTTGAAAATGAAATGGGTACCCGAGTACCCTGTCACGCACAGAAGGGTTAAAGTTATTTTAAATTTTTGCCTTAAGTTTCGTTTTAACTTCGCTATGCTCAATTCAAACAGGTGCTGGATACAAATTTTCCTAGTCCCGCGTTTTCGTTTGGCTTTTTCGTAGTAGTACATAGTGAAAAAACCTTTTACTTTCAAATGACCACGATCATCTTCATCACTTTTCAAAGAGTGAATAGTTGCTCCAAACATGCCCTCTGTTACTTCTTGTTGGAAAGCATGACAAAACACGTGGTATTTATACCCTCTTCAATATCATTGGCATGCACAAATATTCGCCAAATTGTGGCAAAAGCTGATAACGTCGATAAAGGACAGAACAAGTGACATACCTAAGTGTTTTGTGCTTGGGCTTGAACCAACAAAGTGTATTTCACGAAATACATTTTAATGTCTCATTCGTTGAAATGCGGGCAGAATTTCACTTTATATTGTTCCTTCCTTACCCATAAAAAAATGTTCTCCTCCATCTTCAGATTAAGATGCTCCTGATTCTTCAGCTTACTCGATTTCATACTCAAATTCTATTTAATTTTCTGAGTCACTCCCGTGCCCTAGTTGTACGAAATATGCTTCGATTTCTGTATCCTTCAGGCTGATACATCCTTTTCAATCATATCATCTTCTATGGCCTCTGTTTTCATATTGTCCTTATCCGAGTCCATATTGGCAATGGAATTTTCTAGTATTCTGCCTGCAGATTATACGATAACCTAAACATTGGAAAATTGGGCGCTTTGTTTTTTCATTTTCGTTTCGATTTAATATATTATAGACGACTTTTCGAACCACCATTTTGTATACGTCAAACTTGACTTGAGCTTGTCGTTTGCTTTTTTACTGACTGGAAGAATTTGAATCAGCGGTAAGTCTTTTATACATGCATATTACTGTACCCAATAAATATTATATTTATGCTTGAGTTTTGCTTGGTCTATTTCAATGGCCGTCTTTCTAAAAACTTGCAACTTTCAGTTTTGACGTTCCAATCGATATAAATACTAATGCAACTTAAACATTTATTTTTTTGTTGATATTTCCACTTCAGCGCTTACAGCTGAAAATATTGTTGCATATGCTTAACGAATAAAATTACAATAGCTTCTATTATCCAAAAAATAAAGAAGAGAATTGGTTACAAAAACACTATCAAAAAATATTTTTCGAGATATCTGTTGCGAATATCATTACATTCATTGATAATGTCATCTCTGACATAAAAGTTATTACATGTTAAAATCAAAGTTCTGCTATAAACCACGCCCATGCTCCCAGAAAATGATACGCATGTCATTTATAAGGCAAAACCAACAAAACAAAGTGAAAACGCATGGTCTTTAATGATTATCCCTTTCAGCCATTATCCCAGTGAAGCTTATAAAGATTATTATTAAATATGCTAGGCCATGAGTTTATAACTCGTTTGGAAAAGTTAAATTAAAACTAATTTTTTATTGCATATTTTTAAAATTCTATGGGATAACTAAAACAATAATTCAAAGTCTAATATCTTTATGAATATTTTAATTATGCCATCAGAAACTATTTCTTGATAAATATGTAAATAATAATAACAAACTATTGCTTGGCATCAAAATATGCGCTCGTATGGGATTAAAATTTATCACTACCGCAATTAAACATGTTTGCTGGGTTATAAATAACACATGCATGAGAATTAACAATACCCATATGTATGTATGTATGTATATGCGTGTACTTGTGTGTGTAACTTTGATGCTGAAATATTCGTAAGGTAAAGGGATAGCATGAGTGTTTTACTAAAACGTCTGCGATAAAACATTGAAAAAGAAAATAAAGTGCGCATAGTGTAACAACCATGAACATCCTGCTTCGGATGTCCGCCAAAATGAATGCAATTTTTTTATATTCTTTTTGTTCATTGTTGTTGTATTTTGATGATTTTATTTATCACCATCATTTAACACCTAATGAGGCAATACAGCATAGACTTTTCAGCATAACAATTTTGACCTTACGCAGAATCGCGAGGCAGTAGCAAAACGTAATCTCTACTATATCACTGGTGTGTGTGTGTGTGTGTCTGTTTGCTAGGTGTGATAAAGCACCAAAAATCATTTTTAATTGAGTGATTGAGCGAAAATGGAAAAAGAATTATCGCTACACATCAATTGCCGTATAGCCTGAAATTCAGTAGCAGTAACATCGCAAAAATATTTCAATATCACTGGGGTTTTTATTTTTTTCGCTTGCAAAGTTTTGTTTCATCACTCCGAAAAATTTATTACTTCCGATGCGTTTTGGTAGGTAAATAAATCACTGTAGCGATTTTAATCCCCAAAGCATTAGCGATTTCCGCTACAGTCTTGTCAATTTGTCAGCAATAGTTTGTAACCTAATAATTTGCGTAATTTTGATGAAGTTGATCACCTGCATTTGGTTTATTCAAGGTCATTAGATGTTTATGATACGCAATGCTGCTAACATGATTTGTTGTTAATCAGCCAATATTGGAAATTATACCAATTTGTAATTTAAGTTATTATTTAATTTTATGGACCAATTACGATTGAGTGAGCGATGATAACCAAAAGGGAAGGCAATATAAGCTGACAAGGTGAAATGCTCTTTAAATTGTTTTAAGGATATTTGGTCCGAAAGCTTTTGAAATTTTTATTCGAAAATTTGAAGCTATATTGCACTAATCCATTCCTTGTAAAATTTTCAACTGAGGCACATGGCTATTTCTTTCACCGAATGCATAATCCGTTTACTTCAGATTCGTTAAAGTAGATATGCCCAAAAAATATTAAGAATTGTTGATTGCGTAATGTCTATGCCGGTCATATTGAAGGGTTGTTGGATTAAAAATCGATTTGTCTGTAAGAAAGACAGTAAACAGCCTTGGTTTCGCAAACATCAAAATCAATCTGAGTACCATAACTCCAATCAGAGATTGTTTTTTTTATCATTCGAGTGTATTTAAGCTATAGCATTTTTCTCGCAACCCACACAGAGCTTGACCACTTGTTAACCCCGTCTTCAATGTGGTGGGGTGTAGCACAGCCCACGTGATTAAGTACAAGTAATGACAACTTTCTCCTCACAAGCATATCTGCCACTACGCACTCAGAAGCTGAAGTTAACACATCGTACAACTGACACAGCAAGCACACTTAGTCAAATGTAATACATACATTGGAGGAGAAGTACTCAGGCGAACACATTGGGGTACGTCACACCCCACCCTAATGACCGTCTTACTAGAAAACTTCAAAAAAGAATAGGTGAAAGTTCTGAAAAAACATTTTAGGAACTACAAAATAAGAGTCTTAGATAATGGTGCTATGAGTGTTTCCGGAACTAAATCAGGGAAACAAAATACATTAGCGCTGTTTTCAATTAATCCGAAAGAAGCGTCTCGAAATTATTGCAAACTGGCAACTTAAAATAATATACATTTAAAAAAGGTCTGTGTTGAGCCATACATGAGGCAATATGCCATTCAGCACTTAAGCTTCTAAATGTGGAAATGTGCAAGTACTCTTAAAACTGCTCATTTGTTAAAAATATTCCTAAGCTCGTAAAGAGAGCAGAATCGTAAGTATGAAAACACACTTAATTTAACAATTTCCTGTGCAATTATAACTGCCATTTATATTCTTCTCAATAACATAAACTTTCGAATTAAAATTACAAAACATCCCAACTCACTGATAAAGCCATATTTCAGTTTGCTTCTGCTGCAAAATATAAAAATAAATTAAATATAAAAGAAAAAGTTTAAATATTCCGCAATTTGTCTTGTTTATTTTTAACGGAATACAATAATTAAAAAATCATCAATCAAAAGCATGCGCATCATAATCGCACGCATCATTATCATCAACAATCAACACCATCACAAACGCGCACATTGCAAGCATAATCAACACAGTTGGAAACATTAACACCAACTAGGCTATATTGGGTATGTTTACTTAATAATTTTTTCATTAAAGCAAATAAGCGTCAAAGAACGCGCATAACCTGCACCGCATGAAACATGTAAATAATTAATTATAATGCGCTGGGTTTTGTTTTTTAATTCATTTTGGTTTTTTGCGCAATGTTCTGACATTATTAATTTTAACAAACAATTAAGTTCCGCGAAAAAAAAAAATAAGAAAAAAATATGGAAAAATATGTAAATAAAAAATAAACAAACCTTTATTATAGACGCATTAAATGTTGGACATCCCCATGCAATATGATAAAAAGAGTGGATGTTGAGATAATGATGGTTTTTTAACCAACGGACAACTTGATAACAATGATAGCATAGGGACAACATTCTTAATTACAAAAGTTTTAAATGTTGCACACTATCAAATATATACAGTAAAAACTTTATAGCTCAGATGAAAAATTTTCTGAAAGCTAATGTTTATTTCGAATAAAAGAATATATACAGTGTTATGCAAAACAATAGCAACAAAATCACTGCGCTGCTACAAAATCGCATATCTCATTTAATATTGGGAGCACACATAAAAACATTTTAGCAATCAAACAACATATTCATTCAATATATAAAAATAAAATTATATTCAAATTCGGTTTTTTATTTTTTAAAAAAATTTGAAATTAATGTGACTACATTCAATTGTCTGTGTGCAAAACAAAGGCAACAAAATATGAAGAATGTAAAAATAGAAGAAAATCTCCAAAAATTATCGAAAAAATAAGCATTATTTACAAAAAACAAAAAAAAATGCTTATGCGTGGGCGTGGCACCTGCCATATTCACAAAGAGTTTACACGGAATTTTAATTGAACTACTGCTGCCTCTTATTGAATTTAATGTAGGTTACTTAGTAGCTATAATATGTACACATCTGAGTCAAAAAAGGGCAAAACAACATCAGTGGGCGTATTATCTCCCATACAAGTGACATCTCCTTAAGTGACATATCTAGCGAACTATCTAAGCACTCATACCAAAACTTGGTGCAAGCATTTTTTTTATAAAAAGCGTGTTCTGTATCAAAATTGGATTGGATTGTGCCAGGTGGGAGTGTCAACGCCCTAAGTTTTAAGACTTACAGTGGCATATTTTGAAAATTATACAAGTTATTGGAACAATGCCGTTCACAAATATAATTTATTGAACCAAAAATAGCCATAATTAAAAAAATTGGCCATGGCATTCTTCAACTTTTTCGATTACTTACTTACACTTACTTCCTTTAATTTGTTTCAACATTTTCCATAGATTTTCGTTATTCTAACCTTTTTCAACTTTCTCAACTTTTTTCAATATTTCAACAGCTTATCCATCTTTCTCAACTTTTTCTACATACATTTTACCTTTTATTTTAACTAAATAAACTTTTTGTCTACATTTTTACTTTTCTTATGGACTTATTCAACTTCTTTCAACTAACTATTTAGAACATACCAAGGATTTTCAACATTTCAACACGTCTTTTCAACCTCCCTTATTTTTTTTTTTTTCAAGTTTTACAACCTTCTTTAACTCAATAGAATTTCCCAAGGTTTTTCAACATTTCAACACAATTTATTCCAGTTTTTCTACATTTTTCGAGTTTTTTAACATTTTTCGAATTTTTCATATTTCACTACTGTATCCAATTTTTCAACTTCTTTCAACCTTTTCAGCATTTTTTATATCTTTGTATTTCTCAACCTCTAGTAACTCTTTTTTTAAGCCCTTTCAACATTTTTCAAGCTATTCAACCTCCATCAAATTATTTCAACAAATTCCATGATTTATCAACTTTTTCAGTCGTTAAATTTCAACATTTTTCAACATCTTTCAACATCTTTCAACTTTTTTTAATATTTTGCATTTTTTCAACTTTTTAGTCATTTTTCGGCTTCTTTCGGCTCTTTCAATATAATTCAAATTTTTCCGACATTCTAACACTTTACCAACTTTTTCAACCTTCTTCAACATTTAAGATATTTTTTCAAATTTTTCAACCTCATTCAAATTTTCGACTTTTTTCAGCGAGTTTCAACTGTTTCAACATTTTTCAATTTTTTTTCGAGTTTAACAACTTCTGAACTTTCAATATTTTCTCGACTTTTTCAACATTTTTTAACTGCATTAACATTTTTCAACCTAGTTCAACTTTATTATAACAATTTCCATTTTTTTCAAATTTTTCAATATTTTTCAGCTCTTTCAACTTCTTCCAAAATTTACCAACTTTTTTAGCTTGTTTCAACACATTCCATATTTTTTGATCCTTTGACACTTTCGCTTACATTTTAATATTATGTATTTTTAAGATTGCAAATATTAAACCTTAAAATATTTCATTAATAGTTCTTTATATATATATATTATTTCCAGAAACAATCGGTTTTAGTTTTTTATATATATTTTATTTCCAGAAACAATCAATTCCAAAACTCTTTGCAGAAATGTTCACTAGCACGGTTTTCGCTCTGAAATACGCAACACTTCCTAAGTTTGCATAAGTTTTATTTTCTAAAAACTTTAACCAAATGCTCTATTTCAATAAAAGGTCTACCCTAATGCCGCGGTCATATTGAGCAGGAACTCTATAAAACAATGGCGCACAAAAATGTGGTATTTTTTGCGCGTCATTCAGTATTTCATTCAATCTATCAATTTAAGTCAGCTTTAAGCACTTGGCTCGTCCATATTTTTTCTGTACTTTTTGAAGCATTTTTTTTTTTTTTTACTCCATCATTCAATCATTTCAATCAATATTATTTAACGCTTTGGGCATGAGATACGCAAACATGCTGCCTATCTATCTCTCTCTTTCTGTCTCTCTTGCTGTTCGACTTTTCCCAATTCATTATAGGCCACAGTCTGACCTTCTCGTATTTGTGGGATAGGATACGCAGACTTATTGTATACCTTTCGATGTTTAGTAGGTGTGCGTGCGGTGGTGTTATGATAAAATTTTGCGCGGGCTTTTGTCAATATTTTCATTAAAAATTTTGGCCGCACGCGAAATAGAACTCAATGGAAAATCATTTTTCATTAGGTAAATATTGATTTTTTATGTTTTTCTTTTGTTTTTATGACCCTTGGGCTTATTGTTGTAATGAAAATTATTGCCAATATTATTACAATCATAATTGCTATAACGAGAGTGTTTATTGTTCAAGTTTTTTGTTCGTTATTCTCTGGTTAAATATTTAATGTTAAGTAATTTACATTTTGATTCAAGTGGTAAATAGAAATAAAATAGAACACAGCAATAGTTTGACTATTCTAAGTTTCTTTCTAGTAGTGCTCTAAAGTTTGTGCTTCAAACAAAATGCTTGAAGCTATGTTTGTAAGGAGCAATGCTGGCAACTTGTGATGAGCAAAATTAGTTCTGGTCTTGCAAAATATGTATGAACTGAGCATTGCTATGATCGGGACACTTTAACTGGAGATAAAATTATTACATTTTTTTATGGTTGCTCTTTGCCTTAGTTAGACATTTTTATTTTATTTATTTAATATTGTTTTTCTTCATTTGACTACTTTTTAACTAACTTCGGATAATTTAAAATTTAGTTTACATTAATCAGTTGATCAATGTTTTAACGTTAAAATTCAGGGGTTTACCCAAGGGAATTTACAAGATATTAAATTGATCATCAGGAGAACTTTATAAATCAGTTAAGGGAAAAAGTCGTGAACATTATTTTTTTAAAAGTCATAGGAAATCTTAAATCAAACCAAGTTTTTCCATGTATCTTGCTTTTATTTTTTTTGGGCCAAAATTGGCAGTTAATTATGCATTTAGCAAAATTAAATTGTCTTTTATATTAAAAAAAATCATCCAATCGTTAGCGTGGTAAAAAAAAGTCATAACCTATTGTAAATCGCTCAATATACATGAGACGACTTGAATAGCTCTCAAAATCATAATTACTAGTTTTTGTGACATCTTTTATAAATTATATGTAAAATTGAAAGAAACCAGTTCCAGTTTATGGATCTTGCCATCAAGTGAAGAAAAATATGTCAATTTTAACAATTTTTTTGCCTTTTATAAAAAAGTTAGGAATAAAATCTAAATAATTTCTTAAAAAAATAAACCGAAAAAGACTATTTTTTTTCGTTTAAGAATATCTAATTTTTATAAGAAGTTGCTGTGAATAAAAACTACTTGAAATTGGTCAAAATACCCAAACAAATATATTTTTTTTTTTTTTAATAATTTTAAATTTTTTAAGACGAAAAAAATTTATATCGTCATTCAAAAAAAAAAAAAGTTACAACAAAAAAAAAATATTTTTCTGAATATACTGACAATTTTTAAGGACCTTTTTACACAGTATGATATTTACTCTAAGTTGATAGAGATAAGAGATATATCATGATAGGAAGAGAGATAAGTCGTCGAAACTTTTTATTTCACTAAAGTAAAAACCAGAAATTTGCAGAAAATTTTAAGAATCCAAAAATTTTCCAATTCATTCAATCTAAGCACTTAAACCAAAAAATAAAACTTTTTTGTCCTTTTTGTCAATATTTTTTTTTAAGTTTAATGGGACCTTTTCCGTCGTGTACGTTATCTTAAGTCTTCATTCTGATGTATGCAAAAACGCCACACGGCATTGTAAAGCAAATGTTACAACCAAAGCCTTAGATGTGGTTACACGGAGGAAATTAATTTCTAAAATAGAAGTAGAATTTACGTTGAATCAAGAAATCGTAGTGCGATTATCATCCAAATAGATTATTATTTAGTTCAAACATTTGCCTTACTTGATCCAAGAATCACTTAAAACAAATAAAATAACGAAATATTTCTTAAATCAAAGCATAATTATTAGAACTTCTGAGAATCCATCAGAATTTTTTCTAGAATCCAGAAACAATAACTAGACCTTTAAAAATTGAATAAGAAATTTTTTCTGGAGTCTAGAAATAGTTACTAGAACTTTCTAAAATAAATAACTCCTTTCTGGAGTCGAGAAATCATTACTAGGGGATCTAAGATAGAACAAGAAATTATTTCTTGAATTGAGAAATATTTAGTAGACCTTCCAAAATATGAACAACCACTTCTTTCTTAAATCAAAAATATAATGTTCGATAGCAGAAAAAAGCGCAGAAAATACAGCTCAATCCGAGAAAAAATTTAATAAATCATAGAAAAGTATACCATAAGTGCGTTCTGGCTATCGGATATGCTGTATTTCCAAACTTTCTTGTCTTTCCCTTTGGTTTTTCCAGTTGGAGTAATTAAATGATGAAGACAGTTTTCATTCATTTCAAAATGACATAATAATATACATATGATAGTTTCGTATTTGTACAGTAGGTGACATAGGTTTTGTTTTGCAAGAAAAAAATATTTGCTTTAAGAATCGAATTTCGTTGCTTTAATTAAATTCTGTAAAAATTGTAGAAAACGCAAGAAATTCTTACTTGTTTCAAGACCCTCACTACTGATTCAAACTCAACCAGATAATACGTGTTATCAAATAAATAGTACTTAATACTAGAAAATTCGAATATTTCCAGTATAAAAAGTAACTAAAATAAACTTCTTAAAATAAGAAATTATAGCTTGTGTAGCTGCAAAGTGTAATTTATGTGTATCAAGAAAGCGTTTCAGAATCTGAGTAAAAATTAATCAATACGATTAAAACAAGATTAAATTAAAAAAAATTTGTTTGTTTTTGGATTTTCTTAGTTTGAGAAACGAAATGGATTGATTTAGAAAATATGATTTACTCCGTGTAAGCTTTTTTAACTGCAGTACCGTGATGTTTCGGTGAATTGGTCCACTTGACATAAAATGACCAGTAAAAATATTTTTTTTTTTTGACTGAAAATTCACGACCAAGACACAATATGTAAGACCAAACAACAATTGTCAATAAAGATGACAAAAACTTTCTTTGTTCATCACGGTTGTTGACATTATTCTTTGATAAGATGTTTTCTTACCGAAATATATAGCATTTTTACGCTCCAAAAATAAATGACCACAATGGACTTGGGCTTTGAAAATATTTAAATAAACATTTTCTTAATACTCGTATGAGTGAACATTTTTTTTTTGTTTTGGAAATAAAATTTAAAATTTTTTTGTTTTCATGGGAGGTTCCATGTTGAATTTTCATATCTCGTTCATTTTTTGTATAAAAATCACTTCCGTCTCCAAGTGTTATATAAACGTAACAATTTTTAATATCAAAGCGTTTTCCCAATGGAAATATCAATCAGTTTTTACAATCCTCAATGGATTTTAGAAAATTGTGCTTTTTTACAATATGACCTTTCAAAATTTATCTCAACTAGTTTTGGAGAAATATATCGATATAGCGGTCAACGATATTGGTGAGACAAAAACGTGCACTTTTTCTGACATCTTCTGATGACACTGCCATTTCGGCTCGAATGTTGTCTTTGAATAATACTATGGCCTTTGTCTTGTTGGCATTAACTTAACTTTTCAAATGTCGTTGGAGTCAAATCCTGTGTTTTTTTGGGAAAGTCAATACATCATACATTCGGCGAACTTTTAACGCAAACTGTTAAATTCTCACCGTGGTGTTTTTTATAAGATTATTGAATTTTACCAAAGAAAATGAATAAAAACTACTATTTCTACACATCAAATAAATTCGGTAAGCTATTTAAATTACAAAGAAATGTAAAGAGACTTACTTTAATGAACTCAAAGACACACGATTGTGCTATGCAACATTTTTTGTTGTATTTTTGTGTAAAAACAGCACAGCTTTAAATGCAACTATGTGAAACAAAGTACGCAGCACTATATGTCAAGTAGAGATAAAAGAAAAATGTTCGCCCATGGAATTTGCGCTACCACTAAAAGCACAACAACTTCAACCCAAACTCAGCTCTAGCGCACATGCCTCATTAACGAAAATCTATGCGTAAATTTCACATTCATCGCAAACATTGCAATGGCTGCTGGTCCCAAAAGCATCCGCAATTTGCACTGTGCTACTGCTAACTTTTACCCGCCGCTGACAACATTCAAAATTTGTCGCTTTTAATCTGTTCAAAATTAAATTCTCTAGTAAATTAATGCTGCGTTACTGAGGAATTTTTATTTTCATCAAATGTTGCGTGTTGGAATTTCGCGCTTTCTGATTATGAATGTATGCGCTCGTCTTTATGCCAAAACTAAATCCTTTGAATGTTAAAGAAGACAAAAGCTGCTTTGATTTGTTAATTAATTTTGCGCAACTTTTCTAAGGATTTGTGTTTATTTATGATTATTATGTTATATGCGTTAATAGTGACATGCCGCATGAATGCGACTTAATTACAAAACTGTAGCCATACGTTCTAAGAGATAAAAGGATATGAGAAGAAAAACTAAGATTTATATTAAAGTGAAACATTTTACAGAATTTACTACCGACCAACTTGAGTTAGTTATCCTTGTAATCTGAAAAGACAATTTTCTGAAATGCTGTTAAGCTAATAACTACAGCCGGAAGCAGCAGCAGCAAAAATATTTTGTCATGCAACAGATGTTCTTGATAACAACAACTTGAAAAAGTGTAGCTGTGAGGTGCAACAACAAATTCATTTAAAAAAAAAATGCAAAAATAACAAAGAACAAACGTACACTCTCGCATAGCAAAATGCCAAGTTAAGCGATGCGAAGACAGTGGGAAAAAGCAATTATGATAAATTACAATGGAAATGAATGAAAGTGTACTTATGTTGTTGCTGTTGCTTCGCATGCTCTGAGCTATTCTTGCTGTTGTTGGCTTTTGTTTAGTTTTTTTTTAACAAGCTGCTTCTCTTAGGCCCTTTTTTTAAACTTGTTACTTGTGGCATTGTCATTGGAGGATTCAATCTTTTTTTATTTCACAAAAGGCTGGGTTTATTTGTGTTGAATGAAATTTATTGTGTTTTTTTATTGCTAAGAATGGAATGAACACAAAATATTCAATTGTTCAACCGTACAAATTAAGTAGTTGCAGAGTTTAATAACTCAGAAAAACATTAGTTTCTATTCTGATTTGAATTACGGTCCTAAGTCAGCAAGAAAATAAAAAAAAAAATTAATAAGCAAAATACTTGCAGTTACTTCACAATATATTTTCTAATGAGAGTCATATTTTTGTTATGAAATAAAACTCAATTAAATTGAGATACAGCATCAGTTTTTATTTCATTTTGAAGTACAATCAATTTAATTGAGTGCTAAAGAGAATGTCGCAATCATTCAGCAAATCACAGACTTTACGAATTTCTACATTCGAGTTGCAACTAAGTTTTTTTCGGAATGTTACTTTTGCCTGGGTAGCATCAGTTGTCAGACGTTGATTTGTAGTATTCAGTTCAAGCGGATCTTGGCATTGCGTTTGTGAAGAAATGAGCTAATGCAAATTCATAACGATCAAAAGATTCCTTCATCTAAGCGACAACGATGAGCTTAATACAACCGATCGCTTCGCCAAAATACATCCCATACTAAGCACATTGAACAATATGCTAAACTAAACTTTCTATCGATATGCAAATGATGCCGTATTTTGTTTAATGTTTATAAGTGGCAAAACGATACGTTTCATATCAAAGTATTGGTGCTTATTTTCGATACAATGATTATCATTATTGAGCAATTTCATACAAGTTTTCAACTTTTAAGTGTAATTTTTCATCTTCTACTACATAGTTGAAATTAATACATATTTACTGATTTTAACCTGAAAGATGAATATTTTGACGCCTAAGTCAATTTTTTTAACTTTTTAGTTAAATTTTTATACTTATTTGGTTGAAAATTTTCATGGACGAAAAAGTTTTACTTTTTGGTTGAAAAATTCTTTTGAACTTTATTTGACAAATTTTCAACATTAGAAAATATTTTCAACTTTTGTCGTTATGACGTATGTTTTTTATATGGGCTATTATCACGAAATGGGAGATTTTCAGAACTCATAGAGAACAAAAAAAAAGTGATTGCCGCAAATTTTTGGTTTTTTTTTTTATTTAGTTTTTAAGTTATTTTGACATATATATCACTGAATCTACAGTGAGAGTCGTCAAAAAGTGGTTTGCTTTAAAATAAAAAAATTCCAGAGCTTCGGAGGCGACAGAAATTTAGAACATTTTATTGATTTTCAAAAATTGTTTTTCGATTAACTACTGTGCTAGATAGTGGGTCTGATAGATGTATTGAAGTGTTAGTATTGGTATTTACTAAAAAAAAATTTTATTCGAGATCCTTTTTTCAGTCTGAAGGCTTTTTGTTTATTAATAATGATTATAAGAAATTCTATCTCAACCACTTAGTTGACCTTGGGTGGACAGATGTCCTAGCGCTTGCGAATCGTTCCATCCCTTCTTTATTTCGTTTTGTTGTTTTCTTTTTCTTAGATAGTTCCGAATAGATCAAAGAATCAAGAAAGTGGTGTTCACAATGAGAACATTGAAAGCAACTCAGCGAATTGAAACGAACTGTTGTCGGGAACTCTCTGGTCCATAAAAATTGGTGGATTTTCATGGTCCCGGAAAAAGCTTTGAGATGTTTGCAAGGTAATTTTTCAATTTGCTGAATCTCATCGGTCGTAACTACATCAAAACGTATATTTTTGATTTTTTCTCTCATAACTGTTACAAACGAAGTAAAGTTAATGTTTTTGCCGTGCCGCACAGCATCATCTGCTGTTCTTTTGATAGTGGCTCCAACACCATCCGCCGGTCCTTTTCCATGTCCAGTCTCCGTATAATTATACGTGATGGTATAGATTTGATTAAAAAGTGAGAGTGAGAGTGACTCAGGCAATCAGAAGCTGTAACAAAACCTTGTTTGGAACTTCCTGGTCCATAAAACATTCCAGTATGTAATGTGATTTGCTGACGACTTGCTCCAAAGTGAAATGCGTGAACTTCAGTTTCACATTTACACGACCAATTTTCACTAAAGTCGACAATTAAAAAACATTCGACTTTTTCTAAGTTGTCGATCTTCGCTTTCAAAGCTTTTGGCTGATATTGCGCTCGAAAATGATGTGGAAGAAATTCAGTCATCCTGGTTTGTAGTAGTTCAGCTACTTGCGTGGAGACCGCGGTTTGGACTTAAATTTTCGTAATGAGTGATTTAATGATTTTTTGAGTCGTCGCGCTGATTCGCGATTCCTTTTTTGACACCCATTGATTATAAAAAAAGAAGCCCACGTTGTTCTCTGCTTCCACATTTAATTTTGAACCTTTGCACTGTTCACAGGTCCGATAATAGCAATCTTTTGATGCTTCTTTATCATTGCATGTGACTGTACAGACAGCTTCAAAAATTGATTTTTCCATAATAATCTTGCGTTGATGTGCGGCGCTGAGTAACAACTTCAAGTTTTCATGTAATCGACAAGCACACGTATCTCTTCCTGTAACTGATGGCTGAACATAATTGGAAGGACGGTATCGGTAGAACGTCATATAAGAAATTTTCAGACTAGTTTCTTTGGTGAATTCTGAATGTAAGTCCTTCATTGAAGCCTCCAAATAATGCTTCTGTTCCTTAACTTTATTTTGAGTGATTGTGGCTCGTTTGCCTGGATCAATCTTGCTGTGGGTCAATAAGAATTCTTTTACTTTACTTTTCATTGTATCCATTTTTAATATCCTTTGATTGTGAATCGAATCTTTGATTGAATTTTTATTGGAGATTCCAATCAATTTCCGTACGTGATGCTGATTCTTGTATTTCTTAACAATATTGCCATAGATACAATTTTTAATAGTCTTGCGACTCTCTTTTTTTTCATGAACTCTGTACGGATTACCGCATCGAAAACCTAGAAAGTTACCATACTATATAAAAAAGTTGTTACGATTTTCCGAGATAAGAAAAAGATCTCACCATCCGCACTTCGATGTCTTTGGGAACCTGTCTGCCATTCAGAAATTTTCTCACACCTACGACGGGGGACGGTAAGTTCTGAGAGCCGCGCAGTGCTTCGCTGCAACCTTTTTTTAAGACATTGCACTCGTTTAATCAGGACTTGGTTTTTTACCTTCAGTTTTGAATTTTCTACGTAGCACTTTTGCCTCATTTTTTGCGATCGTTTTTGACCGCTTGTAACCTGATGGGGTACATGTTCAGGAGACGGAGCAGTGAGAGTACATGCCACAGATTCAATCTGAATAGCTAATTTTTTCCTGTATCGTTCAGCCCTCTTATTCTCTCTTTTCTGTTGCCGAAAACTTTTCTTTTCTCTTCTGCTCTTTGATTTTACCGTCGCGTTTCCGTTACTGATATCTTTTCCGCTCGGCTTTCAGGTGAGCCTCATATTTTTCAGGTTTCTCTTTCAACTTAGCCCTTCTGGCTCTTTGCGCAATCCTCCTCTGTTCTTTTTGGGTATTGACTTTGGCTGTACTAGCGGGTTTCTAGTATGAAGACAAAAAAAAAAACAATTTTCAATAATACACGGACCGACGCACAAACAAACAAACGCACGCGAGAAATACTCACTTTTTTATTTGTCTGTTGTTTCTTTGATTTTTTTTGTACCTGGATTCTTAGTTTATAATTTAGTCGAAGGTCTTCACTTTTTTCTATCTTCTTCTGCCCAGCATTACGTGTTGTAGGCCCCATTCCTCAATCGAAACTTCAAAAGCAATAATACGTTTATAAATAATATTCTTGGTTACGGTAGCGACAACTACGGAGGCGACTTTTCACGGAAATATGCGTCTTGGAGCCGAGAGAAGAGACGTAAGACCTTTTCCGCACATATAGTCACATTAAAAATGAAAACGAAGTGAAATGTCAAGCCTTTGAAAAGACTTAAAGCATGTAAAGAAAAAACTGCCAGGTTACAGTAGCGACACATTTTTTTCTTCTTATTGTGTTTACGAACACTTGGCGTGAGTTAATAAGATTTTGACTGTTTTAATATCTGCGATGCCCACCCGATTTTGTAGTATTATGTTCAGACACTTGCCCCTTGTACTTATTAGCCCACTAAAATCGATTGTCGTCTTGTTTACTCATGTTATTTCACATATATGTTAACTCTATACTGTTCACAGAAAAATCGATGTACAAGCTTTAAGCCTGCAGTGCGGGAGTGGGAGGACTTTTGTAAACATATTCTCCACGGCATTTAGGTGCGCAAGCATTTCACTACTATTTGGGAATTTTCGCGCTCGAAATTTCAAACTAGGGGTCGCACAAGCAGACCGTTTCTGTATTGAAAGCGGGACATGGACAGGTTACGGATGCGACATATTCGTAGATTCTCGCCCTATAATTTTATAATAGAGAAATTTAATATGGTTGCGTATGATGGAAAATGTTGTTCCTCATCTTGAGAATAATTTGCAAAAAAAAAAAAAATTCTAAAGTACTTGCAGCTGGCCAACTATACACAGACATCCAATACACCCATTTCGTGATAATAGCCCATATAGAGCCTGTCCCATTCGATATCTTTTTACCTAGGCAAATCGCGGTGAAAACCATTTTCAGCTTGGTGAGTAAAGTTTTTACTCTGGTGACTAAAATTTTCAATTTTGCTGTCCCATTCGATGAAATTTTGACAACACAAAATTTTGACATATCATTGTGGAAATGAAATAAATTTGTGAATTTTTTCCGATATTAATTATTTATTATAAAAATGCGTATTTTGTATGTACCGATTAACATGAACTGGGAAATCCACAGTGTCTCAGATTACCCTTTACATGCAAACAAAGTTAAAATAACTTATTTGAACTTGTTTCCAAAGTTATAGAAATAGATTGTAAAATACAAGCACTATTTCACTTAAGATTCATTTTAATTTTAGAAAAAAATTAGGCTTCATTTTTTTATTTTTTTTAAAGTGCCACATAAACTTAAATTTTTATAACTATGTACATCAAAATATATTGGCAAAAACAAAACATAAACTATATTATATTTGCATAGCTTCAACACCATTTTCTTCATCTTATTCCATAGCTTCATCACCACTTCCCACTCATCATCAAATTCACTTTTGTCAGCTGTATCTTCTGGTTCAGAATTTGATGAAGCTAAAAACGTAAAAAGAATGTTAATACAAATGAAAATTCAATGCATTTTAATATGCAACTTACCATTGAATATAATTTTCCAATAGTTCCACATATAACTTTGTCTTGTCTCATCGAGTTTCATGTCTGCAAAGAGAAGGAAATATTACATGAATTAAATTTGAAATTTTATGTTTTACCTGATCTTGCATTTGCTTCTGCATGTTCTTCTTCCTGTCATCCACCGTCAGAACATTGTGCAGCCTCTTGTGAAGCTGCAATTTCTTGTTTGAGCGCTTTGGAAAAATGTTACCAGTAACTCTGACACGTTATTTTATAACAGTATCCATATAAGGCTCAACATCTTTGGCCTGTCGCGTAGTTTCCGTCTCAGCACCTACTGCAGAAGCCAACAGTGCATTCACCGACTGTTCCTCAGCTGCTTTATAGATGTAACCATTCTCCTTATCGATGTAATTTCGCGAGCATAACATGCTATCCATACTGAGTGCATCTAATAATTGAAGTGACACGAGTGCATAATCCTCAACCATGGAACAGATGGCAGTATTTAACTTTGCATATTTCCGCATGCTGGGTGTATCATCGAGAGCTTCCAGTAAATACATCAATCGAAATTTTCTTCTAGATATTCCATACAATACATTAGTGTTCCATCAGGCCCAAGCTGTAGCTCATTCATTACATCCTCAACAGTGACTAGTTGCATTACATCAACGACTGTTTTGCACTCCATATTCTCATTTGCTGGATCGAGATTGACCACGTAAATATTACGACCTAGTTCTTTATAGAATTCCAGGGCGCGATGGCAGTAAGTTTTCTTGCTGGAACCGGGTGGTTCTATAACCAGTTGGGCGTAGAGTGGATTTGAAAACTGTCAAAAACGATACAAAATTGTAAAGTTTCTAATAATATTTTCTAAATAAACAGTGTAACTTACAAATTTTCTTCTTTTTATTTGACGTAACTTCACAATGTTTGTTTACACTTGATTCCTATTTGAATTTCTATCACTTGTCAAAATTTGTACTAGCCCCAGGGCTAGTGAAAGTTTTGGCATATCATATTCACCTCAGAGAAATGTCAAAATTTCATATTCGAGTAAAAAGATATCGAATGGGACAGGCTCATAGAATTAAAAAGTTTCAAGTTTCTTTAATTCAATAAATAATAAAAATATTAATAGAATCCAACGGAAGGTTAGTGAGAGTGAATTTCGTCAACGAAGTCAAGATACGTGGTCATGCAAGAGACACGTCAATAATGAGATTTTACTTCCGAAGATGATTGTTTGAATTTGTTTTGAATATTCTTAAATGTAAATACAACCATATCTACATTAGAGTGACCAAAAAAAAAATCGAGTTTTCGATTTCTATGTTGCTTATATGAAAAGTAATAAGTGTTATGTCAAAAACTGAAGCATTGAAATTTCATTAAAATATAATTGATATTTAGTGTTTGCCCAAAAGACAATTCCGCATGAGACACTGGCTGTTGGAATTGATTCGTATATTTAAGGGTCTGCCATCGTGGTGATGGTTGCTTTGCTGTACAGTGGCTGGGTATCTTAGTAACATCGAAAAACTCAAACAGCGAAAAAACAGAGAAAATTTGGGTTTATGTGAGGTAAGCTCGAGGAATACTTTTTTTTTCTTAGTCTAATATTCTTGAACATTATTGTCCGAAAACAGACTAAGAGATGGCTAATCCCGAGGTTATAGTGTTTTTTATCAGAAAACCAGAGTAATAGAAAAATGAAAAATCCTTGAAAACAGTCCAAAATTCAAGCTTAAGGTAAATTTGGGTAATACATTTTTTAAAGTTTGTTTTCCAAAGAAGTTTTTTGCACTGAATCCAAATTTGACCTCAAAATCGACTCATCATATCAGTATTCGGAAATATTTGAGGTTAAGTACTTAAAAATTTAGGTTTTTTTGTCTACTTTTGAAGCCATGTATAGGATTCAAAAAAATTTATTCAGCTTAATTTTAATAAAACCATCATTCAGTACCGTTCTTTCTCTTTAAAATAAGCTTTTAACTGATCATCTAGCTTGCGAATTTTTAACTCATTGCATTGATAAATTCAATTTTGAAAACAATATTTTTGTCTTCTTTGAGGAACTCTTTCAACTAATTCGGATGAAAAAGTAAACTTTTCTGCAAATTTTCAACTTTGAATAATTCAACTTTAAAAGCAATATTTTCATAGTTCTGGGGAGCCTTTTCAACTATTTCGGACGAAAAAGAAAACTTTTGTGAGAATTTTCAACTTACTGCGTTGAATAATTCAACTTTGAAAGCAAGTTTTTCATCTTTCTGTGGAGCCTTTTCTACTATTTCGGATGAAAATGTATACTTTTGTGGAAGTTTTCAACTCACTGAGTTGAATAATTCAACTTTCAATACGTTGAATAATTCAACTTTGAAAGCAATATTTTCATCTTTTTGCGCTACTTTTTCAACTACCTCGGAAGACAGATTCTGTTTTTATTTACATTTTCAACCGCAAAGGTTTAAATTATCAATGGATGAAGTTAAAAATGCCTTATACCTTATAACCTAAATAAGACAAAAATTTAATTCTTTTTTTTGGAAAGAGAGTATACATCAACTTAAAAAGTTAAAAAACTATACTTAAATTTTGAACCGTGTACTTCATAGTTCAGAAATTTCCGAAAAACATCGAGTATACTTCATAGAGATGCCATAGCCACTTATCTTGAATTCATAGAAATATTATCCGGCCAGATGTATATTGGCCAACTTAATGCTCTACACATTATAACACAGGAGTTAAATGAATAGCTGGCATCATTTTGCTTAAGCTAACCAAAGTAGCACACGTTGCAAGTTTTTGGCTAATACAGCGCATTTCTAGCAAAAATCATTGCTGCATTGCTTTTCTTGCTACTAGGAATTGATCAGGAATGCACTGTCATATAGCTTATAAAGCGCTTTTGGGAATCAGAATTTAGAATTTCACATATCTTTACAGAAGGAAAAACGTGAAAAAAATAGCCCTATTAAAGCGCTATTTTTGCCATTCCAAGCAATAAAGGCTCTATTAAATTGCATTGGTATTATTATGAATGTAATTGTTAATTATATAAATATGTTGAACACGTATTTAGGTTTGTGGTATTTATTGGGATTTATTTGAATGAATTTACTTCTCTTTTATTTTCTTCAAAATATGAGATAATAAATTTAATAAATTTCAATAAAAATCATTCTTTCAGAACTACAGACGTGTGTGAATAACTAGTTCGACTAGTTTTGATTGTTCGGAAAAATTTTCTTATTCGGATAATTTTTGCACAACACTGATGTAATGGCGTCTTCAGAGTTCGATGAGTGAATTGCATGGAAGCGTCAATAGCTAAAATTTTACCAAAAAATATGAATTTAACAGCGTGAGCGCTGAAGCTTTTTTTTTAGTTTAATTGGACTAAATATTTCAAAAAATAGCTTATAAATTGCAGAAAAATACATACTTACTACATTGGCATTTTTCAGCAACATTTTTGATTTTAATAGCTGACTTACAGCCAATAACTAGCATAACGAGCTACCGCTCTTGGTAGTCGCATCAGTACAGAGAAAAGAAATATGTGTAGGTTTTTTTTAGCATTAATTTGAAGTATACATGCAAAATAAAAGCTACAAAATATAGCCATTGCTTTTGCTGTAAATTAATTTTAAATGCGCTTTAATAAGAGCCATGAATCTATGCTATGCTCTGTAATTTCTTTTAGCTATAAATGTCAAATCAAAACAATAAATATAGTTGCTTTTGTTTAGCTGTAATCTTTTTGTTAAAGTATAGTTCATAGCTAAAAAAAATAACAACGAAGTTATTCTCGTTCTCAACATCTATTTTGGCTGTTTAAACGCTTCTCAAGCATGTTAAGAAAGTATTTTGAAGCAATGCATTTTTAGAGAATTTTGAGTAAAATTTAAAAAAAAGCTAATAAATTATTTGTCAATCACATTAAAAGTGTTTTTGCAGCTTATTCCTAGCAATTATTGCACAGTTGCATTTTAATGCTACTTGGAAAGTCAATTATAGCACAGCTATTGGAATGCATTGATCAGCCATATATCAACTAAGACATAAAATTCCTTATTATACGCCAACAAGCTACGAATTTTCGTTCAAATCAAGTGTCAAAAGGATTGTTAATTGGATACTGGAGGATCTTTCTGAGTATCGGGAACTACGGTCATCCAAAATTCGTGAAATAAAGAAATGGTGGAGCACAAACCAGTCGTTCGCTTATGGTCATTCAATGTGACTGATTTTTGTGAAAGCCAAATGCTATGTAGAGAAAATAAATTACGGAATATTTTCAAGAGCAAGTTCATTAAAATTTATAAATCAGCACAAGTATCTACCTACTTTGTACCCCATATCTTAAATTTGGTATTCGGCTTCTTGTATATAGACCCTTGTTCTCACGTATAACATCATTTTCTCCAAAAAGTTATTAAGTGTTACTTTACAGCAATTAAGAATTTTTAATTACCAATTTGCAAGTATTTCGCCGAAAAATTATTAATTATCCTAAGTTAAAAAAAAAATATTGCTCTTTTTGTGGTAATTATTTTTGCCCCATTGAACGCAATTTTATTTATGGTGCTATTTCTTATCAATTTAACGACTTAACTTTTCCTTCTACTTCGTACCCAACTGGAAATGGGTCCAATTTAATTTGATTTAATTTGTTCTTTTGCAGCGTTGTTTATGAATATCATTAAATTGCAATTTATTTTTATGCCAAAGTACGACACAACGACAATTATAACAACAACAGCAGACAGAATACAAATGACAGTTACAACAACTTAACGTACATTAGCCAGAAACACAAGCATCCTAAAATTATGCAATGAAATTCGAGCACAAAATTAGAGCGAACAATTCTCGTCGATTTTCTGAGCGTGTCAAAGCGGAATATGCTAAAATTGAAACGAAAGCGTTAAAAAAAAAAAAAAAAAACAATTCATTTAAGCAAAAAGAAAATTGCACCAAATATAATAAAAAGAACTTGGAATTGGCCATAAATAACGTTAAATTAAAATGTAAGCAAAGCAAGCAGAAAAATTCAAAGTCCAGGAAAAAAAAAGGTAAATGGCGCAGTGCTTTCAGGCCACTAGTGTAGATGGAGTTTCACCAAAAGAAACTGAATCTAAAAATAAGCAAATATTTAAGCCACCCCCATATACGCTCCGAATTAATAGCCCACTAAGTTTTAATATTTTGGCATAAGTGCAAAGGAAAAAAGTATATCCAAGTGTGCCAAGAAAACAAAATTGGCATTGCCCGGAAATCCTTTTTCGTTGTTTGCACTTTTGTCTTTCGTTCTGTTTATTCAGTGTTATTTAAAATCTGCTAAAAATTGACAATTTTACCTGAAAAGAGCTCAGTTCTTTTTTTAATAAATTGTATTCTATTTTCAGTTTTTTTTTTGTGCTTTTTGTTGGCAGCTTGTGAGCAGTGAGCGATAACAGTTGACGCTTAATAAAATCTAAATTGTACAATATTTAGGAATAAGAGTGGTTTTTTTTTATATAATTTTTTTTCTGACAGTTTGAAATTTAATGCAACAAAAGAAACTTCAAAAATGAGAAAGCTTAATTTTGCACTGAACAGAATGTAATATGAGCCAAGGAAAAATTACTTAGCTCAGAAAATGATTGCGGAAGAAAAGGCATTTTTATTTTTGAGTCTATATGTAAGTTTTTAAATAAAACTGAATATAAAAAAAATAAGTCAACTATATATGTACATCATACTGAAACAAATAATCTACGCTATTTTTTTTTTTCAGTTTCTTATACAAAAAAAGCAAGTTAAGGTTTGCGCGGGGCCGAAGCTCACAACCAAAGCGATGTGAAAGGAGGCAGGGATTGTGTGCCTTCTTGCAGCTCTTATCAAATAGTCATATCAATTGGATAAGTCAAGTGCATGCCTGTTGAAATCTGATCTAAAATTGTCGGCTAGGAAGGGATCATGCTAACCAATAAAAATTTTATTTAAAAATTAAAATACCAAAACAAACAAAAATATATTCATGCACTCTGCATATTGTTTTCATATTTTTAGAGATTTTCAACAATAACGTTCAATAACCTTTAGAAATAATATGAGAAAAAGAAATGAAAATGACAAATATCAAAAACCAAGAGAGAGGACAAATGTATAAGCCGATGTAACTTGATGGCTGGTCTGTTCGCATCACATCCCAATTATTTTGAAATAACTAAGTCTTGGATATTTGATTACTGGAGAATGATCGATTTGGCTCACTAAAGAAATGTCGAAATGTTTTGATAAGAATGTACAAACTGCAAGCATTTGCATTTCAATTTACATATATGTTATTGCATTTATTATCTTTGTTTAATACATGTCGTATGAGTAACATTTAATTCAATGCAAAATAGATAATGTTATACAAATTTCCTTATAGCCCAAGAGCCCGCTGTAAAAAAAGTCGAGTGTATAAGATTACAAGATGTGAGCCATTTTGGTGTAACTAACTAGCCTTTCTAAACTCTGTCCCTATGCCCGAAAATGCCCGAATTTTAGTCAATTTTGTTACTTTAATTTAAACTGTTTAATATTATACCTCAAAATATAAGTCAAATGATAGAACTCGAAGAGGCCTAAGTATAATATGTGGGTTAAATTATTGAAAACTGTTACCAAATTGGCTTTCTATCTTTCCCTAACATCACATCCAGTAATCTTATGCACTCGACTGTTCTATCTCATCTATTTTTCTACAGCGGGCACAATTATATAAAAAAAATAAATAGTTTCTTAAAATGTAATTCGTAGAAATGACACCTACATATATTGCAAAGAAATTTCTAAAAATGCGATATAAATCTATAGTTAATGGAATATTGACATCGGAAAAAGCATAAATAGGCGCCGAACACTACAATCCAGGTTGCAGTTTTTGTATATCAAGAGAAAAGCGACTATAATTTAATTTTTAAATTTGTTTAAAGTAGCATATTTCAAAAATCTTCTCGCCGTATGTTCGTATTTGCACAAATGTGTGTATGTAAGTGTATTACTTTGTTGTTTGACGTAGAAAATATGTTTAGCAAGCAATATTTATGTTTTATCAAGAGAACAACTGCATGGGTTTTAAGTAGTTTGTTGGGTAAGCCTTAAGGCCACTTTCGCACATAACAACAGATGAACGCAAGCAAATACATAACTGTTAACACATATAAACATAAACAATGCTACCCACCGCTAATTCTAATGCCAATAGCGATTGCAACAGAAGCGCTAAAATACATAAAACGCACGTGATTTGAAAATTTTATAAGCGGAATTTTTGATTTTTATTTGTTTAATTTTTTTATTTTATTTCAAGAGCGCTAACGCGTGTTGTTTCTACACCGCAAGGAATAAATGAACAATTCTATGAGCATTGAGTACCAACAAAGATATGTGGCACAATAACTTTCAAACCCATATGGTATGTTGAGCGCCGTGGCTTAAGAAACCCAATTTTTACTAAACATAGTAAATAGACTTTTAGAATTTATTATCGAAATTTTATATTATTCAATATTAAGCATTTTAACATTTATTTTTAAATTGTCGCAGCTTGATAATTAATATTTTTGCACATTGTTTTCTTATTGCGATTTGTAGTTATTTTATCAGTAGTATTTGCATGCATAAATGCATCACTTACATTAAATAATTACTTAAGCTTTAAAAAACAAACAATAAACGTTGATCTACAAAAAAATCGGATTTTAATAATTAATATTAATCATACGACATGTTGTATCATTTAAGGCAAACATGTGAAAAATTACACAAAAGTTTTTAAAAAAATAAAATCAGCTTGACGCCCAAACGTTAACAACAACTATTACATAAATAACAACAAAAGCAGCAGCAACATCATGAACACAACAGCAACAACTTTACTGCAAAAGTCATTGAGTTTAATGAACCCGTTTATATGAAGCACAAGTCAAGAGACTTCACATAACATTGTGTGGGTGTCAGCAGGTTTATTGGTTGGACTGTCTGTCTCTGTTTGAGGTTGTGTGTTAAATGCGTACAAGGATGCTTTAAAATAGCAGCATAACAGAAAGAACTACTAATCACCAATGTTGGTAGAAATAGTTGGTTTTGCTTACAAAAAACCTTGTTGGAAAATATAAAGCGAACTTAACTAAATATAAGAAAAAATGTTAAGTGATGTAGTGCTAAGGAGTATAGAACAATGACGAAGCTTGGCCTCGTTTTATAAGTTATTTTGTCCTAGGAAAACTAGTTTTTGCAGTTTCTTTTTCTAATTAATTTTGCGGGTTTTTTTTTTTTTGAGTTATAGTTGGCTATATCCCAAGTAGCATTAAAATACTACAGCGCAATAATTGCTAGGAGTAAGATGTAAAAACACATTTAGTGCAATTGAAAAATAATTTATTAGCTTTTTTTGAAGTTTTATTTAAAAGAGAATTTTTTATTCTTTAAAAACGCTTTTACAGCTTGTGGCAAGCTTAAAAATATGTTCCTAACCTGCTTTAGAAGCGCTTATACAGCCAAGATGGATGCTGAGAACTAGCACAACTTCGTTGTTATTTTCTTTAGCTATGAACTATACTTTAACGAAAAGATTACAAATAAACAAGAGCAACTACATTTATTGTTTTGATTTGAAATTTATAGCTAAAAGAAATTACAGAGCATGGCATAGATTCATGGCTCTTATTAAAGCTTATTTAAAGTTAATTTACAGTAAAAGTAATGGCTACAGTAGGGTAGTTTAGCCGGTTCTAGAACGGGTGCACCAAGGTGAAAAGTGGGTGCACCCATGCTAGAAATTTGATCCACTTAAGTATGCAACATTTATCATAATTTCATATAAAAAAATCCTCTATCTCAACCAGGTTGAGATATTCGATTGAGCTTTCAGTAAGAATACTGATATAGGATTTTGCATACAAAAATTGTTGTTGTTAGGTTAGAGCGAAAAAAATCTTGATCAGGTTGAGAGATTCGGTTGAACTTTCAGTAAGAATACTGATATAGGATTTTGCATACAAAAATTGTAAAAATTGTTGCATACTTTTAGGTTAGAGCGAAAAAGATCTTGATCAGGTTGAGATATTCGATTGAACTTTCAGTAAGAATACTAAACATGGTTGAGATCTTGCACAAAAAAACATATAAAGCGAAGAATCTAAAAATAGAAAAAGTTCCTTGAACTTGAAAATTTAAAAGTAAATAAACCTAACAAATCATGACCTTCCAAACAATACACACTGCTTACTTTGATTACAAATTTATAAATAAACTAGCATTACCCTGTGCGCATCGCCTCACCTCAACCGTGGTGTAGATTCGATGTGCGGTCTGCGTGAAAATTCTATCTAAAAAATACTTTTGTATGAGAACCACCCTTAGTATGCATCCAAAATAAAATTTTTACAACTTAAGCAGTGCCTCTTAATATAAAAAACCACGTGATTTAAATTTCATAAGAATCGATTAAGCGGTCTTCGAGAAAATGATATTTAAAAAATATTTTTGTGTGAGGCCACCCTAAATAAAAGTTTTGTATCCTTAGTTTTGCCTCTTAACATAAGAGCTATGTACGTGGTGTAAATTCGGTGTGAATTGACTAACCTGTCTTTGTGAATATGGTATTTAAAAATATTTTTGTGTGAGGGCCACTCTAAGTATGCACCTTAAATAAAATTTGTACGATCTAATCTGTGTCTATTCACATAAAAGCCATATGGTGTAAGTTTCATGTGAATCGACTAAGCGGTCTTTGAGGAAATGATATTTAAAAAATATTTTTGAGTGGGGGCACCCTAAGTATGCACTCTAAATACAATTTTTACAATCTAGTCTCTGCCTCTTAATATAAAATCCATTTGGTGTAAATTCCAAGAGAATCGACAGCTTAATGTCTTTGATAAAATGCTATTTTTAAAATATTGTGTATGAAGGCCACCCTAAATAAAATGTTTGTAGCCTAAGTCATGCTTCTTAACATAAGAGCTACGTGGTGTAAATTCGGTGTGAATCGACTAACCTATCTTTGTGAAAAAGATATTTAAACATATTTTTGTATGAGGGCCACACTAAGTATGCACCCTAAATTTAATTTTTACGATCTTATCTGTGCCTCTTCATATCAAAGTCATGTGGTGTAAATTCCATGAGATTCGACTAAGCGGTCTTTGAGAAAATGCTATTTTTAAAATATTTTTGTATGAGGGCCACCCTAAATATGCACCCTAAATAAAAGTTTTATAGCCTATGACACCCGCCTGATCGATACTAACATACTGTAAAAATTTCATCAAAATCGGCTGGATAGTTTCCGCATGCATAAGAGACGGACAGACGGACAGACAAAAAATGAATTTTATATAATAGATAAAACGGTTTTTTAGTATATTTTTTATTTTATTTTTTTTTTATTATAAGTTTTACATTTAAGGTGGTGTAGCTTAAGTAGACACTCCCCCAGCGTCTCCAGCATAGGGGCATCGTCATAAGCCCTACTCAGCAATGACATCAGCTCATCCTGCAACTCCCTAAACGTTCGGCGGTAATGTGGTATTACCGCAATTGCTCCCATCGCATTTATTCGCCTCCAGCACTGCTATGTTGAACAAATGAAAAAAATGTTTTGTTTTTAAGAAATTTTATGAAGAAAAATCTATATATATAACCATTATATAATATAAAAACTTGTTATCGCTAATAAAAATTATTAAAAAAAAAACCGTTTTATTTATTTATAAATTTGTAATCAAACTAAGCAGTGTGTATTGTTTTGTAGGTCATGATTTGTTAGGTTTATTTACTTTTAAATTTTCAAGTTCAAGGAACTTTTTCTATTTTTAGATTCTTCGCTTTATGTCTTTTTGTGCAAGATCTCAACCATGTTTAGTATTCTTACTGAAAGTTCAATCGAATATCTCAACCTGATCAAGATCTTTTTCGCTCTAACCTAAAAGTATGCAACAATTTTTACAATTTTTGTATGCAAAGTCCTTCTATCAGCATTCTTACTGAAAGTTCAACCGAATATCTCAACTTGATCAAGATCTTTTTCGCTCTAACCTAAAAGTATGCAACAATTTTTACAATTTTTGTATGCAAAATCCTATTCCAGTATTCTTACTGAAAGCTCAATCGAATATCTCAACCTGGTTGAGATAGAGGATTTTTTAATATGAAATTATGATAAATGTTGCATACTTAAGTGGATCAAATTTCTAGCATGGGTGCACCCACTTTTCACCTTCTAGCACCAGTGCTAGAACCGGCTAAACTACCCTACTGGCTACATTTTATAGCTTCTATTTTGCATGTATAGTTCAAATTATTGCTAGAAAAAATCCACACACATTTTTTTCCTATAAACTGATGCGCACTGCCCGAAAGAGCGCTGAGAGCGCCAGCTCATTTTGCTAGTTCTTGGCTATAAATTGGCTTTCAATATCAGAAATTTTGCTGGAAAATACGAATGTAGTAAAACTTAACTTTCTGCAATTTAAGAGCTATTTTTTGAAATATTTAAGCCAATTAAACTGCAAAACAAAAGCTGCAGCACTCTCGCTGTTAAATTCATATTTCTTGGTTAAGTTTTAGCTATTGATGCTTCCATGCAATTCACTTATCTAACTCTGAAGACACCATTACATGAGTGTTGTGCGAAAATTATTCAAATAAGGAAATTTATTCGTACAATCAAGAACGCTCAATACTGATTATATTTCAATGCATAGGAAATAATTTTGCCAAATGAACTAGTATTATTAAAACGCATTATATAAATTACCATGGAAATCATATTTTTTAACACTTTAGAAAATGTTGGATTACTGCGAAAGGGAAAATATGCATTTTAATAAACTTTTCGATATAAATTTTTTGTTTTGATTTAATTTAAATCTGGGCTTTGAGCAATGTCATTGAAACACTTGGTAATTGATTTTGCTTTGTGATACGAAGCGTCATCCTGCTTAATATAAAAAACTCTCCAAATGCAGAGGCATCAAACACATATATGTAGATATCTTCATTTGATTAGAAACAAAACTTTTGTTCTGAGATCAAAATGGACACCAAATTCGGAAAAAGCAATGTCAAATCCAATAAAAAAATGTATATTTTTATTCGGTTAAACGAATAATTTCGTTGGAATTAGGAAGAAATTCCCTTATTAAATATTTAGTTACTGACATGCCAAAGGGTGGTGCTTTATCCCCATAGCTTTGGATACTTTTTGTGGAGGATTTGCTATGGATTATTAGTCAACAAGGCGTCAAAGTGATAGCGTAAGCTACCTATTTTACTATTTTGCTTGCGGCTGGTAAAGACTTAAATATTTTAATTGTTATTAAAATCTGAACATTAACGCCCAGAAAACGAATGTATTTGTCTTCACAAATAAGCTCAAAATGCCAAGTTTTAGGCTTCCAACTCTTAACGGCATTTGCCTCAAGAGGGTACTAAATATTTTGGTGCAATCTTTAACAGAAAAATATCTTGGAAGCTGAACGTAGAAGAAAGGGCGCGAAAATGTTTTTTTTTAAGCATTCCAGACGATGCTAAACAAATTTTAAAGCTTCAAGTCATCAGATCAATACGTGTATGATAGAAGGCTTTAGACAAGCAAACTTATTGGCTATCTTATCAAATATTTAGAGTATGGCTGAAATTGGAGTAAGTGGAGCAGTAAATTCTATTCCGTCTACAACTCTCGTTACTTTGCTCTATTAAGAGCCTCAGTCTAAGGACTACAACCCTGAAAGAATCTTTGCATAATTTCTTTGCTGCAAGATTCAAAAAGGGACTGATCACCACCACTCTGCCGGCATCCCGGGATAGGAAATTCATACGTTCATGCAGATAATTCAAACCTTTTATACCCCACACATGGGGTAAATTCACTTCCTCATTTACGGAAAAACAATGAATGAGACTTGGGACACAGGCCTCATATTTAGTCAACTTACTGAGCGAAATCGGTTAGCAGACAAGCCTACTGTCCATGCAAGTTATACATTTAAAACGCTATGTTGAGGGTGTTATTTGATGAAGTACAGCATTATTTCTCAAAAAATACTTAGAAAACTTAGGCAAGTTCTTGGAAAAAAGTTCACGCATTTCTAAAAAATTTCGTATCACTTCCCATGCAAGGAAAAATTTTTGATATTACACTGAGAGAAATATTTAAAGTAATAACACCAAATATCACACAAGTTCAAAAAAATTATTCAGCCACATCACACAAAAAGTTGGCTAATTTCAAAAAGAGTTATTTCAGTAAATTTCAGATATTGTGGAAAATACCTTTTAATGAAAATTTAACGCGCACTTTAACAGCCAAAGCGCTGTAGGATATTCAATTTTTTCCGAATCCAAATGCAGCACCTTAACTTGTTTTTATTATTTTTACACAATAAATTTCCTATATCCTAGAACTTCTTTACCATTAAATTTATTGGTAATTTCAGTAGGCATTCTAAAAAGTACTAAAGTACACACATATATAATTTTCAATTATCTAGAAAAAAAAACAACAGCAATGAATTGTACCTGTTAAATTTACACACATACAGCATAAACTTCCGCATACACATATAAATTAACTCATAAATAATTTGCAAACACAACTTACTGGCATAACTTAAGGCGCACAAGCAGTCTCGTTCATTTCTAAACCCTTTTACTATGCTACAGCAACTGCTGTTACCCTAACATGTACTGACATTAAATGCCAAATGATATCATCGTTGTAATTTATGACCAACACTTGAGATGGCGCTGCAGTCTGTCGAAGCACAAGTATCAGAAGAATAAAAAGAAAAACATTATCATTACTCCTTAAAGGTAAGCCATATAAGACGGAGTGTGAGTGTGTGCGCTGTTATCTACCACAAGTACCCAATTGCTGTTACATGAATATGAGCAATATCTATATTTTAACAACAACATTAACATCAGTAGAATTGCTTGTATCTATGTAGGAACTACGTAAAAATTAATTTAAATCAAAACAATTTTTATACCTATGCTTAGAACGAGAGCAGGCGACAGAAAATACTCACATTATTGAGTTCGGAAGTGAGAAAATTTTAAGGACGTTCAGAAATGACTGGTCAAATGAGCAAATTTTTACCAGTTAGTTACGTAGTTTGATTTATATATATCAAAGTATCATTATCGGCGCGCTCGAGAAGATGCTTGAACCCATAACGCAATATATACTGGAACCGTAAGTGGTCTTGATTGGGAATATGAATTTCGTAAAACCAATTGAACTTTGTCACTGTTATCATATATCAAAAATTTGAAAAAAATTAAATTGTTCACAAGAGAAATATTCAACTGATTTCTAAAAAAAGTTTTAATAGACATAGCAAATTCATTTTCAAACTCGATGACGTTAATTTTTGGTCACCGTCTCTTGTACTAGCTGGTGGTGTTAATGTTGCTGTATGTCTGCATATGCGAAAGCTATGTTACGATGCTTATTCCATGGCCATTTTCAGTAAAAGCTGAAATAACTTGGCTTTGCTGCCTTACTGCTAACATCTTGTGTTCTTATGAGAGGTACAAAAAAAAAGGTGAAAGGTTGCTTTTGAATTCCTTAGGGTATTCTTCTCCTTTTTTTTCTGCTGGTTGGCCTTTGTGTGCATGAGTGCTTTTACTTTGTACTTGTAGTGAATTATGAAGTAATAAATTTTAAAGGTTTTCTTCTATTTGTCTTTTTGGCTTTACTTGAAATGTTTGAAAGAATAACTCTTATCTAATTGTGTTGCAGTGTGTTACCACAAAAGTTGAGCTTATTAAGAGTGAGCAAGGCACAACAGTTTTTAATGCAAAGTTTTCAAACAAAGAACTGTTGGTTCTTTGCTCTTTTACATTATGATTTACTTTACATCTTGATAGTTTCATCCACTTAAATTTCTTCATTTTTTTTTTAATATTTTCTATAAGCTTTAAACTTTCATTTGCAGCACTATATTAAATTATATTTCAAAGTCTTGCTGCTGTTATGATTGCTTTCAATAGATTATGCTTGTACTACAAAAATAAGCTAAGTCTTTAAAAGGCGCCAGTTCTACAAATTAAGTGCGGTTTTACTCCATAAATTATGCAATATTAGCAGTAGAAGTACTCAAAATCATCGAAAATCGACATATGTATGTTGAATAACATCAAGAAGTCAATAGAAGTCGAATGGGGCTGCTTGGTATAAAAAACTACGAAGCATGTGATGAAATATCGAAAAATAATATTGAAAAATTAGCTTGAAAAGTAGCTGTTTAGTATCGAAGCAGTTGATAAATTGTGGAGAATGGTATCGGAGAACATCGTAGGAGTAAATGAAATTCAAATGAAATCGATTAGTAGCGAAATAGTTTGATCAACATCGTAAAGTACCAAACAGAAACAATATCATCGAAAAATTCAGGTGCTAAAAATATCGAAGATGTCAACAATGTGGAAAAGTGCAAAAATTCTTCAAATTTTAGTTACAAAAACTTTCAGATAAAAGTAATTTTGCTTACAGCGGCAGTAATTCGAAGAAAACAAGTTATGGTGTTATCTTCGGCCAGGCCGAAACTCACATACCCTACACTGCACTGTAAATACTTTTTAAATGAATGTTAAAAAGTCGTTGAAAAGGTTGAGTGAGTCGAAAAAAAAATGTGAAATTTAAAAGAAATTGACAGAGGTTGAAAAAAGCTTAAGAATGTCGAAATAATATGAAAATGTTGAAAAAAATTGAGAGAGGTTGAAAAACTCTAAAAAAGTTGAGTGAAGTTGAAAAATGTTGCAACAGTTCAAAATCAATGAAAATTCGAAAAAATAAAGAAACTTATGAAGAAAGTTGAAAGAGGGTGAAAAAGTTGTACAAATACTTATAGGATATATTGGAAAAAGTCGAAAGAACTTAGAAAAGGTTGAAAAAAATCGAATAAAATTGAAAAAGTTAAAATACATCACGCCCACTTCTCCAATTCCGCCTACTTTTGGTTCAATAAATTATATTCGTGATCGACATCCACATACCAAATTTTAGCACAAAAACTTGTATAGTTTAGGACTTATGCCGTAATTAGCCTTGAAATTTAGGGTGGTAACACACCCACTGGTACAATCCAGTCCAGTTTTGATCCAGAAGAAGCTTTCTATAAACAAACCCCGAACACCAAATTTTAGTATGATTGCGCACATATTTCGATAGAAATGCCACTTATCGTATTTTATTTGTATGGGAAATGCCACGCCCAATAGAACTATTTCAGCCATTTTTAATTCAGATATACTCTATAGCGCCTGAACCACTTACATTTAATTTAATACTAATTGCTGCAATAGTTCCCTTAAAATAGCGCTTACAAATTTATGTTAATATTGGGAGGTGCTACGCCCACTGATGCAATCCCGTCGAAATTCCTATATATTTAAAGCTTATAGTAACTGACATCTATACACCAAATTTTACGAAGATTACTTTCATAGCACACTATCTATAAGAATAAACGTTTTTTGCTTATATGGGAGGTGCCACGCCCATATGCTCCACTGAGCCAAATTTTTGCAATAACATATCTTATCGCAAGTATATCTACCTCATTAAATTTCAAAACGATTACGCTGTTAGTTCTCTTAATATAACGTTTATACATATTGTGGGCTATGCCACGCCCTTCAACGATTTTTTCCGTAAGCTGACTGAGCTTGTATTGAAGACTGCTTTCAGCGGCATCATCTCCAAAATTTTTGTGAAAAATCATTTGTGCCAGATTTGAGATATACAGAATCGAAATTTTTAAATGTTGAAAAGTGCCACGCCCACTTTTACGATTCCACGCATACTTTTTCTAATTTAAGATACATTTGATATTTATCCGTTTAGCAAATTTCATCGCAATATCTTGAACGGTTTACATGATATGGTAGTGAAAAGGATAAAATTTAGGGCTGTGCCACTCCCCTGTACGAACCTTTGGAAACTTGATACCTAGCCTAATCTTAATTTAGTACACTTGTACATTAAATTACTAAGTTTCATCAAAATCGCTGCAACTTTTTTCAAAATTGGCTAGGGCAAATATACATTGAGTATGGGCGGTAGGCGTATGTATAAACCGATTTCGCCCATTTTCAATAGCAAGATGACTACAAGAAAGTTTGACTTGTTTGTGAAATTCTCATTTAATTAGCTTTCTTAGTTTTCCCGTAAAACTGATTTCAAAAGACAGACGGACATCGCTAAATTAACTCAAGTGGTGACGCTGTTTAAGAGTATGTATACTTTTCCATACCTGCCACGTCCCCTTATATGTGTTACAAAAGGAAGGACAAAGTGAATATATCCTCGGTGTAGGGTATAAAAATACGTTTTTCGACATTATCAGATTTGCAATTCAGAAACTTTGGCTTAGTTTCTAATATGTAGTTTCAGAGCTTTAATATACATATTTCAAATTTTACACAAGTACTGGGAATGGCTCATAATATCGCCAGACAAAAAAATGGAGCATTTTTCTAATAAGGCATTACAGCTTCCTTACAACCAGAAGTTTTAAAATGTTTTACTGAGAGTTATTTCGCGAAATGTGTTCAAAATCACGCCATTAAAACAAAAAACTTAAAATGCATCTTTGATAAAGCCACTGCAGCAATGTTAGCGAGTGGCTTTAGAATTCTGGACGTGATACATTCTTGAAAAAACATTCTAATGCTCTTCATTCGGCAATTAAAGTTAAGACATTTAGTGGAAAAATTTGATTGATGCTTTTACATTTAAGAGCCTCCGGGAGTTTTTCGAATCAATAAATGACACTTTTTTAAAAATTTTTTTTGTAGCTGCATTTTATTTTAGGCCAACATTTTTTTTACATTATTAAAGTATAACTATTCAAGATTTATTGCTGACATTTTGGTTCAAAAATATTCGTTGATAAGGTAAAAAAATAAAATGCAGCGACAAAAAAATTTTTAAGAAAGTGTAATTTTTTATCAAAAAAATTCCCGGAGGCCCTTAAGACAAACCAAAAAATTTTCAATAAAATCGAAAGTTGTTGGTACACGAGCCTTACTGATTTAGCTCAAATTTTGCTAGAGTATGCCTTGCGATATGACTTATAAACACGAATTAAAATTTTGACTAATGAGCTTTAGATTACGTGATACGAGTCTTAAGGCTCAAAAACTGAAATTTTTAAAATGGGACTATGTCCTGAAACTCTAACAAACATCTGAGTACGACCATTTGCAAGATGTTCATTTTCAACAAAATTTTTCTTACTACGGTGATGACACTTAATCAAATTTGTTCTATTTTAATTTTATACAGCATTCTAAGGAACTATGCAGCCTATCATAAAAGATTGTAAGCAACTTAAAAATACATTCATTCGATAAATTTTAAAGTGCTCCACGCAAAACACTGCGGAAACACTTTTGGCACTTTTCGATAATCACCCATAATCAATTTTGGAGAATTTTTATAGCTAAGCTTCATTGTAGCTTAAATTGTCCTGGACAAAAGCATATACGACAGCAAGTCTATGTGGCCAGTTTTGAAGATATAAAAAATCAAAAATTGTTTGTATGGGGCTAACTTATTTTGCCCTAATTGACTTTTGACCATATAGGCTTTGTGGTTTTATAGAATTTTGTACAATTTATCATAAGCAACGTTTTTAAAATTTCGTTTGAGCCGATAATGAATTTTCTTATCAATTTTAATTTTATTTAATTTTAGTCAATCTACATACATTAAAACATTTTTTCTCGCTAATCTGAGCACATAATCGAAATTGCGCTCAAAATTGACAAAAGTCTACAAAGAAAATTATTATCAGTAACAAAAATATTTTTCAAATCATTGCATGCTTCGTGGCGCCCGTATTTTAAGCTTCCGTTTCCGCTTCCTACTGTTTTCTTCTATCAATTCGCTTAAAATTGAAAAAACGCGGGGGCTGATTTTTTTTTACTGCTTTCAAACACAAAGTACTCGTAATGTGTTGAAACCTTTTTTTGATAGCATTAATATCTTCTCTTTTTGCTTATTATTTCTTTACATTGACTTGATGCTTTTTTACTTCAAGTCAGAGATGCCAGCATTTGAAAATAGGAGAAAATTATATCAGAAATTTAACTGACTGAAATAAACTTATCAATAATTAATCTTGGTAGATATTTATAAAATCTTACCACAAGAATAGCGTTGCTTGAATTGAGAGAGGGAAAATGAAGTTGAAAATAAGCTTAACATTTTGCCTCTATGATAGAGATTAAAGTTTTACCAATAGAATTTTTTCAGACTAAAACTCTATGACTGTTAAAATTAGAGACTGATGGGTTCCAAAATATGCTTTTGACTAGTGAGTAAAAAATATGCTGGTCACTTAAGTCGCTGGCCAATCACTTAGCTTTAAAAACATTTTGCTTATACAACACGTTATAGTCACTTTAATTCCACAATTTAAGAAATTTTTGTCTCAAGTTTACTTTAGAGATACCCTTACTCTTTTATAAAAGAAATAGACATAATCACTTAGACTTTGTTTTATAGATAAGTTCATCGGTAGTCACAGATATAAAAGCACATATTTCAGTAATAACCATCTTCGGCTTATGGGTTCGCAGCTTATGAGAATTTTTATAAAAGATTGCATGGGAAACATGTAATGGCTATATCTCTTAAATTTTTTAGTTTTCCATTAGAAATATCCTAATATGGGGAGAAGACACATACAGTTTCGAAAGAATTATGTAAATAAAAGCAGTCTAATGACACTTGGCAGCAAATCATTCTGAAACCTAAAGAACGGAGTAATATAAGGCCACTCAATCGCAAATTGACAAATGACAGTCGAGCAGTGCACGAACCCTACTTCCTTGAAATCAAATACGCTGAAGCTGTATAATAATCCAAAAAAAAATTAAGCACAAAATTCTTATTGTTACTCAAAATAAAAGTATAATTTATATACCGAACATAACCACAAAGTTGGCAACTCTGAAAGCAAATTTCTCACTTATTATCCGTTCATTTAAAGTTTTTTTCTAAGTGGCTGCATTTATTTCATTGCTGTACTGAAGCTGTCAGTGTCAACAACGTCAGAGTCAATGTCTTTATATCTGCATTCCCACGCGTATTCTATCAACATTTCACATCAGGGTTTTTCTCATTTCGTCGCTTCCTGCTCCGATGTTTTTTATTTTTTATTGTTGGAAAAGAGTTACAATAAAACAAATCCTTTGAGAGATCTTTTATAAGGATTTTACTTGCTGACTTTTTGTTTTTTTTTTTCCTGGATTTTTTCTTGCTGCATTATGCTAGTGCGCTGGCTGCTTATGTCAATATTAAGTTAGTAAAAATTCGTTGCTAAGTAATTGAATTCTTCCGCTGAAATCGCAATGCTTATGGCGCTGTAATTTTCCAATTCAATTCAATTCATTTATATGCAATTATGCAGTGAAACTATTTGCTCTGTAAAATAAAATGCAGCGTTTTCGGAATATATTTGTATATTAATATATTCGAGTATTTGAGGAAATTTCTCAAATAATGCCAAGCAGCAGCTGTCGAGGTATTGATGGTGAGAGCATAAAATTCACGCAATATTTTTGTCGTATATCTTCAATATTACGAAGATTTAGAAAACTTCAAATTATAAATGAGTGAGTTTCATGCTTTTAGTTAAACAAACTTTACCATGTGTTATCACAGACAATTAAGTAGGAAATATTACTGCAGCACTAGCAAAGATTTCGGTTTGCTGGTAAGCAGCTTTTAAGTAAGCGATGAAATTAAGATTACGAGATTCAGTAGAAAAAAGAAAGGTTATGGTTATGGTTATGGTTATGGTTATGGTTATGGTTATGGTTATGGTTATGGTTATGGTTATGGTTATGGTTATGGTTATGGTTATGGTTATGGTTATGGTTATGGTTATGGTTATGGTTATGGTTATGGTTATGGTTATGGTTATGGTTATGGTTATGGTTATGGTTATGGTTATGGTTATGGTTATGGTTATGGTTATGGTTATGGTTATGGTTATGGTTATGGTTATGGTTATGGTTATGGTTATGGTTATGGTTATGGTTATGGTTATGGTTATGGTTATGGTTATGGTTATGGTTATGGTTATGGTTATGGTTATGGTTATGGTTATGGTTATGGTTATGGTTATGGTTATGGTTATGGTTATGGTTATGGTTATGGTTATGGTTATGGTTATGGTTATGGTTATGGTTATGGTTATGGTTATGGTTATGGTTATGGTTATGGTTATGGTTATGGTTATGGTTATGGTTATGGTTATGGTTATGGTTATGGTTATGGTTATGGTTATGGTTATGGTTATGGTTATGGTTATGGTTATAATTATGGTTATGGTTATGGTTATGGTTATGGTTATGGTTATGGTTATGGTTATGGTTATGGTTATGGTTATGGTTATGGTTATGGTTATGGTTATGGTTATGGTTATGGTTATGATTATGGTTATGGTTATGGTTATGGTTATGGTTATGGTTATGGTTATGGTTATGGTTATGGTTATGGTTATGGTTATGGTTATGGTTATGGTTATGGTTATGGTTATGGTTATGGTTATGGTTATGGTTATGGTTATGGTTATGGTTATGGTTATGGTTATGGTTATGGTTATGGTTATGGTAATGGTTATGGTTATGGTTATGGTTATGGTTATGGTTATGGTTATGGTTATGGTTATGGTTATGGTTATGGTTATGGTTATGGTTATGGTTATGGTTATGGTTATGGTTATGGTTATGGTTATGGTTATGGTTATGGTTATGGTTATGGTTATGGTTATGGTTATGGTTATGGTTATGGTTATGGTTATGGTTATGGTTATGGTTATGGTTATGGTTATGGTTATGGTTATGGTTATGGTTATGGTTATGGTTATGGTTATGGTTATGGTTATGGTTAGGGTTATGGTTATGGTTACGCTGGTTATAGTGTTAAACACTTTAGTTATTTGTGCAATTTGTTCAAGTTTTTAATTTTTTATAAAAAACTTCATGGAATTGCCTTTTTTAGAATTCGTTCAAGTTCATATTAATGATTTCATTATTTCACTCGTCTCAATTATTTAAAATGTAATTTCCATATACTGTCATGAACCTTAAGCGGTCACCCTGCACTTCCATATCAATTCTTACAATTCTCTCCCGACTCTATTGGGTCAAATCTCCAGGACAATTGCGCCAAATAAAATTCTCTGAAGAGAGAATTATGATTTCAGGCTTGGACACCGGTTCGATTCTGCTCACTTTTAGGCTCCAAGCTTTAAGGTTAAATGTAAGTCTTACAAGAACTATCTAAGTCTAGTCAAAAAAAGAAAAATTCCTAAAATTTTACTTTCTATGCAAGATAATTGGCGAATAGATATAATTCGCAAAATCTTCAATTTATCTAATACTAGCATTACCCTGTGCGCATCGCTGCACCTCAACCGTAGTGTATATTCGATGTGCAGTCTGCGTGAAAATTCTATTTAAAAAATACTTTTGTATGAGGACCACTCTTAGTATGCATCCAAATTAAAATTTTCACAACTTAAGCAGTGCCTCTTAATATAAAAACCACGTGGTGTAAATTCCATGAGAATCGATTAAGCGGTCTTCGAGAAATGGATATTTAAAAATATTTTTGTGTGAGGACCACCCTAAATAAAAGCTTTGTAGCCTAAGCTATGCCTATTAACATAAGAGCTACGTGGTATAAGTTCGGTGTAAATCGACTAACCTGTTCTTCGTGAAAATGATATTTGAAAATATTTTTGTATGAGGGTCACCCTAAGTATGCACCTTAAATACAATTTCAACGACTTTATCTGTGCCTCTTAATATAAAAGCCATGTGGCGTAAGTTCAATGAGAATCGATTTAGCTGTCTTCGAGAAAATGATATTTAAAAATATTTTTGATTGAGGGCCACCCTACATATGCACCCTAAATAAAAGTTTTGTAGCCTAAGCTATGCTTCTTAAGTTCGGAGTGAATCGACTAACCTGCCTTCTTGAAAATGATACTTAAAAATATTTTTGTATGAGGGTCACCCTAAGTATGCACCCTAAATAAAATTTTTTTAAGCTTATCTGTGCCTCTTAATATAAAAGCCATGTGGTGTAAGTTATAAGGGAATCGATTAAGCAGTCTTCGAGAAAAGTTTTTATCTGAGGGCCACCCGAAATAAAAGTTTTGTATCTTTACCTATTCCTCTCAACATAAGAGCTACGTGGTGTAAGTTCGGTGTGAATCGACTTACCAAACTTTGTGAAAATGATATTTAAAAAAATTGTTGTGTGAGTGCCACCCTAAGTATACACCCTAAATAAAATTTTTACAATCTTATCTGTGTCTCTTCGCATAAAATCCATGTGGTGTAAATTCCATAAGAATCGATTTAGCGGTCTTCGAGAAAATGATATTTGAAAAATATATTTGTATGAGGGCCACCCTAAAAATGCACCCTGAATAAAATTTTTATATTCTTATCTGTGCTCCTTAATATAAAAGCCATACTGTGTAAGTTTCATGAGAATCGATTCACCTGTCTTTGAGAAATCGTTATTTTTAAAATATTTGTGTATGAGGGCCACCCTAAATAAAAGTTTCATCGTCTTAGCTATGCGTCTTAATATAAGAGACAGCTATTGTAAATTCCATGTGAACCGATTAAGTGGTCTTTGTAAAATGCTATTTTAAAAATAATTGCGTATGAGGGCCACCCTAAATTAAAGTCCTATAGCCACCACGCCCCTGGTGTCTAATCCCGTTCATATTTTGTGAAGTGCTTAACATAGGCTATGTGCATCCTGACACCGAATTTTAAGACTCTTGCTATCATATGAACCAAGATATAGCGAGTTAAAGGTCTTAATTGCACGTAAAGTGCCACGCCCCTTGCTTTTATCAAAATAAAATATAGCCCATGTTACTCAGGAATAGTGTAGCTTTCTATTAGTAGAAAAATTTTTGGAATCAGATCTGTAGTTCCAGAGATTACCCGGAACATACAAACAAACAAACAAACCTTACCTCTTTATATAATAGTATAGATAATCTGGCCAGCAAAGAACAATATGCGTACCACCAACTTCCCGTCCAAGTAGTCTTCTTTTCTCTAAAGCACATATGTTGCAACTGCCCGGTTTTTGCCGAAAGAAGTAGGCAAATTCGTATTTGTTAAAAACTAACTGGATATAATTGTTATTTATATCAAATCTAGTTAAGATTTTTTGAAAGCTCTTCTACAAGTTTTTCAAGTTATGTATCTTGTATCAAGATAGCACAATTTTAGTTACTTAATTATTTTTTCATGTATGTAATTTAAGTGGATTTAAATTTCCTTCTATGTACCATTTTTTAATTGTATATTAATACAAGATATTGTGTTTCAATTTCTTAAATTAAAATGTCGATGCTTCTTAGTGATAAACATAATATTTTAACTTCAGTATGTAAGCCACAGAACAGTTTATTTTTATACAAACATGTTAACATATATTTTTTCATAAATATACTTATTACGCATTAAAGCCATTCTAAGGTTTAATTAAAAACAATTGCTTAAATAATTTTTTTAATACCTTCTACAAAAATAATTTGAACTAAAACCTAATGCGTCAAGTACTTATTACGCAAAAAGCTTAAAATGTAAATTATTTACTAAGATCAAAACATTCAATAAAACAAATTAAAAAGAAAATCCATAGAAACTTAAATAGAATTTACTTAGTTTGCATAACGAAAAAAATGTAATCGGCTTTATTGCAAAACCAGAAGTGCACATACGAAAATAAGGCAACCAAGCGCAAACATATCTCGAATGCACACAGATGCCATCATCAACTCTTACTGCTATAAAGTTATGCAAAACTTTGCTTGCACATTTTAAGCCCTTGCTCACATTTTTTTTTTTGTTAACTGCAAGGAATTTTCTATTTCCCTTCCAATTTATTTATTTTTTTTTTTTGTATGCTCCCACGAAGTTGTTACTTATTTTCGGTTATAAATTGCAGTAGAATGTATATTAATGATATTGCGCATAAGTACAAACAAAAAATTTCTCTAAATAAAATCAGTTAAATATATATGCACTGGAAAAAATTTCTCAATGTTTTAAGTAAACACCACTTATAGTGGTAGTGCCCAAAAATATGCAACAAAATTTTAGCTACATATTTACGGATTTAAACAACAGATGTGAATTTCTTTATGATTACTCATTTTACACATAGATAACATTTGCAATGGTTGAAGTTGAGAAGGACATCTATAGTTTTTGAAGTAGACTACAAATTTTCAACGATGGTGAATTATATATATATGTATATGTTACTGGCCAAACTAGTTCTTAGAATAAACTAGTTTTTCCTAGGCTAAACTACCTGATTTTCGTGCCTAAAAGTATGCAATTTAATTTTAATTTAAGAGAACTGTGGATAGCGAAGCCGTTATTGAACACGTTATAGACTTAAACGCGGCCAAAGGCCGTAGCGAAGCCGGTATTGGACATATGAAACGACCTGACTAAATTTGCTAATGCGGTATTAAATTAGCTCGCCTGATATTAAGCTGAAGCTCTGAGTGGTTTCGATCAACTAATAAATAATTGTAATAAAGAAAATTTACCAAAATTTCAAATATCACAATTGACCTTTAAACCTCCGAATAGAACTTTTCCGTGTACACGAGTAATCCTTAAATATGTAGCAATTCCTAGCAGACATGTAATGTTCTAGTGCATATTTCGTACAAAAAAATTGTATTACATTCAATCGTATCGTCTTCTCTTTCATAAGGAAGGAGAGAGGGAGACCGAGAGATTGCTTCCATTTATTTCTTGCATTTATATCTCATTTTTCGTTTTATTGCGTTTTTATTTTTATTTATCTTGTGGCAAGGACAAAAAATTCATGTTTTAAACATACGACGCCAACGTTTGTTACAATATGTTAACTCTCATGCATGTGTGCGTGTACATATTAACATAGTATGTATGCGTGCATGAGTGTTATGTTATATTATTTGTGTTATTACCCTTTGACATTACAGTGCATTGTTTTGTCGTCCTTCTTCTGAAAAGTGGATTTGCTATTTTGATTGTGTTCTTTGCTTTTGCTTATAATTTTGCGCTTATCTCTTAAAAAAGAGCTTTGCTTTTCAAAATATTATCCCATGCTCAGTAAAATTTATTTTGAAATGTACATTCCTTGAGTTTTATTTAAATTTTGAAAACGATTTGAATGCAATTTTGGCGTTATTGGGGGTTCTTTATCATTAGATACGTACGTCGTTTAGGGATGGCGTGGACAAATATTTTCCGACGAGGTGGCGGATGTCAACAGCCATGACAGCAGGAAGGGTTTTGACAAATAAATTTTAAAAAAAAGTAGCGAAGTGTAAGTGAACCATTTCCAAGAAAAACTTTTTTTTTTATATAATTTTTTACAACCAGTAAACATCCCCTTACGACAAAAATCATAAAAACATAAAATATTTCATAAAACTGCGGGCAAGAAAGAAATTCTTTAATATATTACGATAACTCAATTAGCACAGAGGCTTTCCGAAATCATCAAAGCTCGTCTGACGTCATTAATATACAGCCTCTTATGAAAATTCGAAATAAAAATGTTCACATTTCAAACAAAATTCTTTTGTGTAATAAAAGTACATAAATATAAATTCCTCGATAAATCAAAACCAAGTTTACTTTCTAAAAGAATTTCAAATATTAAAAACAATAACAATTTAATTTATTTTTGCTATTCACAAACATTAAACAATTTTAAATTAAAATATATTGAAGCAAAAAATGTTCACTTGAATTTAAAAATTTGTACAATAATATGTTTATACAAAATATGAAACTTTTATAATAAATGCCACAACCTTAGCAGTAAGTAATAAGTGGAGAAAACTTTTATGTGCTAAATTAAAGTAAATTGAAATGAAATTGAATTACAATTTATAAGTACATCACAAAAAAACATTTCATTATGTTAAGAAGTTGAACAAAAATGTAGCTCTGAAATAGTACTTGATATTTCATTTCTTTCTCTGGAATGTGAAAATATTAATATAAATTGTTGTCCAAATATTAAAATCAAATTGCACTCGCCACCTTATGGTGAGCTGAGGTACAGACAAAATATTTTAAATGTTCTTTGAACGAAAAAATTCTTTGCATACTTTTAAGAGAATTGCTATAAATGTTGTCATATGGTACATTTGTGCGTGTGCTATGGGGTAACAGTACGTAAATGAATATTTGAAAGTTAGAAATTTGTATATATGTAGGTAAATTGAAAACCATTGTGTTTTAAAAAACATTGACGCAAATAAAATATTACACAAAATTACTATCATCAAGAATGCTTGGGGACATATAAGGATGTCTGTAAGATGCATAAGAATTTTGAATTTTTGTTTTAACGTTATTTAGTTCCACCAAAGTTTGGTTCCAATTCATAGTAAACATGTGAAAAATTGCAGAATGCTCAGTTATATTACCACGTACTAATTAGTAACTAACCGAAACTTCTCGTTTAAAATACATCACAAAAGTACACTTTTTTTTTGAAGTTCAGTGTGTATACCTATAAATTTTTTAACTAAAAGTTTTGCAGAATGAAAATTTCTTTGGTTTTAGCGTGCACTACTACAAAATAAAAATAAATATTTCAATTTCTTAAAGTTTTAATATGGTTACATAAATATTCAAGGAAATTCAAAATTTTGTCACTCGAGAACATTCAGGGTAGCTAGTAAAGTAAAAGTGATATCAGAAATTATTTTCTTCCAATCCTGAATTCAATATACCTTAAACAAATTTTTGATTTCTCTTATACTTTTTAAGATGTCTCATTTTACAGTATTCGTCATTATAAAATTTCTAAAAATTCGTTTCTCTTTAAAGTGATGCCTTTAATTATGGCTAAAACTATAAAGATTTGAGACCAGAAAAATATTTAGCCAAGGATATGCATTAATATTATCAATGAAATATGCATTTTTAATTTGGTTTAGTTATCATTTAATCATTTTGTTCAAAATCTAAAAAAAAATTTTAATTTCTTAAAATTTGAAAAAAAAAATAAACATTCACCCCAACACATACAAAAAAACGGCGGGTTGCACTCCGGAAGTGCCGACAGAAGTGAAAACAAATCGCTTAATGGCAAGTTAGTGTGTTAGTTGGTATGTGTGCGTTTTCTTTTTATATGGCAATGCAATGGAAGACAAAAACAGAATATGTATTCAAATTTTACTCTCGCTCTCATTCTCAATTTTTCAACGCAACAACGCGGAATTTGAAAGAATTAAACATGTAAGCATAACAATCGTTGAATGAGAATGGAATCTGTCAGGTAGTGTGTCTGCTTTGCTTTTTGTCTTCCACTTGGAATATTTATTTAAAAGAAACAATAGAACATTCAAATTTTACTATCGCATTCATGACGGGATCCCGATGACGGTCGGTGTCGCGACTTTATACTTTTTTACTTTTTTCCTCAGCAGCACAACGTGCCATAAGAAGTTTTCACTTCAAAAATTGCTGGAAGAAGTATATTCGGCTCAGTAGCTTCAACTGTGAATAATTAAATTTGAGCTAAGTATTCCTAATGTTCTGATTGCAGTAAGAAACATCATTGCGAATTATGTAAGTATAAGAAAAAATCAGGTAAAGAAAGTACCTGGACCTGTGACTAAATAGCTTAAACATAATTTTTCTAAAACCTTACTTAAAAATCTGCTTCTTCCTACAGACACTATGGCACCACATTGATTAAAATCGGCTTATTCGTTGCCGAGTTAAGCCTGTTAGAATATTCAAACTGCTTAAAACGCCATCTAGTGACAGTTGATTAAACCACAAATGACTTCAAAAAAATCTGCTTGTTCTTAAAAAAACTATTACACCTCATTTGTCTAAATCGGTTTAGTAATAGCCGAGATATAACGTTTTAAAGTTTTTCTAAAAACCAAATTTGCTTGCTGTTGGTTCATGGTGGCCTGATATTTCAGATTTTTCTCTGCTTTGGGCTGCTGGCTCTGCTTTCGGCTGCGCTTGCAGAGAAAAATTTTGCTGACTGAGCAGCAGCTAACCGGAAGTCAACATATGTATGCTACAAATTTAAAAAATGTTTCCAAAAAATTCCATACTTTCATGGGGCAATTTTTTCAAAAAACGTTGCCTACTTTTAGGCGGTTTTGATAATTTACCCTTAAAAGTATGCAACACTTTCCAACAAATTTCAAAAATAGCGCCTAAAAGTAGGCAACATTATCTGAAATTTTTAAAATCGTTGCCTACTTTTAGGCGCTATTTTGAAATTTGTCTGAAAATGTTGCATACTTTTAGGGGCAAATTATTAATACCGCCTAAAAGTAGCCAACGTTTTTAAATTTTTTGAAATCGAGTTCGTTTTCCAAGTCTTCAAAATTCTAAAATCGAGTTCGTTTTCCAGGTCTTGAAAATTCCAAAATCAAGTTCGTTTCCCAAGTATTCTAAATTTGAAATCGAGTTCGTTTTTCAAGTCTTCAAACTTCTGAAATCGAGTTCGTTTCCCAAGTCTTCAAAATTCTAAAATCGAGCTCGTTTCCCAAGTCTTCAAAATTCCAAAATCGAGTTCGTTTCCCAAGCCTTCAAAATTCCAAAATCGAGATCGTTTCCCAAGTCTTCAAAGGACATTCAAATTTTACTATGGCATTCATGACGGGGAATCCCGATGACGGTCGGTGTCGCGAGTTTATACTTTTTTCCTCAGCCGCACAACGTGCCATAAGAAGTTTTCACTTCAAAAATATTTCATACCTTTAAAACTTAACGTTATATATTCAAGATTTGTGGCAAATTGTTGTTAGTACTTATTAGTATAAAATTGCTTACACTTAAGATAACTCAGTCATAATCTATAATTCTATAAAATAATAAGAAATAAAATATCGAGAAATTATGCCTTTGTTAATCAAATTGCGACATCTCAACATATTTCTGCACGAATAAGACATGAAGATTATAAATTCGAAAAAAAAATAAACTTCAGCACTTGCATTATCAGACTAGACTTCAAATTTGTTAGAACATAAATAAGTTTTTACAAAATAACAAATTGAAGAAAATCATGCTGTACATACTTTGTTAAAAATGATAGTAATATCATTTTGAAAAAAGGTTCGATACTTTTTGTGAAAAGTAAACTTAAAAGCAAAAATTTTTAAATAATGATAGCTTCATTTGGCTTATTAATCGCAGAGCTATAAGAATTTAAAATAAATAAATAATCTTAAAAACGTCAGCTTTCATAAATTTATACCCCATGCGAAAGCAAAATGGTGTCCGATTTGGCGAAATATACCCCATATACGGGTCAAAATCATGAGGGTAATTCAATGGGAATTGTTTTTTACAATAAAACGGCAAATTTTTCTGGTGAATAATATATGGAATAATATAAGTATTTAAACACAAATTTAGCAGTAAAATACGTCATATTGCTGCTACAGATAGCACTAACTGTTGATAACGCTTTGGAATCGATAAATTTAGGTCTTCATCAACACTAAATGACAGCACTATTTTTGTCAATTCAACCGGATTTCTTTCTTATTAGCACACGCGAATACAACGAAAGATTATATTCAAAACTATCGACAGCTCAACGAGTAGTGAGCACACTCTGCAGATTATGACAACCATAAATTGTAAGAGTAACAATAAAAGCTTATGGTTTTTCGGCATTTGATTGATTGAAAATGTCCTAAATGACAGCCAATGTGTAGTTTAGAAGCGAATGTATTGAAAATTTATTTCGGGAACGATCATTCAGTGAATTTTAAAACTGCGCAATATTTTTAAATACATTTGTATATTTCTAATTGTTTTAATGTCCATAGCTGTAAGTAGCTATTATTGCTTACATTGTTCTTAACATTATACTTTTAAGTAATGGTAAGAATATTTTATTTTAAAATATGACTAAGACTTTATTGCTGTAGATTTTTGCCAGACATGCGCTCAATTGAAAACAGCACATTTACAGCTGTAAATTCAGCATTTCTGATGAAATTTTGGTCCCTAAAAAAATCCAAAAATAGCGACAAAAAATGGGACTTGGACTCATCTGATTTGGTGCTTTCCATAAAATAAAGTAAGTTCAGTAAAGCTAAGATCATTGACAGACTTAGAACCTTAAAATTATTTCAAATCGTCTTCAAAATTGCACGCTGCAAGTTCAATGTTACACCGGTTATGACGGACTTACATGAGAGGCTCTACATTTCAAAATATGTTCCCTTACTATCTTGCAAAGTATAAGCTTAGAATTTCATTGATATCAGTTTCTGTTATTATATTAAGATTTATTTTATTTTCTTGGGAAACTTTAATTTATTTTTTTGCTTCATTGGTGCTGATAGTGACTCACTCGCGTGTTTAGCTCAAGATTTCAGCACCTGCCCAGCAGAAGCAAGGTTTCATGTCGATACTTTTGAGAGCTTTTCAAAAGATTCAAATCGACTTATTATGCGATTTCATGCCCCTGTTCACGAAGTTTTCAAGTCATTTGGAAGGAATTCTTTTTTTAAGAGGAAATAAGACACTAAAATTGTATGGTTAAATTTTGAGAATATGGGATTATACTCGTATATTGAAAAATCTTCCTTAAGCGTAAACTTACAACTAAATTTTATGTTTCTATGATAAATGATCTTGTTTGGAATTTGATTCTCAATTAGTCAAGCATGCGTCTGATTTCAATTTACCTAGTGACAGTTGCTTTTTCGGCAAAGGTTTTATAAGGCATTATCTATATAAATAAAATGGTAGCCGTTTTCGAAGAACGGGATTCACGCAAAATCTACTGAATAAAATTTGATAAAATTTTTTCAGTCATCTTTCTTAGACGCTGGGTCCCAACACAGAATTAAAATTATCACGATATTCCTGTTAAATATCAAAATATTAAAGTTTTAAAATTGCTAAAAAAATTAATTTCACACATAGAAATAAGCATGTAAGCATAACAAATCGTTTAATGGCAAGTTAGTGTGTTAGGTAGTGTGAGTTTTGTTTTTATATGGCAATGCAATGGAAGAGAATATTCAAATTTTACTCTCGCTCTCATTCTCAATTTGTCAACGCAGCAACGTGGAATTTGTGAACAATGAAAAAAAATTACAGTACGTTCACACATGCTGTCCTAAATGGCTTGACAACATGTGTGACTGTCAATATTGCTTTGCGTTCACATTTTCGTGTATGCCATCAAACATCAATTGCAGAACAATTTTTGAGCGTCCACATCTAAGTGAACTGCATGAAATCCTATTTAAAATGAAAAATGTTCACTAGGCTTGACAGTCAGTTCACACAGGTTCTATGGTTGGACAAGCCAGCAGGAAAATCAACAATTTTTGAAATCCATCCAACATGTGTGTCAAGCATTGATGTTGGGCAACATGTGTGATAATGTGTACTAGGCTAAGTGAATGTGTTAGTTTGTGTGAGTGCTTTGTTTTTGTCTTTCCCATGGCAACGCAATGGAATGTTTATGGAAGAGAAAACAACAACAACTCTAGATCTGTGAAGAAGAATCCAAAATTGACTGTAGTTCTATTTAAAAAAAGTAAATTAATTGCCTTCGCAGAAAAACAGGCTACGCGTACTAAGTCCCGGGCATCTGCTAGTTCTAAATAAAATAAAAATAAAAACATTGCTCAATCTTGAAGATTTTCTGAATTGTTTAAATTGTGCATACCATGTTTCTCTGCATAAACTATTATAAATTTACAAAAAAAAATTAAAAATTCTTTAATAAGTTTTTCTTTAAAGTTTTCGTATGAAGTGAAAAATAACTATTCTTAAGAATAATAGCCTAAAAACAAAACTTTCTCTTATTTTAATGATAAATTTATTTCAATTCACAAACGGATGTTTGTAAAAATAAATTTTTTTATTTTCTTTTTTCATAAGAAAAATGTTAAAACGATGTTCAAACTTAAAACGATGAACCAACTGAACTAATATTAAAGGAAAATCTCTTATTTATTTTATTAGGAAATAAACTCATTTTGAAAGACTCTTTGACTTAATACATAGAAAAACTTTTTAGCGTGAGAAAATCTCGAAATATTGCAGAAGGCGTTTGTTCTAAGAGAATAAAATCATTTCCTTGAAATGAATTATTTTTAAGTCATCAATCTGCCGAATATCGTATCGTTAAATATTTAACAAAGTTTAAACCAAACGAAATTTTTCCAAGATGCGTTTATAACAAAACATCACCATATTCCTTTCGGTGTGTACGTAATTTCGTACTACGTTGGCAAACATAAGCCCTATGGTCTAGTCTCTGGACAAAAACGGAGCAACCATCATGATTCACGCGGAAACTTTGCCGCATGGCAATTTTGCTCAAGACAAAAAACTTTGTGTAGATATTTTTCAATGACCATCGGTGCGATCTGCAACCACACACGGGGTAAACTTCATAGAACTTTTCCAACAAACAATAAAACATTTTAATTGAACTTAATTTTTCGGCTGGCACTACCATTATTAGTGCAGACATTTGATCACTAAAAAATTTATGTAAATTTTTTAGAATATAATGTATTAAAATAAAATAGTTTTAAATCAAAATTCATAAATTTTGAAAAAAAAGCTTAGCTTTCTAACATAATAAATACAAATGTAATCAATTGAAATAAATTGGTGACTTAACTGATAAGTTATTTTAATTGACAATAAAATAAAATAAAATCCATTTAAACGAAATGCCAATAGCAATAACAACAACAATTAAAACAATAACCACAAGTTAACACAAAAATCCAGTCAAATGTAAGCGAACGCCAAAAACATTTTCCAGCTAATTGCGTTTTAAGTAATGCGATGCGTCGCAGTTAACGCAATGTGTCGTATCACATTTAACGCAACGTTAACATCAACTTAAATACATTATATATAATTATATACATATATACATATATAAAATTCAAGTTTGCTTAAAGCGGAATCTTTAAATAATAAAAAAAAAGTCAGACAGACAGCTTGACAATTAATTCAATTTATTTAATTTTTAACGTAAGAGACAAATTTTCCAACGTTAAGCAACATTTAATCGCACTTCGCTTACGTAATTATGCACAAAATATTGGCTACAATTTGAATTTAATTTCAGTGTTGCTTAACGTTTCATTTTGGTATTTGGCTTTTAATTACAGCACTTTGTTGTTGCCTTAGTTAGTGTGCTGTGTGTGTTGTTGTAGTTATGGCTGTCTCTGCTGCTAGTAAGCAGCATGTTGTCGCTGGTGTTTAAATATGAACATTTTGTTCATAGAGAAAACAGTGTTGTGTGTAATAGTGTTATTTCAACATTGTTTACACCTGCAATGTAGACAACTTGCAAAATCTTAAGGCATTGTTATTAGACCAATTGGTTAGCAACTTTTAAGGTAGTTACTGGATAAGTTACTTTTATTTAGCAGCACCAAAAAGTATCATTTTTTAAAAGGATTTTAAGGCTAGATCCACCTTTAATTTTTTTGTGTAATGATGTAACTCTTCTGCATGATTTTAAACATATTTCAAGCTTTCCTTTGTATAATACATAAAGCTTGGTATGTTAGTAGTCAAAGCTAATATTTTTAAGTACCTTGTGCCATTCAGCCACTCATACAGTTCTGAGGCAGCTAAAATGGTCTTACTCAAAAGTGTTGGATCCGCCGTTTTATATAAAATTTTTTAAAACCTAATTAAAATAAATAGCGTGAAGTTAAATTCGGAATTTAACTAGCAAAGACACAAACGATCTGACTTAACAGAGCTTTAACAGAGTTCTAACAGAAAATGTTAACTTGACGCTGAAGAAGATTTAGATAGGGTCAATTTAAAATTGTCCAATCTTGTCAAATTATCCAGTTTGCACAAATAACTATATATGGACTCAATAGAAAATAAAACTATGTTTCCAACGACATAGAATTTTGGTACAGTATTGTCTTTTAGCACACAATTTGATTATGTGAAACTTCTAATTATTATTGTGAAAACCTGACATGGTCATCGGATCACTGACCATTATTTTTTGACTCTACTCCAACCGCACTAAGTGGGTTCTACAGAACACGAAATCACCTTTAAGACGACATATCACTTTAGTGCCGTTTCTGAATTTGAGCATATAAATTTGTATGTCAAAATGTGTGATTTTTTTGGTGAAAACCTAACATGGTCATCTGGTCACTGGCCATTATTTTTTGATTGTGCATATTACAGACTAGAAAAGTTCGATAGAACATGATTCAACGTTTAAATAAATAATGGTCAGTGACCCGATGACCATGTCAGGTTTTCACAATAATAATTAGAAGTTTCACATAATCAAATTGTGTACTTAAAGACAATACTGTACCAAAATTCTATGTCGTTGGAAACATAGTTTTATTTTCTATTGAATCCACATATAGTTATTTGTGCACACTGGATAATTTGGCAAGATTGGACATTTCTAAATTGACCCTATCTGAATCTCCTTCAGCGTCAAGTTAAAATTTCTCTGTTAGAGCTCTGTTAAAGCTCTGTTAAGTCAGGTGGTTTGTGTCTTTGCTCGTTAAATTCCGAATTTAACTTCACGCTCTTATTAAAATAAAGATGAAGTTAACTTCAAACTAAGTACTTAGCAAAAGGCTAAAGCGAATAAAATTATGTTGCAATATGTGAACAGCAGAATTTCCAGGATATCAAGAAATTTATATATGTAAGTGTTTAGCTGGCGATTAAGAAATTTGCTGAGTTTCGATGATGGACATCTCGCCACACAATCTTTTCTAGATTGTACCTTAAAAATCACACTTAAAGCTGCACAAGCTGCAATTTGAAAGCATAAATTTTAAAAAGCATTTAATTCGATTTCATCAAAGTCCTGTTTTCCTAAAATTCGATCTCTAAATGCTCATAGCCTCTTAACTTTTATTTTTATTTTTTGCTAAATAAGAGTTTGTTTTATTTCAAAAACATTTTCACACATTTTTTCGCCAACAATAATTTATGAAAAAACTATATATTAAGGCTCGTTTACTGTATGTTTTGCAGTCCTAAGAGTTCACACATGCATATATTATATTTTGATTCTTTTTTTTTTATAAAACTAAATTTTTTTTCTCAACAACTTGAACCGTATTGACATATTTTATACACGTAGATAATTAATAAATTTGCTAAGTACAAAACTCACCACTTGCTATTAAAAAAAAAAAAAAAAAGACAATGCACTTGTTGTTGATGGTATTATTATTTTTGTAATGTCCTGCTGCCTTTTATTATCATGAGTATTATAAATTTTACTCTACTTGTGGAGCGTTCTACTCAAATACACAGGCGCATGCATATGTGCAATGTAATATATGTACAATGTGTGTGTGAGTGTGTGTGTCAGCTGTTGGAAAAACAACAGCTCAACAAACAAACAAAAAAACTCTGAACTACATTAGATAATTTCCCCAAGGATCCAAAGGATAAGTGAGTGAAAAAAGGCATTTATTAGAGTTTATTTAAGTTTCTTTATTACACACTATACGATATTTATATAAATATATATAGTTTCCTTTGTAGTCATTGTTGCTGTTGATGTGATCCTACTGTTATGTTACACAATGTGGGCAGCACTGTAAACATGGGACACTTACGTACAATAGGGCGTATGCATGATAGTATTTATTTTTGTTTAGTAATAGCACACATACGCATAATTGCTCAACAATAAATACTCTTATTCTTATTTAAGTAGTGGGGTGGGTGATACGGGACGAGAGAAATAAGGATCCCTTGCAACAGCAGCAGCAGCAAAACTAAATGCTCACTTTGGCAGCCACAAAAATGGAGATACATTATAACGAACAAATGGGTAGTTATGCCAATTAAGAGTGAAATATATATTCAGGGTGTTTTGTTCCGTTGAAGTTTATATTTTGAATTAAATTTTTGAACCAAAAAGGACAAATTTTTATCTTAAAAATTAAAACTAATATAACGAGCTACTTTACACAACAGCATTTAGAAATAATAATCTCGTCAGAGATGTAATAATCTCACTAATTTGCTCATTTAACTTACCTCGCTATCATTGCTATGCAATATCAGCCTGAATCCTGGTAATAAATTTTGCTCCTCATTTACATCTTGCAACGCTAGTCTTGCTGCTGGCATGCAGGCCTGGCCACCCTGCCAACCGCCTTTTCCTGCTATTGGAAAAATACCACCAATGTGCAGTTCGTCAGGGCGGCCACCATTTGTTAAATTTACATTTAGTAAAATAAGCGAAAATAGTAATAATATCCAAAATATCACAACACTGCCACATGTCATATCCTGCAAAGTAGAGAGAAAAGAAGAGAGAGATGATAATATATTTAAGATACGATTTTCATTACATAATTATTTAATAATTTTTAATCCAACATTTCGCTTGGCTATACTTGGCTCAAAACAAATCTTAAAATAAAATTGCGCAGGAGAACAAGTTCGCAATTTGAATTATTCTTCGAAAAATAAGCTCTCCTCTTATGGCGAGTGCCAGCTTATTTTTCCTGAAAATTATAAAATAAAACTTGTCGTCTAAAAAAATCGAAAATATCTTTTTTAACATCAATTTACAGCACTATTACAGTGCGACCAGTTATGTTAACTCCTTATGATTTTATACCATTAAATGACACAAAATAGCTGCCAGTATATTATTTGTGAACAGCATCTAACATTAGATATCAACACTTAAACATTTGAGCATGATACTTTACATATGGAGTTAAACGTTACTCATACGACATGGAAACTGTTAAGACGTATCAAAAATATACTGTAAAACTTCATACTTTTAAAATTGCAAATTAAAACTGCTTTTGATGATATTTCGTTATGTTAGTACGCAAATTAAGTGAATTTAGTTTAATTTAATAAAAGTCTAATATATAAAACATAGATATATAACATGCATTATATATTCTTATGAAATTATTTAAAATAATGCATGTTACAAAAAGTTTCAAGTAAGCTATATGCAATTCAAGGTCGTTATTTTGAGTCATTTTAAATTGTAAAAAAATTAGTGATTATGTTGATTGCAGAATATCAATAGCTATCAAAGTTTTCCTTAAACAGTTTAATTTATTTTTCAACTTTTCACAAAGTCATTAAATAGAATAATATGTCTCCTATATCCCAGATAAGCTAAATCCACGAAATCACTCCGAAGAACCAATTCTTAGCACCCTACACTCAAGCGTGAAATAGCGGGCAAGTATTCGTGGTGGGATATGTGAACTCAATGATATTATATTATATAAACATAGTGTACAGTAGTGGCAAAAGGTTATAAAATGCAGAGTACATAGTCAAAACTAACGAAAAAATCGTAATATATCAATAAACACATATATTTAAATAAGGACTATAAATGTTTCAAAAGTCGTTCAATGTTGAAATATTCGAAAAATGAGTTAATTACAAATAATGCTAAAAAACGTAGAAAGTCAAAAAATAGAATAATTTTTCAAAATACAAAAAAACGATAAATAATCAAAAAATCTAGAAAATCTCATAAAATTTTTAAAAACTCAAAAAATATGAAAAGTACAAAAATGAAAATGTCGTTAAAAACAAAAAATGCCATAAAATATCAAAAACACAAAATGCGTTGAAAACTTTTGAGATAAACGAACAATGTTGAAGAATGTTTTTGAAAGAGTTTAAAAATGCTGAGAATGCCCAAAAATGTAGTCCCAAAATTGTATGAAAAGGCTTCGTGAGTTATTTTATAGAACTTTTGTTTGTAATGGATATGCACGCTTTTTCTGAATCCTGTCCACTTTTTGAATAGTGTTTGTCAAAACCATTACCACTATTGGTATGAAATATTGTTGCATTACTTTTAGTAACTTTCTCAATGAAGAGCTCTAGGTGACATGCCCCCTCATCATAATATATCCACTTTTTTAATCGATGTTTGTATGCCGATTGGTTGCATTACCTTAACAAACTCACACAGTAAAGCGTTTACTACTTGCTTACATTGGAGATGCCAAATTGTTTTCTAAGATTTCCGTACGAAAACATTATAGCGAATAAAACACGTTCATATATTTTCCTAAATATTATAGTCGATAACCTAAATTGAGAAAATATTCAGTTGTCGAATATACTGAATTATCGAAAAATTCGACAAAATATTCTTCTAATATCCGCTGTCATTTTCAGGCGTGACAAACATGATGTGCGAAAGAATATGATTTATTGTCTCCATTAAGAAACTTTAAGCTACAGGTGCAGTTCCTCAAGTGACCGCATAAGAATTTTCAGTACATTTGGACTGTTTCTAAAAATTAACACTTTTTTTAATAAATTTACCTGAAATATGCATGCAAACATGCCGTAATGGTTTGCTGCTCTTTTTTTTATTAAAAAAAATTAAAATTTTGTTTGAATTTTTGGAATTTTAATTAACTTTTTAATATTCAAGACAAAAAAAGTCCAGCCGCTTTCTAAAAAGTACATTTCAAGTTTCAATTCAGTACATTTCCACCAAACTCAAACGCCATCACCGACTTACGCATGCTTTATTTTATTTAAATAGCCAATTAAATGTTGCTCATACGCCACCATAACCAATTAAAATACAACGTTTTCGCTAGTAATTAAAATTACACATACGTAGTGTTTAACAGCTTTAAATTAACAAATTGTTATTACCGTTGATTGCTTACTAGCAAATTAGCATATAGCTGGGCACTGTCGAACGGTGGGGCAAACAAATTTGACCGAGAATAGATTAATGAAATGAGAGTTCAATTTGAGTCAACTTTAAATTATGTTTTAAATCAAAGGTAATTGAAATTCGCATTGTGTTGCTTGCAATTACTAAACCAATGTCATACAACAAGACTTTGGATAACTTGAAAATGTTTGTAAAGGGTGTTTTTTTTAGAGGTTTGTTTTTCGAATAGAGATAAAACTGGCATTGTATGGTCAAATCTGGCAACTCTAATGTCATTTATGTTCAGTTTGGTTTGCCATTTCATCATGAACAGGTTGACAAAAGAACAACGCTTGCAAATTGTGCAAATTTATTTCGAAAATAATGGTTCAGTTCGCGAAGTTTACCGCAAGCTCCGTCCATTTTATGGTCGACATAATCGTCCATCAGAGCAATTAATTCGGTTAACCAAGGGTCGTTTTCGCACTACGTTTACTCTATGTGATAATACGCATCCGCAGAGACGTCGAACAGTGCGCACCGAAGAAACAATTGCCGCTGTAGAGCAAAATAATGAAGAGGACCCGAATGAATCGATTCGCCACCGTGCACAGCAATTAGAGCTTTGTTCATCAACTTTATTGAAGATTTTGCGCAAAGATCTTGGCTTGCGACCTTACAAGATCCAGCTTGTGCAAGAATTAAAGCCGCGAGACCATGCAATGCGTCGTGATTTTGGTGTATGGGCCGAAAATGAGATTGATCTCGATGCTGATTTTCATCGCAAAATTTTGTTCAGTGATGAGGCTCATTTTTGGTTGAATGGCTACGTCAACAATCAAAATTGCCGCATTTGGAGTGAAGAGAATCCACATGAGACCCTTGAGACGCCATTACATCCACAAAAACTGACTGTTTGGTGTGCTCTATGGGCTGGTGGAGTCATTGGGCCATACTTCTTCCGAAATAATGCTGGAGAGTCAGTTACCGTTAATGGAGACCGGTATAGAGCCATGATAACCGACTATTTTGTTCCCGAATTGGATGGCATGAATGTGGATGAGTTGTGGTTCCAACAAGACGGCGCTACATGCCACACAGCGCACGTCACAATCAATTTATTGAAGGAAACATTCGATGAGCGCATAATTTCGCGGAATGGACCTGTCAATTGGCCACCAAGATCGTGTGATTTGACACCATTGGATTATTTTCTTTGGGGATATGTGAAGTCGCTCGTCTACGCCAACAAACAAGAAACGTTAGGGGACTTGGAAGCCAACATTCGTGGCGTTATTGCCGACATACGGCCCCATATGCTCGAAAAAGTGGTTCAAAATTGGACCTGTAGAATTGGCTTTATTCGAGCCAGCCGCGGCGGCCACATGCCCGAAATCATATTTAAACATTAATGGCATAAAATTATCCTTCCAATAAAGCCAAATTGATGGACATTAAAACGATTTTCTTGTGTTTTATTTCAATTCGAAGCTCTATACCTCTAAAAAAAACACCCTTTATATTCAAAAAGTTTCACTAACCGTAGAATTGCGCGTGAAAGTAAAATTTTTTTAATAGAAGTGCACTTTTTCCAAATTTGTGCGAAGGGCCTGAGGCTTTATGTCCTGTTCGCATATATGAATTTCTTTTCTTGAGTGCCATAGGTCAAAAAAAAATAAGAAACTTATACAACTGTCCTAGATTTTAGCTATTTCCATTGTGTAATTTTATAGCATTTAACACTTGAGTATAACATTCGACATATTATCACAGTGACTTGTCCACATATAGCGCAGATTGCGAATCAATTTTCGAGCATCTCTGGCCGTAAATTGGCAATATTACCAAGAACGTAGACTTTCAAATATCTTACATCGCTTGCATATCCACACATAAGCACAGAACAACCGAGTCTTTGCAGCTGATCAGCACTGCGATGTTTTCTATGAGACAGAAAACGTCATATATCAAGAACTTGAATGTTAATTTATGTTAAGATTTAAAGAAAGGAACTTCAAGTAAGCTTAAAGCACATATTTTTTGAAAACTCTATAAATTTTCACAGTTTGCAAGCATTTCATTTTCCATGATTAAAGTGTGATATCTTTTAAGTTGAAATGATAAGAACTTTTTTCTTATACGATGAATTTTTAATATTTAATCTTTTTTGGGAAGTACGATACTCTAAAAAATATTTCAGGCTTTATGTTTGACTAAATTGCGTCTTTTGCTTGGTTTATATTCGTGTCTGAAAACATCCGCTGGACAAATAGTTTCGAAAAGTAGCTTATATAAAAATCACCACTCACAAATAGTGAAACCCGTTCACTTCTAATGCTAGTTTTGGTCAACAAATGTAGTCATAGCGATTGCTGTGCTATTTACAAACTCTGCATCGTCTTAAACCTAAGAAGTATAATCAGAAAAGCGTTTTTTGTCTATATATGAGATGCCAAAACTTTCCAGTTACGTTTCAAAAATCTTTCATTTTCATTTCAGAAAGCATTATGCAATGTTTCAATGTCCAGTTTTTGATATCATTTGAAACGTTTTTGCAACGTTACAGAAACCTTCTATAGAATCTTCCCACAGTATAAATATTTTTAATTTTCAATTTATCCGCGTCACTTGCGCTGATATATTATTACGTCATCGGTCTACGAATTATAATTTCATTTAATTCCTAAGGCTGTTATTTAATAGATATTGCTTGTGACGGTTTTATGATTCATCACTGAAACTGGTAACACAAAACTATACCTTACTTTGCAGCAAACAGTGAACAATCCCGGTAATATTCTCAAAGATTTTTACCAACCATGTTGCATAACCAGAATATAATATCGATGCATAAAATATTTCGATTTAAAAATTCAATAAACTATAGATCTGTAATCTTTCAGAAAACTTCAGATTCAAACCAAGTGCAAGACTTCGTTTATTATTATTTCATTTTAAATACGCAAGAAACGTTGAGTCTGGATTATTTTAGAAACACATCACAATGATTGTATTTGATAAGATTTGACAGTGCTCATGTTCATAAATTTGTTCTTCTCTATAATTTTAGACTAAATAAGATCATTAGTATTAGTCAATTGACAGAAAACTTCAAAGGTGGCAAAAAATTATCAATTGTAGAATCAAAGTCACCATAGGATAGTAAAAATAAAATTATTTTTACTGTCAAAATTTTGGATAGGAATCTTACTTAAACAAAAAAATCTCTCATATGCAAAAGAACTCAATTTGCCAAAAAACCTAAACATTTTTTTCAGATAGTCATTTTTGCTGCCAAAAGTAAATCTAAGCCAAAATGTTCACTCATCACAAAGTTGGATGTAACTCAAAAGCTAAAGTAAAATTGGATCATGAAGGATTACAATTATTGAAAGGTAGGTTGTTTTGGTTTTTTTTTTTTGGCAATGCTCACAAATGAAGATAGACAGCAGTAAAATTAGGTTTTGACTTTGTAAAGAGCATAAAAAAGAGACCTGCAAAAGCCATAAACAAAAACATAGGGGAAGACATAAAACAAATCAATAAACTTAGAAGCTGATTAAGCAAATAAAGAAGGCCAAAGCCTGCCTGCTTAGTTGCAAATGATTTCTCTTTTGGTCACAATTTACCTTTACTTAACCGAGTGATGATTTAGGTAGCAGCTTAGTACAGAAAATGCATTCTATTGGCATCTAATAGTACCAACATGCAAGCATTCGTTACTGCGTCAATTGACAAAATAAAGGATATTCATATGAAAAATAACTCAATTTCTTATGATTATCAATGGTACTAAGTATCAAATATTGAAACATTAAAAACGAACACATTGTATGTGAATATGTGAGTAACTGTATTTTCTGGTACCCAATAAGGAATTTATCAAATGGCATATTATTTACTTTATTAGAAAGATGATGTAAACATAAAAATTCGTATTTAACGTATAAATATAACGTTTAGCAAAAAACTTACGCAAAAGCTAACCATTCGTGAAAATGACGAATAAGTAGCAATAATATCAAAATTCAATGTTCATATTCACCGTCACAAGTAAACTTTCGACGACAACTGACTTGGTGCGTGAGGAAATGTAGCTAGACGCCTTTGTTAGCTTGAGAAAGATAAATATCTGAGTGATGTTCGTCAAAATGATGAAGGTTAACTAACTAGTGTTAAATGAAGCTAATAATCTGTCACAAACATTTTTATAAAAATATTCAATAATGTACCTTGTACGTCGTTGGCTAAGTCGACTATCTCATAACTTTGGAAGGGGAATAATTTTTTATGTAAATCGTTAGCAAGCATTCATTAGGATTAAAGATTTAATTGTTTGTAAAAGACTTAACGAGATATTTGCGTCCATAATTCTGTAAGCAGGCTTATCTCTCTTTTGAAAGTTGATATAACTTATGTAATCATATCCTACTGGGACGATATTATTATGTATTTATCCTAAAAAAAAAAAATTTGTTTTCTTACATGAAACACTGGTACGTAAAAATAACCATAATTTCATTGATAAGGTTTTAGGCTATGCTGGGTTATGAAGGAGTGGCAATTAGGTACAGACCCGACTCAATTAGATGAAATGATAATCCACTCTGTTACCGCTGGAAATTTTTAAGAAATTTTCTCGCAGTACCAGACAGGTTTCATAAGAAAATTAAGTAGCTTACCTACTGCAACATGCCTATGTTCATTCAGGTTCTCAGATAAGGGCGATCTAATTCTTTTTACTGTCTCCAAAAAAGTGGGGGGGGGGGGCAGAAGCTAGAAAGCTGAGATTTTTTTTCTGTTGTTATTGTTGTTGTTTTTTTTTTTTTTATTAAGTTGTTAAATTGCACATCAATTTTGCCAATCTATGATTAACATGCATATATAAACTAACTGTTAAGCATACGTCATGTTTTGCAAAATCTTGAAAAATATGCTAAGAAATATTTTCCGCCGAAAATTTCTATTTGTTTATCCAATTTTCAAGTTCGTACTGAGTTGGCAGTGTTAAAGCAAAACAAAACAAATGGTTCGTAGGTGATAAACTTATGCAAGTTACATGTCAATATATATGTATGATTTAAGAAAAAACAAGTTAAGGTGTTATCTTCGGCCAGGCCGAAACTCACATACCCTACACTGCACTGAAATAACCTTTTAAATAAATGTTGAAAAGACATTGAAGAGGTTGAGTAAGTTGAAAAAAATGTGAAATATTAGAAAGATTGGCAGAGGTTGGAAAATGTCGAAAATATATGCAAAATGTTGAAAAAAGTTGAGAGAGGTTGAAAAACTCTAAAAAAGTTGAAAAAGGTTGAAAAATTTTTAAACAATTCAAAGTTGATGAAAAAGTCGAAAAAATAAAGAAACTTATGAAGGAAGTTGAAAGAGGTTGAAAATGTCTAACAAATACATATAGGATATATTGGAAAAAGTTGAAAGGTTGAAAATGTTGGAAAAAATCGAATAGAAATGAAAATTTTGAAATATGCCACGCCCACTTCTCCAGTTCCGCCCACTTTTGGTACAATATAATAATATTCGCGATCGACAACCTCATATTAAATTTTAGCTCAACAGCTTGTATTGTTTGCGATATATGCTGCAACAAAAATTCAAAATTTAGGGCGGTGGCACACCCACTGGTGCAATCCAGCCCGGTTTTGATCCAGAAATAGCTTTGCATAATCAAACCCCTAACGCCAAATTTTAGTATGATTGCTCACATATTTCGATAAATATGTCACTTACCGTATTTTATTTGTAGGGGAGGTGCCACGCCTACTGATGCTATTTCAGCCACTTTTGATTCAGATATGCCCTATAGCGACAGAAATACACACATTAAATTTCATACCAATTACTGCAATAGTTCACTTAAAACAGCGCTAACGAATTTATGTTAATATGGGAGGTGCCACGCCCACTGATGCAATCCTGACAAAATTAATTTATTTTTTAAGCTTATAGTAACTGACATCTATACACCAATTTTTATGAAGATTACTCTCATAGCACACTATCTATAACAATAAACGTTTTTTGTTTATATGGGAGGTGCCACGCCCACAGGTACTATTGGACCAAATTTTTGTAGTAAGAGACCTTATAGCAAGTTTATCTGCCTCATTAAATTTTATAACGATTACGTTGTTAGTTCTTTAAATGTAACGTTTATAAATATTGTGGGCTGTGCCACGCCCTTCAACGAGTTTTTTCGGTCCAGTAGCTGAGCTTGTATTAATGACTACTTTCAGCGGCATCATCTCCAAAATTTTTATGGAAATCGTTTGTGCGAATTTTGAGATATACGGAATCAAAATTTTTAACAGTTGAAAAAAGCCACGCCCACTTTTTCGATTCCGCCCACTTTTATCACAATTCAAGATATATTTTATACGTATCCGTTTACCAAATTTAATCGCAATATCTTGAACAGCTTACAAGATATGGTAGTATTAATGATAAAATTTAGGGCTGTGCCACGCCCCTGTACAACCCTTTGGAAACTTGAAACCGAGCCTAATCCTAATTTGGTTCACATGTGCACCAAATCACCAAGTTTCATCGAAATCGCTGAAACTTTTTTCAAAATTGGCCGGGGTAAATATGCATAGAGTATGGGCGGTAGGCGTGTCTGTCAACCGATTTTGCCCATTTTCAATAGCAAGATGCCTGCAAGAAGATGTGACCTGTGTGTGATAGTTTCATTCAATTAGCTTTCTTGGTTTTCCCGTAAAACTGATTTCAACAGACACCCAGACAGACAGACAGACAGACGGACATCGCTAAATCCACTTAGGTGGTGACGCTGCTCAAGAATATATATACTTTTCCATACCTGCCACGCCCCCTTCGATGTGTTACAAACGGAGAGACAAAGTGAATATACCCACGGTGTAGGGTATAAAAAGAGGTAAGTGTTTACCACTTACACAACAGAAAAGTTTAATTTCATACATTAAAAATGTTTTTCTCTTAGGCATCATCATGACAATTTCCTACAGAGACGGCCACATAAAAAAACTTTTGAGTCTGCCACAAAGGTTCACTATGGATTCAGTATGGTTCGCAGGTTAAGGGTATTTATTTAAATACCAAATCGAAAAAGTACTTAATATTACTTTACTTCATGTATGGTATACCTCTTATGGAAATGTTAAGGATACAAAAATGGTTTTCTCATCCAAGTAGCAACTGTTGTTGTTGTTTTTGTTTTATTTGTGCGTATTATTATTGTTGTTGTTCTTCGATTTATTTTTGGTGCGCATTAACGATTCTCTACTGTTATAAAGAGCTATTTATGTAGATGAGCATGTGTGTGTGTATGCATGGCTGTGTGCGTGTGACATAAAAATGTGTCCTTGTTTGTCTTATTTGACGCACTTTATTATACGGCTGCCTGATTGTATGTCTGACTGTCTGTCATTTAGTTCACTTGCCTATTTGTCAGTCTGTCTGTCTGTCTCACACTATATTTCAACTGTCTTTTTTACTGTCTATTTGTCTACATTATCTGCTGTCTTATTGTTTTTTTTTCTATTTATTCTCTCTCGCTCTCTGAGTCTTTTCGCATAAGTTCTGTTTTCATTATTTGTTTATTGTTTTTTTTTTTCGTTCGTTTTTTCTTTTTCGTATGCCTCTTTCTGCCAGTTGAGTTGCCTGATTGTCTGTCAATTTCAATTATGTTTCAAGTGTATTCTCTCTCAATATTTCTATTCGTCCTCAAATAGTTTTACTTGAATGACATTCTAAATAGCTAAGAAGGACACTAAAATGGAATTGTTTTAAATTATGCATGATTTGTTGTTCTTGTTTCTATTGTGTGTTCTTTTTTTTCTTTTTTTTACTTAATTCCTTTTGGAAATTTTATTAACCTTGTCAATGGTTGGACTTAATTAAAGGCCTTTCGCTTTATCAGACTAAAAGTTAAGCAAAGTTAATAATTACAAAAATAGTTTTGATGTTTAGTTTATGAAGGCATTTGAATTTTTATGTGGTCGTTTAATTTGTTGGCCCATGAAAAAAAATGTAAATATTAAAATGTTTTATTCAAATTTTTTGTGGTATGTAATATGACTCATATGACTTTCGTCAGCAAATGCTTAAAGTTTATGACTTATGTGGACATTAAACACATTAATAAATGAAACCAAATTTTGGAATTTTTTTGAGAGAAGATTTAACAATTGATTTAACTTGAAGTTTGATATTTTGACTATGCTCAAAGTGGAAATGAGCGCGTCTTTTTACAGCGTCTGAGGATATATGTAGCTCTAAAAATTAAAATCTTTTGAGTTTAATCTTAGAAAACTTGAATTAAATTAAATATGTTACTTAAAACACCAATGCACAGTAACACCCTTATACTCACAACACTAGCCACAGCCTTACACTATTTTTACAAATCGATGGCAGGCTTTTTAGCAGTTTGCCTATACCTCTGTATGCCATGTGTAACAAATATACAAAATTTTAATCAAAAAATTATATTAAAAAAAAATTTCTTAGCAAACAAAGCAAAAAATTTAATAAGAATTTATATTTAATGCAGACTCTATCAAAAACAAAAATGAGTTTTGCTTATTTGTCTTGTTCCTGGAAACGTTCAAAACATCGTCTTCGAATGGTCTTATTTTGCAGTTCTTCAAACGTTTATTCAGACCTTCAACATATTTTGTGCGAAGTTTCCTAGTACCGCGCTAAATGAGGTGGGGTGTGACACACCCCAGCAGTGTCTGCTTGTGTGTTTTTCTTTCAGTGTGATATGGTCGACTAAGCATGTTTGTTGTATGTTTTATATTCAGGTACTAAGAGCACGGTAACAGATATTTGTGTAATTAGAAATTTGTCTCTATTTGAAATCACTTGGGGCTTCTCACACCCCACCTCATTGACGACCGTTTAAATTATTTCAATAACACAACTTAATGCGACTGAGACTTGAGCTTCGTAGTCTCTGGATTAGTTTGAGAAAATTAATGAAAAGAAAAATAAATCGAACATATGAAGCGCACATATACTTTTCATAGATGATTTTTCGAAGTACTCTTGCCAATTTGCCAACAGCTTACTTTTTCCCATCGACATTTGTAGTGACGATCGATTCTTGGCCTCTATATACGCACAATTGTGTTAAATTTCAGACAGCAAAAAGTGTTTATTTAAAATATAAAAAGTGGAAAGAACAAAATGTTGTCCCATTGATTCCGAATCGAAATTAAGTCAGATAATAAGCTCTCAAGACTTGAGCTTCGTTGTCGATGTTCGCGTCTCTTGCTTGAAGAATGATGCGTCTTTCATTGATAGCTTTCAATATTTTATACCAAATCGAGGACATTAGTATGCATTCGAATCCTTTCATTTACTTCAGAATACCGTTGACATCACTACGAGTTTCAGCCGTAAAACTTAAGCCTTAGAGTGCTTTTTGCAATCCTTTAGTATGATTGGCAAGTGGCTAAACTGCTTCAGTTTTAGCAGACAACCTTGTATCTGAAGGTCTATGGAGGGAACTCGGCACACTATTTTTGTGAACTTCCCAACGTTTTGGACTACTGCTGAAAATGGCGTAACACTTTTGAACCTGCTGAGTCGACACCACATAAATTAAGACTGTGGGTTGCACAGGGTGAGTAAACATCATTTGGATTAAGCACTCTACCTACGTGGCCTCTTCTTTCAATGGCGGTGTTCAATAAAAAAAGTGACAGTTCACAAAAAAATGAGTAGCGGCATTACCAGCTACATATTATATAATAGAAATGAATTGCTAGTAATATTTTTTATATAATAGAAATGAATAAAATAACCGGATTTCAATCCGCAACAGGTGCCATGAGTAGTACAGTGAAATGAGCGCGCAAGATTCGAACAAATTTTTTAGAAAGCTCGTGACTCTCAACTTTAAGCTAACTATGAGTTAAAAACTTATTTTTTTAGGAAAAATTTGTAAAAACACTAATTGTATCTTATGGTAAAAAAACCAAAAATTTTTTGTCGTGCCTCCGATTTACGGGCCCCATTGCAAAGCCTAGGCCCGGAAGATTTCCCCCGTCTCTGCTTCGATCTTGACGGGGGGCCTAGAATTAGGCTTTTGGTTCTTCTCTAACATTTCCTTTTAAGTTTAACGACAAAAATGAAAATGCATTGGACATACGTTGCGGAAATCACAAATCGGAGTCTGCCAGCAAACATTGGAGTGGAACTCTTAGGGAAGCAGAAACGTGACCAACCTTAATCATCGTGAAAACGTTCTCTAGAACAGAAAATGCGTGAATTAGGGATATTTTGGAGTAAATTGAACGCACTCGCTACTAATCGTGAACATGAGAGGAGTTTTGTAAATACTCTACGACTTTTGTTATGACATACAGAATACAAGAGGCAGATTTTTTTCTCCACAAGAAAGAAGTTTCTACTAGAGCTATAAAAGGCAGTTTCTTAACTATACAATTTGGAAAAATCGTACGAAAAGCTTGAGTCTTAATAAAAATATTAAATATTCGAAGCAAAAATTGAAAGTCTCAACCAAAATAATGAAAAAATAGCCCATAGCCAAATGGATAACTACGTTTATTTCCTTTTGCAGATGATTTTATATGATAGTTTTATTTGATAGTTTTTTCTTAGCTTACGAGCCATTATTTTTTTATTTAAAGTTACAAGCAAGAACGTTGATCCAGAAAATTGAACACAATTACATAGCAAACATTCAATAATGTTTATCCATATTGCAAATCATTAAATTGTCCCAATACATTCCTCAAATCTTACATAAAGTCATGTCACACATCAAAATAAATCCGCAGGCTAACCATGGAAATTTTTTTTTTTTTCAACTACACCCCGTAGAGCCTCTAAGCTCTTAGTCCATCATTACTGTTTTCAAAGAAACACAAAAGCAAAAGATAAAAAAACTACAAAAGGGTTAAAGCTTTCAAGCCAACATAGTTATTGCGCTAAACACGTGACACGCTTACAATCAGCAGCAATTGCGGCAAAATCCATGTTGTTGTGCAGCAACACCTTACAATAACAAAGCGAAAGAGCACTGACAAAGGGCGGAGGGAGCAACTGACTAATGTGTAAGGGTACAAAATCTCTCACGCCAGTGTGGCGCTTATTAAAATTACGTATGGATGCTGCTGTCTGCTTACGCTACAACTAGCAGCAAAAATATGCACGCTTGTATATTTATACACACATGCAAGTGTGTGTGTGTGTAGATTTCTTGCATACATTTATACAAAATTTTTATTATATTCCTACACGTATTTTGCACCCTTTTTGTTTTGCTTTTGATGGCGCGTGAACTGAGCAAATTTGTGCCAGAGCTGCACATGCAGAAATAAAAGAGGATAAACAAGAACTCGTTTACATCATAAGTGAGGGACAACAAGCAGAAAAAAGAGAAATAAACAAAAAGAAAGGAAAAATCTCATATATGTATTTGTGCCCATGTAAATGAGTGAGTATCACTACGGTAGGCCAGACCAGTGTGTGTACTTCCGTATGTGTATGTATGCGCAACGTGTTTACGTCAATTACGCTTTGTTGCCTGTATGGCCACAGTGGTACTGTGTCGTTGATTTTTTAAATAAAATTCATGCCATGAATGTTGTGCGTTTGTTTTATTACAAGATTTTTGGACGCTAGTGAAATGTAAGTGACAATTCATAATATTTCTCCGTCTAAAAATTTTAATTATAAATTTTTGTATACAAAAAATTGTTATTCAAAGTATGTAGCTTAAAATCGTTTTTAACTAGTAATAAGCATTTTAGCTCAACATGACGTATGAGTAAAATTGAATTTTATATTGCATTAGGCGCTACACGACAGCTTGTGTGTCCTGTCGATCAAAGACATGCATATATTTTATAAAAGTGCTGCGAAATACACTACATCACCGATTTGCGTCGTTAATAGTGACCGGAGAAATGCGACACAAATCGAAACGACGTAAATCGAATCACTTTTTTTTCTGTGAGTAAAAAACAACAGAAAAAACCAACTTATTAAACTTAAACTTTTTTTGCATAACTTTGAAGAAAAATTTGAATTTTACAATCCAAACACAATTCAAAAAAAAATTAAGACAATTCAAATTTTTCTTATCGGATGGTTTGAAGGAGTAAAATTGCCTAGGTGGCGACACTTAAACATTCGTAACTTTTTTATTTATGAAAAGTATTAAATTTTTTTTTTCATAAAAAAGTTGTGTTGACCTAACAGAACAATTCTGTTTGAAACTTTTGTTTCTGAACATATGAGAAGTTGGTTTAAGTCTTGTTTGTTTATTAAAAACTTAATTTTTTATAAATAACAAATAAAATTTTTATGAAAACTTTACTTTATTTAAGTTGTAAAACATTTTTTGCCCTATCAAGAAAATTTTATTAACTTTTTCCCAATATTTACTGAGAAAGCACAATTTAAAAAAACACCCACTTAAAAATTCACTTGTTCATAACTTTTTAAAAAATCCAAATTTTGCAAAAAAAATATAAGGTGTAAATATTGATCAATAAATCTTCAAAGTTATGCAAAAAAAAGTTTAAGTTTAAAAAGTTGGTTTTTTCTGTGCCCACTTGAGAAAACTTTACTCTGTATAAGTGCAGGTTTTTATTGATTAGTGGCGTTCTTCACTTATTTTGATTTCATATCCAAATAGAAGGAAGGGACTCCCTTTAAATCATTAAATAATTTTGAATATGTCAACAGCTTTCTCTCCCGATTTAAAACGTTTTTATACATCCAATTTTAGTTCCAAACTTATAAATTTTCTTTTCATTTTTTTTTTTTTTTTTTTTTTCTTAAGTTATTTTATCGATTTAACAACAACATTTCTTATTAAGAACTAAATTTTATTTCCTAAGACGCAACTATGCTTAAAATAACTTACCTTACATAATAAAATGGGTTTCCCTATCGATTCGTGCAATAAAATTTTTTTCGAAAAATGGAGCCTTTTAGGAGGGTCGAAGACCTCACTTATCATCTTCAAAATCCATTTTCGTCCTTTTCCGATCAATTCGTGCAATAAAATTTTTTTCGAAAAATGGGTCCAAAAACCTTTTTAGGATGGTCGGGGACCTCGCTTGTCACCTTCAAAATCCATTTTCGGCCTTTTCCTATTGATGCGTTGAGCACAATTTTTTTAAAAATTATAAGTGCATAATTGTTATAAAATTCTTTCTTTACAGAAAGATGTTAAGTATTTTCATTTGGATTTTATTATCAATAATCCTAAGTGTTCTCCCTTGAAATTTTTTGCTTAGTGATACAAGATATTATTTTAGGATTTTCCTCGTTTTTTCATACAAAAAAAAACTTTTAAAAATAAAAGTTAAAAAAAACTTTTATTAATAAAAGTCAAAAAAAACTTTTATTAATAAAATTTTTTTTTAAAAGTTCATCAGAAAAATTTTTATGAAAAAGGTTTTTGGAAAAACTTTAATTCAATAAAAATGTTTGAAGAAAGTTTATAAAAACTTTTATAACAAAAAATTTTTAAGAAACTTTTATTTTGAAAACTTTTTGAATAAAATTATAAAAGTTTCAAGGTCTGGTTTTAACTCACTCCCAAGATTCCTGTGTTGTAAATTGAGTTTAAGATTTTTGATACTTAATGCTTTTTTTGCGAAAAACTCAATTTTGTTTGTTAACAAAAACTCTTTGCAAATGGATTTAATCAAAAATAAGCAAATGTAATTTGCTGGATTCATACAAACACAAATTTTATAAAAATTTCCCACAGTGCGACTTGACGCAAGGCTCAAATGTAAAAGAGCCGAAATGTTTTACATTAAATTTTTGGCAAATTGTGTGTGATTTTATTTTATTTTTTTAAACTTCTCTTCTGTCATGAGAATATGGTTAAAAGTATTGGGGAAAAATATTATCTTAAGCTAGCGAGCTTTTTTATACCTTCCCCACAAGTCCTACAAGAATTCTAAAAATGAATTTTTTTCAGACAATTTATATTTATTACCTGAAGTTTTCTGTAAGCTTTATTTTGTTATATAAAAAAAATCTCTTCGAAAACAAATTTTTCCTTAAGAAAAAATAATTCCAAAAACCATTGTGGTTTAATTAATTTTTTGCGTTTGGATTTTCATTTGGGGTTTTGTTTTCATTTGGTGATAGATTTTTTTTATTAAAGTTTTTTTTTTTAATAAGGGAATAGGGTAATTTTTATATTGCACAACATTGCGGAGTTTAAACTTTTTGGCTTAGCAATCATTAATTTTCACATGAGTCGTTTAACGTGCCTGCCTTTATTTTAAAAATACATCCTTTTTTGCATATCCTTTTGTTTTCTTTTTTTTTCAGCGATGGTAATGATGGCACTGGTACAACTTATGGTGGTATTGTTGTTGGTTGGTGCCAATTAAGGCCCGTAATCATGGCGGGTTAAATATGGAAGCAGCAGCAGCAAACCAACAACAAACAGTACCCAAAAATATGGCGCAACTGTTAAACAATATGGTGCGACCGCGTGTATCCTTAAGCGAGCAAAAAAAAAAAAAGAAGAAAAAAATATGGAAAAGGCTTAAGTAAAAATGGTTTTATTTTTCAATCCGCTTCGCAATTGTGTTGGTATAGTAACGTAATCCTAGGTAATGAAAATCAGGCACATCGCTGTGAGGTTGTGTGTAGGCTGTCAGCTGCCACCCTCACTCCCTAGGATACCATAAAGAATTCGCTACAAAAAAGAAAACATTTGCTTTTCCACTTCGTTGCATTGATTGTATCCGCAGATTTTATATTATATTTTTTTTTGTGTCTGTATTCTTAAACATTTTATTTGCTACCCAATGAGAAAATAAATTTCTTCATGATGATGCTGATGGTTCACTACTTTCGGATTGAGTGTTTGTTTCCCTTGGATAAATGGATGACTGCATTTTTGCTCCACTTTCATTAACTTTTTTATTGCATGCTATAGGAAAGGATCACAGGTTTGACTGGAGTAAAAAAACAATCAAGTCACTGAATCAGTAGATAATGCTGTGGCTTTAAAGTCCCAGTATTAGTAACTCTACATTGAAAAATTGGTTGGAGCAATTGGAAGATAGGGTATGGGACCAACAAATGGACGCATCAATGATCAAGCGCGGAATAATTAATGCCGGACATTTGAAAATAAACAGTTTTATGTTTACAATTGAATATTAGTAATGACAATTCAAACTTAAATTAAGTCCGTACGTTGAATTTTAAGAATAAAATCTATAAAACAATAGAAGAAATTTCAGTTTTTTCATTTGTAAGGCGTGGCACCGCCCATGTTTTCATTTAAAGCTTTCCTTTTATGAACATAGAAAGTTTCATGTATATGTTATAAAAAAATAGTTAATGGGATATGATAAATTTTTCTCTCATATAATAGGCGTGGTGTCGCCCGTTTTTTTTATATCAAACAATTCCAATAACCTTCTACGGGCCATAAGAAAAGCTTATGAAAATACTAAAATTTGTCGTGTGATAAAATTGAAAAAACTATGGTTGTTTTCCATGTCAGAGGCATAGCATAGCTCAGTTTTTCTGGCTTTCCTCTTATATGGGAGGTGGGGCACCGCTCATTTTCTTATATCAAACTTTTCTAAGAACCTAGTACGGACAATGAGAAACATTTGAAAAAAAGATAAAATTAAAATCTGTTCTGTGGTAAAACATAAAAAATGTCAGCTATTTTCCATATGAGAGGCGTAGCTCCGCCCAGTATTTCACTGCAACTTACTTCTGTCTGTACTTTTAACATACGTATGTACCGAATATGATATCCTCAAGCCAAATAGTTGATAAAATATGATGAATTGCATTTTTCTCTTATATTTGTGGGCGTGCAATGATGATGAGTTTCGAGATGTTTTTGATCAACATAATCAGCCAAATTATCAAATTTGGACTAATGGAAATCAAAACAAGTTAAGGTGTTATTTTCGGCCGGGCCGAAACTCATATACCCTACGCTGCACTGAAAGTACCTTTTCAATAAATGTTAAAAAGACGTTGAAGAGGTTGAATAAGTCGAAAAAATGTGAAATGTTAGAAAGGTTGACAGAGGTTGAAAAATGTTGAAAAAGTCGTAAATATATGCAAAATGTTGAAAAAAGTTGAGAGAGGTTGAAAAACTCTAAAAAAGTTGAAAGAGGTTGAAAAAATTTGAAACAATTCAAAATTGATGAAAAAGTCGAAAAAATAAAGAAACTTATGAAGAAAGTTGAAAGAGGTTGAAAAAGTCGAACAAATGCATATAGGATATATTGGAAAAAGTTAGAGGGTTGAAAAAGTCGAAAGAATTTGGAAAAGGTTGGAAAAATCGAATAAAAATGAAAAAGTGGAAATATGCACGCCCACTTCTCCGATTCCGCCCACTTTTGGTTCAATAAATTATATTTGTGATCGACATCCTCAAATTAAATTTTTGCTTGTATAGTTCGCGATACATGCCGCAGTAAAATTTAAAAATGCTTTTCATAAGCAAACCCCTAACACCAAATTTTAGTATGATTGCTCACATGTTTCGATAAATATGTCACTTACCGTATTTTATTTGTATGGTAGGTGCCACGCCCACTGGTGCTATTTCAACCACTTTTGATTCAGATATACTCTATGGTAACTGAACCACTTATATTAAATTTCATAGCAATTGCTGCAATAGTTCACTTAAAGCAGCGATTACAAATTTATGTTAATATGGGAGGTGCCATGCCCACTGATGCAATCGCGTCAAAATTAATTTATTTTTAAAGCTTATAGTAAGTGACATCTATACACCAAATTTTATGAAGATTACTCTTATAGCACACTATCAATAACAATAAACGTTTTTTGCTTGTATGGAAGGTGCCACGCCCACATGTACTATTGGACTAAATTTTTGTAATAGGAGACCTTATAGCAATTATATCTACCTCATTAAATTTCATAACGATTACGTTGTTAGTTCTCTTAATATAAAGTTTATAAATACTGCTAGCTGTGCCACGCCCTTCATCGAGTTTTTTCAGTAAAGTGGCTGAGCTTGTATTGATGACTGCTTTCAGCGGCATCATCTCCAAAATTTTTATGAAAATCGTTTAGGCCTCTTTTGAGGTATATGGAATCAAAATTTTTAACTGTTGAAAAGTGCCACGCCCACTTTTACGATTCTGCCCACTTTTATCACAATTCAAGATATATGTAGTTGAAATGTGCCTGTTTACCAAATTTCATAATAATATCTTGCACGGCTTACGAGATATGGTGGTATAAAGGTTAAAATTTAGGGCTGTGCCACGCCCCTGTAGGAAGCTTTGAAAACTTGAAACCTAATCCTAATCTTGTTCACATGTGCATCAAATCACCAATTTTCATCAAAATCGCTGCAACTTTTTTCAAACTTGACCTGTGTATATTAGGGTGATTCAAATTTTTTATTTTTTGTTTTTTTTAAGGTGCTGTTGCATAAAAAGTAAGTTTATGATATGAAGAAAAAGCTCACGAAAATTCAGCTCTGTAACTCAATTTTATAAGGTGGCGCCGGAGCCTGTTAGTTTTACATGTAAATTGTATGGAAAAATTATTTTTTTCAAAAAAGGTGTCTAAATGGATAGGTGATTAGTGCTGTTGAGCTGAAAAGGGTCGTTTTTCGATGTAATTTTTTACGCTGAATCCGAATCTGGCCTCAGAATTGACTCATCATGTCTGAATCCTGAAATATTTGAGGCTAAGTACCTAAAACATGATGTTTTTTGTTTACTTTCGAGGCCATGTATAGGATTCAAAGAAAGTTAATCAGCTTATTTTTAACAAAAGCATCATTTAGTACCATCCTTGCCCTTTAAAATGAGCTTTCAAGTGGTGATCTGTGATGTTTCCTTGCAAAGTTATAGCCATTTTAAAGTGACATGAATTGGATCCCCTACAATGGGTTGCAACCCAACAGATTAACCAACGGGTTTCAAATTCATGTCACCTTGAAATGGCTGCAACTTTGCAAGGAAGCATCACAGATCACCACTTGAAAGCTCATTTTAAAGGGCAAGGATGGTACTAAATGATGCTTTTGTTAAAAATAAGCTGATCAACTTCCTTTGAATCCTATACATGGCCTCGAAAGTAGACAAAAAACATCATGTTTTAGGTACTTAGCCTCAAATATTTCAGGATTCCGACATGATGGGTCAATTCTGAGGCCAGATTCGGATTCAGCGTAAAAAATTACATCGAAAAACGACCCTTTTTAGCTCAACAGCACTAATCACCCATCCATTTAGACACCTTTTTTGAAAAAAATAATTTTTCCATACAATTTACATGTAAAACTAACAGGCTCCGGCGCCACCTTATAAAATTGAGTTACAGAGCTGAATTTTCGTGAGCTTTTTCTTCATATCATAAACTTACTTTTTAAGCAACAGCACCTTAAAAAAAACAAAAAATAAAAAATTTGAATCACCCTAGTGTATATATACATAGGGTATGGGCGGTTGGCGTGTAAGTTGGCCTATTTCGCCCATTTTCAATAGCAAGATGCCTGCAAGAAGATGTGACCTGTGTGTGAAAGTATCATTCCATTAGCTCTCTTGGTTTTCCCGTCAACCAGACAGACAGACAGACAGACAGACAGACAGACGGACAGACGGACGGACGGACGGACGGACGGACAGACAGACAGACAGACAGACAGACAGACATCGCTAAATCAACTCAGGTGGTGACGCTGATCAAGAATATATATACTTTTTCATATCTGCAACGCCTCCTTCTATATGTTACAAACGGATGGACAAAGTGAATATACCCTCGGTGTAGGGTATAAAAAAAAAAGATTGTCGAGAAGTCAGAGCTTTCTTAAAAGGTTTTTGGTTTGTAAGAGGTCGGAGCTGGTGGTCTATTTTCCTTTAAAAACTAAGCTACAAATTCCAAAGGTAAACAATGTACGCTTTCGTACCACGATAACAAATTATTTTTGGCCGAAGTGTAAAGCTGTGGTCATGTGAACGCAACAGTTTGGCGTTGTTACATATTGCCGCATAGCTATTGAATCAATGACTTCATTCATTTCCTGGAGAGTACCCTCTTTTGAACTTTGTTCTTTGAAACAGCCTTAGAGTAAGATTTATGCCAACAAGCATGCAACAATATTAGAGATGCAACAAAAGATCAAATGGAAAATTAATGGGATAGATAAGAAATTATACTGAGTTGTCATCGAAAAGCTTAATGAGACCGTGGTTTATTCCTCAAGGCATTGACTTAGTCCGATCATTCTCATTTTTAAATTCTACAAGATTTGTTGTAGTTCAACTGAATAAAACTGGATCAAAATTTGCAAAAAATTTTTTATAACAAATATATATAATTAGCATCCCAAATTAAAAAATATTAAATAAAATAGTTTTATAAAAAAAAAAAATCAAACGAAAGACAATGCCTTGTTTGTTGAAGCTTAGGAATTCAGCCAAAATGATCAATGTTCAATGTAAAAAATTTAAGCAAATTTTCACCTTTTCTATAAAAATCGAGTGCCCATTTAACTCCAATTTAGATCACTCCTGCTTTTTCTGACTGGGTACATAAGTGTGACTGCCTGTTTATTTGTTTGTGTATATGTTTGCTTATTTGTATTTATATGTTTGCATTTGTATCCGTATGTATTTTGATATGCGATCGCAATTTATAAATTTGTTTTCGCAAATTATATTTTATTTTTTTTTTGCGGTGGCATCTTTATGTCCATGTGTGTGCCGCCTTTTAAATTGTTATTAAATATCATAAATTGTGGTTTTGATAAAACGCAAATTGCATGTTAAATATTAAAAGAAAGTTATCGCAGCTGCTGGTTTTATAATGGGGCTAAAACAAATGGTGAAGTGTTTTATAATTTTGTTTGAATTTCTATGCTTGTGAACTGGACTTAAATTAAATTTATTTTTTAAAAACTTACAACATAGAAAAATATGTCAGAAAAACATGTACGTATGTATATGAGCTTTGTGGTCAAAAACTTACAACTTGAACTCCTAAAAGAAACGACCAAGACAATTGGTCTAATTTTGAAGCAAAGTTTAAATTGAATTTTAATTACAACCGATAAGATGTAGCAAGCAAGCCTCTTATTAAACCTTGATCTTGGACTTAGCAAACAAATTTTCATAAAGCAAAAAATATTTTCGACAATAAAGGAACTTTCTTCCAAGTAAAACGCTGAAAATAGTTTCTGACTGACAAAAAAGAAAAAGCGCAAAGGCTAAGGGGGGGTAAAATATCTTTGTGACAATCTCTGGATCATAAGTAAACATATTTCAAAAGGATGGTGTGGAACTTCCCACGCCTGTTAAAACTTCAAAACGCTATATATACTGATTGATTTATTTAAAGTAATGGTTGGTTCTCACAAACAGTAGGTATGATTTGAAAAAACTCTGGAGAAGAACTAGGCAAGTTTCTAACAGTAGCCGTGGTACTCTCTATAGAAACAAAAAATTTATATTGCTATACTGAGAGAAATTTATATAAGGTAATGAAAACAAATTTCACACAAATACAGAAAATATAGAAAAGCATGCATCCCAATTTGCTGCTTCATTCCCCTCCTTGGTATTTTTATTTTAATATTACAATTCTTAATAATGTAAAAATTTTGTGAATAAAATAAAAATATTACTTTATTCTTTATTAAACACAACTTTGTAGAATTGTGCGTTTTTCTTATTTGTTTTTTGTTTCTTTTTGCTATTCAAAAAGAGACATTGAGTACCAAGTTTTATTTAAAGTAAAATATTTTGACTCCTTGCAAACCATCTTTAAGCGCGATCTACATAGGTCACCAATCGTATTTGGTGAAGCAACTTTGTATTTCTTTCTTATTTCTATGAGATTGCAAAAACGTGAAAGTGCTTCATTGTCAAGGGTCTTTTAAGCAACGCAGCATTTTTTTATTAAAACAACGAATAGAAAATGAAACTATAAAAAGAAAAAAATTAAAGCAATTGCTATAATACGAGTAAAGAAAACTTAAATGGAAATCAATTGCAGACAAAAACAATTCAACTAGATATCACAGACAAACGACGCAATTTAAGTGTCACTCACTCAATTGCTAAAGAAAGCAACTCAACTTAAGCCACACTCTCATACTAAGTGCAATAAAAATGGAAATTTTACTCGGAACATTTCGTACGTACACGTAAATAAGAATGTATAATTTGATAAAAAAATAATATGACGACATCTGAACTTTTGACTTGCCTGCTCCTTAAGGAGTCAAAGAAAGTGCTGGCATTTTTGGTACATTTTTTTCAGTATACTTACGTTTTCAAAAATCGTTCTCAGTACATTCGACAAGGTTATAGTACACTTGGCCCATTTTTAGTACATTTTCGGTACATTCATTAGTAAAAGAGCTAAGATTTTGTTCGATTAACTTGTACATAATAATGATGAAAAATTACATTAGCCCTCTTAAAAGTACATTCCAAGTCTCGATTCAGCATACTTCCACAAAACCGAAATAAAGTCACTGGTTCAGGGACTTAAAATCTATAAGGAAAACATTGATAATTTGTTACAAACTTGGAATGTTTAGCTTACTGGGATTTTACTAATAATCGTAGTCATTCCGAACTCATACTCATACTCATACTCATACTCATACTCATACTCATACTCATACTCATACTCATACTCATACTCATACTCATACTCATACTCATACTCATACTCATACTCATACTCATACTCATACTCATACTCATACTCATACTCATACTCATACTCATACTCATACTCATACTCATACTCATACTCATACTCATACTCATACTTATACTCATACTCATTCTCATACTAATAATCATACTCATACTCATACTCATACTCATACTCATACTCATACTCATACTCATACTCATACTCATACTTAAGCATACCAAGTTTGAGTTTGAAAAAATAAGTACATTTGCCTAAAATCAATAGTTGAAAATAAGTACAAATAAGTACAATATCAATCCATGGTTTTATTATATGGTGGGTGCAGTAAAGAGAAAAATCAAATGGAACAAAGAAAAAATGCAACGACCAGCTGTCAACGCGGTGTGCTTCAGTGGTAAGAGAACGATCCTGTATTGCACCCACCATATAAGTACACCATGATTACGAGCTATTGTTTTTATAGCGAAATTTCTATATTGAAATCAGCCTTGATTCAGCCTTAGCGTCAGCAGTTTCACCGACAGCAGCCACGGTGCGTTGTTGCTCTTTGAAATTTTATTTTTCTTGACACGAAATTTGCCGCAATAGCTGCGGTTGCGATTTCAAAAAATGGTAAAAATCGAAGCATTTACACCGCAAACTTATTTTTACAAGCAAAATCGATTTTAGAGTGTTCACTGCAAGCCGAGAGAGCTCGGTTTTCCAGATGTTTTTTGCTGATGAAAAGACGCGTTCCACTGGTGCATTCGTTCCAGGTAGGCACAGAATGAATTCGACCAGACGAGAAAATTCAAAATAAGGCACTTGTGAAGCTTCCATGTGCTTAAAGATCTCAACCCAGCGCTCTTCAGATAACAATTTCTTCTCTTTCCATTCTTCAATTAGAATTACGCATTTCGAAGCATGTGCGGAATATTTTGGAAGCGTGGTCCATGATATTACCAAACGCCTTCACATACCGTAAGGTGGTGTCGGCTGACGAAGTAGAAAAGTTCGCAACAGTGTGGCTGTTCGATTTGGCAGACAACGCTTTCTTGTGTTTCGTGGATTCCAAATGCTTATCGATTTTACTCTTTCCGGCGTTTGCGATGTTGAGTTCCGCGTCGCACAAATTACACCGTATATCCCTTTCTGTTCTTCCTTTTTTCATTTGCGGATTTTTTTTTCTGAAGATCCGAAGCATGCATGCATCGCATGCTTTTCAACACACATAGAATGCATCTATTAAAATTTGTCACTCTCTTTTCCCATACGATTTTCTCACACAAAATCTGTCAATGCTTCGATGCCTACAAAAAGTTGAAAGTATGTTTGACATTTTTAAAAACTACAAGTCTGCGCTGTCAAACTCAAATTTAGTGATGCCACATATCAATTTTTGAAACATTCGCGTGTAAATACTAATTACAACTAATTCTAGTTACAACTATTTTGCAATCATCGGTCCAGCGCAAATGGTATTTATATTTATTATTAACTTGAGAAACAGATTTCTGCCGAAATAAGTACAAATTAAGTACGGTATTGAAAAATAAGTACAAATTAAGTACGCTTTAAAAAATAAGTACGGCAAGCTGAAAATAAGTACTGTACTTACTAAATAAGTACAGTTGGTATGCTTACTCATACTCATACTTATACTCATACTCATACTCACACTCATACTCATACTCATACTCATACTCATACTCATACTCATACTCATACTCATACTCATACTCATACTCATACTCATACTCATACTCATACTCATACTCATACTCATACTCATACTCATACTCTCACTTATCCCATGGCAATTCTTAACTTCTAAATTTTTATCAAATTTTATGTTAAGGTTAAGGTTTCTCTAGTCAATTATATTTGATACTTTTTATCACTTGGCGCCGAAAAAACTGATACCGAACCAAACCGACAACAGCTGCCACAAATGTGTACTTTTTTACTGCTGAAGCCAAATAATAGCAGATAAAGATCGGGTAAAGATAAATTGAACTATATCTTCCCATTTTTATTCTTTAGCAACATCCACTGTACTGTCATTGACGTTGTCTTTCGTTCTTTCGCACATTGTAGTCAAATTTGTTTCTTTGACTGAACAACAAAGCGAGACAAATATTATTGGCTCAGATTTAGTTTTGCAACCAACAACAGCTTACTATGGATGATTTGTAGATAAACCTTGAAAGTGTTGTACAGGTCAAAAGGTTTTAAAATGTAATTGCTGTACTGCTTTACCACTGAAAACTGCGTTATAAATTATAACATATCGCGATGGCTATCTTGAATATTTGAATATTAAGTGTGGTTTATTTTTAAATTTATTATTATGTCTTTGGTTAAGATTTTTATTTCGACAGTAGAATTATGGAGACTTTTCCACAGCAGGCAGTTTTGTTAAGCCAAAGATTAAATGAACGGTTAGAAACCTTTCAAAAAAGTTTTTTTTTGCTGAGAGTATCATCCAATATGATACAAAATGTTGTATTATTAATTTATGTCATTGTGTTAATTTCATTGCTTATAGTTCTTATCTTAAACTAATTTGTTAGTTGCTTTGAGCAAAGCAAACCCATAAATGCTAACTCATTTATTCGTTAATCTTCCTTATACTTAAATACAATCAGAAGAACACAATACTCAATTACTATTGAAAATTGCATTATGTATGTGGATGTGTTTGAAATGCCCTAGGACGAATCAATCAATGTGCCTCCGACTGTATCCTGCTGTTATCCTTAACTTAACTAAAACGTAAATTAATTTTGCAAGAGATCTTCTCTTTATCGTATATGAACTCTTGCAGTGATTTCTATCCTGCGGTCACGCAAACACTCACACGCATGCACACTCATATAGTCAGCCTTTAATTGCAATCAAGTAAATTAAAATGATAAAGTGTTGTCGTTGTAATCTCATGTGAGTGTTACCATCGTTGTTTTCATTACATGATGATGTCGTCACCTCGCGTGAAAAATCCATTTGAGAAAAATACTTGCGGAAAAATGCTGCTGATGTTATTCTGGCTTTTACCACAAATGATACTGACCTACATAAACTTGCAGTTATGTACACACACAAATACTTCTATGGGTTAGGGTGAACCTTATATATAAGTATAAATATGCAGATAGTCATAGCTGATGACAACATTTAGTTTTTCAAGCAAAAAACTTGGTAAGACAATACAATGCCTTTACCAGCTGCATTTGATGGCTGGCAATGAAACATTTTATTGATAACTTCGCAATCGAATTTGTTTGTTACGTTTTCCGCAGTTTGTTGCAATCTCTTAGAGATGGTCTCAATCTATTTATTTCTTTTTGCGATGGTCAGATGTATAACACAATTCAAGGTCCGAAAGAGTAACGCAATATCAATAAGCAACTAAATTAGAGGTACAACTTTACATTAAATACTTTCGCACTTTTTTTATTTTTGTGATTTTAGGTGCTCCCTAACATACATTGTGCTGAAGATTCAATGTTCGTTTGCCCTCTTATCGGTCTATTTCATTTTCACATTTTTGCTTTCACAGTCTTATCTAATTTTTGCTATTGCTGTTGATGCTTTTACTGGAATGGCAGGTCTTGTCCGCAGGATATTTTCGCTATTGATGAGGATGTGTAAAAGCAGGCACGTCTCAATAGATAAACCACTGAAAGAGCAACAACAAGGCGGCAGTCACCTTGCCAAGATACGAAATTAAAAGTTGTCTTTAACTCTTCTTTCCGTTGCCTTCAATGTAGGTATAATATTAATACTTCAGCGTGTGCAATGAATAGGGTTGCCAACTCTTGAATATAAAATGACGCATTTGAGTTTAAAAATCACTCAGCACTATTTGAATATATATGTATATATAATACCTGATAAAAACAACTTGCTGAATGGCTTTGATATTTCCTGAAGTTTTCGAGTTGTTCCTAATCACAAAGTTTAGAAATTTTTATGAATTGTGGAGGATATTAATAAAACCAAAATCCCCATTATCATGAACCTGCTTAGAGAAATAAATCAGTCAGCCTCCTTCCGGGAAGCGGAACTAGGCACAAAAATTCACTGTTTTTGCGGTGGAATTGCTCAAATCGTTTTTCGGTTGATATTTCTTTGAATTTTGTAATGAGATGAAGTTACTGAACATACTTTCAGCCGCGTTGATAAAACTCTCAGACCATTCAGTTTTCTTGTTTCTTTTGAGTAATTCAAAATAAAAGCTGGCAACCGTGTTTCTTCGGTATGCTTACTATTTTCTCTACTCTTGTGCTCTTTTTGTGTTACTTCAAGAGCCTTGTTCTATTAATCTTCGCTCAGGTTTTTTGTTTTCTTCATTTTTATTGTTTGCTTAAGAAAAGTGTTGTTATTGTACTTTTTAATTGTATTTACTATTGTAACATTGTTGTTTTAATACTTTAAAGTTCCTTTTTTCATGATTGTGCTCTTACTTTTTATGATTTTTTTAGTATTTTATTTTGTTTTTACTTTTTTACTACTTTTTATTGCTTGGGTGCAATGTTTCTTTGCGAACGTGTTGTGAATTTTTTGAGTCGTTTATACATAGTATATGGTATATTGTGATGTCTTGGGTTATTGTCCCGACGTATACGTGTGTATATGTTAATGTGTTTGTGTATCCCCAATGCCTTTGTGTGCAATCACAGTGGCAATTTAAATGGCGACGTCTTGCTTAAGGATATTTTCAAGAGGATGCAAGTTTATATAAGAAAAATGAACTCAAATAAAAGATTCTCTAGAGTAGTGCAAATTTAAAAGTTTCGTGTTCTTGTGGGACATTTTTTGGTACATATTTTTCAAAGAACTTTTAGCATTGTTTAAATGGAAAATGTTTGCCGTGGAATACCACGAGTGAATGAAGAGCCTTAAATGGCTAAGCATAATTGGAATTGATATTCCAGTTAAGCAGCTAAGAGACCTGTAAAATATTCTAGTTGCAGCATCATTCTAGTTACATTAAATTAGTACATTAAAGTTCGTTAAGTCAGCATGAGTAACCGTAACATATCTCTACTCACTAGTGAAGTGCTCAGTTAATTGGGAATCGTTGGTATGCATTTTTTGTTCCAAACTGCTAATTAAATATCATAACTTCATACTGAAGGTTTGTGCTTTAAATTGGGTGTTAGGATAATAGGTTAATGCAAAGTGGCTAGTGACCAATAGCAAGCTTTTAAAAATAGATATTTGGATCCGATGGAAATCCGGTTGCATGTAAGATGCTTTAAAAAATCTGCATACAACTCAAAGTACACAATAAAAACCATCAAACATGTTGGTGGTAACATTATGCAATGGGTATGTTTTTTCTCATCGGTTGTTGGCCTATTATATTGCATAATACGTAGGATGTGCGTTATGAATTATGTCAATTTATTGAATAGTATAGTGCTGCTATACTCCAAACAACAAATTCCAATAAAGTAGGAGCTATGCAAGATAACAAACCTAGACACTGGACGTAAATGACAAAAAAAATATTTAGAGACAACAACGTTTCCTTATTAGATTGGCCATCAAAGTCATCGGACTTAAATCCAATTGAAAACCTTTGGGAGTTTTGAAGAAAAGTATAAATAGTCGGCTATAAGCCCAAAACTATAGAAAACTTATGGAACAAAACTAAATGCCACGTGGTATGCTGTTGTTACCTCAATTTGTGTCTTGCTTGTGAATTCAATGGATCGTCAATATATTTACAATATATTAAAATTAATCTCATTAACAATTTAATATAGCGAATTTGACAAAAAAAAAAAAAATTGCTGATATAAAAAAAAAACTTTTTGTCGTCGCTTCTAAAAGTAAAAGCCATATTAACATATTGCCCTATCCCTATCTCTTCCTTAGAGATCCATACACATATCTCCATATCAAATTTATCAAGATCAGTCGATCGATTTAACTAGGAAAATATATTTACTTGATAGGGGCGTGGTGCCACCCAGAAATACCTTTTTTGAAGGTATGATCAATCTCGATACTAAGTTTCATGAAAATCGGTTCATTAGTTGAGCTGTGAAAATATATTTTCTTATCGTGGCGTGGCACCGTCCACTTTAAAACAAATCCATTTTCTCAGGGTTCAATCTATTTTTGTTTCAAATTTCATCAATCGAATTTTTTCGTGTTAAAGGCGTGGCACTTCCTACTCAAACAAATATATTTACTGAAAGTTCAATCTATCTTCATTCTAAGTTTCATCAATTTCGGAGAAGCGGCTCAGCCGTGACAGCATTTTTACCCATTAAGGCGGTGCCCCACTCCTTAAGGAACTTTAAGTTTTAATTAACGTTTTAAGGGTTCAAAAGTCAATACATTAGCTTAGCCGTGGAAATGTATTTTCCCGTTAGAGGTGTGGCGCCGCCTACTATTAAAAAAAATTCACTATGCACTACCCCTTTTCACAAACTTTCCAATGAAAAAAAAAATTAAGCGATTATATTATGCTATAACAGTTAAACTGTTTCCAACTGCTTATTTAAATAAACAGGACTTGTGAAAAACAAACGTGAATCTCATTTTTGTCGGTTTCTTGACTCTTGAAAATCTCTCTACTCAATAATGTATTTGCGATTCAATATACGCACTTGTCCTTTCATTGGGCCCCGTTTCCTTATCGAAATTTTGGTTCAGAGCTTTCTCGAACCATTCCTATTATTGGTGTAGAATTTAGTTGCACTGCCTTAAATAGCCTCTTCTAAATAAAGTTTCAAAGTTTTTAGTTACACCGTAGATGCTTCACCCCTTATTCGAAACGTATACTTTTTTCGCTGCTAGGCCCAAGCATTTCTAGTTTTTGTATGAAATTCCGTTGCATTGCCTTAAATAACACGGCCCAGTAACAAAATTCCTTTTTAGTAGTGTTTCCATTAGATTTTTGAGTTCTGATTGCGGAAAAAGTAGTCACAAAATCCCATCATGTAAGGTTTATGAGATATTCTAACCTAAAAGTGCAAAAAATACTTTTTTTTGACATATTTGAGGTAATGTAGCACAATGATTTTTTTTTTAAAAGTATGTATAGGATCTTAGAGAACAATTTTCTTCTTTCAAATGCCCTTAAGTTTTTTGAAATATCTTCTTTTTTTTCGCCGAGTTATCGCATTTTGATAGAGCAATTCTGAGCCTAGATTTCAGGATAACCCAAACCACAACAAATCAGCACTAAAGTCAAAAAATGAGAAAAAAAAGTTCCAATTTGTAGGACTGTGGAATTCTCTCATTAAAGCGTTCAAAATTTATTGTTTCTATGGCGGGTTACACTACCACTTCCAGAAATTTACTTGACTGTCATTTTATCAAAAGGAAAGTTCTACAACTCATTTGTAGCACACGCACGCGAATGATTAAAATTCTTCATTACAAGTCCAAATTATGTTATTGAATACATTTTTAATGAACTGAAATGACCTAATATTTGAATAATCCGAAAACAAAATAATTTACATATCTAAGCAAAACTCTAAACAATTTTCTTATATAGCGAGAAAAAAAAAGTTACTTCGAAATTTCAATAAATTTCTTACAAAATTTTTTTCGAAAGGAAAAAAACCAACTTGAAAATGTCAACAACAACCAGTTCCCATTATTTTCTTTTTTATATTTCATACCTCATATCGAATATCCTTGCTGCAAAGTGCACGCCCCCCAAACTGCTGGCACTGATGTTGATGCTGATGCCAGACTTTGGCAGCAAATATTCTATTCTGTTTATGCCATGACTTTGTTTTATTATTTATTGTTTGTTTTTTGTTTTTGCAAATTTCGCAAAAATTCAATAAGTGTGGGGGAGTGGCGTGCACGCGCAAGAGAGGTAGAGAAATATGAGCAACTCAAATAAAAAAGGACAATAACCAGCAACAACAACAGCGACGACGACAACAACAACAACGGACTTGAAGTGAAATGGAAAAAAAAATCTATAACGATGTCCTCGGAAATAAACATAAAAAAAATGATAAAAAAAAAATCACAGGCGTAGAAAAAATTAAGACTACAATTGGGGTAGGGTAGGAGGCACCAAAAAAAAAATTCATTGCGTTGGCTGGCAAAGCGATATAATAATTTAAAGACAAAAAAACTTTTTTTATGTTCTGTTTAATTTTTATATTTTTTTTTTCTTGTATCGTGTCCTTTGACAAGAGGAACAACAACAACAGCAGTGACAACAACAACAATTTTTAAAATTGACATTTTTATTACACTTGGTAAGAAAATTTGCTGCTCATTTGTTATAATGGACAACAACAACAGCGACAAGAACGCTGTGCGAGACTTTTTCTCTCTATAGCTGGTAAGTCCTGGTTTTTTTTCAGGATTTTCTCAAGAATTCGTTAAGCTTTTTTCAAGTTTTCAACTTTAAAAATAAATAAAGGAAAATTTTTGTTACTAACTTTTGGTAGTGTAAAGTGAATATGAAAAAATCTTGGAACAAATAAATATGTGCACAGTGCTTCGAAATTTATAAATAAATTTTTAAGTTACAAGCGTGTTATGATGAATTTTTTTATACAACGTGCTATCCGACAAGAGTTGTAATTTCAAATTTTGGGCCATTTTGAACTTTTAACATTTAACTATCATTGAGATATCTTTAAATAACTTATGTACTCTGACAACGTGTTAAAATAGAAAAAGTTCACAATGAATTTCCTGGACATCTGATTTCTCAAAATGGTGACTTCCATCCGGCTGCCAAGTTCGTGCGACCGTCCGTAATGCTTCACCAATGATTCAAGCACTAAAAGAAGATATCAGTGCTGCTATTCACTAAATTTTGCTGCAATTATAGAAAAACTTGACGCAAAAGTCGAGAAGACATTTGGCAGACATTGTATTCCATTACTAACCCCAAACTTTAGACTAAAATAAATATATATAATTACTTTTCCCTCCATGTTGGATGTCCCAAAAGACAGCTCTTGTTGGACATTTAAAAGAAATTCAAGTGCTTGTCAAAAGTAGATACTAAGCTATATAACTTTTTACACACATTCTATTATTAAATATTTCCTAGATAATCATAACTAATGGTGGATATGTGTCATATAAAAAAACCATAAGTAGACTGAGGTTTTTTTCAAAAATTTTTATTATAAAAGAAGATAAAAGATCATCGAACCTGTCGCCTTAGCTTTCTAAGTTGATCCTTCTGAATTTTCTCATATATTAATAAAGACTTCTAATATGTAAAGGGAATAGTGTGAAGAACGTAAATTATCAGTAAAACACATCATTAACAATATTATCACAGCTCGTGGCCTTATCACACATGATTTTGCTTGCGAAATTCTGAGAAATACCAAATTATGTCCCGATTTTGATCCGAACATTATACTAATATGAAGCAGCATGAATAAAATTAATAATTTTCCAATTATGTTTTAAATTCCGACATTTCACAAAACAACCTCTTTCAATCTGCGGTTATAATGCAAAACAGCATAAGTTCTTTGCTTCAACGCAAGACCTACTTACTTATTTTCACGTTCAATTTCCAAAACAAAAACAAAACACAACACTTAATCAAAATCTAGTAATGCCAAAAAATACAAAGAGAATATCAAAAAATTATTGGATGTACATATTTCAATCTGTTTTTCTGTATAGTAAATTTTTAAATGAAAAAATAGTCTACGATCTTGTTTCAGCTCTAGAAGCACTGCCAGTTTCCATTTAGAGCTAAGAATGTTATTTGGGGTTAGTCGAGTTTCATGCTTTTTCGTCTATTAGGCAATGATTTATATAAAAAAGGTGTTCAGACTTTTAATTTCAAAAGTTCTTTCTCAAGTGACACCCACATTAAATAAATATCTTGTGGTGCTAGTTTCGTGTTTTTGCGACTGCTGTTTTGGTCTGGGAAATGATTTCTAGTTGAATAATAGGGACAAAAACTTGTTACTTATGGCACAATTTTGGCATTCCAGGGCCCTATTCTATACTGCGATATGTTTCGAAAGCCAATTCGATTGAATGCAATTATTAAATTGCGATACGATTTTGTTATGGATCGCATTAGAGAGCACCGTCTCTGGATGTACAACAGCTGTTTTGAATTTTGATTAAAGTTTGCGGCAAGATATGAGCACGTTTCCCAAATTTTGTATTTTGGAATGGACTAGCTATATGAAATGGTAACTGTAATTCGGTCAAGGCTACCAGTTATATTTTAAATTTCATTGGAACTTTAGAGCCTGAACAATAGTTCTATAACTATTGTTGGCTTATTGTTTTATGCCATGCCATTTTGCTTCGATTTTTGACATATCATTTTGATTTTCGGTCATTTGCTGCATCTGGAACACTGGGAGTTCCACTCCTAACCTCTAAATTTCTCTAGCAACTTTTCAAACAATATGATATATTCATTAACATCTTCTTTTCATAATATCAGTTGGTATAAAAGTATGGTTGGCATCTAAATAAAAGCCACCGAGGCCATCAAATCCTCAATATTGCCGCAAGTAGGAGTTTACAAAAGTTTGTATTCGTCGTTACGGTGAAAGAACAAGATTTATCAGCATAAAGCAGGACTGACTAAACTATTTATTTATGTATTAATTGTTCGGTGTGTGTTAAAACATATTAACTTTCCATATTTTTTGAAATTGAGCAAAGACATCTATTGCTTTGCTAATTCTTGCTACTAAAGCTTCTGCTCGCTTTAGAGTGCAGAATGTGATAAGCTCAGCAATATTGCGATTGGTTTCGACATATTATGGTACACTTACTTACTTAGATGGCCATAACAACCCGTTGTCAGGTTACGGCCGACCTCATTAGCTCTCGCCAGGCACCTCTGTTTTGCGCGCGCCTTCTCCAATCGTTAATGCCAAGCGCGGTTAGGGCTTCCTCAGCTTGGTCTATCCACCGGAGGCATGGTCTCCCTCTTCGTCGTTGACCGGGGACTTTCCCTTCGAATACCTTTTTCGCTGGAGCTTCTTTATCCATACGATGGACATGACCCAGCCAGCGTAGTCGCTGTATTGTTATACGCTTAACTATGTCGATGTCGGCGTAGAGCTCATACAGCTCGTGGTTAATTCGAATGCGATAGTCGTCGCCAACTCGAACAGGACCAAAGATTTTGCGGAGAACTTTCCTCTCGAACACCCCAAGAGCGGCTGCGTCTGTTGTCGAAACTACCCATGCCTCAGCGCCATAAAGAAGCACAGGTAGAATGAGCGTCTTGTAGAGTGTTAGCTTTGTCGATCGAGAGAGAGCTCTGCAACGTAATTGCTTACTGAGACCGTAGTAGCACCTATTAGCACCTATTAGCAATTGTTATTCTCCGCTTAATCTCCAGACTGACATCATTGTTGCTGGTTACGGCAGTGCCAAGGTAGATGAATTCCTTGACAACTTCTAATTTACAGTTGCCCGCTGTAACATGAGAGTCTAGATCCCGTGCTCTCTTGTTGTTGTTAGTAAACATCATGTATTTCGTCTTGCCTTCGTTTACCGTCAAACCCACTTTGGCTGATTCCTTTTCAATAGCAGTGAAATCAGCAGTAACATCTCTCTTACTCTGACCGATAATATCAATATCATCAGCGTACGCAAGGAGCTGAACACCTTTGAAGAAAATGGTGCCATTATGATGCACACCGGCTTTTCGTACGATCCCCTCCATAATGAAATTGAAGAGATCGCACGAGAGCGGGTCGCCTTGTCTGAAACCTCGTTCGGTATTAAAAGTTCCGGAGAGGTCATTCCCTACCTTGACGGTGCTATACGTATTGCTCAACGTCATCCTGCAGAGCCTTATCAACTTTGCAGGTATACCGAACTCAGACATAGTTGCGTATAGGCAATCCCGCACTGGGCTATCGAACGCAGCTTTGTAATCGACGAAGAGATGGTGAGTGTCGATTTGATATTCATGGGTTTTCTCCAGGATTTGGCGTAGTGTAAAAATCTGGTCTATGGTGGACTTACCAGGTCTAAAGCCACACTGATAGGATCCGATCAGCGTTTCTGTATACGGCTTCAATCTTTCACACAATACGCTCGAGAGGATCTTCTATGCGATGGAAATAAGACTGATACCCCTGTAGTTGGCGCAGATTGTCGGGTCTCCTTTCTTTATTACAGGACAAAGGATCTTGTAACAAGACCTTGAAACTTTTATACTTTTAATCAAAAAGTTTTCGAAACAAAAGTTTCTGAAATCTTTTTTGTTATAAAAGTTCTTGTAAACTTTCGTTAAAAACTTTTATGAAATAAAAAAAACTTTTATTGAAAAAACACTTTTTCAAAAAATTTTTACCTAGAAGTTTTTCCAAAAAAACTTTTATAAAAACTTTTTCACAATAGTTTTTCTAAGAAACTTTTAAAAAACTTATTTATAAAAGATTTTTTTTTAAAGTGTTTTTTGACTTTTATTAGAGAAAATTTTTACTTTTAAGTTTTTTTTTATTGAATTATATTTTTAACAGTCACATGCAAAGGCTTGGTTTTGACTTTTATTTTCAAAAGTGGAAAACCAAAGAAATTAGAAATTTTAAAAAAAAACTTTTATTAATAAAAATCAAAAAAAGTTTTTGAAATATAAGCCAAAAAACTTTTATCTTCTAATATAAAAGTTTGAAGGAAACTTTTATTTTATTTCACAAATATTTAAGTTTAAAGTTTACATTTACCTAAAAAATCTTTTTCAAAGTTTTACCAGTTTAGATCCTATTCGATAATTTGTTTCTTTTATCGACTTCTTCGAAAATTTTACATTTGTTTCAACTTTTCGATATATATGGAATATATTTAAAACTATTCAATTTTCATCAACTCTTCAAGGATTTTCATTACTATCAAATGTTCCGAGAGTTTTAACGAATTTGTCCAAGCTGTTCGATACAAATCGAGGATTTTTGACTTTTATTGTCATTTTATGTGATTTTCGATACTTCAGTCAATGTTTTCGATACTTTATGACAATATTCAATATTTCATAACTTTATTGACATTTTCGATGTTTTACAAAGCTATTTGATACTTTGTACCTTATATCAACTCTTTTTCGATACTATTTGAAACTTTGCTACTTTTTTTTTAATGCTATTGATACTTTTTGACTGATTTGAGACTATTCGATACTTTTCTTTTTCTGTTGATGCTGATCAATACTTTTCGACTGGTTTGAGTAATTTTATCGATTTCATTCAAATGATTCGGTAACTTTTGACAGAATACAATACTTTTCGATTCTAAAACAATAACACACTGGTGAACTCACCCTTTTTATTCTAAAAACCAAATATGTATTATATAATTGACAAATCAATGACGCAAATGAAAAAGCCGATTATCAGAGACATAAAAAATTTATACATTTCTTTGAACTCACAAATTCTTATTTATTATGGTTAAAAATTAACATAATCTGGCATTTCGTACAACAACTTTTTTTTTTGATAAGTATATTATCATATAATATTTTTATTAAGAGTTATAGACAGCTTGTCATATGACAACTGTTTTAATCAGACAACTTTAAGATGGACAAATAGCCACTTCATAAATGAGCAAAAAACAAAAATTATAGTAATGTTGTCGCGACGATATTTTTCATAAAAATGAGTTAATATATGACTATAAAACTTGTGCCACTACGTCAAAGTCCAATGAAGCATAGGCTTTTTGTTGCTTATATGATAGAGAAACTCATTAGGCTAATTTATGACCAAAATCGATTGTCAAGAAAAAGTTCATAAGACTTATTACAAAGATTTTTCAAACAGCAAACTTAATCTTTATATTATAAACAAAAATCAGATTATTTAAGAACGTAACAATTATGTGGTTACGCATTTTGCAAAATATTTGTGTCGCATATTGCGAATTTTTTACTTTTAAGAGATTTTCTCACAAACTTCCATCATTCCAACAATGACATTTTTTTTAAAAACTTCTTTTTTCATTTCTTTTTTAAAAAACATAAGCCCATCACTTCAACTAGCATCGAAAATCAGTGCTACGGTGCTTAGAAAGTTGATTGTTGTGCATTTAACAAAAAATAAAAAGTTTTACTCTCTTATGTCTCCTTTAGGCCATTCAAAACTTTATTGATAACAAATTTGCAGCTCTTATCAAATTTTTTTACATGCTTTTTTTTTTGCTGCAGTTTTTTTAAGCCAAACAACACAAGAAAAAAGTGAAAAACAAATTTTACCAATAATCGTTTTCACGAGAAAATAAGTTTTCAAACACGCGCCCAAATAAATATATAAATAAAAAAAAAAAAAACTTAATCGAAAATACCAAATTACATGTTGCGAATTTTTAATGAGCTAAAGTTGCGAAGTTAAAAAAAGTTTCTTCATTATCAATAAAAAATATACAACATAGAGAAATCCCCAAGAGATGTTGGGAGACAAAGTGAAGAATGAATGACAAAATGCCATGGCACAAGAAGGTCAATAAAACTTTTATTTTTTAATGAAATGGTATACAATTTCTTTGTATTGATACAAATATTGGCTCGATATTTGAAACTATTTATAAAAAAAAGTTCAATGCAATAAAGTAAAGCAGAGCAGAGAGCAATAATTTTATTTTTTAATTAAAGACTTCGTGATTGCTTTTTTTAACTTAAGATTTTTATCTACTTACGTAAAAATTTGGGAATAACAGCTAGCATATACATTTTTATCTCAAATGAATCTCAAGAAAAGGTTAAATATGTTGTATCTTCCAAAGTAGCATAACTATGCTATTGTGCTGTAAAAGCGCTTTTAATGCAATTCGAAAGTCATTTGTTAGCATTTTTTTTAAGTGTCTATTTTTATTCTTTCAAAACGTTTTGACAGCTTGTTTCTAGCTTAATATAAAAATTGCTTCAAAATGTTTTCCAAATCTTCTTCAGAAAAGTTTATATTGCCGATATAAATGTTATGAACAAGCACAGCTTCGTTGCTATTTTCTTTAGCTATAAGCTACTTTTTTTACTTTAACGGAGAGATTACTGGTTATCAAAAGCACTTGCACGCAGTGCTGCCAGGTTTTTGGCAAAAAGTAATAATACTATCGCACAGAAAACTGTACTACGATCTTTGGATTTGTCTACTTTGTGAAATTGTCTGATAGCGACTTCATCTTCAAAAATCAAAACGTGCTTAGCTTTTGTGGACGAAAAATCCCCGGCAATGGCAGAAAGAAACATTAAAATTTTCAAATCTTTTTCATCATCAGTTTAAAATCCTGATAATATATATAAATACAAAATGTAACAGAAAGTTTTCAATATTTTTTTAATTCAAATATGGGGTAAAACACACGAAAACGCCACCTGAAAAAATTTTTGGCTCTGATTTGACTGAAATTTAGTATTATTGTAGTATCAATGTCCAGCAATAAAAGTGCGTTTAGGATTTTGCCCTAATATTATTTGTTGTTTAGATACGCGGGTATGAAATTCACGATTTTCGTACTTTTCCAGAATAAGTGTTTTTTTTTTTCGAAAATTCATAGCTTACAGTAAACTTTATCAATTAATAATTTTTAAACACACATTTTTAGGTTTTTACTTGTACTTTTTAAAAAAAATTACTGATTTTGAAAAAAAAAAAATTTAACAAATATTTTGCGATTTGAAAAATATTTTTGCATTTTTTTTTAAAAATCCATGTTATAAAATTTTTTTTTTTTTAAAAAAACTTTGATGACACATTCTGAAAAGTGGAGGATCTCTCAGTGGGTCTATTTTTCACCATTTTTCGAAAAAAATACATTCGATGGGAAAAACCATAATGTATTTTCAACAGAGGTTGGTACTACATACTTTCCATTTCCTTCGACAATTTTGAGGCCCTTCTTTCGAATGGTGCAATCAAATATTTTTCTTCTAATTTAGTGAAATTAATAACTTGTTTGTGGCATTTTAAATTTACAATTTAGTGAAAAATTATGTTTTAAGTAAAAAATATAATTCTGCATTTATACCCAAATCCTTCAAAGTCCGCCAATTTAATTTGTTATGTCCATGCTTAAAATACCTTTTTTAGCACAACAATATTTACAAAGAAAACTATATTAAAAGCAGTATGTGAAATAATTTTCCAAAGAAATCAGCAAGCTTATTAAAATAATTAGGTTCTTGAATATCAGTTGATACCTACTTGAAAAATATTCCATATTAAAAATTATCGCTTTTCTCATTAAAAAATTTCCTTAACAAAAATCCTTTCATTTCTGATTTTTTTCAATATAACGAATTTTTTATATCCTCTCAAAAACTACTTATTTGTAGCAAATAAGTTTGGGTCATTCAGTGTCACTCAAAATGAGTTACCAACCAGCCAATCGCCAATACTAATGATATTAGCAAGCATATCAAATCGAAGTCAACCGAATCGAATTGTATACCCTCATCAAAAATGGAGTGAACACTTTTTGCATTCTGTGTCACCAATTGAGTAACGTGTGAAAATGTTGCACGTGTGCTATGTCTCTTCGCTATGAAATGAGTTGTATTGCGAACCAAGAAGAAAAAATAAAAAACGATATACCCACTAGTTAGGGTGTTATCTTTGGCGATACTAAAAATAAAATACCCTACGCTGTAAAAGTGCTCGTAAAAGATGAAGTTTTTATTAAAAGGGTACTTCTTCTGCTATGTTGTGTGGATGCACCAAATATTGTATTTTAAATGATAGCTATATGGGAGGTGCAACAATTCATTGCCAAAATCTTCCCCACCATTTCAAAAGGGCTTGTCTATACCATTTCCAGTATTTGTATGAAAAATGGCTGAATTACCTCAGAAAAACGTTTTCAGTATAGCGTCTTGTATTGGAGGTGCAACGTTCTCGCGTCAAAATGCTCATAACCAAAACTAGCATTTATTGTAAAGTTTGACAACTCCTTACAAGAGAAGCTTCCTGATATCTTTCCGAAATCTGGGTGATTTCAATACAAGCCAACAATTGGTTCTTAAGCTTTCCAAGTATTATTGTCATGTTATTTGCTTTAACTAACGAATAAAAAATTTTAATATTCAAAAGAGTAACTCTAATTAATTTTTTTTTTTTTGTTAAAAATAAGTAAATTTTATGTTCCATTTCAGTGTGCAACACTTAAAAATATATATATCAGTTATTCTTTTAATAACTGCACACTTTGTTTTTTTTACGATTCTGAAGATTTTTTGAAACGAAATATCTCAAAAACTATAGTGTATAGTATAATCATATTTGTTAAGATAGACTATAACTTCATAAAAAAAGTTAAAAAAATTTAAATAAACTTTTTAAAACACAAATTTTTTTAATAAATCAATTTTTTATATGTTATTTTTCAATCAATACCAAGAATGCATGTGCTTTCATATCGAAATTCCCGCCATGACTACGAATTTTTTACTGATGACGCTCACCATGTTTTTTCAACATAAAATTTGACATAGAATGTTTCTGCATTCAAATTGAAATTCCCGATATAACTTTGGAAAATATGAGTTTTTATAAAGGTGCACATCAGTCTAATTGTATGCTATTTTCCATTCTTTCTTAACAAATATGATCAACTGATTTTTATCCTATCTACTATAGTTTTTGAGATATTTCGTTTCAAAAAATGTTCAAAAACGTCAAAAAAAACAAAGTGTGCAGTAATTAAAAGAATGACTGATATACAAATATATATATGTACATTTTAACAATCAATAGTTGTTCACGTTTCTAATTGAAATTAATTGAAAAACTTACCCCAATTTTAGCCGTCAGTTGACCAACAAGTTAATTTGAAAATAATCTATTATATATTGTTGGCTGCATATGAAACATTTTTTTTTTTTTTGTGTTCCTAATCTATATTTTCATAATAATTGTACAAACTATTAATGTATTAAGTATTAGATATTCTTAGTTGAGTTATAAGTAACACCAAATTAGTGCAGTCAGTGTTCAAATATTTAATAGAGACCCAATAGTTGGCCAACTTATTCAATTGACTTCAATTATTTAATGATCAATTAATTGATGTTCAATTCTTGGCCAACTATTTAATTGCATATTTTTAGATGTTAATCATACGTCATGCTATCCAAAATTAATAGATGTATGTACTTATTTTAAAAACAATTTATTCGGCAATAAATATTTAAATTAATTTGTAAACTGCTCAAACTTTTACCAGAAGTGACATTAGGGCGAAAAAAAATATTGATCAAAGAATTATTTTTCAATAAATTACTATATTCATTTTAAATAAAATTGAAATGAAATCTATAAAGTATACAAATTACGGTGCAACTTAAAAAAGATTGAAAAAATTTTAACTTTAAATTATGATTGCAAAAGTCAGAGGGAACTTTTACGAAAATTTTATTTAATGACTGAATGATTGTGACTTAAAAAAAATGTTTGCAATTTTCTTATAAATAAAAAATAATCTATGTTTCTTTGTTACTCAATAAAGTATTTAGTTTTATTTCCCATTTGTCATATATTTTTTGTAATTGGTTCAATTTTTGTCCAGAGCTTGTCCGTACCATTCCATGAATTTGTGTGAAATTAGGTTACAGCAATATTAATAACTTTTTCAGTATAGCATTATATAACTTATATTCATGTAGGAGGTAATACGTCCTCTTGTCAAAAGTTGCTCACATTTTCAATTGCTAAATCAAAGCATTTATAGTACCTGTATGCAATAAATATTGCATTTTGCAGCCTTTGTTTGTTGAAATATTTTATGGTATCGATGAAGCTTTACATATTTCATTTGTATAAATAGTAAGACGTAATTGAAAATTTAACATACCCTTCACTTTTTTACAAACGGAATGACAAAATAAATATGCCTTAGTGTAGGGTACACCAACAAAAAAAAAACAAACTGAAATGAATAAACGAACAGTACGTACTCGTAGTAAATGGAAAGACTTAACGAAAACTCAACGAAATGAACGGAAATTAAGTTATGAAAGAAATCCGAAAAAAACGCAAATGACATTGCAACAGTTAGTTGTTGACAGTTGAATGACATATGGAGAAAATAAAATAAGACAACAACAACAAATGAAAAGTTGGCATAATATTAAGAGCAACAAAAACTGTAACAACGCGCGTCGCCTACATGTCAATGTCAGCAGAGGGCAATCAGAATAAATGCGAAAGATGATAAAAAAAAACACATTTGAGGTATCCAGAAATGAAATTTTCAATTTTATTAAATAGTAAAGTTTTAGGATTTATTTGTAGCAGCGTGGTTGCTATTTACAAAAGCGTTCGGGATTAAAAATAGTTTTGCTTATAAAATCTCATAGCTTGATGTTTCAAAAATATACGCCTCAAAAAACCCTAGCCAATGTATAAGAAATAATTGACGAATTACCATTACCTAAGCCAAATCGCTTACTTTGGAAGCATAAAATGAAGAATGAAGATTTTTTGTAAGATCTAAGAACGGAAAAATTTGAAAGAAAAACTTAGTAACTTAGTAAATTTTCATGGGTTAAAGAAAAATATGACAAACACAACTTGTGATTGAGCAAAAAAATTAACGGCACGTCCATTTATACAATCTCACACATGATGGTTGTTTGTTTGAGTAAATTGCTATATGCCAAATTTCATTCGAGTGATTTTTCTTTGCATGGGTGTATTTATAGGGCGTCATATTTTCAAATTGCATTAAAATACAACCAGAACATCTAAATAGCTTCAATTTTGGCTTCCTAGAAAAGATAATTATTTGGGCGAAAATATTTTTTAATGTCTAAATTAGTTCTCTTTATATTAATTTCACTTTTCATGAAAAAAAAAACCAGGAAATTTAATAAAAAATACACTCATTCGCAATTATAATACAACTAATTCATCATCTAAGGCATAAAATTATAACAAAGTTGTATATTCTTTCGAAAAATACAGTAACTCAGTTGACTTTCTTAGTAACGCAGATACTTTTCATATAAAATATTTCTGTCCAGGAGCTTAAGTTTCATGTTATAAGGAGCTGTATCTTAAAATTTTTACTAGATGGCGCCTAAGCTGAATATCACAATAAATTTTAAAAGTCATAAGCTTTGTTACAGCCCCAATATATGCCATTCTTCTAAAACGTGTAATTAAATGCAATATATTTTACACTGTGTCCCCAACAATAAATAATATCTTAGCTACACTGAGTTACTATAGAAACTCAACTTTAAAATAAAACAATTGATATTCTGTAAATTTAATATCGATTGTTTTATCGTTACTTACGATCGAAGCATGACCACCGAGCGGGGGGAAAATAGCTAGCCGAATAATTCACCAGACTAATATCGTGAGAAGTGAATGTGTTATTTGTATGACCGCTGAGTTACCGTCGTAAAAATGCAAGTAATGACGATATTTGCATTATTATTACTCACAAACTCAGATATTTAGGTATATATTTAGAATTGTGATACAAATTTGCTATTGATGAAATAGTTATATTTTTACAACTGCGTTACTGCAGTTAACGCAGTCTCTTTGAGTGTACTTTTCTAAGTAAATTACATAATTCTAACAAAGATACCAGTACATGGGTTGGTTTATTTAACGGAAAAATTTTTATTTGTCAGAACTCTTCAGTAATTTTCAAGATGTTGATTTTTTTACTACCCATGTTTAAAAAAATATTTTAATTTTTTTCAGAAATGTTAAATTGAAGTTATTTTTGTTATTCTATATTGCATTGAGCTCATCTTTTGTTAAGAATAATTATCTGTTAGATCTTCTTTAAAAAAGTACAAAGTACAGTGAATGAGCAACTACTGTGTTGCTAACACAACCACTGCGATACTTTTTTCCCCAGTTTTTATAAGCAAATAGAGCTATATTTATTCTTCTAACTATTAAAAATACCTTGACACCATATATGTCTTGAAGTTCACCATAAGCCTAAGCTTCTCGCAAGTTTGTGTATTAAGATTTGTATAAAGGGGTATTTTTGAAAAATTTCAAGATTTTTATGAAAGATTTTGGTAACGCAGTGATCTTATTTCTTAAAAATACTTTACTAAACTGATTATTTCTGAAGTTTACCTTAATAAGAGAATAATACTAGCTCTATTGCTTAAAAGTGCCAAACAAGTTAGCTTGCTAGTTTTAGTTGAGTAACGCAGTTGACTTTTTTTCGACGACTTCCATTATAAACTGTCATAAATCACATAATTATCAACAAAAGTTCGCTGCAGATATGAGTATATTATACAGTACATTTTAATGATTCTGACTTAGTACTAAAAACTAAAAAAATTTTATCTCAAATTAATTTTTTTTTTTTTTAATATCATGTCGTGTTAGGCATTAAAAAGAGTTTTGGCCCTTTTGCCATTTATTACGTGAATATAGTTTCGCGCCAGTAATCACAGAGACTGGACCTGACAGAGCACAATCTGAAGGTCCTGAAATTTGTGGCTCATTCACATAATTTTAAAAGAAATAATTCAGCGGTGTCTAATTCACGCGGTAATGTCGGCAAATTTATTTCATAATTGCAAAATATAATTTGAATTTACTGAGCAAAAAATCTACCAACGTCGCCAGATTTGCTATGAATTTTGATTTTTCTTGCTTTTTTGAAAGTATGACATTTCAAAAAAAAACACCCTGTATACATCATCAACAAAATTTATTGTATCAGCTCACTATTTGTTGCGTTAGTTTTTCTCTATTAAACGAGTAATCTTATATTCATCACAACTTTAGGCTGTTTTTAGTATATTTCTTAAAGCTGCTCTTACTTTAGCGCCGGATCATGAATATGAATATGATACACCAAAGTATTTGTATGGAAATGAATTAAATTTAGGTAATCGATTTGATCAATGAAAATTTTTTGCTTTTATAGAAGGTAGCTATCCACCATTTTCTAATAAAGGTTTAAGTAGGATATATTTATTAACCACAATTTGTGTTAACGATTTGCTTAGTTACACACAAAATTAGTTGTTAGTGATAAAACCAATATGATCTTATTTCCACCACAATTTTGAGCGTAACGTACTTTTTTATATCATACGCACTTTTTGAGTAAATCAAAATAAAACAAACAAAAAATTTAAAAAAGTGATAAATTTACTGCAGAGTCAAAATCGCTATCTATCTGAAATATTATCCAAAATTTTTTTAAGTAGTGAATGTTTCTGATGATAAATAACTTTGGCGAGTAAAACCATTGCTTGAAAAACTCACCACTGGCTCTAATTGAGTACTAAAATATTTATCTGTTAAATAACATACCTGAAAAGAAAAGAGAAACAATTTTAGTATAAAATTTTATCAATTATTATTATAATACGAGTATATATCGTCTATGTAGATCAAAAATTCAGTACCTAACTTTTCAATTTTTCGAGTCAAAAGACTTCTTGTAAGCACTTTAATAGTTGCTTATACAGAACTTGTATAATTCAAAAGATTTTTGTTTAGCATATTGAATTTTTAATGATAAAATATATGAAATGAAAATGAACAAAAAAAATCTGGAGTGAATAAACAATTCACTTAATTAATATACTTAGCATGCATTTGATCAAAGTTTCAAGAATATATTCATAGGAGACGATGTTGACAGAATATTATTCAATAAGTCAAAGCTTCTCAATTTCCTTTTTTATTTTGAGAAACATTAAGATGGAGAAATTCTTATTTTAAAAACTTGTTTACTGCGGGTAAAATAATCATTCTTTTGTCAATATCCCTGAAGCTGAGCAATCAATTTTAATGAATTTTGTGGGTGATCAGATTTTTATGAACTCATATGCATAGTACCTGAATATCTTTATTATTTGTGTTACTGAGGAACCGTATTTGACTATGTATATATATATATATATGTATATATGTATATATGTATATGAATAAGAATCTTAATTTTGATGATTCCATTTTCGGTGAGTAGAATACTCTAGTATCATTATCAACTCTTTCCACTAGAAGTGATTCTAGGTCTGTAAGCATTGATTCAAATTTTACTAGCGTTCTAAGAAACACAACATGGCAAGCATTAAAAGTATTTTTTCTGTATGGGAGGAAATTTTTTGCTCTATATGAAGAATTTTAATAGATCATGAGCTGTTAGACAGCGACTTATTAAGCAGTATAGATTCTTCTCATTGCATATTTTTTTAATATTCTTCCTCTATAATAAGTAGTTGAAAAATGATTTAAAATTGATGACAATTTTACAAAAGAAGTTTAATATACCTTGTACTTTGTGTTATTTACTGTTTCTCCTATTAGAGCTAATTCCGGATTATAATACTCAGAAATTAGAAACATTAAACTCCAAAAGATTCGGATCTTTTTAACTTTATAAATTAAGATCATGAAACTACCAAAATGGTTGCCATTTTAGGAATCTACGCCCTAAAATACATGGAAAAAAGTCTATGAGAAACCTAAAATAAAACCGAAAGATTTTTCTGGGACAGTCCTTAATTAGTGTGTTTCGACACTATTCGGTATTAATCGAAATTTTTGAGGTGTTTAAACCCTTAAACTAAGCAACTTTTTAAGTTTGCATCAAACTCTTTGAAGATTTCTGATACTTTTTGAAAATTATAGACTCTGCGATACAATTCGATATTTTAGGACTTATGTAAGTATATCGACACTCTTAGAACTTTTAGATAATTTTCGTTTTATAAAAACGTCATAGTTTTCTAATAGTTTTCTAATAGTTTTCTAATATTTTTCAACTTCTATCGACTACTTAATGCTGTTCGACACATTTTAGCTAGTTGTCTGCAGAACTCTTTCTAATAGCAAATACTGCAATATATACTATTTTTTCAATAAATTTTCCCCAAAAAAAAATATAATAGGAAATCAAAATTTTGCAATAAAACAACACATTCTTGTCCAAATTTTTCGAAATTTTCAACATAAGATTCAAAGATTCATTATGAGAGAGCTGTTCACGACAACTTATTATTTACATGCCGATGAATATTCTGGAAAAAAATACAGTGCATTTTTAAAAATACGTAACTTTTAATGCTACCTACTATTACCACACGAGCAAAACCGGAGCTGGTAGCTAGCGTAATATATTTTTATTTTTTTTTTTTTTTTGAGTTTTGAATTTAACATAAGTTCAATTACTTTATTTATTCCAGCATTCTGTAAGAAAATTAATTATTTGACATTTCTTGAATCAAATGAAGATCATTGTAAAGCCAAGAGGTTATCAGCACATAATTTTTGGCTCTGTCAGAATTAGTACTTTCATGTTTATAGTATTTCTGGCAGCTTACACATTTTCACAAACATAATTGTTATCTCCTATTATTAAACGAGCTAAAATTATATGTTTATAAATATGTTTATATGTATGTATATACTCGTATGTATATATGTAGATATGTATATATGAATGTATATGACTAAACTTTATTTCGAAAACGGCTGCAGCAATTTTGATGAAACTTGGAGATTTCATGCATATGTTAACAAAATTAAGATTGGGCTAGGTTTTAAGTTTTTCAAGACTCTAACAGGGGCGTGGCAAAGCTTTAAATGTTAATTTTTATAACGTGATATCTCGCAAACTATTTAAGATATTTTGATGAAATTTGGTAGACTGATGCAAATCATAAATATCTTCAACGGTACCAAAAGTGGGCGGAATTGGAGAAGAGGGCGTGGCATCTTTCAACAATTGAAAATTTTGATTCAATATTAATCAAAAACAGCGCCTAACAATTATGTCATCATAACAAGTTATGCCACTATACTGGCAAAACTCGTTGAAAGGCGTGACACAGCCCACAATATTTATAAACGTCATAACAAGAGAACTAACAACGCTATCGTTATGAAATTTTACATATAAGATACACTAGCTATTGGGTACCTTGTAACCAAAAGTGGGCGCAACGACACTTGTGGGCGTGGCACCTTCCATACAAGCGGAAAAAGTAAAATGCCATATTTAGTGTGCTATGATAGTTATCTTTTTGAAATTTGGTGTAGAGATGTCAGTTACTCTAAGCTATGAAACTAGATGGATTTCTATGGGATTGTATTAGTAGGCGTGGCACCTCCTCAACATGCAAAAATGTTAAGTGTTATATTAAGTGTGCCATTGGAGTAATCTTTTTGAAATTTGGTATAGTGGTGTCGGTTATCATGGGCTTTGAAATTAAATGAAGTTCGACGAAATTGCATTAGTGGGTGTGGCACCTCCCATATAAGCAAAAAACGTTAAATGCCATATTTAGTGTGCTATTGGAGTAATATTTTTTGAATTTGGTGTAGAGGTGTCGGTCACTATAAGATCTAAAATTATATGAATTTTGACAGGATTTCATTAGTGGGCGTGACACCTCCCACACAAGCTTAAAACATTTTATGTTATATTTAGTATACCATATTAATGATCCTAATAAAATTTGGTTTCAATACATTCAGACTCATTCAACTCAGTTCGAGTTTTTCAACCTTTTTCAACTGCCTCATTACTTTTCAACCTCTTTCAACTTTTCTCAACATTTTCCATATTTTTTCGACATTTTCAACTTCATTCAACTTTTTTCGACTTTTTCAACCTCATTCAACTTTTTTCGAGTTTTTCAACCTCCTTCAAATTTTTTCGAGTTATTCAACCTCTTTCAACTGTTTCAACAGTTTTCAACTTTTTTCAACATTTTTTATATACTGTCGAATTTTTCAACCATATTCAACTTATTCCGAGTTATTCAAACTTTTTCAACTGTTTCAACAGTTTTCAACCTCTTTCAACTTTTCTCAACATTTTCCAAATTTTTTCGACTTTTTCAACCTCATTCATCTTTTTTCGAGTTTTTCAACCTATTTCAATTTTTTCTATATTTTTTCGGCTTTTGCAATCTCTTTCAAATTTTTTCAAGTTTTTCAACCTCTTTCAACAGTTTCAACATTTTTCAACCTCTCTCAACTTTTTCAACATTTGCCATATTTTTTCGAATTTTTCAACCTTATTCAACGTTTTTCGAGTTATTCAACCTCTTTCAACATTTCTCAACAATTTCCATATTTTTTCGACTTTTTTACCTCATTCAACTTTTTTCGAGTTTTTCAACCTCTTTCAACTGTTTCAACATTTTTCAACGTCTTTCAATTTTCCTCAACATTTTCCATATTTTTTCGACTTTTTCAACCTCATTCGACTTTTTAAACTTCAAACTTTTTTGAGATTTTCAACTTTTTTCAAAATTTTCAATTTTTTTGAGTTTTTCAATCTCTTTTAAATTTTTCAACACTTTTCATATATTATCGACTTTATCAGTCTGTTTTAATGCTCTCAATTTTTTTCAACATTTTCGATATTTTATCGACGTGTTCAACCTCATTCAACTTTATTCGAGTTTTTCAACATTTTCCATGTTTTTTGACTCTTTCAACCTTCAATATCTTCCATATTTTCCGAATTTTCGAACATTGTTAAGCTTTCTCAACCTCTTTTGCCGTTTTAATACATTTTCCATATTTTATCAAGGTCTTTCATCTTTTTAAATATTTTCCATATTTTTCGACATATGTAATTTAACCTCATTTCACTTTTTCAAAATATTGCATATTTTTTCGACTTTCTAAACCTCAAAACGAAAAACCGAACTAGGGTCGGTCTCCTGGTACTTTTTATTTCTATGCTATTTTTTTATGAATCTGAGCTTAGCAAATTAAATAAAAATAAATCATTTTATATGAATAAGAACAATATTTAAAAGCTTTAAAAAAGTTATATAATTTATAGCCCCCCTTACAAATTGATTAGGCAACTTACTTTTCGGTGGATATTATTCCGTAATAACTTGAAATAATTCATGGCAAACTAGATCGCTACTTTCAAAAATGTATTGCGAAAAATTTTTATGGTCTGTTTCTATTTTTAACTTTTCTTGAATTTAAAATTACAATTACAGGTTAGAATCTCATAAATGTTTACTATATTTATCACTGTTCCCTCTATTTCAAATCCACCATGAATTACAACTTTAATTCATGCGTCAAACGTATTGTTCGAGACTTAGAATTCAACTAGAATTCAACATTTATTTACTTTTATTTTGAGCAGAAAAAAATGTGATGATAATCACTAGACAACATAGCATTGTATTAAAGTAATATGAGATTAAATGGTTAACCTTTGTAACATATGATTTCATTAACAAACTGATCTTAAGAAATTCAGCGTCATTGCTCTCAACCATTTTTTTTTGAAAGAAGTTGCGATAATTCATTGAGCCTATAAATGCCTGAGCATTTGTTGTGCAAGTTTGTTATGGGCCAATCTAAGAATACTTTTGGTTTTCTTCCTGAGATTAATGACCAATTTTTTAATTTTTTTAAAAAATTATTAAATTAATTAAATAGACATATTTGTGTATATTAAATTTCTCCCTGACGTTTCGCTACTTATTTGGCAGCATTTTCGAAGGGGTTGATTTTATTAAAATTTTTTAATTTTTTACAATTTTGAACATTTTTTTACAAAAATTAAACGCGATTTTACACATCTAACAAAAAACAGAAAACAGAAAAGTTAATGGACAACGATTAAAACATTTTTACAATTTGACGGCTACTGAGTATTATTGTTTATGTTGTCCGTGTCCTCCTTAAAGTTTATTGCATTTTCCCCTTTTTGTTGTATTCTTAGGATTTCCAGTGTCAGTCTCTTATTTGTCTTTTTTTCTGCGTCTAAGATTTTGGCGCTTTCAAAATCAGCTGTATACTTAGTCTCTAATATGTGTTGTGCGATCGCAGTTGTTGTTTTTTCATTTCTGATGTCTCTCATATGTTCATTTAATCTTATACGAAGTGCTCTTTTTGTTGTTCCAATGTACGTTTTCCCGCATTTGTCTTCTTCGTTACCTTTGCATCTTATTTGATAAACCACATTCCCTTTGTTATTTTGGTCAATTTTTGCTTTCGCCTGAGCATTTATTTTAAGATTAATGCAAAATTCTTAATTTATAACCTAAAGTACTGTCCAATGCTGAAAAAGTATAATACTAAAGACTCTACTATAAAACTCAATGCATTGATTGGCAGAACGATATTTTAACGAGTTCTTTTCTTCGAGAAGAATTAATTTAAAAAATTTCATATTTAGTCCATAGGGTATAAATTATGCTTAGTTATGCTGAGGCTTAATACTGAATTGTGCACAAATTTGGCCTGCCATTTTTGTGCTTCGTATTGATTTTTACGGAAAACGTGAAGCCTACACGGTTAGAAATCTGGGAATAAATTTTTATACAAGCAAAGTATTACAAAGATTTTTAATACAATTTTTATTAAATTTAATACTTTTGAATTTATTGCAAAATTTTGTAATACATTTTGTATTAAATTCTAATACAGTTCAAACATTAAAACGATATTTTATAACATTTGATGCTATCGCATTTAGTCAACGTAAATACAATACTACGTTGGCTGATGTCGTTCAAATGTTCATGCAACCCTTGTATTGAAAGGTAACCTGGTTCGAACCCCAGTGGATACGACTTTTTTTTTTAAATTTTAATACAAATTTGTATTAAAAATGAATTTTAATATCTAGACAGTATTAAATCTTAATACAATTCTGGTGTAGTCATATATGTAAGCCCAAAATCCATTCAGCACATTTCCACAAAACCCAAATACCTTCACTGCTAGCAAAACAAAATTATTATTTTTTATACAATTACGGTCACAATTATGTATTATTTAATATTTTTTTTTTCACAAAACTCGCAAAATAATTAATTAAAATCAGGAAAATAGTCCAAAGAAAACAACTTGAGAAAAAGTACTGATGGTAAATTTAGGCCGTCTTAAGGCGGGCTTGGGAACTTAAGGGTTCAGTTATTTAGAAAACTTAAGTTAACTTCTAACTAACAAAAAAAAATACATAAGAGCAGCTGTCTCGTTGTAGAGTGAAATTTATGCCATAGGTTCTTGAAAAATCTTTCATGTAAAACGTGGAATTTTTTGTATATTTTTCTTATTTTTGCTTCTATTACAAAGCTGCCGCCGCTATGGTAAGAAAGTTTTTTTTTTAACAAAACAGCAGCGGCATTAAAATTACATGTTAAGCACACGAGCACAGATACAATTGCATGCACATACACCCAAATACAACAAACAGTTTAGAGCACCCAGCAAACATTTTTAGTCTCTGAAGAATGATATTTTAATTGCCAAGATGACATGTTTTGAAGAAAAAAATTATTTTCAAACGATTTTGACTGAAGATTGTATGGAAATATATATATTTACGTTTGCGAGTTATGAATAATTGTTACATTTTATCGACGTAACATTTTTCAGTGGTAATTTATTTTTAATTTACCTTTGTGACGTTTTATAATTGAAATACAAATACCAAAAGTTTAGTTAAAAATATCTGAAATGCCAATTTAATATCTTCTGGAAAAGTTCGAAATTCATCGTCAAAAAGTTGGGAAGTTCAACTATCTACCATATCTTTGCTGGGCAATAACATAAGAGCTGCTGATGAGTTACCAGCACACAATCATAAACACACACACGCAGATACTTTACACTTCTCTTAAATTGTGTGTGTATGTTAAAAACCGGAAGGAAGGAAGACTTGGCATGTTGACAAAAAAAAACAGAGTAAAAACCTAAAAAACTCAAAGATGGAAATAAAAAACACCATAAATGATAAACATGCTCAAGCGCTTTCACATTGTTATTGGTGTTGTTGTAGAGAGAATACAAAAAAAAAAGCAGAACAAGCAATAAAATGAGGTTAAGAAAATATGTGTCAATTCAAGTTGGCAACGCTGATGATGTTGCTGTTGCTTTCCATAAGCTGGCTAGATTTATTACAAGTTAAAGGGGCAAAAATTTAACTTTGAAATAAGGAAAGAACACATTTTTTATATGAAACATTGGCAGTTTGAATAAAAAAAAATGTATCTGCAACAAGGTAACATAATAAACATGTTATGTAAACAGGGGTTTGGCTGAATAACTAAAAAATAATAAAAAAGTTACTGGTATTATTCTTTAAAAAATTGTTTAAGATTAAAAGATAAATGAAGAAATTTCTTTTTCATTCAGAGTTAGTATGTAGTAGCATACATTTTCTCAAAAAGAAATATTTTGTATGTTTTAGGATAAATTATAAGTTTCAACCTTCTTGAAACTTTACTGACAAATTATGATTTTCATACCAAGTTAGCATTTGCTCACATAGCAGAAATTCTGATATCTTTGGTTGTTGAATGTGAAACTGAAAAGTATTTATGAAAAGTATTTATTTCACTACACTATTTTCGCTGAAAATTTCTTATAAAAAGAATCAGATTTAAAGACAAGTGTTTGATTTCACATAGATTTTGTGCAACATTAATTATGTATTAAGAAAGATTTGTTTAGCATATGTTGTAATTTGGCTACATTATTTTTGCTTCAAACTACACACATTTCGATTGATCAGTAAAACGTATTTTCTCAATAGAGATAGTTCAGTATAACTGATTATATATTAGTTAGGTTGCCGGTGAATACCTTAGAAGCATGATTTTACCTTCGTTGGGATTGATATGCAATATAGTTAACATTTAAGCAAATTAGAAAAACTAGCTTTTTTTAATGAATTTTGAAACTGCAAAAAAACTCTATTAAATTTTTTATCGCGTCTGCCTCTGATGTATTGTGTTCTGGGCATAGTACAGATAGCAAAAATATAAAGGCAGACGTTCACACTGCCGCATTTTTAATAACAGCAATTGTTAAAAAGGAAATACAAAACTATATTAAATAATTTGTTCGATTTTTTTCAGAATTTCATTGTCTTCAGTATTGCCCTTAGAAGCTGAAAATACAAAAGGCAGACGTATAGATTACTGCTATTTGAAAATATATGAGGTTGCATATGTCAAAATCTTCGATTTTGGTAGAATTCGTTTAAAAATTTTAGGGAAACCAAATTTTTTCAAACTCATTTAGTTCCGTGGTTGAAAGTCTTAACAATTTTCCATCAAAACCCACTTTGGGAGAGTGAGCGAGCAGAACGGCACATGTGCAGTTACGAAAAATGTTCAGAAATCACAAAAAACTGCTTATGTGTCTGAGGGCTGATCAGAGGAAAAATTCAAAATAGTATGATATCTTACAGTTTTTTGAAGTGTCTGAGATTGAAATTATTTGAAGTTTAATGTAATAAACACGATTCCATCATTCCTCAATTATATCGATATCTATTTGTTTTTCTGATATATGATAAAGTTAAGTTTTCTAGTTATCCTTCCGTACTGTAACTTATGTAGATCTCTATCTATACCTGTGCAATAAATTTCCATTAACTATATTTCGGAGAAAAACTATGTATGGAGACTAGCTCCAACCTGTATTATAAGAAAAAAAAATATTACAAATCAAAGATGCAAAAGCAAAATGGTGTGCAATTTGGCGTGGAATGCCCCATAAATTATTTGTAAGTTCTAGTAATCAAATGTTTGATTTAATACAAATGTTCAAATATACATATGACATGACAACAAGTATCATAAACTCGCATTATGCGGCCTTGTAGCGCAGTGGTAGTTTACTGCGCTCACAACCCAGAAGTCCCGGGTTTGGTTTCAGGTTCAGGCATAGTAATACACTTTCCATATTTCCTAATTTTACTTTCTTTCCAATTATTTCCTTCTCCTCTCAATAATTTTCTGGAGGTTTTTTCGAGCTCTTACCAAATTAGCACCACTTTGAGCTTGCAGCTGTAGTAAGAAAGTACGTTATATAGGCAAAGCATCAATAACTGAAGTGTAATGAAGTTCAAAGGCATTAAAATTGCTTCAGATCACTTTCAATTATCGTTGCATCAGAATAATTAAAAAAACAAGTAAAACGCCGCTCAATAGTAATTTAACTCCTACTCTTCTATCTCCTCTTTCGAAGCTACGTGTCAAAGGGTTATCCCCTAAAGTGTTAGATTTTTAAAAACAAAAAAGATCTAACAACTTTGCTTCATATTAACTAAATCTAGTTCTTGGTAAATACCAGAACTATAAAATTAATGTTTTTAAAAACTGTGACCTTTCGGACTGTAAGCAAAATACTTTAGTTAAATACTCAAACTAAATTATTTGCGTAGGCAACTTTATACATATATACAATTCCTACCGGATTTCCTTTCATAATGTCTCGCTTATGCTAAAAATAAAATAGTTATACATTTAAATTCTTCTTTCTGCAAATGCGTGGTACTAGTTGGGATAGCATTAAATGTCCACACTATATACAAAGGTCATATGTATAAGTTAGAACGCAGCTAAGTATTTTTCCATTTTATATGAATTTTATTTTTTTTTTTAATTTTGTTGTAGTAACTATGCCAACTACACCAAGTTATTACGATTTCATAAATCTACTAAAGCATAAAAATCTAATAACAATTTAGAAGAAAAAAAAACTCAATCGAAAAAAAGTGCCACTGACATTTGTAACTAAAGGCATGTAAATTGAGAGAATATGTTTTTTTTTTTTTTTTCAAACTCTTCACCCACTCATCTACTGAAATTTGAGTAGGTAAATAGAAAAAAAATGAGATTTAGCAGCAGCAGCAGCAAGCAGACTCGTTAAAAGTGAAGCAAATGCGCTTAGAGCCTCAACTGACATGAAGTAAATCTCAGTGATGAAAATGAAAGACTACACTGTCAGGGGAGATATCATGAAAAACATGAAATTATTAGTGTCTGTGTGCGGTCGTTGTAGATGTGTATATGTACTATATGTATGTAAGTGAACTTACATGTACCAACACTTGCATACATACTGGTGTGAATTACTTGTTCAGAGGTTATTGTACAAAAAGTAGAGCAGAAATAAAAATTGGCAGAAATGGAAAAAGTTTTTAAAAAGTAAATTAGAAAACGTAGGAAAAATTTAAATTAACATGCAACAGTGTTGAAATGCTGCAGTAAGTAACAAAAAAAACGTCAAAAATTGGTGCAAAATATTGTAGTTTTGCGTAAACTATCTTAATAAGAATAACTTGGCCTACAACTATGCAGCACAAAATAACAAATATTGCTGTTATTGTAGTTAGTAACTGAAAGCGCAAACAGCATCTTATAAACATATGGCATAACTTAAGGCGTTTATTTGTATAATATCAGTAGTTGTTATTTCATACATCCAATTACTTAAATTGTAAACAGCACATTTCTGCGAACTTTAACAAAGCCAAATAATTTAATTTCATATGAAATGGTAAAATAAATATTTAACATGTTCATTAATTATTAAATTTTAATTAGTGTTATTGAGTGAAAAAAATAAATATTAACCAAAAAATATATTAAGCAGAAAACTTATATCTACAAAAAGTTGTTGTGGTATTTAATTTCGAGAAAATTAATTTAATTAAAATAACAATAACATCAACAAAACAATAACAGCGACTGAAATATAGTTACAAAGTAACTACACATGTACATTTTAAGGCTTTATTTAGCAAAAAAAATACGATTCTCATACACAGCTAATGTGATAAAATTCAATTGAATGCAATATTTTTGGCAATTTTTTACATTATATTTGCATTAAATAAATAACACAATATGATTATGGTCATATGAACGCAATAGACTGTACATTATTTTCTAAGTTAGCTCAGTATGCAGATTTAGTTTGAAGGTTCACCTTTGATGTGTCTACAGTTGTAATTAGCTTTTGTCCAAAAGTTTCAGTTGTCAGTCTGTTTTGTATACTTCACTTAAAAAATTTAAGTCAAAGCCAGGTACCACAACGATTATGAATTTTAGGATGCAAATCACTGTATAATCGTTAGAATCTTTTCTTTTCGATCGAAAAAATTATTTTCAATTTTTATTTATTTCGATCGCAAATAATAGTTACTTTTGATTTCTTATTTTATCGATCATGTATACTAGCATTGATGAATTTTTTTATACATATTGTAGCGAAATTTGGTTTATGCTAGAAAATTCTTGAAATAAAAACCAACAAAAGAAACTAAACGATACTAGCTAGCATTCTGGCTGTGTAAATACTTTTACACCATCTAGCGGCAAATAATAAACCGAACAGACGCTGCAGTACACTATATATAAAAAGTCGATAACCGAGAGAAATTATCGCCGTCGTACAACGCCATCTAGCATAATAGCAACATTCTGGATAATTGTGAACTCAACGTCGATACGCCGTTTAGAAAGATCTGGTAAATTATGGATAATGGTAGATTACACGCCAATTAGAAGGTACTGGATTATTCGAGAGAGTGATGACTGCAGTATAAAAGGGTTGTCATCTGAGTTGAGTGACACAGTAGAATTAAAACAGTGAAGCAGAACAGTTGTACTTAAACAGTGAAGCAGAACACTTGAATTTAAGCAATAAAGTGAATACAGTGTGAGCCGTAGTAAAGTAAAACAGATTTCTATACAGTGTTAAATTAATGTTAGAATTTGAATGTTAATGAGATAAACAATTGTACCGTGTAAAAACTAACTATTGTGATTTAAATAAACCATTTTATAACTAAATAAGTTTGTGTGTTTTTAATTGTTACACAATCCAGTGATCGAACTCAGAAAAGTGTAAGAGATCGAAATTATCGTCAAAGAGACAGAAATTTCGTAGCAATATTTTTAGATCAAAATATGTCGTAAATTTGGATACCTATCTTTTTAACAAGAAAATAACCGACATTTTTTCTATCACAAACGGTACTCTTTCGATGTTTTTTATAGCTTTCGACTTTCATCAAAGAATTCGAAGCATTTGACCTTCATTGATTTTTTCGATAGCTTAGGAACATTAGAACTTTATCAATGTTGTTTGATAAGCTTAAAAAAAATCGAAAAGTAAATATATAACAGATAACATTCAATATTTTTCGATGTTATTGGATAAGCTTAAAAAAATACTCGATAAAAGACGAAAATTATCATAAAACAAGAAAAACTAAAACTTATCGAAATACAACGAAAAGGTCGAAAACTATTGAGAACAATTTAAAAACTATCGACAAAGTCGAAAGTTATCGAAAAATATCGAAACAAAAAATACAGTCCAAAGCTATGAAAAAGTCGATAAAATCCGAAGCTTTTCGAACAAACCAAGATAAGTTCAAACTTATCGAAAATTATCAAAACGATATTGATTCATGTCAGAACTTTATAAAATTGATGAGACTAGTTTACAGACAAATGCACTACACGATTATTCATTTCATATGAAAAATAGGCAGCTGATTCTGAAAATCGCATTATTTATTTTTTCTTTCACGTCGTTTTCGAGATATCGGTCATTTTCGGTTTTTGAACAGAAAAAAAAAGATGGTTCAACTTAATGACAAATATCTCAAGAGCTAATATTTATATTTAAACGCATATATGGGGATTTCCATGGGTCCGTTCGACCGTCGAACACATTTTAAGTAAAAAGAGTCAAAATAAAAAGGATTTTTGTTTTGAACTTATAGCTCCTAATTAGCTTTATAATTGTTGAATTTGGGCAATTTTTCATTTTCAATATAATTGCAAAAAACGAAGGTGTCGCACGGGACAAAATCTTCCATTTTCGTGGAAATACCCATATGCCAAATTAAAGGTAATTAAATTTCCTATAAATAATATTCACATTACTTTTGATTGGTTTGTTAGCTTCGGCGAAATAAAGTTTAAGTTCAAGAAAGTTTAAATATATCGAAAAACTTCGAAAAGAAAAAGAGTATCGAATAAATCGAACAATATCAAATTATTAAAGAACAGCGAAAGGTGTCAAAAAACAATAGAAAATTCGAAGAGAATCACTCAGTATTTTAAGTCGCATAAGCCGAAGAGTTGTGCAGAGTGAGTGCTAGAAAAGAAAAACATTTGGGAACTTAATATACATAAATGACGGATATATTTGATCTAAAACGTAAAAGTTCATAATTACGATTATTTTGGATTTAAAAAAAAGTAAATCCAATATAACGATTTTTTCTTTTTTTGGCTTATAAGACTTAGGTCACGAAATAAAAAATTTGAATCTCCTAAATATGCAAATTTGTCGACTCCGATTCGAAAAAAATTAGGTCTGTTAATTTAAAAAAATGCCGATATCTTGGTTTTGAAATAAGATAATAATATGCGGTTTCGGCATTCTTTTAAGCAAATAACAGTAAATAAAAATGATGTACCATGGGATCGGCGGTAACATAATATTTGAGGTGTTCCAGCTAGAAAGTCGAAAATCGGTACATTTTTACTTTTGTCAGGTCAATTGTCAATTTTTTTATAAGAAAGAAAGAAGAAGAAAAACAAATTACGGATCTAAATTCCCCGATCGATAGTTTCCCGAAAACCATACCCACTTTGTTGGAAAATTTTATAGCGTCTGTAACTTGCACCATTTTTTAAATCAATATTTTGGTTGTTTACTTAAAACAGAAGGCGCTAATCCAGTTTTCAATATTAACCTTAATCTTAGTAATGGGCTTTGTCCAGGCATTTAAGGCTACTGTAATCCGCTGACACATCGTGAAAATATCAAAAGTTTTTTATTTTGAACCGCTCTAATGTACAAACAACATAGGTCCACTCAGACCTATGATATGAACGAATTGGTAGTAAGTAGTAAAATTGATATAATTTATAACCCAAAAGGAAATTCAACAAATTTTTCCCACATATACCTTAAGAATTGATCAGTCAAGGCTATCTTTAAGCATACATTTCATATCTATATTTTTCAATGAGAAAAATTACCTTTAACTAGTCAATAGGTTTGGCCAGACCTTATCATGAACATAAGGGTTAATTAGTTAAGGAAGCGATGTGATAGGTCCAACACACTTGTGAACAGGCACTCAATGTAAAGTTATTGAGAGATTGTCGGTATCTAGTGACAACAAGAGAGCTTAAGAGGCAAAACAGAAAACTTTGATTGTGGTCAAACTGTCTGGAAAATGCCTTCGTGGCGTAAAAATAAAACAAAACTACTAGAAAAAAAATTTCGAAATTTCAGTGTTGTTCAGTTTTTGACATAACACATGCAAATTAAAGTTTTTTATGAAATCTCGGTGCTTTGAAGACAAAATTACGCAAACAAAAATAATTTTTTCATTTCTTTCAAATTGTTAAGTGTCATGGTATCAAACTAATGTCATCTCTCTGTAATTTTGAGAGAAAATATCATAGGTGAGCATTTGAAAGCTCATTTTAAGAAAGAAGAATGATACTATATTTTTCATTAGAAATGAGCTGAAAAGAGTTTTGAATCATACGCATAATTGCAAAAGTAGACAAACTCTTGAAGGGGTGAACCAGATTCTAATTAAGCATGTAAAATTCTTTCAGAAACGGCCCCATCAGCTCAGCAATAAAACCTCGTAGACCTGTGTTATCTAATGGTACTAAGTTCTGAATTCGCCAACTAAGGTAGGGGAGGCTGTGCCGAAAGAAAAATGTTTTAACAAAGGATTTTTGAAGACACTTTAGAGTATAACCCTTTGACTCGTGATATGGTAGCTTCAAAATAGAGCAACGCATTGTTTAAAAGTTTAATTTTTATTTCTTCCGCAATTTCTCAACACTACTATAATGCTCATTGTGGTGTTAATTTGGTTATACCTACTGAGTTAAAAGATAAGAGAAGAAGATAGTAAGGATGAAAGATAAGTTAAGTTGAATGGAAAATTTATTGTCATGCCTGTATCAGAAAACGAATATTGAGATCCCTAAGTTGTACAAGACCTTTGCTCTTCAATACATGACCTCAATTAACTTTTTGACATCAAATATCTTTTATTTTTAGAAACTTCAGCTATACACTTCTGCATCACATTTCCATTTTTGGCTGTGCTTTACATAATTTTTTTTTGAATCCAGCCTAATGTAAGCACGTACAGAAATATTTTTATATGTATGACAACACACACTTTTATACAAAAAAAAAAAAAAAAAAAAAAACAAAACAAAACAAATGCCAAACGGAAACAAGTAAAAAACAAAATTTAACAAAAAAATGTCTTATGTTGCACAACAACATGATGCGCAACATGACTGCCACCATTAAACATTGTAAAAAGAAAAACAATAACAATGCAACGATAAATTCATAAATAATTGCTACCGAAACAAGTCGAATCGAATTGGAACGCTAAAAAAATACCAACAAAAAACTGAATCTCAAATTCAGTGGAATTTTTTTGGCTTTTAAATAAACAAATTTGAGATAACAAATTCCATTTTACATCGAGCGTTCAAAAAATTTTTTGTAAAATTGAATTAAATAAATTTCCGAAAATATATTTAAGTTTTGGTATTATTTTTATACAACACTGATGTTTTGCTTAAATTTTTTTTTTTTTTTTTTTTCACTGTAAAATTTGTAACCCCATTTTGTATGCACAGGATTTTGTGGCTGCCGCTTTTTATGTTTTTGTTTTTGGTTATTGTTTTTAGTTATTGTTTTTAGTTATTGTTTTTGATTGTTGTTTTTGCATTGTTTTAAAATAATAAAATATCAGTTAATAATAGTAGTGTGAATTTGCTTAAAAGTTTGATAATGTCTGTGAGAAAAATGGTTTTTTTTTTTAACCGCTTCATAAGCCATATAATTTTAACAGAAACCATTTTTTTTGTTAAAAAAATTGTTCAGTTGAAAACGGTAGTTAAAAAATAGTCCGTATTTTTCATTTTATGAGCGCTGAAAATTAATCCAGACATTTATATTATTTGCGTTGGAAGTTTTTAAAATTTTCAATAATCTGTTTTTGTGTTAACTAGTCTTGTTTACCTGAAGGTATGCAATGACATTTTAATGAAAAAAAGCACTTTGGCTAGCGAAGCCGGTATTGAACATACTTACTAAATGAAGTAAGTCCTGAATCATCGTCTTTATGAATATCGCGATTTGTCATGGTGGATAACAAGTGAATACGGCAGTTAGCTACGACCCTCTTTTAGCGAACTCCACAGGATTTTTTGCATCAAATCTTCATCGTTGATGAAAGCTGGTTACATCACTTTACGTCAGATCAAACATAATTACAACAGTACACTTTTTGATGTAAATCTACACTAAAGAAGGCAAAGACGATCCCATCGGCTGGAAAGATATTGGCTACAACTTTTTGGATACACATTTCGAAAAGAATAAAATACGGTGCCACCACAACAACACAGAAAGGCACTCATTAAGAATCGTGACTTATTAATTGTTGTCGCATCCACTGTACTTGTGCGACCTGGCTCCTTGTGACTTCTTTCTATTTTCTTACATGAAGACATGGCTCGCGGGAAAATAATTAGATCAAACTCTTAACAAATCGTCTTCTTAAAAGTTGTAAGGAAATGATAGTACTTGATGCCTTCTATCGAAAATAACATGAGCTACTAGGGTGTTTTTTTTTTTTTTCAATCTTTAGGAGAGGGATTTTGTTTATTTTTTCCTATATTATAGCTTGAGGAACAAAAATAATTGTCCCAACATTTGAGCTTCGTAGCTCAAACCTGTAAACGGCGCACAGTGGCAAACTTTTTAAGAAAGCGTTGCAAAAATCGATTTTGGTGTGGGTCTGTTTGACAAATTTGATACTTGCATCGGATAGAAAAAAGTCGAAAGCTGATAAATTTAAAATTTCAATCCATTCGGAGAAGTAGTTTAGTTTTTACAGTTGGTCAAAATTGAGACATTTTTGAAGTTTGCAAAAAATTAAATTTTTGGGATAAAAATTTCATGGTTGAGCTGAAAAATTAAACAAATGCTGAAAGAAAGATGTATATTTTTTTTTTTAAAAAGCATTATTGGATTTATTTGAACAAAAAAAAATAGTGCGTTAGTTTTTTTTTTTTTTTTTTTTTTGAAACACAGTTTTTATCGAAGTTTTTGAGCTTTCAGTTGAGTTTGAAAGTACTTCTGAACTTCCACACAAATAATCACTGACTCTTTCTTAACATATTCGCAGAACTAGGCACCGGTTTGAGTAATAAAATATAATTAAACATTATTTAGTAAACATTTATTTGGATTTGCAAAATTCATTGATGAGACTTGTTTTATTTAAAGAAAAATAAATATTTTTTGCAGAAGGATTTTTTATTTTGCTCCAATTGAAATTGAAGATGCTGTAATTTATTTTTTTGCAGCTACAATTTTGAAATTTTAAACAAAAATATATGCAGTTCGTACTAAGCTTTTTGTGAAATGTGGGCGGGATTAAAAAACGGGGTGTGGCACCTCTCGTACAACAAAACCACTTAAAGTGGTATATCTTGATACCTATGCCAGCTACAAGCTTAAAATTTAATATATGGAAGAATACTGTTTGCACTAAGCCACTCGAAAAATTTGGCCGTGGTTTGAAAATAGGGTGGGGCACTTATCTACAAATAAAGCACCAAACTCGCTTTATTTTGGTACTTATAGCAGCTACAGTTTCGATATTCGGTACTTATATCTATACCGTCTTCGCTTAATACCCTACAAATGTGAGCGGCATTTAATTAAGGGGCGTGGTAGCCTTAATATAACAAAATCACTCAAAACGCTCTAATATAAAAAAATCACATAAACGCTATCTCGGAACCTATGGAAGCTACTTATTAGCTTCAAATTTGGTATTGGGTTGTAAAATGTTCACATTCGGCCACTCGAAAAATGTGGGCATTTTTTGAAAATAGAGTGTGACACTTCCCATGCAACTAAAATACTTAAAACGCTATATCTTGGCACCTATAGTATTTTTTTTAACATTTTAGTAAACAAACTGATTGCGGCGTTCACAGTTATGATCTAGAAAGCTGAAATTTTGGGAGTATTCCCTTCGGGTTCAATGATAAAACATAGGCTAATAGTACCACAAATTTGTTTTAAAAAAAAAACCACCCCTTCGGGTGTATTTTTTCCGCATTTTCAGCTACATGAAAAATGTGGATATGGTTTGGCAACAGTGGGTGGCATCTCCCATACAAATAAAAAAAACACCTAAAATCTTATATCTTCGCACCTAAGGCAAACTTTTCTACGTTTTAGCAAGTCGCTTTTTTTTGTAAAATTTCAACGAAATCGGACATAAGCTCTGCCCGCGCCGTTTACAGGTTTGAGCTACGAAGCTCAAATGTTGGGACAATTATTTTTATTCCTCAAGTTATAATATAGGAAAAAATAAACAAAATCCCTCTCCTAAAGTTTGAAAAAAAACACCCTAATGAGCTAACCAGTGATTTTACATTTCCCACAGCAAATAGTGCAGTAATCATTACTTTCACTAAAGGGACATTTTCTTTCATAAGATCACATAACCATTTTGGCATAAGAACTTCTATTTCAACGCTTTTCTTAATTTTTCAGCGCAAGTATTGAATGCTATAGTTAGCTCTTAGGATTTTTAAATATTGGTGAGAGTCTCGAATTTTAGGGTTGAATTCTGCCCTTTAAGTTTTTCTAATGTCAGTTATTTCGTCGCACTCTATAGTGTCCTAGTTGAATACCAGGACACTATAAGCTTAGCGCACTTATTGATAAACAATTAAAAAAATTGTTGATTTTTGCGAAAATTTCAATAGTGTAATATCTGTTATAGCTTCATGAAAGTATTAACTCTTATAGACTAGCATTAGTAAGTTCGTCAAATTGCTAAGGCTATAATATTCATAATTAAAATAACAATAAAATAGAAGACTGCATATTTTCAGCTGTATAGCGTCTTTTGAAAACAAATTGTATCACTGTACTTTCATTAAACCTTGAACCTTTATATAAGTTCTATATATAGCAGTATCCAGAAAATATTTTGAATTAATTCCGTTAACATTATTCTAGTGACTACAGCTTACAATACACAACAAAATAAAATTTAAAAAAATTACCCGCATGAGCAAAGTTTCTTTCTAACTAAAAGACTTGAAATTCAGATGGTTGGCAACTTTGTTTTTATCCATAAGAATTAATTGAAGTCAACATATTACAGCTAAATACAAAACCGTCTACGTGCTTAGTCAAACTAATGACACCATTTAATTTAATAAAGAAAAAGAAACCGAAAACATTTAAAGTGCTTTTTTTAAGTTTTAATAAAAATAAAAGTTCATTTTTTATTTCCCAAACTTCTGTACATACACACATACATACATACATATGTACATTTTAAATTATCCGTAAAGATTATATGGTGTAAATTTATTACATTGAAATAAATTCTCATTACGACAGCAAAAACATTTAAAATAATTATCCGTAACTCAATGTAAGGATGTCGTTGAATGGGCGCATGTATCCATTAAATGAAATTAACCAAAATTACTCACCATGTGTTGTTACATTTAGGGGCATTGGCTTACATAGAACAGGAGCTGGGACAAGAAAAAAAATTTACAACAAAAACGCCTGTTAAATGACCGCACAACAAAACGGCAGAAGAAAAATAGAAAACAAAAATAAAATCAGGATATTTTTCTTTTTCAAGATTTGCTTTACATTTTGTTGTGTACGTGGTAACTTTTATTTTGCTTACTTGACACTCAATGAATACAAAAGCTTTTCATAAAAGAAAACAAAAAAAAACTAGCAACAAAAATCAAAAAAGTTTTACACATTTCGCTAATGTTGTCAACAAACACAAAAAACCATAAGAACTAAAAAGTGAAAGTGATGTTGATTTCAATACCTTATAGCTGCTCAAAGTAGTTGAATGTAAAGAAATCCTTTTCAGAGATGAAACATCCATAAAGGTATATCGATCCAAAAGCTAAGTAGTTAGGGTATTCCAAAGGAAAAATTATAGAAGTATGAATAGGGTTGCTAAATGACCGAGACTGACCCAAGCACGGAATGTGATATCAAAACCGGAAGCCGTATATGAATTCAAAAATTTCTGTAATACTTAGCCGAGAATTGCACAATTTTTGGGACATGAACGTCAAAGTAATATAGAAGGAGCAAAACAAACAAAGCTTTAGCATTTTATGAATATTTTTTTTTTAATATTGCTGACCAAAAAAGGATATTAACTTTTTCCCAGAAAAGAATTGACTTTTTACCATCTGAGGGAAAAATAACTATTTGCTTTGCCGGAATTTTCTTCGTTTCAACTTAGCAACCCTGGATGTGAATCACATAATGAAGGTGACCAATTGTAATGTACCAGTAGACCGGTAGTGACCGAATTTTCTTGTAATAAAGCAATGGCTTATGGGCAGTGTGGCCGTCTTATTTGCACCAAATGTAGTCAAGATCATGGGCTTCAATTTTAGACAGCAAATCGTCCGAAATCATGGCACGTTAATGTTAGACATCAACACACTCAAAAAAAAAAAGTGTTTGCCACAAATGATATAGATGGAACTACTTCAAGTGTTTGCGTGAAACAATAAAGTTTTTGTCATACAAACTTTTGATTTTACTTACAAAATAATAAAATTTTTCTCACATAAACTTTTGATTTTACTTACAACTTGATAGTTGAGAAATATTATACAAAAGTACTCTTTAAAACTCAACATATCATAGGACTACAGCCTGGCAACATCGTCATCATTCTTTGCTTCTAAACACTTATAAACATTTGATATCGTATATGTACAATGTAAGTAACTAAAAAGTTATATAGAATCATAGCACTGTAAAATACAAAATACAAAAAACATGACAAGAATATCACTTTAGTTTTATAAGTGATAAATCGTTTGTTGAAATGAATAAGTGTTTGGGACAAAAGACAAGTGTTTGGGACAAAATACAAGTGTTTGTCGAAACACTTCCATAAATTGAATTGTTTGACGGAAATATTTTGACGTTTGTCGTAAATAATTATATCATTTAAAAGCCACATTTTATGAAATGTTTCTTTAAATTTTCCATAGAAGTAATTGAATCACTTGCCACAACTTAACTTTTACTTGGGTCAAATACATTGGTTTTTCTTATATTGTCTACAAATACTTATAGTTTAAGACAAAAGTTAAGTGTTTGCTTGAAATAATAAGTGCTTATATTAAGCATTCGATAATTTGCCACAAACGCTTTCTAAGCAATCCTTTTTTTGAGTGCAGTTACGTTCTGGCTTGCATCATTTTTGAAAAAAAATATGGACCGATAATTCCACCAGCTTAGAAACCACACCAAACCGTATTATGTCTGGATGTAATAGCAGCTTTTGAACCTCTCCGGGTAGCTTCTCAGACCAATTTCGCATACTGGCTTAGTACAGCCAGAAATGACCCGCATCGCGGCACAAATTTGTAGGTCAGAAACAGTGGATCTACTTCAGGCACTTCAAAAGCCCAAAGACTGAAACACCGATGTTTCGGAATTTTGACCGCGTACGAATTGAATTTTGTATGCTTTTGAACCAATATCCTTACGTAAAAATTGTGCATACGACCAGCCAAGCTGTTGAGGACGGCGCCGAATCGATTCGATATATTTTCTTCAAAACACGCCGCGTATTATTCAAAAATAAAATTTGGGTTCTTATCAAATAACTCTAGCAACAGATGTATATCCAAATCCAAATATCTCGCTTAGTTTTCTATCAATCGTGATTTACGCTGACAGATGAACAAACTGTTAGGCAGATGGGCAGACAGACAGACAGATGCACAGACAGATGTGTAGACAGTTGAACATAAGTAGATACTCGACTTAGGGCTCATGTGGTGATGCTTATCACGAAAATATATACTTTTCTATACCCACCGCGTTCCCTTCTATGCGTTACCAACGGTACGACAAAGTCATAACATACCCCGAGTGTAGCGTATAATAATAAAGAAAGCAGAAGATGAAGAACACCCATTCCGGCAATAATTTTCAAGCCTGAAAATATGCTATTATATTTTAAATAAAAGCAAAAATATCTAGCCTGTGCTTGATGCATATTTAATTACAAATATAAAAATTTAACTAGCATATTTTTTGGCATGAAAATTGAAATCGAAACGAGACGAATCGAGATTCAATAAGAGGCCCTAAATATAACGTTGATACTTCAAAATGTATTTATATGAAATTTATTATTTTTTTTTAAGGTATTTTAGGATATACCTTACATGTTTTCAGCACCAGAACTTAATTCCACATTTTAGTCGTTCATATAATTTCAGTGACTGTCAAACTATCAAAAATGATTTTCAAGTCTCAACACAATGAAACTTCAAGTTCAATACTTTTTGATAATTTCGTTGCATCGATGTGTTGTTTTCTTTTTTTTTTTTTTTTGCTATACAAACCTATTACATTCACCCAAAGCAATTGCTCATCCCATTATCCAAAGCCATATCTAAATTTCAACACATTCTAAGTGTGTAAAAAAAAATAAAAAGGAAATGCGTAAAGCTCAGGCAAAAGGCCATCATACCATCTAAGCTCAGTCTAGAAAATCCATCGGATGTGATGTATTTGCAGCGATTGTGTGTGAAACTTGCCGTCTAATGGCTGTAATTTTTTAAAGTTTCCTGGCCTCTTTTTCACTTTTATTATTCTTTTTATATCTTTTTTCCATCTTCCATTCTTTCTTTTCATCTTAAATAAGCACAAATTCAAACAATAGTGAATGACTGACAGAGTAAGTGTTAAAAAAAGTTAAATATTATATTAAATATAAAGATGAACTTAGTTCGAGATGGTTATAAAAAATCAATAAATTATATTTACTATATAAGTTAAGTAAACAAAATGATCTAATTTCAATGTGACTATTACATTGACTAAGTCAAAGATATAATGGTTGGAATAAATCATTTTTAAGGGCAACACAGAAACTCATATTATGTTTGGTTTCCAAAACTTAACGCTTTTTTTAAGGAACGGGAGATGTTGGATAATATTACATGGTCCACAACAAAAGATTACATTTCCATTTTAAAAAAAAAAATAATAATAATAATAAGAATATAATGACTTAGTTGTGTATAGATTTAATCAAGTTGTTACATTTGACCCGCCAAAAATTAATACAATTAATAGCACTAGCCGACACCAAAAATGTCCTATGACATTTCTTAATTTTTTATGATGTATTTAGGTCAGTGCATGTTTTACTTGAAAAAACAATTACTTTAAAAAACAATGTTACTTAGATAATTTTTCAGTTGAAAATTTCGGTTTTTTTTGGTTTAAAAATTGAATTTAACAACAACCTCTTAATATTTCCGTCCGAAAAAAATAATGCCTTTGTGTAACACTAAAAAGTATCTTTTGCCCAAGTTTCAGATTCATAGAAACTTTTTTGTCAAAGAAAAAAACTAAAAGCCAAAAAACCGGTTTTCAGCCATTTTTTCGAAAAGTTTTGAGGTTCAGGTTTTTTTTTGAGCTTAAGACTTAGGGGACCTAACTACATCATAAAAAATTAAGAAAGTTCATGGAACAAAAAAAATGTCAAAAAAGTCGGCTAGTGTAATTAGAGCACCCGGTATAGCATTTCAAAGACTTTGGTCACAGAGAAGGTGCCAATATGCTGGAATCATGCCTTACATTTACGGTTGCATCTACTGAGAGCTGGATACTCGGTGAGCGCTGGCCAAAACACGCTGTGCGCAGCTTTCATTTGTAACGCATAGAAGATGAATAGCCTTAACATCTTATTGATCTGTGCTACTTTTTGAGATTCAGCCATAGCCGTTATTAGACTTTGCAAGGCCAGGGGCCAAAAACTGGAAAGGAGTGCCTTCTAAAAATTCTATGATCAAAACAAAAAAGTTCGTTGAATTAAAAATGCATACAAATTACACTGCACAACAAAATAGCAACTTTTGTCTGATGAATGACTTTGATCACATAATATTTACTAATTTGACGTCGCAGATTCTGAATATACCCTCCTTTTTTTCGTAACAGCTCTTGTTTACAAGTTATAGCTTTCACTAAAAATTTGCCGTGTTACCGTGTTAATTTGCCGATAATCAAAAAAATATTAAGTTGTGTAGTGTATTTGATACGGAATTGTCAAGACGAATTTGTGTGAATGATATAAATCATTTTTGTTTCATTTGCGGAGAGTATATGCCTAAAGGAAACCGTTTAAATATGACAGCGTTCGCAAAAGAGGCTTCCAAGAATTACTTTGGCCACCCGCTGGAAATCAAAGATTAGCTTTGGATTCTGTAAAAGGTATGCAAGATGTGTGTTGAGTTTCTACGTTTGTGAACGAATAAGAAAAGGAACAGATTTAGGCACGAAACCACTATGATCTGGAAGAAACTCGTGAACCATCACGACGACTGTTATTTTTGTTTGGTCAACATTAATGGCATTAATCGAAAAAATCGAACCAAATGGAAATATTCTTGTATACGGTCGGCATAGCCCTAAGAAATCACCTGAACCTCAAGCTGATGCTTACCAGGAGGAGCCTATGGATTTTGAGACGAAAACTGACAGTAGTGATAGTGGCTTTGAATGTGACCTGAAAACGCCAAAACCATTCAACCAAGATGATTTGAATTACCTTATCAGAGATCTGGAAAAGTCAAAGTCTGCTTCAGAAATTTTGGCGTCTAGGCTAAAAGAAAGAGACTTAGAAACAAAAGAAACCAAAATTTCTTATTACCGCACAAGAGAAAAAAATCTGCTTGTTTCCTTTTTCTACCAAAAAGTTTCCAAAATTGAGTGCAGAAAAAATACAAGAGGGCATTTTTGACGGGCCACAGATAAGATCGTTAGTAAAAGACTCAAATTTTACGGACGTTATGACAGAGATTGACAAAAAGTAATGGACTCTGTTTGTTTGGCTAGTTCAAAATTTTTTGGGAAATAAGAAAAGTTCTGACTATTCTCAACACGTCAAACAATTAATGAGTCAATTTCAAAGGGTTGGATGTAACATGAGCATCAAGTGACACTTTTTTCACAACCACCTGGACTATTTTCCCGCCAATCTCGGAGATCTAAGTGAAGAACAGGGCTATCGATTCCACCAGGACCTTCGTTAGATGGAGGAACGCTATCAAGGCTACTGGAACGCATACATGATGGCTGGACGATGGTTGAAGCATTCAGCACGGCTCTCTGCTTTCAGCTTCACAAAGGAAGTCAAATAAAAGAAAGTTTTTTTCAACTTGAGAACTAAATAAAATAGGATTATCTTTGAAAATGTATTGTTTTATTATAAAAAGATCCAAGTGTCATATTTTTTTAACTAGAGCTGATACAGAAATTTCAGTCACAGATTTGAAATCGTCATTAAAAATTGGACTAATATCATGTAACATAATCCAATCATCAGAAATGTTGTTGTGCATTGATGAGCATAAAAAAAAATATCCTTCTGTTCCCATGTTCGGGCATCTCGAGGTCTGTACTTTAACCCTACGTTAATATATTAAAACAGCGACGATTGGTACCTCTCTTTGTAGTTTGGTAAAAAAAGCCAAAGACGTTAAGAAATTAAAAGGTTAATAAAAATTTTGAGATATAAGATTAAGTCAACAAAAATTTGTAAATATGAAAAAATTCATACATATGTTAGGTGGAATGTGGTTGAAGGTTTTTCTTCAAAATCGACTCAATTTTTTAGCAATGTAGATTTCAAAAACGTTAGAGATTATGCGGCCCACAAAATATTAAGTTCTTTTAATGAAAATGAATAGAGTAAATTTTATAAGGCTTATTAACTTATCTCAACTAAATCAACTGCGATTTAGTCTTAATCATCGATTAGTCACAAACATCGATAACTTATGTCGTGTAATCGGCTATTAACGAGTAAATTGTCGATTAAAGTTATTACGAGAAATTTCTCAAATCAACGAAGTTAACTCGACTTTGTTTGACGTTTGTCTTACTCAAATATTTAAATCAAAAACTTTTTTTCTTAAATGAACTTTTGTGGAAACTTTTATGAAGTTAAAATTATACAGAATCGCGAAAGGAAGCGAAATGCGTGTTTTCCGCGATATAATAAAAGGACAAACTGGACTGAAAAAACAGTTCCTCCAACGCTTTCGCATATCAAAACACACTGTCAGAGGGGAGCTAAACAGTGCTAATTTTCTTGTATTTATTAGCATTTATTCAAATTTTAGTGTCCAGAATTTATCAGCTCGGAGTAAGTTGCTTATGACATTGAAATTTTATGCAATAAGCAGCATTTTGGGAGCCGCTGGGAACTTTGTTGGCTTTTCTTTCATGTCTGCATCTCTCTGTTTTGAAATATTTTTGTTATCTGCCAAATGTAATATGCTCAATTAACCTCAAATGTCTATATGAACAATTCACAATTGACTTTAAGTGTTGCATTTTTCGTTAAACTGAGATTTCTTAATGCTCAATAAATTTAGAAATAAGTTATCAAACTTAACTCGAGATATAACCGCAGTTTATAAAATCTTCGATCAAAGTAGTATTAAGAAAAGAGATAAGTTAATAGGCCCAAGTAAAACAAATTTTGAAAATTTTAACCTGAGGTTTTCTTCAGTTTTAGAGAATTTTTTTTTTTCTGAGTGTACTTTGTTAATTCAAATGCAAAAGATGTCTTAAATAATCTGTGCTGAAATAAAAAAGTAATACGCAGTGAGTTTGGAAATTCAGCGGCTACGAATATTAAGAAAGGAATGCACCAAATTCTTTAAAATGCACAACCGGATACACACAGTTCCTTACAATGAAAAGAACGTGACAGTTAAAATTTGCGGCAAATTATTTTTTTTAAGTTTACGAAAATAATATACGTTTTATATTTCAAAGCATAAAAGTTCTACTTCAAGTTATTTTTGATTTAGAAAAGTTTCACAAAAGTTTATCATTCTTTCGTATCATACTATTTGTCAACTTGTAGCATAACTATTTTTTTTTTTTTTTTTGTTATTCCAAAAATTATTTTTCTCAAAATCCAAGAAAACTTCGCATTTTACAAACAATACAAAAATTTACGCAACATTTTACTTCAGTTTGGCCTTAAATTTTCTTTTCTTCTTCTTACATACTTTCACAATTTCTTACTTCCACTTTGTCGACAATAGCAGAAAAACTTCATAAATTTGCCAAAACAGAGCAGCAAGAAAACGCATAAACTTCACATAACTTTTCACTGTGCTATTCTACTCTTTTTGCTTTGAAAAGTGGGGCACAAGATCTTGAATCATCTTCATCTTCATTTCTTCAAAGAAAATCAAAAAAAAAAAAAAGAAAAAGAGGTAAAAAAAAACAACAACAGCTACTCAAAAGCAGTTGTGACATTTCTTTTTAGTACCAAAGGAAAAATTCGCCTGACACCACCGACTTGACATCGTCGCACTATGCGCCTTCTCTGCTTTCACTGCTCTTACTTTGATAGACTGTAGTAGGGAAACTGAGTTAGGGTGACTTGGGCGCCCATGAATTATAAGTACGGTCACAACACTTTTTTTTTGACTTTGTTTTTATTGCATTTTTCAAAATTCTAAGCAGGAATATTTAAGCAAAAGTAGTGCTCAGATGCAGTTTCGGCTTTGTGAAAAATTGGATAGTGCTGTCTTTACATATAACTATAGACTGATGGGGAACCTTTGCATCCACATTAATTTTGTTGCCTTTAAATTGGGCCTAACTTCTTGCAAACTACGCCATTGCTTGATCCATTCCTGTTTGAGATATATCTTTATATATAGCCTCCAGCACCTTCAATGAAATTGCTTTCATGGCCTTATTTGGCTCAGAGAAGTTGTAGCTTAAGCTTCGGTAACAGGAAAAGTCAGACGGGGCCATAAAAGGTAAATACGGTGCATTCGTTGAATTTTTGGCCTAAAACTTTTACACAGTAATAGTTTTACTACATAATGCATTGTCGTGGTGTGAACTCAATGAGTTAACCTTTCAAAGATATGGCCATTTTCAACGGATATTCTCACGCAGGCACTTCGTAACATCTAATTAGTCTTCTTTGGGCTTCTGGAAGGAATTCTGAGCGCACCATAAAGCGGTAATCACAAAATCTATTCTATTCTACTATTTCGAAAAACAAGAATTAAATTTAGATTGGAAGATGATTATTTCATCAAATGAAGCTTTTTGTCATTTATGTGGCTGAAAATTGCTTAGGAAAATGGCCCAAATGATTGATTGAGAAAGCTGATTCCAAATTTTCTTATGATTTTTAGTAAAAAGCGCGCGCATTTCAATGAAAAATTGAGATGCTATTTAGAAATCACCATAAAAGTCGGTGAACATTACAGATATATGGCTTTAACGTCATTGGTATTGATATGCAATCTTAGAGAAAGATTGTGTAATTTTTTTTTTGAAATGATTTTTGAAGTTGCAAAAAAAACTATATTTAATTATTTTATCGCGTCTGCCTCTGATATATTATGTTAAAGGCATAGTTTTGATAACGAAAATATAAAAGGCAGACGGCCTTATTGACGTATTTTTAATAACAACGATTGTTAACGTAACAAAAAAAAATTTTATGGAATAGTCTTATCGTTTTGTTCCAGAACTTCGTTCCCATCAGTATTGCCTCTAAAAGCTAAAAAATAAGAGGCAGACAAGTAGGTTTCTGCTTTTTTAAAATATACGAGTATAGGTTTGTTTACGTCAAAATCGTCGATTTTGGTAAAATTCGAATATTATTTTTTGTGATACCAGATTTTATCGTATAAATTTAATTATTTAGTTGAAAATCGTAACCTTTTCTCCTTAAAACCTGAATTATATAGATATCCTTGTTGCTCCGAGATATTTTAATTTAAATTTCTAGTTATTCTGTAACATTGAAACTTATTTAGATCTGATTGTAGACCAATGGAATAAACTTCAAATGAAGATATTTCGGAGCAAAAAAAAGGAAAAAAAATTAGAAACTAGCCTTAAACAGTACTAAAAGAAAAACAAAAAACCTTCGCAAAAATCAGAGATGCAAAAGTAAACCGGTCTCCAATTTGACATAGAATGCCCCATACACACAGCCAGAAAACTAGTGCACGGTTAGTGTTTCACCGAGGCTACGAGGCAGCCTCGTTTTTGACTACGAGAACGAGGCGAGACCGAGGCGAGAACGAGGCGAGATGGAAAAATAAATTTTCCTCGCTTGACCGAGGCGAGGCGAGATCACACGGCACCTCGCCTCGTGCTCGCCTCGGCCTCGCCTCGTCCTAGCCTCGTTTTCAAAACCAAGAGCGAGGCACATTTTGACGAAATCTGAACTCGTAAGAATCATATGCAGATTCAAAATATGAATGTAATTTTTATAATAAAATCCATATTTAACTAATATTTTAGTATTTTATTTTGAGTAAACTACTTTGTTTTATTTTTAATCCGCATGTGCTTCTTACGAGTTGAGATTTGGTCCAAGCGCTAATGCGCAGAAGTGCTTGGATCGCATCAGCTTCTATGCGACTTCGCCTCGATTGATCAGTTAGGGAAGCATGTAAGGCTATAAGCAAAACTGCATGATTGACAACACTGCATTGAAATTGATTTATTCTAATAGTCTTTCTAAGAACCGGTAAGGTGAAGCGAAACGCACAGGGTAATGCTAGTATATAAATAAAGATCAATATATGAATGTTCGTTGCTAATGGACTCCTAAACCGTTCAACCGACCGACGAAAGATTTGACATACATATATGTTTCTTATGATTTGGGATGCTCCGTAATATAGTTTACGATAAATGGGTGATGCCACCTCCACATAAGAGAAAAACAGAATTCATCATATATTATCAACAACTTGATGCAGATTAATAAAACTTGGTATATTTATAAAAGGTAGAGGCATAACTAAGATTCAATTAATAAAATGGGCGGTACCATGCCTTCAATATAAGAAAAAAATTAGCTTTATCATATCTCAATATCTATTTGACGTAGATAAATAAGATTTGGTACATATTTTGCTTATAGTTTGTAAAAAGTTCATAGCTTAGTTTGGCTTGGAAAAATAGGCAATGCGTCTCCTTCCCATATACGAAAAGAATTAAATTCATCATATCTCATCCAATTCACCAAAAATAAAAACAGATATTTTATTTTACTTCTTGAGGCTTGATCAGCCTATCAGCCCTGATACATACATAATTTTTTATTTATTTTAATAAAAACCTCGCTTTTTTACCGAGGTGCCTCGGCCGAGAACGAGGCGAAGCGAGGCGAGGCGAGGCATGTGATGGCAAGATCTCGTCCGAGGCCGAGGCGAGGCGAGACTTAAATTTATAAAACGAGGCGAGACCGAGATCAACTAGAACCTCGCCTCGGCCTCGGTGAAACACTATGCACGGTTTATGTAGTTATATACTAATAATATGCCCCTTACGTGCTAAAAATCGTCTGCCTTCGAAAAATGCAGCACTGAAATCATCTGCCTTCTGTATTTTTAAGTTTTCTATAAGTATAGAAACCAGTCAGCCAAGTGATAGGCGCCAAAAAAAATGATTCAGTACTCAATTTTTTTTTTAACATGTTTGTAATATTGCAATTTTTTAATGCAGCTATAACTAAGTTGCAGAGGATGTTTCATTTGTTTCTTATGACATAATCTTTGTGATAATCTCAATCTGCCTGACGATAAAATTCATTTACATCAGCAAATTCTTAAAAAAATTTAATTACTCTTAAAAACGACAATAAAAACATCTGCCTCTTGCATTGAGCTGTATTTGTGTATAGTCACATTTTGTATTATAAAATACAGACGCGATAAAATTGTTTATGGTACCTTTTTAACAATTTTAGAGGGCTTCAGATTAATATCGCAGAATCATCGCAGTGGCAGAGATTGTTCGTATTACTTATTTTACTTAGACCTTTATGATTTTCAAACTCTGCCGCATGATAAAATCTTACAGAAATTTAGGTCGCCGGCTCCCTAGCTAACAGAACACCACTTAAGTAACTAATTTGTGGAAAAATTTTATTACAAATCTTAAATTCTATACAAAAACAATTTTACAATGCCACAACGCTTCAGTATGAATCGAACTGCTATTTTTAATTGTATTTCATGGGATTAATTAAAAGATGACGATATTATTTAAAGAGTTTTTAATATAAAAAAAAACCTATGCAAGTTTGTTCCTATTTTAAAAATACAAAAAGACTTAGTAAGAAAATATTTATGCTGAAGAACATATCATTTTAATAATTAAAAACCAATTAAGTTTTCACTAATATTTAATGAAACAGAACTATAACTGTTAATGGATAAAAACACTAAATCTCTAAAAAATAAATAAAAATGGCAAATTATACCTCAAGTTTCTGTGATGTAGCGTCATAGTTGTGAAATAGTCACAGTGCGAATTGAGTTTGATATGCATTATTTTTCTTTCCCCGACCCCGAAATTTCTCACAGCGGCCCTGCTCACACGAATATATGTTAGTGCGGTGCGTTATTATTTTGTGCGAAAGGAAATTTTCTTTAATTTATTTCCTCATTTTTCAAATATTTTGCTGTTTTGTATTGCGGTGCTACGACCGACCGACAAACAAAACTTGGCGCGACTCCTGGGCTCGCAAAACTTAAGATGAATGAGTTTTTGAGCAGCAGTGGCATACATTTTGAGTTGTTGTTGGCAATAGTGAGGGTGCTTGATGATGGTTGTCTTTTCGTAAGAAGTAAATTGGGCGTTTGCAGTGGGAGTGACATAAGGTAAACATTATGTGAACATTAAGATGAATAAGCAGTGTAGGAAATCAGCGAAACAAAATTGTAAAATTTTACCAAAATGTCATAAAATTGGGAGGTTGTTTTGTTTTTGTGAGTGCGTTAGTCTGAACAAAAAAAACAATAAAATATTTATTCGCAACAAAACATTTGGAAGATTTTTAAATCTGGTACATTTATTGCGATGAATTTATAACTCTTCCAAAAGACTTTTACGTGATCAAATTTTAGTGTGATTAATATGCGAACCTCTTCAAAAAAATAAATACCTAAGATAACAAACTAGATTATTTTGCCGGTCCCTCCGAAGACTATCTCTTCTTTAAATGCGGACAAGAAAATCCCTTTTCATAAAATGCGGACAAGAAAATCACTTTTCACAAAATGCGGCGAAGAAAATCTCTTTTTTTATAAAATGCGGCGAAGAAAATCTATTTTTTTTCAGAATGTGCCGTAAAAAATGTATTTTTTAAGGGTAGGGAAAAATTTCTCTGAAAAAAAGGTAATTTTTCAAATAATTATTTATATTCATAATTTTATCTTTATCATTTCTTACAGTAATAAATAAATTTCAGGAAAAGAGACTTTTTTCGCCGCAATTTCAGAAAAAGATTTTTTTCGCCGCAATTTTTGGTCTGAAGATTTTCTTCGTAAGCACCGGCGATTTGATTCCGTCACTTATTTATTTATCTTATCAAAGGAATAGGCTCTCTGAAACTAAACGAAAAATTAAAGAGTTTCAGAAACTTCTTTCGGACTCTTTTAAGACAATTCCTATCTGGAACAAATGCTATAGATAAGAGTTTATCTCGAAACTCGGAACAATTACGCAGCTCAAGGACCAACATGGCATATGCATTCAGTCTGTTAATTTCAAATCAAGAAAATTGGAAAAGTGGTGGTGAAACTTTTCATCAAACAAAAAATGTGATGTAATATTTCTCAAAAACAAAAACTACGATTTTCTTGGAATTTCAAAGGTGATACTACTGAAAGCAGTCATCAATACAAGCTTAGTCATTATACTGACAAAACTAGTCAAAATGCGTGGCAGAGCCCACAAAATTTATAAACGCCATACTAAATTTAATATGACGCCTGTGGGCGTCGTACCTCCTATGCAAGCAAAAAACGTTTAACGTTATGTTAAGTGTACCTACTATGTGAGCAATTCTAACAAAATTTGGTGTAGCGATTTCGGTTACTACCAGCTTTGAAAGAATTTAGAGATTAACGGGATTTAGTTAGTGGGCGTGGTACCTTCCATATAAGCGAAAAATGCTTAATGTAATATTAAGTGAACTATGGGGGTAATTTCAATAAAATTTTGTATAGAGATGTTGGTTGCTATAAGGTCTGAAACTTATCATATCCCTTATTGGCAAAAATTTGTAAGAGCCATTTTAAGTGAACTATTGCATCAATTTGTATGAAACTTAATTTATTTAGTTTACTTGCTATAAGGTATATTTCAATCAAAAGCGGGTGAAATGGCACTAATGGGCGTGGCACCACTCATGCAAGTAAAATGATTTAGTAAACTAAGTAAGCAATCAAACTGACATTTGGTGTAAGAATATTGTTTATTAAAAGCTAATTCTGGATCAAAATGAAGCTGCATTATACCAGTGGGTGTGCCACCGCCTTGAATATTCTGATTATGTTACATCTCGGAAATTAAACAAGCTATTGTGATAAAATTTGGTATGTGGGTGCCGATTACGAATATAATTTATTGAACCAAAAGTAAGAGAAATTGGAAAACTGGGCATATCATTTAAGAAAATTTTTTGATTTTTTCAACATTTTTCATATTTTCTCATCCTCTTGAACTTTTTTTTCAACTTTTATCAAGTTTCAATTTTTTTTTTTTTAATTATTCAACCTTTTTCAACTCTCTTCAATATTTTCCATATTTTTTCGACTTATTCTTATATTTCATTTGACTTTATTCTACATTTTCTATATTTTTTCGAACTTTCTCAAACTCTCGGAACTTTCTTTAATAGTTTCTATATTTTCAACGGCTTTCGACTGTTTCAATATTTTCAATCTCCTTCAAATTTATCCAACTTTTTCCGAGTTTTTCAACCTCATTCAACTTTTTTTTAACATTTACCATTTTTTTCGACTTGTTCAGCATTTATCACCTGATTCAATATTTTTCAACATTTTTCAACTTTTCTCAACGTTTTTCATACTTTTTCGACTTTTTTCAATATTATCCATATTTTTACTTTTTCAGCCTTTTGCAGACTTTTCAAAATCTTGGGACTTTTTTTTTTAGACTCATTCTATTTTTTTAACCTCTTTTCCTTTTTTTTTTTCTAAATATTTTCCATATTTTTTCGACTTATTCAACTTTTCCACATTTTTTCGACTTTTTTGGCATCAAAAGCAAAAACCGATCTAAGGCCAGTTTCGTGATACTGATTTAATTATACGCGAATCACTCTTGGTATGAACAGTTTTACTCTAACAAGATTTCGCTTAGCATGCAAATATAATCTCGCACGCGATTGATATCATTATATAGCTAGTTGAAATATAACTTTTTTGCTATTGAAAATGTTAGCTTGGTTTGCTTTGTTGTGCCCAATACTGTACATACATCTGTATATTTTAATTATGTGCCTATCTAGTGGAAGTAATAATTTGCAATATTTTTTCAATAATAATCGGTACTTTTTGATGCATTTAGACTTCTATTAGCCTTTCGATACCTATCGGTCATTTTTTGATTATTCGATCCCTTGTTAATTTTTACATTGTTTTTATTTTTTTTTATAAACGGCATATTCGATCAACATTTGTGACACACAAAAATTCACAAATCACAAGTAATGCCGCGAGTAATTCCACCCACTTATGTTTTCAACTTTACGTTAAATATTCCATAAAATTAATTACCCACAGACATCAAAACAGTAGAGCAACATTAGCACCTTACAACATTCACCTGCAACCATATACGCTCCCAAATTAATACGCCGCCATTACCAACTTGACACTTGCCAGACTATTGGCGCGTCAGTTAAAGCCAACGCTTACACTTTTACTACCACTATGATGGCGGCATTGAAGACACAGTGAAATTGCTGTATCATTGTATTAGTGTAGAGTGAAATGCGCAATAAAAGTATAAAGAAAAAGAAAATCGTTGCATTTAAGTGCAAGTTTTTTCCCGCTATCAGTAGACAGTCCCATTTTCGTTATTTCCCTTTTGTGTAGTTTTTTTTTCGTTCCTCTCTTCCTTTTAGCTGTCGTATTTTAAAATCACTTTTTCTGCTGGGTTTCTTGCATTTTTCTTTTAATAGCGTTGCATCCATTAAAACTTCATGGATAAGGATAAAGGATGTAATGTTAAGGAGTGGGCGTACTGACAGGCAGCGGAGTAAAATAAGTGTCGCATGGGATCAAGTCGCATGTAGTGCTTGAAGTCTGATGATTTTTTTTTTTTCTTGCTCAGTGCACATGAATGAAAATAAATTTTGTTAGTAAATAAAGTGGAAAAAACTTACATGCAATTTTTTTTCTCTTCTCTTTTGCTGCCCACCGTGACAATGCTTTCATGTTTTCGTACATTCATACATGTTGAAGTGAGTTAATGCATGTGTGTGCGTATTTGTGTATTAGGTGCGGTTTTAAGTGTTCTCAAATTGATAAGATTTTAAGCACATCACCATCACATAATAAATTATGTCGAATATATAACAAAAAATCCAACCCATATTTTTGTTAGTTTTTTAATACTGAACTGGAAAATAACATAAGAACCTGTTGTTTTGCTACAGATTTTGCAGTATTTGGATCGTTTTTTAAATCAAAAAAGCTGTCGGTATGTTTTTCTATATTTTATCACGGGATTATTTTTATCATACATCTTTTTGCACTTACTCTGCTTTCGTATTCGTTTATGCTATCCTCTGCATTTTTGTACTGATTTGCACTTAAAAATATGCAAATTTATTTTTCTTCCACCAATTTTCTACAAATAGTTGTTAGTCTTAGCGTATTAGGATTTGACAAACTTAAAAAAAACTTAACGTGTACTTGAACACTTAAAAATTTTCTAAAATTAAATTAAAGGAGTTATAAGTCAATGCAATCATAACCACTTGGCTAAGAAAAAATATTTGCTGCAAATAATGAATAAAGTTATAGGTGTGTGCACGATAAAAAAAATATAATTCAAATATTTAAAACATTAGTTTGACTAGACAACTGACTTCCCGCCACAGTTTTGATCGGAAAAGCTATGAGGAGTTATTCAGAGTAAGAGTTCGGGAGTTAAAAGATATATATGGGCATTTCTCTCATGTTGAACGGGACGGAAGTACACTTTTATAGTGAAATAAAAGTCAAAGTAAAACGCTTTTATTTTTTTCTGATACATTAAGGAATAGCCCTTTGGTAGCACTATATTGAGTGGAAAAGTTGATGCCAGACGTAATACTGGTTCCAAGATAGAGGCAATAAAAAAGCCATACGAACGGGACAAAAAACGCGAGTGTTTTTTATGGCCATCTATAGAAAAGTAGAAGTCAGCGAAACCCGGCAACATTTTTTAATGCAACTAATTTAAAAATGTTATGGAATAATATAACTTTTTAATAGATTACGTTTGTTTGAAAAATCTTTTTTACTTTACTTCTTACAAGGCAAAATAATCTATTCGAACGGGATATATTTTTCCATTTTGGCTCACTTGGGCAATTTTTCAAAACGACTTTAATATTTATATAAATATTAATATTTAAGATATATACAGTAATTTAGAAAACAAATTTAATGTTTATATTTATCAAATTAATTAGTGATATCAATTTTAACAAAGAAAAGAGAAAGGAGGAGATATTATTCTTAAAAGAATATAAAACTTGTCTTTTTGCTCTCAAAACGTTTTTCCTGTAAGTGGCGCGGCACCGCCTACTAAAAAATATATTTTTACTCAAGTTTCAGTCTATCTACATACCAAATTTCATTAAAGTCGGTGTAGTGATACAGCCGTGATACCGTTTTTTCCCAGTTGGAGCGATACCCCTTTAAAGAACCTGAGTTTCTAATAATCTTTCTTAGGATTCAATCTACCTTTAAACAAAATTTCAACAACATCGATCTATTAGTTTCGTTGTGGAAACGTTTTTTCCCGTTAGGGGCGTGGCACCGCCTACTATTGAAAAAAATATACATGTCCCTACCTCTCTTCACAACCTTTCAAACAAAAAAAAATTATGCTCTGGCAGGTAATAACTGGTTTAACTGTTTTCAACTGCCTTTTCATTACACTTATGTTTGCGAACATGACCAACTTCAAACAGCTCCAAAAATTTAAAATACAATATTTTTTGCACTCGCTTTTTTTTTTGAATTATGTACATGAAACTCTGTTCGTACAAACATTTTGACACACTTGCTGCTGTTTTCAATTTCGAAATGCGAACATATAATGTTTTTCTATGTTATTTGTGACTTTAGAATATAAACTTAAGCAAATTAAAGCTTTACAGTCAATAGAGATTTTTTTGATGTTTTTGCATTGTTTTTAGCTAATTGACGTTTGAAGAGAGATTTTTCGGAAAGACTATCATCACTCTTATACACTTAAATATTTAAGGCAAAATACTATTCAATATTACAAAAAAAAGAGAAAATGTATTTATGCAAGAACCTGAGTTTCTAATAATCTTTCTGAAAGAATTAAAAACAAAAAATATTAACTATCAACAAATTTTGTTAGATATTAATTTAATTGTATCAAATAAATATTTGATTAGACTAAAGTGAATATTATACAATTCTCAACATATTTAAATAAAACAATGTTTAGTTAACTTCTGCTTGATACACAAAGCAGGTAATTATGAGCATTAAGCAAGACATCGATTTATTCGTGAATCGATATTATAAAATATCGATTTTTTGTCCATCGATTTTTACATGAATCTTTTCTCATAAATACCATGTTAACGATAAAACACTATTTATTCCGCCACTTACATGATTTGGTGATTATTAATATGCTTGCAATCAAAGAAAAATATTTTTTCAACCAAGATATGTTTTGTTATTATTACCAAATATATGATTGACTCAGTATGATTAGATAATTATTACAAAGTACATGAATGATGTAATAATATAATTTGGTGCGGTAGAAGGTGTGACATGTTATAACAAATATTTATTTGACCTTTAACGAATACATAATTGGTTAATTGTTACCAAATCTCGATATATACAAATAATTCCTGTGTTGTCATGCCTTTGATTGTTCTTAGTAAGGGCTGCATGTTGCAGAAATTGAAGGAACTTCGGCGAATAGCCTACTTATACATTACAGTTGAATTACTATCCAGACTTGAAAAATAACAACTGACAGCATCTTAATTAAAAATAGTTACAGCATTTGAATAGAAAATTTTTCAAATAATATAGGGGTCCGAACAAAATACAAAAGTATTTTAGGGATTGGATTTTGAAAAATGGTTTTCTGCACGAGCCATACTCGAAGAGCTAAGAAAAGTTAGAGTTTTCATAGACGAGCTACCAATTTTGGAACAAGAGTTTTCTCAGATAGCCATATCACTTTGATTGCATGACAATGCCACTGTTTTTAAAACTGAAGCTCTGCTATATGATAAGATAACCAAATCGAAGTTACAAATTTTTGCAAAAACTTACTGTAAGTTAGATGCGATTAGAAAATCCTATTACTCGCATAAAACTCTCAGCTTAGGATTTTCAAGTAACAAAATAATTTTGTTTGAGAGGCGCTACAGTGAGAAGAAGTAAAACTGTAAAGCTAAATATCAAGGTAAGGCCAATAAATTTTAGTAATATTCCGACTTTTCCTGCTGGGTATACAATATCAAGCACACACATAATACGGTGAAAAATAAAAACCATAAAGCTAGTAAAATTTATTATTTTATTTTTCATTTCTTAAGTTCTGTCTGCCAACGTATGTGTGTATTCTGGTTTTTTTTTTCTTTGTTTGTGGTCTTTTTTCAAAAAGCGTTTGTGCGTTTTTACGTTTATGCGTTCTTACGTTTATGCGTGAGCGTTTCTGTGTGTCAAAAAAAAAAAGCAGCTTTATTTATTTATTTGTTATTTTTGTTGACGATATAGTCATAAAAACATATTACCGGAAATTTTCATATTTATTTAAGTTTAAAAAAAAATTAAATAAAAGATGAAAATAAAATAAATTAAGACATAAATAAAATTGTCAAGAGAAGTTTTAACGTTGGTTAGCATTAGTTTGTGGAGAGATAAAATCAAACGCGTTTACAAGGTAGTACACATAATATAGTACAACCCAGCCAACATTTAGATAATTTCTGATGCTAGCATCTTTAAGGCGATGATTTTATTATCCTTAAAGGATAGTTGAATTTACATACAAATTTTTGATTGAAAGAACGATCTATGTAGCCGCTTACTTGAGAAAAATTATTGTCATTTATTTAAATTTTGTAAATTTACCTAAAAATTATATTCTATACAAATAAATTGTTAAGAATAGAAAAGGCGCCATTCGAAAAAGTTTTATTATTTCGTACTCGCATCGGTTAAAATTCATCATAAAGCGGACTTTTTTTATACAAAAGTTGACGTTTTTTAAACTTTTACGAATTTGTTAACGATATGTTCTATGATTATGGCAAACTATGCGGAAAACAACCAAGCGATTAATGAACTTTTGAAATACGAAATATAGAGAGTTAAAAATGTTTGCTGGAAAAAAAATATTTGAAAAAAAGGAAAAAGAATCACTTTAAGATTCAATGGGACAAGCCGCAGTTTTTAACTTTTTTATCAAATTCAGCATGGAATATAAAAGTTTTCAGTCTAAAAACCAATGTCCCAAAATGTATTGAAAAAAACGATGAGAAAGCAGCTCTTTTTTTTTGGTATAAACTGTTATTATTGATTTAGTACTGAAGAACCTTTTAAAATTTCAAACAAATCAGTCTCAGTATTTAGAAAAGTTTAATTTTAACCGAAACCAGCTAGTGAGTTTTTCTGATGGATACATGATAGCTAAATTAAAGCCGGATGCATGAAATTTGGAACTATTTTTTTCATTCAGAGATGTCGGAATGTAAGACTTCATTCGGTTTTAAAAATATATTTGAAAATGCGCACGAGATTTTACGTATGTAACAATTAAAAAAGATTTTTCGCCTACAAAAATTGTTTTAAGCTTTTTACTTCTGCGCTAGATCCGCTTTAATGATTTCATTAAATTTTATAACCCAGTACATTTTGATTCAGATATAAAGTCCAAAAAGAGTTGTTTCTATTTCCTACAGTTTTTCTTCAAAAAATTGGTACGACATTATTTGTGTCCGAGAATGAAAAATAGCATCCGATTCAGTGATTATTACAGTAGGCGTAGCTAGGCTCCGGCTTATATCCTGTTAGGAGTATTTTGAGAATTCAACTATAAGAATCTTAAAAGTTAGTGATAGGAGTGAAGGTTCTACTAAAAAAAAATTTAGAAATTAAGGTCCGTAAGCCACTCGAACAATCTAAGCATTGTTTTAAAAAAAAAATAGATGATAATGGCCTTTCTTTAAGGTTCCTTCTCTCGAAAAAAAAAACATGCGGAGGCTTAAGTTTATTCGATTTACTTTCTCAGAGGTATTTCAGAATTTAACTAAAATTTCGTCACAGTTTTAAGTGATACGCTGTGTTATCAAACTATGCATTCGAAACAAAACTACAACGACATTTAAAATCCCCAAATTATGAAAAAAATTCACCGAAATGAAAATTTCAGTTTATTTTGTGTGTGGTCCCTTGTATATTAATGTTATTTTACTGTGGGAGGAAAGAGTACTAAACTTAAGCAAATAAATAATACCACAGGTCAAATATAATTTTGAATATCTCAAGTAAAATCTGAAGTATTTCTTACTTTAAGCTATGAACTTTCCTATGTAACTTGAGTTAAATTTTTTTCAAAATCAATGCTGTCGTTGTGTGCTGCCAAAGAGAACAAATATTTTAAAGCCTGCTTTTAGGCGCAGGTATTGTCTTATCTATGAGAATCTTGATAGAAGAATCCTCTACTGCATCTTAAACTGTAGTATTGTTATCAAAAGCAAATTTATTTTCACTTGACACATCGCTTAACTACTGCACAACTCTTAAGACTTGCTCACATTCAGCGGAACCGCAACGCTGCAAATTTAGTAATTTCAGTCAACTCAGCGGGTTTTTAAATTTAGATAACAAGGCACAAGCACACACACTTATACTTATTGACAGCTACACGCATTGCTTGTCACATTTTTTTCATTCTTTCAACGCAGTACCTAACGCCCAAGATTTTTTTTCCAGCACCCTTCAATGTTTTTTACCGCTCATTCGTTTGCCCTCAGCTTCATTTCTTTTTCAACGCACAGAATTTTTGTTTATTTGGCTGTCAGCGCGAGATAAAATAACAAAAAAGAGAAAAAACAAATCATTTCGAATTTTCGAAATTCGAAATTAAATTTCCACTAAGCTTCACAAATCCATATGCACACATACATACACATATACATGTTGACTTTCGTGCAAACACATGCACACACAATTACATAATGCTGTGTTCCAAAACATAAGCATAAATTTTTGCTAAATTGTGATAAGCAGCAGATTATTTTCTGTTTTCGGTTGCTGTGGATTTATTTAAAATTTGCATGCGTAAAGATGCTACTTCAAAAGAAAGAGTAAACGTAACTACGTAAGCTATGAGGGAGGCATCTTGGAGAGAGAAACATTAGATATTAATAAAAGATTTGAATTTGAAATAAAATAAATTATGTCTTGTCCTTAAAATATGTCATGAACTTTAAAAGTCCTACAGAGGCATTTATTCAGTTTTTCATGTATAATTGTTCAGTTTTCGCAGCATACTTTCAGGCTAAGGAAAAGTTTATTCAAATATGCCAAACATTACAAACCAGAAAAAATAATTTTTATGATATTTACAATCAAAAAATTAAGAATATTCAAAAAATCAGTTATTCATAATACTATGAAGTGTGATGCAATAGATATCACGAAAAGCACCATCAACAGTGGCTTATGATCTCTGCGATTTCGGCTCAAAGTACGCTCTTACGTTCTATTGGTTTTTTTGATTTTTCAAAAGTATGTGTCTCTATTTATTATAGAACTATCTAAAAACTTGGTGAGTGTCAGGAAGCAACAATGTTCAATACTGACAACGATTGAAATATGGAAATATATAAGTATGTAAATGCCCAGATATTACAAAAAAAACGTCAAGGTGTTCTAAATAAATACTGTCTCGATCTAATAGCTATATATATGAATTCATATAAAAACAAGTAGGTTGCTGCATATATTACTACAGCAATGAAGTACCTGAACTTTAAGTTAGATTTAAGCTCTTGTTCTAAGTAATGAACTAAAGTCAATAAATAGTCGCCTGGCTGTAGACTTTAATTAGAAAGAGAACTTAGATATGAAAACTCTATTATAAAATTAACGAGTGCTTACTCATTTACTGTCTTTAACGAATTTTCATAATTTGGTGTGGCCCAGGATTATCTCCAACAAAAATTACAACAAGCATTAGAATAGAATATTCAACATATTACAATTGAATGCTTTAATTTTGATATGGGGCGAATGATTTTTCGTATGAGTATGTATGTATGTATTTATTCTATCATAAATTCAATATTTACAATTAAACTACAATGTTTGAAATTTAATCTTATAGATATTGCAACAAACAAATTCATAGTTTAACATTTGTAAAGATAATCACTTAAAATAGTATAAATTATAGGAAAAAAGATAGTAAAAACCTATATTAATATCACAAATTAAATTTTTCGTATGATTCAACCATAAACGCTTACAATTTAGAGCCAAGGTCGAAAATGTTTAAATTGAAGAAAAACATTTTTGATTTGGATTCAAAAGGAATCCACATTGATTTGAAATTGTGTTTTTGCTTAAATTAAAAGGAAAAAAGATTATTTTTACTATATTCTACTTCAAAATTTGTGATTTAAAATCAAAAAGAAGATATGCAAATTTGCAATGCCATTTTTTTCTAAGTGTAAGAGCTAATTTGACAAATACCATCTGACTGAAAATCTGATAAAAGCTAAACGAAGTATCAAAGCAGTTAAACTCAAAACTTCAAAGCATTTCTGAATATATTATTGATATCACCTGTTGTATTTTATGGAACTGGATGTTGGGCAAAAAGCAGTGTTGTGAAATTGATTTCATTTTGTGGGCAAAAATCTTAAACGACAGTTAGTTGTTGATATTATAGATGTTATTTGAAAGAAAAATATCCTAGACCGCATTCAACCGGACACAACGAACGTATGGAAGATAGCACTTGAACTAAGAGAAACTTAAGTTTACAGTCGTCGAGTTTGAGAAAAAAAGGCTGGCCAAAGTGACTAGGTAATTGTCGACACCACAAGGTGGTCTTGGACGCGAAAACATTTTGTCTACGCAAACGAAAGATTCGACTCGTGGGAATCGTTTTCTGAAAGCTCTAATAGTAAAAAAATACCGAAAATGAAATTCAAGCTGATCGTTTTTTTATTTTGTATGATATTCATCATCTTTTATGGAATAAAACCGAAAAAAAATAATTCTATCCGGCTTACAAACTACTGAATTTTTCTTTTATTTTGTGTGGCTTACAAGCATTTATTTATAACTAAAAAACACAACAAAAAAATTTATTTTATTTTTTTCCCGGATTTTTATTAGAAAAATATCAAAACAAAAGTCATAAAAAAATTCTTTTCGGTCTAAAGACTAGTGAAAAATAATTATTTTCCTTGCGTTTTTGGATCAGATCATAATTCAGTAATTTTTTTTTACTGAGCCTTGTCAAGAAATTGCAAAAGCATAATTGCATATAAAGGGGAAAAACTGTAGAGTTTTGGCACACTATGTCATATTTATTGCTATGATTCTTAACTGGTCAATGCAAAAACACAAATATAGTATGCTTGCAGACTCTTAAGCGTCGGCTAACAAAGCTTAATGATGATACCACGTAGCGGTGGTTAAAACTAGTATATGGGCATTTCCGTCAAAAGGCCAACCTTGACAGAAAAATTAAAAGTTATTATAAAAGCGTTACCATCCGATATTATCTAACGAAAATATTCAAATTTTGTTAACTTAAATAATTTACACCAGAATTCATTTATCACATTGAGCAAACCACCTGCAACCTTGCATAAATGCAGTTCCTCTTTTTTTTGTAATATTGAATATTATTTTGCCTTAAATATTTAAGTGTGTAATAGAGATGATACATGATGATAGTCCTTCCAAAAAATCTCTCTTCTAACATCAATTAGCTAAAAGCAATGCAAAAACATCAAACCAATCTCTATTAACTGTAAAATTTTAATTTGCTTAAGTTCATGTTCTAAAGTCACAAACAAAATAGAAAAATATAATATGCTCTTATTTCGAAATTGATAACAGCAGCAAGTGTGTTAAAATTTTTGCACGAGTTTCATGTACCTACATAATTAAAAAAAAAAAGCGAATGCAAAAGATATTAAAAATTTTAAACTTTTGGAGCTGCTTGAAGTTGGTCATGTTCATAAGTGTAATAAATAGGCAGTTGAAAACGGTTTAACCAGTTATTAACTGACATAACACAACATAATCGCATAATTTTTTTTTTGTTGGAAAGTTTGTGAAGAGAAAGAAGGACATGTATACTTTTTTTTCAATAGTAGGCGGTGCCACGCCCCAACGAGAAAAAACGTTTCCACGGCTAAACTAATGAACCGATGTTGGTGAAATTTTGCTTAAAAATAGTGTAGCGAAAATTGGTTTATGCAAGAAAATTCTAGAAATAAAACCAACAAAAGAAACTAAACGATACTAGCACCATCTAGCGGCAAATAATAAACCGAACAGACGCTGCAGTACACTATAAAAGTCAATAACCGAGAGACATCTAAATTGTGAATTCAACGTCGTACAACGCCATCTAGATTGTGAATTCAACGTCGATGCGCCAAACTGGTAAATTATGGATTATGGTAGAATACACGCCACTTAGAAGCACTGGTAAATTATGGATAATGGTAGAATACACGCCATTATTCGAGAAATTGATGCCTGTAGTATAAAAGGGTACAATTTGAGTTTTCGGACAAAGTTGTATTTAAACAGTGAAGCAGAACACTTGAATTTAAGCAATAAAGTGAATACAGTGTGATCCGTAGTAAAGTAAAACAGTTTTCTATACAGTGTTAAATTAATGTTAGAATTTGAATGTTAATGAGATAAACAATTTTACCGTGTAAAAACTAACTATTGTGATTTAAATAAACAATTTTATAACTAAATAAGTTTGTGTGTTTTTAATTGTTACACAATCCAGTGATCGAACTCAGAAAAGTGTAAGAGATCGAAATTATCGTCAAAGAGACAGGAAATTTCGTAACAATAGATTGAATCCTAAGAAAGATTATAAGAAACTCTGATTCTTTAAAGGGGGCGTGGCATCGCTCTAAATGGGAAAAACGGTATCACGGCTGTGCCACTACATCGATTTTGATGAAATTTGGTATGTACATAGATGGATTGAAACTAGAGTAAAAATATATTTTTTTTAGTAGGCGGTGCCATGCCTCTTACAGGAAAAACGTTTTAACAGCAAAAAGACAAGTTTTATATTCTTTTAAGAAAAATATCTACTCCTTCATCTTTTCTTTGCTAAAATTGATCTCACTAATTAATTTGATAAATATAAACATTAAATTTGTTTTTTTAATTACTGTATATATCTTAAATATTATTATTTATATAAATATTAAAGTCGTTTTGAAAAATTGCCCAAGTGAACAAATATGGAAAAATATGTCCCGTTCGAATGGATTATTATGCCTTGTAAGACAAAATATAAATAAGATTGTTCAATCAAACGTAATCTATTAAATAGTTATATTATTCCATAATATTTTATGATTAGTCGCATTAGACTTCTGCTTTTCTATAGATGGCCATGGAAAACACTTTAGTTTTTTGTCCCGTTCGAATGGCTTATTTATTGCCTCTTTCTTGGAACCAGTATAACGTCTGGCATCAACTTTACCACTCAATATAGTGCTACCAAAGGGCTATTCCTTAAAGTAATACAATAAAAGTGTTTTACTTTGATTTTTATTTCACTTTAAAAGTGTACTTTCGTCCTGTTCAACATGAGAGAAATGCCCACATGCAGCTAGTTGCCCTTGCATTTTGGATATATTTTTTCTGGAGGAGGCTCAGTTAAAAATAATTTTGTGAGCCCTGTCTAGTAAAAAAAAAATACTTCGAAAGCCCACAAAACAAAAAAATAATTTCTTTAATTTTGTTTCGATATTTTTTCAAAATAAAATACACTATAAAAAAAAAAAAATGTTTTTATTTTTTGATTTTTTAATTAAAAAAGATTTTAACACAAAGGAATAAAAAAAAATTTCTTTTCACAAGTTTTTAAATCTTATACTTATAGATTTTTTTTATTTTTTTCATAAAAAATTTGTGGATATCACAAAAAAAATCAGACGATCAGCTAGAATTTTTCTCTCGATGTTATTTTTTACTGTCAGAGCGTTCAGGAAATGATTTACATGATAAGTAGGCAGGTCAGCCTCTATCATTGAAGCTCTTCAAAAATTTCGTGTATTTACTATATGAAATTAAAGCATTATTACAACGTATGAATAATTTATGGACATTTTCTTCTTTTTTTTTTCCTATGCATTCTTAAGCGATTTTACCTCCCCTCTCTACTCCTCACTTTGCCTTCGGTAACATTTAAGCTGTTAAATCTATGCATAGAAGCGGAGTTAAAATTGGCATTATGACGAAAATACTTTTTGTTTTTTTTGCACACTCTAAGCACACATTTCTTATAAGTGTGAGTAAGGTTATTTATTTATTTTGACTGCGTGTGCGCTATGTCGCATTCACGTGTGTTATTTTGCTTTGTCTTTTTATGCGCTTGAATAAATTCGTTTGTTGCTGCTGCTACCAACTTTAATTCTATTGTGTGAGTATATGTTTTATACCTTTTACTTTGCTGTGTGCCAAATCAAAACGATGTGAATCCGCTGATTTGACTTTGAATCTACTGCGTATGATGGAAGCGTTATGTATATACGTATGTGTGTGAAAGACTTCAGGAAATTTGCATAATGAAAAAGGGATTTCTTTAGCATAACATGCGGTAGTTAAAAATTTATCTTATTCTACATACAAAGTGTACAAATTATATTTATACGAGCAAAAGTTGTTATCTTAGCAGATGAAGATATTTCAACAACAAAGAGAATTTCGGTAATAGATTTGTTTTCTCATTTAACTCGCCAAATTTTGAGTTATTTTTATCAAATCAAGATTTTTATATAAATTTTGTTGATTTATTTTTAAATTTTAACTTAAAATTCAATTATAAGTTGATTCTAATAAGAACTTGAGGAAAAATTCACATTTGACTTCGCAGTGATTTTAAAAGGTAATTCAGTAGAATCTAAAAAGAGCAACGATAAAGTAACGCCAAGGCAATAGAGTGTTAGAAAGTTAATAGGGGCAATGAGTACTTGTTATTTTTACATAAGGTTCAGATATCTTCTCCCATCCCTAAAGTAACCTAGCCAAAATAATTTGCATCTAAATACACTACATTTCGTCCACAGATTGAAATTCAACAATTCTAGTGACAATACAAAGCAGTTTAGTACCGATTCAAACCTCTGTCTCTTCCTTGAATTTTAATCTATCTTCTTACCAAATTTCTTAATTTCGGTCAATTAATTTTGCTCTGAAAACATATTTTCTAGTTAAGGGCGTGTCTTTGCCCACTTAAATATAAATGCATTTTCTCAACATTCAGTCCATCGCTATACAAAATTCCATCAAAATCAGTCCATTAATATAGAGAGAAAACATTTTTTCTGGTTAAGGGCGTGGTCTCCCTCATTAAAAAAAATATCTTTCCTCAGTTTAAAATCTGTCCCTGAACGAAATTTCATCGAAATTGGTCCATTATTTAAGCAGTAAAAACGTTTTTCCGGTTTAGGGCGTGGCACCACCCACTAAAAACAAATATTTTTACAAGAATGAATCTATTCTTCCACCAAATTTCATCGGTGCAGCGGATAGTCCATAACAGCATTTGTTCTCATTAAGGGCGGTGCCACGCCCACTAAAATCACTAAGAGCTTTCGAATAGAAAACTATGGTTCAAACCATCTGCAAGCCAAATTTCATCAAAATCGATTTATTAGCTTGGCCGTGTGAACGTATCTTTTAGTTAGAGGCGTGGCATCGCCTACTATTAAAAAAATAACACTTTGCACTGCCTCTCCGTACAACTTTCTTAACAAAAAACAGTAAAGCGATTATTTTGTGTTATGGCAATTAAGGTGGAATGGAACCGCCTATTTATATATAGATTCCTAACCTTCTTGACTTAACTATTTACATAAAAATAAAACATTTTCTTCCAACAAATTGTTATTCAATTATTGAAAACGACTTTGGCATTAACGTTTAAGCAAATTTCTCATGTTGCGACTAAAAATATGCTTTAATAAATATTTGATTAACTTGGAAACGCCTAAGAGTTTAATGCTAGACATTTTATATGAATTCTTCTATCGCTGTGACTTATTTTATCTTTCTTTATTTATTTTTTCGAATGAACACAATTGATTGATAGCTTGGCATGCCAAATGTTGAGTAACAAAATTTATTTGATTGATTGTTTCTATTTTGCAAGCGAGCAAGGAAAAAAACTTTTAAACTTTGTTAAGAGCAAAAATGTTGGAATTTCGGTTTATGCGTTATTTGTTTGTTAGTCTGTGTCATAAAGCACACAAGTAAGTTTTTGTAGACATAAAATCCCTAGTTGACCCAGTTAACTTAGAGACGCAGCTCGAACAGTAGTCAAGACAGCCAATTTAATTTTCTTGTATTTTTTGAAAATTAAATAAATTGTTCATCTTTTTCTTGATAAATTGCGCATGACATTGAAATTGATTATGATAAGCATTTGCAAAACTGCCTATAAATGTGCAATGATAAATCATACATAAATAAATTATTAGAAATTTATGAAAAGATAAGCTCCTTTCCACTCGTCATATATATATGTTACTAGCAAAGCTATATTTTAGGCAAAATTATTCAGTCTTGGGCTAATCTTCTCAAACTTTAATGCCTAAAAGTATGCAATAAAATTTTAATGTTAAACTATTGTGGCAAGTGAACTCGGTGTTGTACATACTATCGAATGAATCAGAGCTACGTCCAAATGCCGTCCACATAACCCAACTTTTGTAAATACTTTTTTTAATACTATGGCAAGCAAAGTAAGGCAATGCTTCCAATAGCATACCTAATTTCAGCTTCGCTGAGCACAGTAATTCTGCACAAAAGCTTGGTCAGGTAGGTGGACTTTCACCGCGGCTCTGTGTTTGTTTTTTATGCCGACTCCGGTAACCACATTGTTTCTGCATTAAAGTTTCAATACTTACTTTAAGGCATTAAAGTTTAATAAGTTTAGCCTAAGGGGAACTAGCTTTTCCGTAACATATTTTTGGCGAAAAATGGGCCTCTTTATGTATCTCGAGTCGATTTGTTTCGTCTGTAATTTTCAAGCCTAGAAATATGCTCGTACTATTTTTATATTTGCAATTAACTATTGATTGAGCACTGGCTCGATATTTATTTTTCGTTTAAGGTATTAAAGCATATTTTCAGGCTTTAAAATTAAAGACGAACGAATCCAGATACATAAACTGGCGCTAAAAGAAGATTTTAACTGTTCTTCTAGACTTAAGTTTCATTTCATACCTTTAGGCATGCCAAGGCAGAACTAGTTTTGCTAGCGAACTCGTGTTGCCAAAATCACATTTAAGTTATAATAGCTTTCTTAAAATGTCGCAGCAGAATATGTCACAACTCAGTTATTTATGCGGAAAACTTTTTCTTTATAAATTAAACAAAAATATTTCCCAAAGAATTATAGTGGCAAAAAATTTTAATGTAAATCAAATTTTGGTTGACATTAATTAAGTTAAAGGCAAAAATTTGACATGATTGACAAACAAATATTTCATTTTATTTTAACGAAAGTTTTAAGTTTGCTTCCCAAAAAATATGCAACATTTAATATGATTATCATAAATTATGTAAATTTTATTCAAAGGCTTCATACGAAATAACACAATTTAGGCTCTTGATTTCTTTGAATTTTCGCATTAAACTTTTTGGCAAAATATATTCATAAAACTTACAAAGCAAAACAAATATATTGAAATTACAACAATGAAACATAATTAATATTGAGAGTTTACAATTTATTTCACTTTAACAGAAAAAAAATAAATATATATCCTTAATTGTATTGTAGATATTATAAAAACTACAAACAAAGTGAAATTAAATATTAACTAAAATAAAAAAATTAAAATAAAAAATGAAAATTAAATAGAAAAAATACATAGCAACAAGTCATTCATCATCATTATATGCAGATTTTATTACGAATTTTCAGAAAAAAAGCGAATAGTTCCATAATTTTTTTTTTTTTTTTCTAAACTGACAGTCAATTCTATAAATAAATATTTGTATATGTAAGCACAATATTACATAGCATACTTTTTGGCGCATGTTATTAGTTATAATGAATAGCTTTATTTGCTGGTTTAGTCGATGTTGAAATGAATAGAGCGTACATAAAATGTTTATAATAGAGTCTTATTTTGGAGACTTAGTTGCTAAGTTTTGGAACGCATAAATATTTAATAATGAGTAAAGTTTTCTCAAGTGGGTACAGAAAAAAACAACTTATTAAAATTAAAGTTTTTTTTGCATAACTTTGAAGATTTATTGATCACTATTAATGCCCTATATTTTTTTTTTTTTTTTTGCTAAATTTGGATTTTTTAAAAAGTTATGAACAATTGAATTTTTATGTGGGTGTTTTTTTAAATTGCGATTTCTCAGTAAATATTGGGAAAAAGTTAATGAAATTTTCGTGATAGAGTAAGAAATGTTTTACAATTTATGTGAAATAAAGTTTTTACAAAATTTTATTTATTATTTATAAAAAATTAAGTTTTTAATAAACAAATAGAATTTAAACTAGCTTTTCATATGTTCGGAAACAAAATTTTTCCACAGAATCGTTCTGTAAAGTCAACAAAACCTTTTCCTGAAAAAAAAATTTAGTACGTTTCATAAATAAAAAAGTTACGAATGTTTTCCTAGGCAATTTTACTCCAATAAATCATCCGATAAGATTCAGAAACTTCCAAGATTTTAAATTTTAACCTGAAAATTTCTGCACCCTTCTAATGAATTTAAAAATTTTATCAACTTTTTCTCAAAATAATTTCTTTTTAGAAAAACCTTTTGTCGGTTCGCTTATAAAGTAAGTATGTAAGGGAGCATGGCAAGAATAGAAAAATAAATATATTCTTTATCAGTGTCACCTCTTGACTTGATATGGCTATGTCCTTCTATCTATCTATCTCCGTCTATTTGTTTGTCTGTCACCGGAAACTTTATATCCGGGGTGCCATTAAAATACGGTTAGTAATTGAATCAGATCTGGTATTTAGTGAAACAAATAAGTAGTTGATGCACAGCCGAGTATGTCTATTGTGCCCATCGCATTAAACCGAAAAAATAACTTTTTGAATAAAAAACAGACGATCTTCACGCCCACTTTTAATGTTTTTGCAGTGTAGAGTATTTAATATTTAACAAAGCCAAATATAACATCTTGACTTGTTATTTCTAACGCTCACACAGTTTTCTTGAAATCTGAGTTTGGATTTTTTGAAAAGAATTACTCAAATAAAAATATATCCATTTTCTACAAAAGAATTTTTGTTCTTTCGTTATCTTAAAAACTGAACTCTTAATTATCTTTTTATTGCAAACTTTTGCAACTTAAGCATAGAAATATTCAAGTTTCCCACTCACACTATGCCTTTAATTTTTAAGAGAAAAAAGTAAACAAGTGAGCGCTGTTTTCATACCTAAATATTGACACAAGTACGTTTGACATACTTCGAATGTAAAACTTATTTAAGGGAGTAACATTCTTTTTTTAAGCCAAAAACTATGATACTAATCTGCAATGTATAAACTCAAATTTTAGAAGTAGAATCAAAACAGAAAGCGAAACTAATATTAAACCAAAGGCAAAAAGCGCAAAAATCAAACTCAAATGGCTTCCTGTCACGCATTGCATTAAAACCTACTGATCCCGGGATATAAAAAAGTATTGTATTTTCCATGGAGTGAGGATTATTTGTTGGTCAGCTATTATTTGCAACTTAATTCATAGTTTTTGCACGCACAATATTGTAGATTTTGTAAATGTGGCTGTGCGTTTGCTTATTAAGTATTTGCAATATTCTTTTGTGCCATGTTTTTACCCTCAACACCTACCAAAGATTATTAATTCAAAGAAGGAAACCAAAAATGTGACTGGCCACGCATTATAAATATTCATATACAAGTAAAAAATTGTATTTGATATTTTTTTTCGTATCTCCCTACCACATGCATTTTAAAAGATGTTTTATTTGATGTACAGCAGTAGCCAAACTCTGCCGTTTCAGAGAGGACATTTTTTACATTTTTCTTAATTTTTTTTGATTTTTTTTATATCTAAAGCTTTTGAAAGAAAGATAAAAACAACAACATAAATGTGTTTTTCCATAACGTGTCATTGTCATTAGTTTAATTTTAACACGTCCTTCTATAACTTCGTCATTGTCCTTTCGTATAATACCTTTAGCACTCTTAGCGTCAGAAAGCCAACAACTACAACTTCATTGAGCTTTTGGTATTGTGGTTTCTTTTTATGGTTGCCCTAAAACTGAAATATTGGCTTTTTGGCTGAGGTAATTTTTTTGCTAAGCTACTTATGAATAAATTTATGGGCTGTTTTTAGTTGCGCTGCTGCTTTAGTGCAAGGTAGCTAATGTAAAGCAATTTTTTGTGCTTTCACTCTTTAGGAAATATTTGGTTTTTATATGAATTTTATGTTTGAAGCTTAGTCGGTTTAATTAATTTTACTTTTTTTTTATTTAATACTAAGCATGCTGGATTTAGAAAAATCTTTCTTATATTGCATAATTTTACAACAGAAACAAAGCGCTTTTGGGGAAAACATTGTTTGCAGACAAAATTTGTTTCAATTTTGGTTATTATCACTTTTTTGAATATATTAAACTGTGGTTTAATGACAAGTAAAAAAAGGCTACAAATCAAAACCGCAGCATATAATTTTGCAGAACTTGAGGCACTGATTAAAAAAGATTTTATCAAAAATTCTGATATAACAAAAAATCGACATTTCATATACAAAATCAAAATTTCATATACAAAAAATCGATTTTTACGTACATAAATTCAAAATTAAAATTTCAGCACAAAAAAAAACTTTTGTAGCAAATCGAAACTTTTTTATCTCTAACGCTCAGTATCTTCAAATTTTTAAGATCCAACACATACATTTGAACCTATGACCATAACATGTCGACGAACGTACAATTTTAAAGCCCTGAATATTAAAAACAAGCGTAAAACAGAATTTTTGTTTCATCTAGTATGTTTTAGAGCATAGGTGGGCAAAATAAGAAGAATGAATCAATTTTAGCTCTTTACAACAAACACGTCGTTTTTCTTAAGACAAATAGCTAAAACAACAAACACTTTCACTCACCACTACTACGCACATTTTTATCGTTGAGTTTTTTTCTAAACGTGCTATGCATAGGATTTGTATTATTTTTATAGTTGCATCATTCAGAAAAGAAACAAAAAAACCAAAGCGAGCGAACAAGGAAACAACAATGCACACATTGAGGACAGCTTCTTTTCATTTGATCAGTGTACTTTTATTTCTACACTTATGTTGTTCTTGCTATTGCAGAATTTTTCTTTGCTATCGAGATTGAATTTATAGTTGAGATATCTGTTGTTGTAGTTGTTGCTTTGGTTTTAAGTAGCTCCTGCTTTTAAGATTTTGCCCACCCATGTTTTAGAGTATATTAAATTCAAAAAAAGGTCATGTTCAAATTATGGCATTCCATAACTTAATATATGTTTGCAGGTTTTCAGGGTCTCGCAGTAATTTGCAGCCTCGGAAAAAAAAAGGCAAGAAGAGATTTTGCTTATCTATACCGAGCAGAAAGTGCACACGCTGCAAGGCTCTAGTTTCATCAAGAGAGGAACCAAGCCTTGCTAAGTCATCAGACTTTTCATTACCCTTAATGTTTCTGTAGCCTGGAAACCTTTTTTCATTGTACTACGAACTTAGTGTTTATCGTCTCCAAATTCAGATCCTTGATGGCGACCCGACTATTGAAAAAGATTACTAGATTTCCCAGGCTACTAAAATAGCCTTCTGCTGGAAACACGCTAGCTGAGTTGGGTAAGCGCAAAGATAAAGAAATTTCTCGGTCTTGTGAGAAGACAGCCGCACCTAACCCGCATTTTATCAATGAACCATCAGATTTTGCCTTCTTTCCATTGAACCCTCACCGGAAACTTCATCTGAAAGTTTTACTTGAACTTTTAACTTAAACACTTTAGGAAGCCCTCATCGAAAATAAACTTTTAAATGACTTCACCTTCAAATCAAGTGAAAATTCCTTAAATTAATGAACAATGATTTAGAAACAGAAATTTAGGGATAATGAACATTTTCTCAAAACAAAAACTTAGCTTAACTTAGAAGTCAAAAAAACAAAAACAAGAAAACTATTTAAAAGCTAGAAAACTACGAGAGAAAAGCATATACATTAGTGTGGTTCTTAAGTGTACTTTTTTGCGAAAATCAAATGTTTAGTAAAAAGTTAAAAAATTTATTTTTAAATTTTTATCTTTAATCCCTACGGATCCTATTTCAAAATGAAATTTGACCTAAGCCACCATTTTTTAAACTATTTTTTATTAAGAAGCTTTTAATTTTAAGAAAGAATATTATTATAAAAAAGTATCGTTCGGATCTAGTTTACGAGATATAGTCATGTGAAGTTCCGGTTATGGATTTTCTAAAAATCATTATAAGTTTGAAACTCCTGAACAGATTTTAAATATATTGATGTCATATTGAATTAAAGTCAGTTAATTGGGCTATAATAATATGTTATTAAAGTTACAGATTCATAATACAATTTTTAGAGAAAATAACAGATATTTCAAAAAAAATGGTGACAAATTTCAAAAAACCTCCATACCTCAAAACACATGGAAATTATTTAAAATTTGTATGCATCAATCTTATAGACAGTAAAATGACCTTCCATATGACATCAATATATGTAAAATCTGTTCAGGAGTTTCCAACTTAAAATGTAGCCATATCTACAATTTCCCATGACTATATCTCGAAAACTAGACCCAAATGAAATTTTTTTTAATATTCTCTTTCTTAAAATTAAAAGCCTCTCAAGAAAAAATAATTTTAAAAATGGCAGCTTAGGGCAGATTTCACTTTGAAATAGGGTCCGTAGGGGTTAGAGATAAAAATTTTAAATTAATTTTTAAATTTTTTTCTCCTATTTCAAACCGATTGAGGGGACGTCCCTTTTGATTTTTGCAAAAAAAAAATACCAAATAAAAAGTGGCAAATTTCACTTTGAAATGGGTCCGTAGGGGTTAGAGATAAAAATTTTAAATTAATTTTTAAATTTTATTTTATCCTATTTCGAACCGATTTGGGAGGTATCTCCATTTTTTTCCCTAAGAATCACCCTAATATACATACCCTGACCTTATGTCAATGTATAAGGTAATAAAGCGTGTTAAAGAAGCCATGGAAAGATTGATTTCCTAATAAATATTGCATATTTAGTAGCGAACGCTGTATTTATTTGTATTTCAAATGTTTAATTTTTACCAGAGTAAGCCACAGTTACCCATAAATAGAAAGTAAGATTCTTTAAATTCCATTTAAATTTGGACGCTGCTACGTCACATGAAAAATGGCCAAAAATTTCTACAAGTTTTCCACTCATAAATCAAGCTCAACAAAACTAATCATAGAACAATTCATAAATTTTAACCCTCAGACTGAAACTACTCGTATATTTCACACTAACATAAGTACCCTTGTTGAATTTTCATCTTAAATATGGATACTTAAATGCTACAATTAAATCAAGCACCAATTACTTAAGTAAAAAATCCTGAAATAATATAAAGCCATTTATTTAATTTTTTTCTTCCACTTACTTTTTGTGAATCGTTGAAACGTATGCTGAAAGATGTAGTAAAAACAAAACGTGCAGTAAGTAGTGGCGTAAATTGCACGCTGCTGCTGCTGCTACTGTTACCGTTGCGTTGGCTGGATGTTACTTCCGTTTCCGCTTAAACGGAATTTCCGCTGGCAAACTTCCGCTTCACCGAAACGAAGAAGATGAAGTGAAAAAAATGCAAAGACCACGAAGAAATTGTTGATGGGAGAAAAAAAAAACACAAGAAAATTCTTTAATTTTGCACTTGATTTTTCTTCAACTTTTTTTTTTTTTTGGGCTTTCACAGATTTTTGCACACCGACACGCAGACCACTGTCAGCATTATAATTACAAGGAGAAAACAATTGATTAAATTGCTGAGAGTAGCAACAACAATAATAATTATGATTATTATGACAACAACAACTATAATTTATTTTAATGAATTAGTTACTAAGTTTTTTTTTTTTTAATTTTATGAACACAGCAAAATATGTTGAATTTATGTGAAATTTAAATTTTTTGAAAAAACGCACACAAAACTATTGCATATTTTTGAGCGCTTAATTTTTAGCGCATTGGTGAAGGCGTTGCTAACACTTGGAACACTTAGACGAAATTAAATAATAATTTTTGCTCGGTTCACCTGAATTCTTTTTTTATGTTTTCGTTTTATTTTAACAAACTTTATAATATTTTATTTTACTACTAATTAAATTTCAATGCTTGTTTTCTTTTCATATTTAAATATTTTACACATTATACTCTTGTAATTTTCACTATTATTTTCATTTGTTTCAAAGGTAATTTCCTTTTCAATTTCTTACATTTTGAATTTAATTTATTTGTAACATTTTAATTTCCTTACTTGACACTTATACTACTGAAGTCTGCCAAAATTCACTAACACATTCGCAGCTTATCGTCGTTACACAATCGCTAAATTACAACGGTTAATCACGAATAAAATATCGCTAACGTGCGCTATGAAATTGATGAGTTGCGCTCAGTCGTCGTTGCTGTCTTTTTCGTTTTTGTTATAAACGCTACATGCAAACAATACGCACAAAACATGTGTGTGCGTGTGCTTCTTCCTAATGTGCGTCTCTCTCGCTCTCGGTGTGTGTACGTATGTTGGCTGATGTGATGAATGTCACCGGATGTCACCGGAAGTGTTAGTTTTGGGCGTGCATTTATTTATATTAATGAAGTTTTTTTTTTTTTTTGTTTTGTGTTTTGCATACAGTTATTTTGGTTTATTTATTTATTTGCTGTATTTATTTTTTGTTTTTTTTATATATCATTTTTGCTACTTCCTGAGTTTACTGAGTTTAACGTTAATTTGTCTTGTGTTTAACTTCCGTTTCCGCTCATTTATGGCATAATTCATAAACATAAATCACACACGCAGAAAAAGCAACAAAAAAAAGGAGACACTTAAACATACGAGTATATTTTAATGATTATACAGTCGATGTATGTATGTATGTGTGTGTCATTGTAGCATATTATTACCGTTAAGCAGCTCGTTTATATTTTTACTTTTATGCTCTACCGCTACTGCTGCGACTAATGCTGCTTTTTTATGCTTTTATGATCCGCTGGCTCAGCACTTTTTTTTTTTTTTTGCTTTGCTTTTTGCTAAGTGTTCATCATGTTTTTTATTATTTATTTCTTTGAATTTCATTCACTTTGCTGGCATTGAATTTATTCAAATCCTACTTTTGTTTTCATTTTATTTTTACTTAGCTCATATTTTATGCTGAAAATAAAATAAGAGAAAATTTTTATATAGTAATGTTAGATTAAAATTATATATTTTTTTTTTATTCAATAAACACACATTCATGTGTGCTATAAAAATATCATGTTCCTACAACCGTTTTAACATTTTTTGTACAATTATTTTTTATATCGAGTGGTATGAGCAGCGCTTGTATCTTCTTCTTTGAACCGAAGATAGAATAAATATTTAAATATAGAAATTTCACAGAATATCGTGTCTCAAAAAAAAAAAAAAAAATAAGAAACAGCATAATTTTTCAATTGAATTCTTTAATCAAATGAATGAAAATGAATCATATATCAATACAATAGTACGTTTATAAGTACCAATTCCGTTTAATTAACTAACATTCAATATGGTTTTATCAGCTTTGTAATCGTCATTCACATCTGTATCGTTTTCAATGACACTACATGCAGTTTTCAAATTATTTTTGCCTTTTTCAACGATTTTATGTAGTAATTCTAATTTTGGCTCAAGAAATTTATGGAGCTCAAGACATGAGTACGGAAAGTTTCTTTCAACGATTAATTTTTCAGTCAAATTTTTTCTTCGGTCAAAAAGGACTTGTTCTACTAATGCTATCTTTTCTGGTATTCAAAAAATGTTTTTAACAAATTTAAGAATTTTTACTATTCGGAATTTTCTACATGGAGATAACTAAAAATATATAGACAGATATACAAGATCTATACGTTTTTTTTTTACTTTATCCGCAGTGCAGTCGTTAAGTTAGCGATACTGATTGTAAAATTTTACGCACTACTTTTGCTTATTGTTATTTTTTCCTCCTGTTCTTAGACAAATTAAAAAAAAAAATGTTTCACGAGATTGAGCGGGACTTTTAAAGTCGTTGCAATTAACTTTTTTTGACTAAAACAAAAAGTGTCTCACAAAAAAGATAAAAAAACGCAATTAGTATGAGTGACATACATATAATTAATTGATAATTAAATTAAGAATCGTTTGAATATCATTTAAAATGTTGATAATCTGTTAAAGAAATTGACCAACATTTTTATTGAAAATTTCACAAATCTAGATTTCTAAGCAAATTCAGTGTGTAAAACTGTTAAAGTTACCAAAGAAAATAGTCCAAAGCTAATGTTCGCTATAAATTTACCCCAGAAACGTTATATAAAACTAAAGTTTTGAAATCTACAGTTGTTGTTGTATTAGAAATTGTTATTCAAAATTTAATATCACTTTATTGCATTGTTTTAACTACTGTGCATCGAGCAAAAGAGAGCACGATGAGGCAGCTTGTTCCCATTGTGCTGCAGAAACAATTACATTTTAGAGATTTCTCATATTATAAAAAAAAAAAAAAAACATGAGCTGATTTTTTCGGCAAATGGATTTTTGAGATTGGGAAGTCTCTCAAATGTATTTGTCTTGGGTTGTCTTCGCACGAAAAGATAGCTTTCTACGCCATTAAATAGCGCGGATGATTTTTATCTCAAGTATTAATTCTTATAGATGAAGTCTGAAGGGAATATTTTTTATAAACAAAAATAAATAATTTGGAGAGATAAACTTAATACAATTCGCCTTAAATTATTACATCTTAAGTTCCAAAGTTCATATCTGAACGAAATTGAATGTACTTGAAATTTCGAAAAAACATCGGAATATTATCGAATCGGACTTTTGACTATAGTACAGCTGCTATTTTGCGAGTGATTTCAATAGATTTCGATGAGTTGATTCAGAAATACTTTGTGAAAAACTCGATATCACGCTTGGTTTTCAAGATATCAAGCATTAAATTTGACATTATGTGTTGCATTTTTCATATTGATGATGGGGTAAGAGCATTTAAGGGATTATAGCAATGTCAGGCTTAGTTTAGATGAAAAATAAAAAACTTAAGAAAAAGTATAAATTTTACCCCGAAAATTCGCACTCAAGAGTATAAAAAAGAATAAATCAAAATATCGAACATTCCGTGCGACTTTCTCTAGATAATGTTGTTCGGATTATATAGCAAGCATTATAAAAAAATTTAGCAAAACTTACGTGTTACGTGCAATTTTCAAATAAAGAGGTTTGGAGAAAAACCCCTTTAAAGTTCCAAATATGGAACGGAGGTGGTTCTGCTACGCTTGTATAAAAAAACATTGTTTTTTTTCGCTTTGAACTTTTTCTTTTTTTGATTATAAATAGGTTAAAATATTTTTTAAACAAAAAAAAAACAAAGTCGAGTTCGAAGAAAAATGTACAGTGGCTTAACCACTTAAATATGTTTTCAGTGCGTGAAGTATTGACATTTTAGGCAAATTCAACCATGGTATTTATATTGGGCTGCCATTTTTCGAATATCCTTGATTGTATAAGTCCTCAAAATCAATCTTGAGCTTTATTCAAAATTTTTTTTAAAAATATGAATGCTTAAAAAACTGAAAGCTGAGCTGAGCTATTTTTTATCGCTTACAAATGTAAAATTTTTTAATTTAATGACAATTTTCATCTGCACAATTTACTTCTACACAATTGAAATAAGTTTTACGAAATTGCGAAAGACTATTGAAAATGGAAAAAAAAAGTTTTAAAAGAAATTTAAATAGGAAAATAGTTGAGTTTTCTTCAATTTTTACTCAAACTCCAAAAAATTAAAATTTGGCAGCTCTGGTAGCAACCCTAGAAGTTTTTTTTTAGTGAGTATAAACTTAAATATGAATAAGTTTTCGAATTTTAATCATTCCTGAAGATTTCTAGAACATGTCGAAGGTGCATATATTCAAATGGATCAAATTTAGTAAAAAAAATCTTAAATAAACATGAAAAAGAGCATTTATAGGAGAAAAAGTATAACTTTGGAATTTATTAGTCAAGAATATTGAAAAAAAATTAACGATTATAAGATAAGTGAACGAAGTTGAACAAAGTTAGTGTTTCCGAAGCATTCAAGCCCCATATACTGTGTTTTGACAAGAATAGCCAATTTTAAAGTTTTTAAATTCAAGTTCAGCGAACATAAATGAGCCAGAGCGAACATAATTAAATTTAAAGACAAAAAAAGGAGCACAATTTCGTAGGTCAGTTTTGTTGTTTTGTTATTATTAAAGAAGAATTTGTGCATAGTATTCTAAAAAAGTCTTAAGCTTCTATTCTCAAGATAGGGAACAAATTCTTCAGAAGAGAAATGAAGGAAAGGTTTTCAGGTTACTGCTGCTTATTATAGGTTATCTTATGTAGTTTAAAGCTTTAAGGTCCGTATAATCAAAAATTCTTAAAAAATCAAACAGTCAAAACTTTTCAAAGAATTGGGCTTAGTAAAAAATCTGACAATAGAAACGTGTTTGGCAGGCTCCCGTCTACAAAAATATCGACAAATTCAGTCTTCAGAACATAGAAGATAATGTTCTTATTCCCATGGATATGTATAGAAGCAATGTTTGGCTTTTATTTATGGCAACATTTATAAGAAATAAGAAGCTTTTCTTAGCATCAATGTGAAGCAACAACATTTTTGGAAATGTTTAGGAACATTGTAAGCCAATAAAACTTAGTAACAATGTACGAGTAAACACCAAAATTTAGCAATTTAAGTTAGCAATAACATTTAGCAACAATATGTTACAAAAATCTTTGAGAATATGAATAGCATTTTTTTTTCTTACTGGTACTGCGTAAAACTTATTTAGCTATGCTTCTTGTAATCAAACATAGCCTAATGAACACGCCTACCGCCTTTGCTCTATGTCCGTAGTAATCATAAGATCTAAATTATTTTTATATTGAATTAAACTCAAAATATAATATGCTACATTCTAACTTGATAAAAATATAACTGAAAAAAATGTTTAACTAAATGAGGCCAAATTTAATATTTGGGAATATTTGGAGCCACAAGCTATCAATTGACAAAACTTGAGCCCAAGCAGTGATAACATTTTCGGTACATTTGTAGTTTTTTCATTACATTAGCGTCGTGAAAAATTGTCGTCAAAACATTAAAGAAGTTTTTAGTACATCCGGTACATTTGGTGTATTTTCGGCACATTTTCGTTACATTTTCAGTACATTTGGATTATTTCTAAAAATTATCATTGTTTTTTTTTGTACTAAATTTAGCTAAATATGCATACAACTGCGGAGTAAACTTTTCTGACCTTATTTTTAATATAATTGTAAGTAACTTTTTGATGCTCATGGTGAAGAAGTAAAAAGTAAGTACCTACATACATTTCAAGTCTCTACTCAGTACATTTTTACAAAACCTAAGTGCTATCACTGAGCACAAATGATGGAGATTTAAATAAGAAAAAGAAGTGAAAACTTAAAACGCTTAAAAAGTTACACCTTTAACGATACTATTACCCAAAATAAGACAACTAGTATCAGTGGCGTAAGTTGGAGGGGTGAAGCGTTAATACCTGTAGGGCATCAAAATTATTGAGATAAGAAAATCTAACTGACCTTATATTTATGAAAATTTCAAAATTTTTTCCAAGGCGAGAGGGAGCATTGCTTTTTCGCTTCGGACGGCAAATGTTTGCCACTGGCAGCGCTTCACCCGTAAAATCCACTAAAATGAGCAAAATATCAATTGCTCACTTACATCCTTTCTTTAGAAATTTTCTATGATATATTGTGAAATTATTTATTTTCCTAAATTGCTTTTTTTTTTAATTTAAATTCAAAATTTATTAATTTTCCACATTCCTGGAAATTAGTTAATGCCGTAATAGTTTTCATACGAATTTTTTTTTTTTTTCTTATGTCCTTTTGATAAGAACGCTTTTAAAGTAAAAACCTCAATATTAGTTTTGCAACCATAAGTTAATAGGTTAATAAAAATTTTTTATCGCAAAAAAAAAATGGTTAGTTCGATTATATATTTTTTCAACGGCGTAAACAAAGTGTAAAACCATCCATTTGCACTGTAAACAGCTTCTTAAAAATACACATTATTCATTGTTTCTGTTTAAATCCTTAGAACAAGAAAAGAAGATGCTGCTCCTTTAGTAAGGAGGAATTTTTAACGTGAATGCGACAGGTTCGTTTTATATGCATTACTGAAGTATAATTGAAGAAAAACAAACTTTTTTTGCCAACATCAAGTTTTTTTAAGGATATCTTGACGAGTCGATTGGGTTTTTACGTTCCTGTGATGTGATTTTTGTTTTTGAGTGCTGTTTTCTTTTCTTTTTTTTTGCAAATGTTAACAGCAGCAGCAGAGACCGCCGCCCGCGGCCAAAGCAGCTGAGCTGCTGTGGCACAGGAGTCAGTATAATAACAGCAACACCAAAAACATGAACAAGGACAACGTTAGTGGAAAACACGCACAATACATACACACACACACACACAGCGAATGGCAGTGGGAGTTGATGAGGTTATAACGCAAAGGCGTAGTCAGGGGCACAGAGAACAGCAAAAATTTTAGGAAACTTTTCCGTTTTACTAACTCCAGACAATAATGTGTGTGCTGTAGGTATGTGAGTGTGCACTTGTTCTTTTACTTTTGCTTTTTTCTATTTTTTCCCCCCTGTCTTCAATGAAATTTTCTTGGTTATTTTACTCTTGTATTTTGCACTCACATTAAAAAACCTCTTTTATTTTTTTATGCAGCAAATTTTGAAATTTCATTTTATTTTACACATTTACACTTTTTTTCGCGCGCGCTACACAATTTTAATGTTCCAAGTTGACCCGACGACTGGAACTCCATGACTGACATTTGCGTCCGAAAAATTTGTTTAGCTTGCGCCGGAAAATTATCCTTCAGCACAATATTATGTGTGTGTATTTTCTCATGTGTGAGTGTGCGTATGTCTGTGCCTGTATGTACGCCTGTGTTGTGACGTAGAGATGTTCGAAAAAGCTCTTGAAAACACAACAAAAAAACCACTATCTTCTTAATTTCCAATGTCCTTCCAAAGTTCCAGTTTCCAGCAGGTGAAAATGTGTGTGTTCCAGTTTTTGTTTTTGCACCATACTATATGTTGTTTTTGTAAAAATTATGTTTGTTGCTGGCTGTGATAAGGTACAAAAATGTGGGTGAAAGCTTGACGTTTGCTCTTTCCTCTCTCTTGACAAATCAGCCTTCTCTTGCTCTTGTTTTTAAATTTCTGTTAAAAGCTTTTGCTGTTGCTCTCTCTCTTTCTCATTTTCAGGCTTTCCTTATATTTATGGGTTGAACAGCATGTCCTTGAGTTGTAATTGTTGCTATTGTTACTTTTATTGTTGTTTTTGTTTTATTTTTATGTTTTTCTTACACCTGGCAATACTGTAGCAGCCGGTATTTATTGCTGCTGCCGTTGTGTTAATTTCGTTCTCACTCTTTCGCTGTTAAAAATTTTATGTTGTCCTTAACAAGGCTTCTTATTAAAATATGTCACACGGGAAAAAAGTCAGCAACTGAATGTTAACGGTTTGTATTTTTTCCACAGTGGCCGTATATGGACAATTTGCTGGTATCTTAATTTGAACATGCAAAAAAAACCTCCTAAGAAAATTTTCTCTACTTCAATTATACGGGTATTTCAACAAATTGACATAAACAAAACATCAATTATCTCGAAACGCACATTTTGAGATACGCCCTTATCGCTTCTGAGGGCATAATTGTTCTTAAAAATTTCGTTGACATCACAATTTTTTTCTGAATATATTGTCTATTATTTCTCAAGAAAGTAAATATAAGTTATCGGTGTACACAAGCGAGTATTATATCGAAACCTTAGAGTGCAAGTACTGTATTTTTGGCCAAAACGATTTAGTTATGACACCATACTAAAGAGAACAAAAGTTCCTATCAAAAGTTGGCTACCTCTTTCCATTCCAAAGATATCAGTACACAATAGAGCACCCATATGTGCAAAAGTGTGATTTGTTTCGCTCCACACGCCTTTTCTAATATGTAGAATGGGGTTAAAAAAGAAGATCTGCTAAAAAATTTAGTGTTTCTATTGGAAACAGGCCAGTCGCTTTTGACCCAAACTCTGAAAAATTAGCTTCAAATGAGTTTATTTATTTATCGATCTACAACTAGAAAACAAACGATTTTTGGTGATAACGACCCAGGACATTTCAATGTAAAATTTAATGGCTAATACATCTTTCATAAACTATTTTGATCTATTTGTGTGCGTTCGTGGTCTAAAATGATGTTTAACACAAATCTTATGAACAATTTTTCCATTTTTTTTTTTAAACGGTCCCCATCAAATATTTGGAGAAGAAAAATTTTGTTCCCGTTACCTTATTTAATAGAAAATCTCATTTAGCTTATGAACGAATTTTTTTTTTAATTAAAATTAATTTTAAAATGTTTTTTGACTTAAATACATTAGGGTGACCAAAAAAATCGAGTTTTTGATTTATACGTTGCTTTTATGAAAAGTAGTTGATGTTATGTAAAAAAATTAAGCCATGATATATGGCTGAACTTTATTTTGAAAACGGCTGCAGCGATTTTGATGAAACTTCGGGATTTCGTTCATATGTAAACAAAATTAAGATTGGACTAGGTTTAAAGTTTTTCAAGTTTCTAACAGGGGCGTGGCACAGCCTTAAATTTTAATTTTTATTTCGTGATAACTCGCAAACCATTCAAGGTATTCCAACGAAATTTGGTAGACGGATGCGTATCATAAATATCTTAAATGTTATCAAAAGTGGGTGGAATCGGAATAGTGGGCGGAATCGGAATAGTGGGCGTGGCATATTTCAATAATTGAAAACTTTGATTCGATATTACTCGAAAACAAAACCGACGATATTGATAAAAATTTTAAAGTTAATACCGCTAAATGCAGCCATTAGAACAAGCTATACCACTATACTGGCAAAACTCGTTGAAAGGCGTGGCACAGCCCACAATATTTATGAACGTTATAATAAGAGAACTAACAACGCAATCGTTATGAAATTTAACATGTCAAATATACTGGCTATTAGGTATCCTGTAACCAAAAGTGGGCGCAAAGACACTTGTGGGCGTCGCACCTTCCATACAAGCGAAAACAATTCATTTTTTTAAAATTTGGTGTAGAGGTGTCGGTTACTATAAGCTTTGAAATTGCATGAATTTTGATGGGATTTCATTAGTGGGCGTGGCACCTCCCATACAAACTTATAGCGTAAAATTCCATATTTAGCGTACTATACTAATTATCCTTATAAAATTTGGTTTCAATCTTCTTCATTATTTTTCAACCTCTTTCAAGTTTACTCAACGATTTTCTAAATTTTTCCGACTTTTTAACTTCATTCAACTGTTTTCGCAATTTTTTACCTTTTTCAAATATTTTTACATTTTCAATATTTGTTTGACTTTTTCAACCTCATTCAACATTTTTCGAGTTTTTCAAGTTCATTCAACTGTTTCAAAATTTTTCAACCACTTTCAGCTTTTCTCAACATTTTCCAAATTTTTTCGAATTTTTCAAACTTATTCAACTTTTTTCGAGTTATTCAACCTTTTTCAACTGTTTCAACATTTGTCAACCTGTTTAAACTTTTTTCAAGATTTTCCATATTGTTTCGAATTTTTCAATCTTATGATGAGTTTGATACCTATAAAATAAATTGGTTAAAAATTCAGTTTATAAGTTTCTTTAAGTTTCAGCCAAGTATTACTAGGTTGTTGTTGTTGTGGATATAATTACACTGCCGACGATTGTGGGTCCGCCGCTGACCAGGAAGCCACCCACTTTGGATCAATCGCTCCTGAATTTACTGAAGTATGTGGGATCATTAATTATATCACCTCTCTCCACAAAAGATGTCCCGTGAGGGCGTTGAAATACTCTACTGTTAAGAGGCAAGAGGCGCAGCAGCAGCAGCTTTCGTTGAAAACTTTGTGATCTATTAGCTAGTACGGAATCTATAGCGTTAATATTAAGATTTACGCAATTATGATGTATATCACTGACATTTGGCATCACCACCCATAAAATTAGATGCTCTTAAGTGCACGTGGTCTGCCCATATTTATTTCATCTCATAGTATTTGCATGCAATAACTGACTTACCGTTTTGGTATATTCTGCATATACTTCATGACTTCATGTTTTAAATATTATTTCTTTTTTTTTTTTCAATTACAAGCTGTTATCTTCGGTGGTTAACTCCGTTTTCTTATTTTGATAAATTATTTAAATAAATTATAAAAACAGTAAGTAACTCAAATGTTGCTAGTTTTTTTTTCACTTTATTGTGCAATTGTTACTCGTAAACAGGAAGTGACCATTTTAAAACTTTAAATTCATAATATAGATGTCGCCTTAAATTAAGCGTAGCATAGCATAGCTTACCTCTTTGTGCTTCGAAAGAACTGGAATTTATGTTCAAGGTTTGACCAGCACTAGGTTTGTGTCCATGCTACACATTGAAAGCACTTTTTCAGTACAAATTTTATACTTATGCAGGTCCTGTTACGCTGAAGCGAGTGTTCAGCCAAAAAATTTAACAAAATGAAGTCCCACAGAAATTTTGACAGGGGGGCAGTGTATTCATTTTTCCCCCGTTCTCGGAAATAAGTTATATCATAATTTGATCAACATTTCTAGGACTCAGCAAATCTTTTTTGAAAGAATTTTTAAAGAGGCGATGAATGAAGCTGATAAGTTTGAAGTTGAATATTCTTCTGAGCCCAGAACCAGAAAATCCCTCGGCGCTTAGAACAAAACGATTTTTTCACTCCTGAAGTAAGATTATCTTTAAGAGATCGATTTCGAAAAGACTACTTTGAAGTGTAGAAACCTTCTCTCAAACGAATTGGAAGGAAGATTCGATCAAATAGGTACTACTTTTACTTATTACGATCTACTTGACGTTTCTTTGGTATATTTTTTGATTTGATAAAACATTGCACAATAATAATAATGATTCGCATAATATTTGATAATGATTAAAATTAAAAATAATAATCAAAATTAATGATGATGAAATTAATATCAATCATTTTGAATCATAATAGTAATGGTAAGAGCAACAGAAAATATTCAGGTAAAAACCTAAAAATATTTATTGATCATTTACCAAACACAGCCAAAGTATTGAAAATATTTCAGGTAAATATTTTGAATATTCTCGAGTATTCTCAACTTGGAATTTTTACGGGTCGTCAATTATATCACATTGGGGCTGCAGACTCAATAAATCTTAGAAATAAAAGAGGGACTTTGGGCTTTTTGAAATTTAGTGTTCCAAACTCAAATATGAAAAAGGCAAAAATATTCACGACAACGCAAAAGATTAGCAAAAGATCTGTATATAATCTTTTTTTTTAATTACTATTGCACTGATAATGATGACAATTCATTTGTAATTCTTTTAGACCTTGATGCGTTAAAGCCATTTGAAAATATACTAATTGATGCATACAAAGGAAATGTACCCACTCATGGAACTTTGGAGTCGAAACTGGGCATTTTCTTTGATGATTTTGAACTGACCAACCTCCGTCCTCAACTCCAAATATTGAAAAACATTGTTGTCTGGCAACAAACCAAAGTGCTGTTCTGAAATCATCTTTAATTAATGGAAATTTCAACGAATAAAAAAACATCTTCATACAAAATTCTCTTTATGTCCCGTCCTAAAGTATAGAATAAATCCTTTTTTTTTCAGAAAAATGTATGGACCTTTTTTTTAGTTTGGCCTCCCCATGAAAAATTTCGTTGCGACAATAGATGCAATATAAATTATAAATAACAATTTCCCTGTTCGGAATTATTCAATAAGTGAAATTCGTTCTGTCGTTTCTTATTTATATTTTACGATTACATTGGTTTTGAATTGAAATTATTGGATATTGGTAATATAGCATTTAGTTATAAATAAGTTATCTAATTAAAACCTAATGAAATAAATGCCTATTTATACTGAAAGTTAACAATAACAAAGAAAAGAAAACTCCTCAATAAATAAAATTCACCCTGCTGCATAAGATTAGCTCCTACGTGAGCATTTGAAAGAAGAAGGACTTGGTAGACCTATTTAAAAACAAATTTCAGAAACTAGTTCAAGTTTGCTTAAGTTCTATTAAAAATTTTTTTATCAAATTTGTAATGAAGAGACAAGGTCCTAAGGTAGGAATAAGTTGCTTCTCACCCAAACACTCAAAAAATAATTCACGACATCACCTTTTTATATACATATGTATGTACAGTGATATTTCTCTAAACCGAACTCCGTTTAAGACGTTTTAACTGGCTAAAGTGAACAGAATTGAAAAAGTTACGTTTTCTCCCACAGAACATATGTATATTTTTTTTTTTTTTTTTGCTTAAAACGATCTCTTGGTTGCAAAACAAATAACCGGACGTAAAGATGAAGACTTATTTAATGTTAATGAAACGAGGTTATTTTTCAAATTTACAAATTTTGTATATAAATACAAAACAAACACAAATAAGTGAACTTTTTCAAAAAAGGCCACATGATATTTCATAAAAGTTTTGTAAATAGTAATTAGATGCGTTCATATAAGTACATATATATAAGTATATTCATAACTTTATTAAAATTTTCATATGAAACGAACTTCGCTTAAAACGAACCATTTCTTCCGGTCCCTTCAAGTTCGCCTTAGAGGAATATCACTGAATATGTAACACAGTGTTTAGTTAACTTAACTAATGTCTGTTAGTTAACCAACAAATTTAAGTTATTCTGTTTCACAGTCCATTGGTTAACTAATGATAATTTTTTGTACAAAATATGCCATCACTGACATTTCATGTTTGCGAAATGGAATCAACAACAAGAACTTCTCAATTTTCGGCAGACGAAATAAATTACTAATTGGAGCTGGTCGGCAACTTTGAAAACAACATCGAATGCAAAAAAAAACCGATTAAGTTAGTCTAGAAGAGAAGAAATATGGGGGACCATTGTAAGCTGTTAGCTTGCAAGGAACATACCGAAAGTAATATGGACGGGATCTTAATACTTTTTGTCGACGAACAATTGCAATATTCCATACTACTTCAATATCTGAATCACTATGAACTTTGCAATCCCAATCTGAATCCATATTTATATAGGTACTTATTTGCTATTTTGAAACTTTGTGTTTTTATTTCTAATGTTCTTTTTCGTTAATACAGCAATCAGCTGTTAGTCAACTATTAGTTAACCTGCCAAATTGGGTTGGTTAACTAATTGCTATGAAACTTAAATTGGATAGTTAACCTCAAATCTTTAGTTAACTAAACACTGTGAAACCGGCACTTAATATATTAACGCAAAACTTAAGCACTTACCCCACGGTAGATGCCATGTCATTATTATAAATGCACTGGCTTGTGCGAAACATTTTGAAGCCGATACAAAAACCTTGTGACGAAACAGCAGCAAATGTAGTGGCTTACAGCAACTGCAATACACATACACTGCCACTACCTCTTTAACTTTTCACTGACTTGCCTTCGTATTTCACGATTTTAAATTGTCGTTTTTTAATAATTTAAATTAAACACTCATAAAATTGTGGAAAATTATATTTAAATTTGAACACTTGTTGCTTTTCTAAGAAATTGAAAAAGTATTTCATGAAATTAAATTTCATTTTGCAGGGGAAACTAAACCACTAAACTTGCAGCGGCGATGCGAGCCCTTCCGACGACACTGCTTTGATTTGCATTTTCACGCAATTTCACTTAAACATTTTGTTAAACTTATTTCAAAGCACTCGCGAAGACATTAATTTCACATTTTTTATGCACCAACATATATTTTTCAATAATATTATAATAAAAATTACGAAAATTTGAATTTGTAGAACTTAACACGCATTTTGCACAAAAAATTAAAACAAACTGATTAAAGCTTATTAACGTTGCCACCTGCTCAAACGAAACAGAGACAGTAGTGGTATTTTATGAGAAGGGAACTTCGGGAACTTATCCAAAATATAGGAATTTATAAGATAGAGTTTTGCATGAAGTTTTTTGAAAATTTGATGTTCTTATAAGTTATTTAGACATCGTGCAATGCTGCTATTTTATTCCCTTCTACTTTTTTGTAATAAACTGCATGCTGCGAGAGGGTCATTTATTTTTGTACTGCCTTGCTTGACAAAGCGTGATTTTTCGACGAATTCGTAAGCCCAAAAAGTAGCTAAGTTAGCATTATATCAACACATACGAAAACAATTTCAAATCACGCTTTCTAAGCAATGACTTTATATTCTAATACCGTTCATATTTTTTGAATAATATTTTTTCACTAGCACTTGTTAATTTTACAGGAAATTAAATTTATCAAAATACACTCACCCAAAAATAAGCTTGCACGAACCGTTAATTTACCGGTGTTTGTCATGTACACAAGTCGGCAACGATCATTTTTTGATTGGATATGAATTGTCAATTGAGGTTTTTAGTGCTGTGTAAGATGACTGATTTAACGAACACATAACAGTGCTGGTATTTTCGCTTTATTTGTACTATTTTTAGAACATTTGCGTCGGAAAAAATCGTCGTCAGTACATTCAATAAGTTTTTGGTACATTCGGTACATTTTTAGTACATTCGGCGCATATACAGTAAATTTTTGGTACATTTTTCAGTACATTACAATTTTCAGATGATTTTTATATAATTTTAAGCAACATTTTCAATTCTATGTCGAAAAAAGTACATTTGCCATCTAAAAATTACATTTCAACTCTTCATTCAATTTATTTCCACAAAACCCAAATGTCATCACTATGCTATACTTTATTTCAGGTAATTTTTTTTGTCATGTAAATAAAATTTCACAATTTTCAGTAGTTATTTAAATGTATTTATTATTCATTTTTGCTTATGAACTTGTTCAGCTGACAGATAAGCTAACGTCAAATATGCAAAAATTACAGATAAGCTAATGTCAAACATGCTAAATCACAGTTTTGGCAGCACTGACTGTATATAAAGTTATCCATTCCTCAATTATTTATGATTGCAAAACTTTGCTCACAGGATAAATGAAATCCAAAAGAATCGTTTTCCTTTGGATATTTATGATAGGTGCGATTTAGTTTTAATTAAATTTTTGCATATAAAATATCTTTTTCACTTTGGCTGAGGATTTTAGGATAAATATCTCGCTTTTGGTTATTCCATAAACATTAGAAAACAAGCATTCACTTTAGTCATTTTTCATTAATAAAATTTCTTCCCAGAATCCCTAATATTTATAGAAAACATTTTTTTAAGTCTTCATGCTTGGTAAGGTCTTAAGTTCAGTAATAGTTTGTCCTTTTTTTTAAGATTCATATTTTGGAAACTGCAGCATTACTAAAGAAAAAACACTATTCGTTTCACCGTTTTAAATGTGATCGGTCAATGTCTTCGTAGTCTAACACAAAATGCTATCGTTAAAGTTTACTTGTCTCCTAATTTAATAGTCTAAGCCTTGCTGATGATGCCTTGCTGATGATACCTTATGGTTCTTTCATTAGCTTTGCTTAAAACATACAGTTACATGGTAGGCTTTATGCCAATTTTTATGTTATCTTTCTTGATCTTCTACTATCCCATATCTGGGAGGATATCACATACTATAAAAATAGCAAATGTATGCCTTTTCACGCTCGCTTTCGTCAAATGCATTAGACGCAGCTTTAGGCCGCGGTTACACTGGATGCGGAAATTTGTTCGTACGAATTCGTAAGATTTTTTTCGTGCGAATATATATGAACAGAGTGGTTACATTAGACGCGACTTCGATCATATTTTGAGTTGAAGTGCAATCCATCAGCTGTTTTTCTCCTTGTTTTCGTGCGACTGACTGATGAAAAACAAAATTTTTTGTTCGCATCAAAGCAGTCGTACAGAGTCGTACGAATACGCACGAAGCATGCGTAGCCACTGTAACCGCATTCATATACACACATGCATTTGTTCAATTTTTGCAATTCTTACGAATACGTACGAATTCGTACGAACAAATTTCCGCATCCAGTGTAACCGCGGCCTTAGGCTCTGCTCACATGCTTTTTCATTCTTACAAAAATTTGCTTTCATATTCCTGATATGGGATCAAGGATCATCTCTAAATCATAATTTTTGCTCTATATAAGGTAAAGACCTGACATTTCCGTATAACATACTCACAACCAGTGGCACCCGTAGAACGGGTATACTCTCAAAGAGCATATAAATGTGAATGCGCTTAAAAAGCGAAAAGAGCGTGCACGTACACAGAATTATCAAAACCGTGATAACTGTACCATACTAAAAACCTAAAATCGCGCTTTATCATTAAAAAAGCAGTATGTATGCAATTAAAACAAAACTGAGTGGATTTTTTCCTTTGAAGTCGAGTCCAAATTACATCCTAAATAATCCCCATTTCAAAACTTTTATGAAACTCGACCTTGCATTTAAGCTTGGATAAAGGTATAGCATAATTGACACGAGAGCATTATCTAGTCAAACTCAATTATTGCAATCGTGAAAGTTACACCATCGCTGTCAAGAATGTCAAATATAAAATGAGACAAAAATTCAAAGAGCGAGCAGTGATAGCATTTTGAGTACATTTGTACTTTTCGCGCCGTGAAAAATCGTCGTCAGTAATTCAACAAGTTTTTAGTTCTGTATTTTTGGAATTTGAAGTAACCTTAAAATGCTTTGGACAAATAAGTACATTAGGCATCTAAATCGCATATTTGAAGTCTTGATTTGGCACATTTTCTTAAAACCCAAATGCCATCAACTGCTTATATAATTTAGAAATTTCGGTGCCTTGTCTTAACTGATTTTGACAGGCAAGTCAAAAATTAAAATATAAATGAAGGATTGCCACTAAAAACTGCTGCTACCATGATAATATTCATGAAATGTGAAAAAATATTTTTCTCAAAATAATTACGTCTGAACGAGAAGAAAGTGTTGAATGCATGGAGTTTTTTTTTTGATATGGCAACTTGATGAAATTTAGAACTGTCAGAATTATAATTCCAGTCATATCTAAACTGTAGTGACAGCTGAAAGCGAAGAATAAAAATAATAGACAGAGAAGAAAGATACGCCCGTTGATGAATGAAATGAACGGACGTCAGTTGTGAAACAAATGGCGGATCGATTTGTCAAATCAAAACGAGTGAAAAATTCATTGCATACGCAACGTAGCAGAGCAGTGCTCGGAGCAAAAACTTTAAAATAAAAAATTCTACCGAAAGATATAAATGCATTCAAAAACAGATAAATTGTATAATATTTTAATAATAAAAATGGTGCAATCAATATGTGTGAAAGTTTAATAGAAAATATTTCAAAAGATTAGCTAAAAAATTTCTATTTGACGCAAGTGAATTAATGAAAATAAATAGAAAAAATATGTAAAAGAAATTCTGTGTGAAAATGCAAATCAAAAGATATTTGCAATAAAAATTCAACGCTAAAATGTAATAAGAAAAATTTTAAAATTGATGTTAACGAAAGAAAATACGAAATTTCAAGATTTTCTTTGGTATTTTTCTCAAACGTCAAATATGGGGAACTATTTACAAATTACCGCAGAAATGCTTTAATAAGAAATGAGCATTTAAAAAAAAATTTTTTTTTTCTAACTTCTTAGAAACTTGTTAGTTTTAAATATGTCCGCGTCGACTGTGAGGTCGTCGCCAGCGTCAGCATACGCGCATTGCCAACTAGAGATCGTAAAATGTATATATTATATGTACCAGCCAACTGCTACATTCAGTTTTTCAACTCTTGCTCGTTTTGTTTTTTGCTTCACTGTTGCGGCCGATGCTGCTGCTGCTGCTCTGCCATTTCAATTGTCTGTCCATTTGGCTTTCAGCGTTTATCTGTGTTTTCTTTTAATAATTTTTAAATTCTTTGCAATATTTTTTTCTTTTTAAATTGTATAACGTTAAGTTATTGCTATTTTGCTTTTTGCAAAGCTGCCACCCAATTCCATTTGAGAAAATCGAGAAAGAACAACAAAAAAGGCTACAAAAACAAACGTCAAAGTTGTCTCAAGTGTTTGTTTTTGCTTCCTCTTTGATTGGTTGTCAAAAATGCATTGAAAATCTTGAAATTACAGTGAAACTGGTTAAAATTTTTATAATATCTTATCAATTAATATAAAATTTAGCGTGTAATTAAGTAAAAATAAGCAGACAACATTTTGGGTTTTAGTGAAAACGCAGAAATTTTGTTCCGGTTGCGTATTGAATTGAAAAAGGTGAGTGTTAAAGTACCAACATTTTTTCACAAATTTAATTATTTAACTTTTTTACTGGAAAACTGAATATAAAACGAAATCAAGAAATTTTGGAATTGGTAAACAACAAAAATCTAATAGAACTTTTTGTCTGTTATATAAAAAATTTAACTCGCTCACCCATGGATATTTTTTAATAAGGGGAAGGTGCTTGATGGTGTCGAATTGAGCTTTAGTGGACAAAATTCATGTCCCAGTTTAAAATGGCATGTAACTAGCTAAAGCTTGGTGATCTAGAAGTTTTTTGACCTATGAATACGAATTAACGTCAAGTTTCTTGATTAGAAAAATAAAGATTTGATTTAGCTATGATGGTTTGAAAATGATGTCTTAGCGATTTAAAAAAAGCTGTCGTTAGAAAGACAAGTACTGGTGTTTTCTTGTAGTATGACCTATGAGAAAAACTTAAAATCTTATAAAAATAAATAAATAAAATTTATTAAATAAAAAAATGTTTATCTAATAAATTTTTCGTTAAAATCAAATCCAGTGTCCAGCTGTATATAACCAGCTTCAACTCCTTACAGAACAATCTATTTATAGTAACTTCAGGTATTGTGATATTGGCATTTTTGTATTTTAAATTACACGTAACTTTTATAGCATAGCTTCTTCTTTATGTATTATGTTTTGTTGATGCATTGTGCAGTATATTACAACTTTGGAGCTCTATAGCGTATGCCAATCTGAAGCTATTTTAACGAGATGAAAAAAAGCCAAGTGACACCCCTAAATGAAATTTGCGGGTAATGTGATGTACATATAGCGTTCGGATAATGTGATATACTATCATGAAAAGTATAACAAGTATAAAACAGTAGGAACTAAAAATACTGTACAACTACATCTTTCAATAGAATTTCCATAAAAAAGGAAACTAGATTTAAACTGAATCAATAAGCGAAAAGCAGAACATAGTAAATTCAGATAAACAAAAATTGCTTGCCGTCTTGAAAGGCGATTATTGTGAGCCCAAATTAAATCGAATTGTAGGCATTGAACTCAGGTCTGAATCTTTGTATCCCTCTGGAAGGTCAGTTGCAAAAAGCACAGGTAATGTCCTTGCTGGGTGCAGCAAATTGAACTATATCACATTAGCTGAATTTCAGTTTTAATACACTCAGGTTATTTTATTAAAACACGCTTCAGCTGATAAAAAACTCACATTATTTATGACAAAGTACATATATCTACTAACAAATTTTAGTACTTTGGCTATAATACTTTTTTTATTTTGGGCTTAATTCACACATGAAATACACACAAATAAAATCTTCACTTGTGGCTTAATCAATTTCACCACACTAAGTCCAAAAGCAGTGAAAGAGTACGCCCAAAACTTTGCAGCACGTATCTTTTTCCGTTACTGCTATGTTGACAAAAAAATGTTTGTCGAGAGTTGTTTATTTAAGGAAATATGATGGCATATCACACTACCCGACCATATCACAATACCCGAAGTTACTTTACAACAATGTTTCGCTGATCGGTAAATGTTTTCGCATATCAATACCATACATTTTCCCGGTAATCAGTGAATTTTTTTCCTTGGTCAATCAATTTTCATGGCGACCAATAATTATTCCGCCTATCCAACCACTTACTTTCAACTATCAAGCAATTTCTTTTTGTGAATTAATTTCTTCACCGATGAATTTAATTTTCCACTGATCAACAATTTTATTTGCTGCTCAGTAACTAAAAAGAATATTATAGAATAATTAAAATGTTTACTTAAAGTTACCATAATGTTTTTCAATTTAGAGATTAAAACAATTCATAAAATTGGTTAGTTACTTAACATGCATCCCTAAAGCCACATAGCAACAATTTTATTTCAAAATGTTACTTCTCTCCATGCATATAGAATCAATTGGTCTCCCGTGGCTTTGGTGGGACGTACTCATAATTTCATTTAATTCCCCGCACAAATTTCAATTTAATATTTGTCGTAGAATTTCCTTGTGTATAAATAAAAGGCAGCAGAGATTTAAATTGAATGAAAATTTTTCAATTTCAATTTAGAAACTTTTTATTCGTTTGGTTTCATTTTTTTGGGTGGAAATGTCATTAAATGTCTTTTACCTATGGGAGCAACAGAGATAATGTCTATAAAAATACAAAGGCTTGAAGCAGACAACAGATAGAGGAAAAAAGAGAAATACAAAAAAAAAAAAAAATCGTTGGGCATCATTTTATGATGCGACATCAGTGTGCTGTATACTATTAGAATTTTGTATTGAGGAATGCAAAGAGTAGGGCGTTCGTCCATCGCTCACATTAATGAGGATGCATTCAATTAAAATTACATTTTTCCTCCAACCCAAATGAATTTTTATCTATTTTTGGTAATGTTTTTTCATCTACGAATATTTTGTGTACCCCACATTGACGAGTAGATTTTGAAGTTTTAAAATTAAAAGTAATGAAATGATATTGCATTTTTTTTTTCGCATAACTTGAAAATAAAAATAAATGTTGAAAAGAAAAAAAAAAAAAAATAAAATCTGCTTGAAGTACGAGTATCTTGTGGCGGAAGTTAAAAAATTTAATAGCAACGCGCACACTTAAGGTGATTTAATTACTTAACTATCCTAGGCTATTTTTTTGATAACTAAAACTAGTTTTTTTTATTTGTTTATATATGTAAGAGATGTACAAGTATACACAATTAATGTGATTATATCTACTTTTTTTTTATTTTTAAGTGAAGCTTAATCATTAACAGCTTCACAGAAAACTGCGTTAGCTTTGTTGTCAATCAATGGATGTTTTTTTTTTTTTTTTTCAAAATCTTCACTCTATTTTACACAGCCGAACTAGTTACCTACCATAGCTACTTTTTGACTTCTGTCATGCCTGTAACTCATGCTCTTTTGCCTTGCACTTGTTTCCATGGTTTTTCCATCACATTTTTATTTTAACTACTTTTCATGGCTTTTTTTTTACCTCATACCATATGTCAGGTGATTGCGCTTAAATGCGACCCCATTTAAGTATTTTTTTTTAACCCTTCGTAAATCTTGGTGGTTATATTTTTTATCACTTACCACAGTTTGCGCAGGTGTTTTCATTAAAATAATTATTTAGCAAAGCGCATGAAATGTTAATAAATTTTAATAATACGCATATCGCCTTGTCCAAGAAAAATGGTACCCTATTTACGTTTAAGTACAATAGTTAACAAACGCAAAAACTAAAATGAGCGGGTGTATTTTGTTTTAGACGCAGCAATATCTATTTGTATTTTGCTATTGCTACTAACCAATTGCTTTGATGTGATATTTCCACGGCCACAAGATATCTGCTTATTTCGATCTAAATCGTATATTATTTTGCCGGTGAGTGAAGCGTTTTTCCAATTGATTCCATTTTGCTCCTAATATCACATCAAACACAAACAACGTTGTTCTTTGATCAAATATTTTTGTTATTGTTATATGATATTTCAATTTCGTTCATTTGATATTGAGACAGAGATTTCTGCAGGAGTTTTGGAGACGAAGAAGAGGATAAGACAGTAAGGCATCTACTTTGCGAATGCCGGGGGCTAATGAGGAAACGAACCAAATATTTTGGTTTTGCGTTCTTTCTTGGTCTTGAGGAACTAGCCGAGTTGGAGCTTACCAGCATCCTCAACTTCACCAAGGCTTCCGGTGGTTTACGCCCAATGAATGACATTTTTAAGGAGGGGACTATACATATATGTGTAGGGTACGAGTATCACAATGGGCAAACTGTCTCCGACTGAAACTTGCTATATGCAAGCGACCCTTTTTAACCTAACCTTAACCTAACCTATTGATACAAACGCACTGAACAAAATATTTCTGGGAACTTCGTGGTCAAATCAGCCAAAAATGTTTTTCTTCATTTTGAAAGTATGTTCTTTGTATCATGATTTGAAACAAGTACTATATTCAAATATTCTGAAAATAGTTTTAGTTTATTTTAGGTATCGCAATGTATGGGAAATACAACCCAGAAGCATCGACTTAGGTATATCCATATCTGGTACTACTTTGGTATCATCGTATTGCTTTGTTTTGTATGAATGACACTCTAAACTTTCTTCTTCAGTAAACTTATGTAAATGTCTTCGATAATGTAGATGATTTTCAAAATATAATACATATCGGCTGTTTTTTTGTCTTTATCAGTGATGTTACTGGAAAGGCGAAGGGGACTGCCGCCCCAGTGAAAGGGGTTGGGAGGCGAAAAAATATTGCTCGGTATTCATTGAGTTTTTTTTTATTTTATATTATTAAATAACCTCCACCATTGGATTCCTGAGGTGATTTACATAACTTCAGTTTTATAAAAAATCGATCTCATATATTATAGAATTAAAAAAAGAAGTAAAATTAAAAGCATATAGGCATTTCCATGGGTCCCGTTCGACTGTCGAACACATATAAAGTAAATAAAAGTCAAAATATAACGGATTTTTATTTTGACAACAGGCTTAGCTTAAAGCTGCTAATTAGCTTTATAATTGCTGCTAAGGTTGAATTTAGGCAATTTTTCGTTTTCAAGATAATTGCAGAAAACAAAGGTGTTGCACGGGACAAAAGCTTCCGTTTTCGTGGAAATGCCCATATACCTATCTTCCAACTTTTCTTTTAAAAAATACTGATATTTACAATTTTTTTTTTCTTTTAGAAGCAAAAAATTTCACCTCAACAGTAAAAGCAAAAAAATTACTATTAACACAGACTTTCTTAAGAATTTTCACAACTTTCTAGAAATATTAGAGGTAAAACTTGTTATCAAACATTTTCACTCAATGAAAATCGACTGTAAATAAATGTAAAAAACAAACAACAGTAAAAAAAACTGGGCACAACTTTGTAACCAAAGTGGCTGTTTCTACTGCTTCTTCATTTTGTTTTTGTTCACTAATCAAAACGAGTTTTGCAACATTTTTTTGCAACACAGCAACGATTCAAGTTTAACAGCACCAGCAAAAGTTGATAGACACAAAACAAGAACAAACAATTTCTTAAAAAGCAACTACAACGACAGTAAAAAATAGAAAAGACATAACAAAATTGCTCAAATATAACAGACTTGCTCCGGCTCATGAATGACAATAAGTTTAAGTGAAGATAAAAGATACAAATATAAGAATGCAAAAATCTAAAGAATACAAAAAAAAAAACATCAACAACAAAAAAGCAAATGTAGTAGCAACTGGTTTGATTGCTGCTTTCTTTTGCGTTTGTCTCTTCTGAAATAAAAGTGATTTCTTCAAGCAAATCAAATTGAAAGCAATTTTATGGTGATAAATTTCGGTGTGGGTTCTTAAGTGCAAAGAATTGGTAAAATAATACCATTGCAAGTAACTAGTAATTTTCAAATTATTTTATTATTTAATTTAATTTTTGATTGCTTGCTTCTAGTCAGAGAGCCAGTGAACTTTTAAAGTGTCACATTTATGAAAAGATGAACTATGTTTTATTCGACAATGTGGTATAATAGCAGGATATGAGAATGTGAGAGAAATTCTAAGAAAAAATTATGCAAAAATTAGAAAATAACATCCATATTTTTTTAATTTTTACTTACTTACTTACTTGGGTGGCCATAACAACCCGTTACCGGGTTACGGCCGACCTCAAAAGCTCTCTCCAGGCGCCTCTGCTTTGCGCACGCCTTCTCCAATCATTCACACCAAGCGTGGATAGGGTTTCCTCGGCTTGGTCTTTCCATCGGAGGCATGGTCTTCCTCTTCGTCGTCGCCCAGCGGCTTCCGCATCAAACACCTTTTTCGCCGGAGCTTCTTCGTCCATACGCACAACATGTCCCAGCCAGCGCAGACGTTGAATAGTGATGCGCTTGACTATGTCAATGTCAGCGTAGAGCTCGTACAGTTCGTGGTTCATTCGAATACGGTAGTTGTCGCCGACGTGAACAGGACCGAAGATTTTGCGAAGAATTTTTCTCTCAAACACCCCAAGCGTGGCTGCATCAGTCTGCGACACAACCCATGCTTCTGCGCCGTAAAGTAGCACGGGTAAGATGAGCGTCTTGTAGAGTGTCAGTTTTGTCGGGCGAGAGAGGTCTCTACTACTCAATTGCTTACTGAGACCATAGTAACACCTATTAGCAAGATTTAGTCTTCGCTTTATCTCCAGGCTGACATCGTTTTGAGTGTTCACGGCGGTGCCAAGATAGGTGAATTCCTTGACAACTTCGAAAGTATAGTTGTTCGCAGTAACAAAGGATCCAATACGCCGCGTCTCCCTGTTTGTGGACAGCATATACTTTGTTTTAATTTTTACCATTTATTTTTTAATAAGCTTTTTACTTGATTCAAGTTTCAAGCTAAATATAGTATAAGGTAATATGTAATAAGTATATACGATAGTAGGACGATTATGTCCGTTTCTTTAATAATTATTTTCTCTGCTACCAGAAACACATACACAAAGTTTCACCAACTTATGATGCAAAATAAAAAGTTATGACGTTTCATGAATTTCAGTTGCAAGGGAGGTAAACGTGGTAGTGGTCCAATGCTTCCCATTTTTGATAAATATTTGAATAAAGCCAAAATTACGTCTCCAAAGTTTCAGAGCTCTACTTTCATTATTAGACTTAATGGCAAAGATATTTAGTTTCAGACCATTGCGTTGAACATCTAATTTGTAATTAAAGTGACGAAGATTTGATAATTCTTAAATTGTTAGAGTGTATTTTGAAAATCATCATTATACTACAGCATGTCTGGGTTTCCAAATAAAAACTAGAAATGACTCAAAAAGTGTAAGGAATTGTTCTTATTTATAAGATTAACTAAATATTATTTCAAAGCTTTTAGTATCTGAGAACGTAATTTATAGCATAAGCTAAGGAATAAATCCTTCTAATATTCTTAAGTTGTGTAACTCTTCGTTTTATAATAAATTTTAAGGACTCTCAGTAGTTTGTAATATAATTGCTTTTTATAGGGAAAACGAGATGAAAAATATTGTAAACACTTTAAGGCAATTGTTTGCCATAGGAAAATTATGGTTCTCAAAAAACTCAAAACTATGGAAGATATGATTTTATGAATTAAAAGCAAAAAATTTCAATTCCATTTAAAAATATTTTTTTTTTTTTCAAATGCAATTCTTATATTAATCTTAGTAGTAACTAGAAGTAATGTTAGAGTCTTGAAAAAAAAAAGAATGGACTGTCAGTCAGTTGATAAACCTTTTATTTTTTTTATTTTTGTGGCAAATAACTTGCTTAATGTTCGTGTAATAATTCTTAAGCTCCTTCTACTTCCGTAATTAAGGATTATAAATTACTGAGCTTACTATTTAGTAACTACAGACACAAAAATTGCACAAAGCAAAGAATAAAACAATAAAACATGGCTGAAGCTAGTCATACTAGTTTCATCCATTGTTAAATGAAATCGTCAGTGCCCTTTGCATCGATCAGTGAGAACTTCTAAGCCTGATGTATTTCTCTTTTTGCATAGATTAGTTGAAAACCTCAAGGGTCACTTTGACTTTTTCAGAAATTGATTTCAAATTTCAATTCTATGGAATATAATTGGAATTGTTCAATTTAATATTTTGGTTAACTACTGAAATGGAATCGAAAAAGCAATCAATTCATTTTGCATAACAATTGAAAAAATCAATACGGAATTATAATTCACTGAAATTGGAATCGGAATACAAAAAAAAATTATTATATTTAGTGGAGAGGATTGCAAAAAAATTATTGCTCTTATTTATAATTTAAGCTATTTCCCACAAAAGTTGAAATTGTTTAAAAAAATTGTGTGTGAATGTGTATAAAACTAAATTTCGCTAACATTATTCTAACGACAAAACTTGCGTCATTTTAATAAAGAAGAAATTATATAGCCGTGAGAAGCTCTGGCTATTACAAAACAAATTTATTTAGAACTATTAAATAACAAAAGGCAAACATAAATGGAATGAAAATTAAAACAAAACAGTTGTTAAAATTATAGTGTGAATATTTGAACGTCTGAATAAAACCTGACATTAAAAATATATAGAAGTTTTGAAATAATTGAAGGCCCCAGTGAAAGAAGTACCTAAGTTGACATAGGGACTTTTTGATCTGACAAAAATATCGTATACAACGTACAAAAATGAAGTATACCTTTTTTTTATTTTTGCATTGCATGTTGCTAAAAGCCATTATCAAAATACAAATTTTCCTTAAGTCCGTCGATTTTTCGTCAAGAAATCCCTAAGTGTTTTAAAAGGTCTTAGTCAAACGGTTTCCTTATTAAAAGTCCCTAAGTCGTAAATATGTTTGCATAAAGCTGCCTTTCATGTTATCTTTCTTGATCTTCTACTATCCCATATCACAGAGGATATCACATGCTATAAAAATAGGACATATGTAAGTATATGCCCATTCAGTCTCGCATTCTCCAAGCGCATTAGGTTCTGCTCGCATGCTTTTTCTTTCTTACAAAAATTTGATAGTAGAAGATCAAGAAAGATAACATGAAAATGAGGCTTAAAAGTACTGAATTCTGACAAGAAAAAAAGTTGTAAGAAAAAAGTTGTTGTCACGCCATGTTTGTATCATATATGACTTTTTTTAATAGCTATATTTCCTGAGTTGAACACGTAAATGGATAAAAAAAACAGAAGAAAAGTTACAAAGGTAAGTAATTTACAATATTTTTTCATCTTTGTGTCTTGTTGAAGTAGTTTTGGGTGAGAAACTGATAATATTTTAGGTATGTAAAAATAAAGATATTTCCTTTACAGGCTGATAACCGAAAGCTGCTTGTTTGAATCTGCAGATTCTTCAGATAGCGAATGGGATAGATAAGGGTTAAGTCGTGTTGAAAAACGTTTAACTCGGGCTGCAACTCAAAGCTCATCTAATGGTGCAAAAGATCCATGTTCTCTTCAAGTGCTTTCATTGAACGATGAATCCTTGCAACGTAATACGCAAAATAATACAGAGGAATTTTCTTCAGAAAACGATTTATATGTAAATCCTGAAACTGGGGTTTTGGAAAAAGACAATCTAAGAACAGATAATTGCACATATTTAAGTCATGATACCGAAATAACAAAAATATCATCAAAACAGCAACACAGTTTAAAACGAACAAAGCTTAATGACGAAACAGGATTCTTTGAATCTACTGAAAATTCGGACACGGATTTGGATAATTCTAAACACGGAAAGAAGAGAAAATCAAAGCCAAAGTCGTGGAAGCAAAACAAATCTAAAAAAGACCACCTTAAGAACCATACTATGCGAGAAATTCCAGAATGTCGTTGCAAATGTAAGAATAAGGTTTCAAAATCAGAGGCAACGACACTCTTTAATAAATTTATAAACTTGTCAAGTCACACTGAACAGAATATCTTTCTGCAAGGATGTACATATTAAAGAAAATATACCAAAGACTTATCGACCAAGACAAGGTAAAGGCCGGCCACGTTGGGTTTTTCAGTATATGGTAGATATTAAGAATGAACACGTAATAGTTTGTGCATCTGCATTTCATGCTATCTTTGGTATTAAGAGGGATAGATTGAAGAAAAAGGTTTTGCGAAAAGATTAGGATATTCATGATGGAAGAGGGAAACACAATAATCATCCACATAAAACACCTCAAGAAGCCGTAGTACAAGTTCACAACTTCATATCTGGACTACCTAAACAAGTTTCACACTATTCTAGATCAGATAACAAGCACCGAAAATACCTGGATGCTGATTTGAGTGTTGCTGAATTGCATATGAAATTTTTGGAGACCAATCCTGAGATGGAGGGGACTATATCCTATGAAAAGTTTCGAGAAGTTTTTAACTATGACTTCAATCTTAGCTTCGGTGTTCCTCGCAAAGATATTTGCAACTGTTGTGAAAGATTAAAAGTTGACATTAAATCCGCTGAATTTGAAAAAGACCAAGGAAAGTTGAGAAGTTAAGAACCGAAAAAGAGTTACATCTGAGGAAAGCTGAGGTGTTTTATCAAAAGCTAGTAAGTGCTGAAAAAGATGATAGCTCTACACTTTCCCTTTGCTTCGACTACCAAAAAAATTTTCCGCTTCCAGTTACAAACGTTCAAGATGAGTACTACCGAAGACAGCTTTGGTTACACAATTTTGGCATACATAACATCAAAGAGGGGACTGCCACTATGCACCTTTATACAGAAAATTTTGCACAAAAGGGACCAAATGAAGTAATAACAGCTTTAAATGATTACCTTATACTAAACAAGGACACCGCACATTCTCACTTAAAATTGTTTGCTGACAACTGCTTTAGTCAAAATAAAAATAAGTACATATTTGCTTTTTTGGATCAGCTTTGCGGTCAAGGCATATTTAAAACAGTGTCAGTAATTTATCCAATGCCAGGACATTCAATGATGCCCATTGATAGAGATTTTGCTCAAATTGAAATAAAAACAAGTTAAGGTGTTATCTTCGGCCAGGCCGAAACTCACATACCCTACACTGCACTGAAATAACCTTTTAAATAAATGTTGAAAAGACATTGAAGAGGTTGAGTAAGTCGAAAAAAATGTGAAATGTTAGAAAGATTGGCAGAGGTTGGAAAATGTCGAAAATATATGCAAAATGTTGAAAAAAGTTGAGAGAGGTTGAAAAACTCTAAAAAAGTTGAAAAAGGTTGAAAAATTTTTAAACAATTCAAAGTTGATGAAAAATTCGAAAAAATAAAGAAACTTATGAAGGAAGTTGAAAGAGGTTGAAAATGTCGAACAAATACATATAGGATATATTGGAAAAAGTTGAAAGGTTGAAAAAGTCGAAAGAATGTAGAAAATGTTGGAAAAAATCGAATAGAAATGAAAATTTTGAAATATGCCACGCCCACTTCTCCAATTCCGCCCACTTTTGGTACAATAAATTATATTCGCGATCGACATCCTCATATTAAATTTTAGCTCAATAGCTTGTATAGTTTGCGATATATGCTGCAACAAAAATTCAAAATTTAGAGCGGTGGCACACCCACTGGTACAATCCAGCCCGGTTTTGATCCAGAAATAGCTTTCCATAATCAAACCCCTAACACCAAATTTTAGTATGATTGCTCACATATTCGATAAATATGCCACTTACCGTATTTTATTTGTATAGGAGATGCCACGCCTACTGATGCTATTTCAGCCACTTTTGATTCAGATATGCCCTATAGCGACAGAAATACATACATTAAATTTCACACCAATTGCTGCAATAGTTCACATAAAACAGCGCTAACAAATTTATGTTAATATGGGAGGTGCCACGCCCACTGATGCAATCCTGTCAAAATTAATTTATTTTCAAAGCTTATAGTAACTGACATCTACACACCAAATTTTATGAAGATTACTCTCATAGCACACTATCTATATCAATAAACGTTTTTTGCTTATAAGGGAGGTGCCACGCCCATAGGTACTATTGGACCAAATTTTTGTAGTATGAGACCTCATAGCAAGTATATCTGCCTCATTAAATTTTATAACGATTACGTTGTTAGTTCTTTAAATATAACGTTTATAAATATTGTGGGCTGTGCCACGCCCTTCAACGAGTTTTTTTGGTCCAGTAGCTGAGCTTGTATTGATGACTGCTTTCAGCGGCATCATCTCCATATTGAAATCGTTTGTGCGAACTTTGAGATATACGGAATCAAAAGTTTTAACAGTTGAAAAGTGCCACGCCCACTTTTTCGATTCCGCCCACTTTTATCACAATTCAAGATATATTTTATATGTATCCGTTTACCGAATTTAATCGCAATATCTTGAACGGCTTACAAGATATGGTAGTATTAATGATAAAATTTAGGGCTGTGCCACGCCCCTGTACGACCCTTTGGAAACTTGAATTCCAGCCTGATCCTAATTTGGTTCACATGTGCACCAAATCACCAAGTTTCATCAAAATCGCTGAAACTTTTTTCAAAATTGGCCGGGGTAAATATACATAGAGTATGGGCGGTAGTCGTGTCTGTCAACCGATTTTTCCCATTTTCAATAGCAAGATGCCTGCAAGAAGATGTGACCTGTGTGTGATAGTTTCATTCAATTAGCTTTCTTGGTTTTCCCGTAAAACTGATTTCAACAGACACCCAGACAGACAGACGTACATCGCTAAATCGACTCAGGTGGTGACGCTGATCAAGAATATATATACTTTTCCATACCTGCCACGCCCCCTTCGATGTGTTACAAACGGAGAGACAAAGTGAATATACCCACGGTGTAGGGTATAAAAATTAAAAAACAAACAATTTATACTCCTGAATACTACGTAAATTTCATCAAAGGCTGCAGAATAGTTAAACCTTTCGAAGTTGTTTTCATGCAAAAAGACTTAAGAAGAAGTCAGGGTGTGGAAAGAACAATAAAAGTCAAAGACTATAAGGGATTGTACAACAACTACGTAAAACCAGTTCCTGGTATATCGCAATGCCGGGAAGTAAATTTTGGAAAAGAATATCGTTCCTCTTTTAAAAATACCATGACAGGGCCTTTTAAGCTATTTTCATTCTATCGTGTTGGCGTAAGAAGAAACATGCGGAGAGAGCCTGAAGATGCGTATCAGACTCCATTATCTTTAAAACCTGCAAAATTGAGGGATATCCAGCATCTGCTGCAGTTTGTGCCACAAAATCAAAAATATTTCTATGGAGACATTTTATCTGCAGGCGTAACTTCATTGCCAATCAAGACGGAAGTTGAGTCTGAAGATGAAATTGAACAAATTAAATAAAAGCCACGATTTAAATTATTTGAGTATAAAAATGTTTATTTAATATTAATAAAAATACTTCGACTTTGCTTCTTAAAATATGCGTCCTTTTACTTCGTCGACCAATACTGTACTCAACTTTTCATTCAAATTGTACGTTCGTTTGACCTTGCATTCTGTCTTCGTTTTTGTCAGTGTTGGCAGATCCACTTCTGGTTCAGGGAGGTCCATTAGGGTCTATTTCCATACTAATATTAGTTATTCAAAATATATTGACCAAGGATATCAAAATACAAAGATAATAATTATGAAGTAATCATACATTTCACAATGGTGACTTCTTCAATATTTAAAGTAAAGTCCCTAAGTCTAAATTTAATAGTAAAAGTACCTAAGTCAATAGATTTTGATTTAAGTCATTAGTCTTAAAATGTTTATAACTCAATGATTATTTCACCAGCAAGAATGACTGGTGGCTTCAAATAAAGCTTGATTGATTTACGAATGTTGTAGTGTTTTGTTTTTCCTTTACTCATAACGGATATATTTCCAGATCAGTTTGTAACATAAATACTCAAATATCTCCAAACACAATATTTTGACTAAGGGACTTCTTTCACTGGGCCGTTCAATTACAGAAAAAAAAGAAAAATATCGCGTTCATTAACGCCAGCCACAACTTCACGGCAGAACAAAATACCGTGGCCTCTCTTTATGCTGCGATGGGATTCGAATTTTGAACCAGTTTGTTTGCGGTTCGCATCGGCAATGTTAATGATTTGTTTTTTAACCAGTTTTAATTTTCTGTTTCTATTTTGACTTCTATTTTTTGTTTTTCTTACACGTCTGTGACTTTCAAATTTAATTTGCTTATTATATCTTTTTATT